>OZ018328.1:32892857-33492857 GCA_963969495.1 Ceratothoa steindachneri | reverse complement strand
TAGCCTTCTTCAGATAGAAAAACACTGTGGCGTAGTGCTGTCTACGAAGGAAAGCCTCGCAGACGGCATTTTCCAGTGGAAGAAGAGCATCCGACGTGGAGTGGAACTTGCGCAAGCCACACTGTGCAGAAGACAGATGACCTCCACTGTCCAGGAAAAAGGCTAATCTAACATTTACCAATTTCTCCATCAACTTGCACATGCAAGAGGTTAGAGAGATTGGGCCAAAATTAGCCAGAGTAGAGTGATCTCTCTCCGGTTTGCGAAAGGCGAGCACAGTAGCGATTCGCCAGGAATCTGGGAGGAGACCCTCCACCCAGATCCTGTTGAACAAATCTAACAGAAAGGCCATTCCCCACTCACCCAGGTGTCGAAGCATGGCGTATGGGACATCGTCCGGACCATGGGTGGTGTCCGTACACGAAGCAAGAGCGGAGCGCAACTCACTCACAATAAACCTGTCATTGAAGGGTTCTCCGCCTCTGGAGGTAAAGTCCAAAGTCCAGTCGGCAGCCTTCTGCGACATCATGACGTGCATTGAATGCTGGCGGAGCGGCATCCCGGCTAGAGAATGCGGAGAAAGCAGTCGCGAAGGATTCCGCCATGGACGCGGGATCCGAGATTGCAGTCCCATTCTCCTGGAGAACGGGAGGGGGGTCCTGCGAGAACTTGCCCCGAATCCTTTTCACTCACTTACACACCTCTGCTAGAGGGGTCTTCCCAGTAAGCGAAGAGACGTATGCCGGCCCTGAAGAGCGACGGGCGTGCTTCAAAATATACCGGAACCTAGCCCTAACCCGACGAAATTCACGACTATGAAATCGATCGGGCGGCGCTTATAGCGCATGTAGGCATAACGCTTCTGTTTGAGGGCCGTCTCACACTCGGCCGATCAACATGGGAGTGGTCGGCGTGCAAAACGGCCAGTCGTTCTAGCAATAGTAGTTGGGCCCGCGGCGATGAGGTTACCGGAGAAGAACTCAACAGTCTCATCTACCGACCTAAACTCTTCGACTGAAAAAGAGAATTCAGTCATTTCCTGAAATGCAGGCCACTACGCCCGCGCCAAGCACCACCGAGGTGGGCTCTCAGGTGGCAGTTTCCCTGAAAATGATATTTGAATGGGAAAGTGATCACTACCATGGAGGTCATCGGCAGCCACACAATCAAAATCAGGTTGTGTATCCTAAGAGCACAAAGATAGATCAAAGCAAGAAAATGAAGCAGTTCTTGGGCAGTGATGCGTAAACTCATCCACATTTAGGACACCCATCTTAAGCTCTTCGATCAGATCGGCAAGGACTTTTCCCTTGGGATTTATTGAGTAATCTCCCCAGAGAGGATGCCTGCCGTTCAGATCTCCAAGCAAGAGAAACAGCCTCGGCAACCGGGCCACGACGCGGTGGAAGTCCCCTGCATCGAAGTCAGCTGACTGTGGAGTGTACGCAGAAATGATTGTATACCTCCTATCCAGGTGAAGCTGCACAGCCGCTGCCTGAAAGGAGGTATCTAAAGTGAAAGGAAGAACGGAGACATCATGTCGGGTGTAAACTGCGCATCCCCCAGCCCGGCCATCTCGCGGTTGTGGGGTCACAAGACCCTTATACCCCACGAGGGCGTGGAAGGGGCACGCGCCTAGCATGGTCTCCTGCAGAAAAATGGCTAACGGGACGGGACAAGACGAGCCTCCGCAGCTCCTCCAAGTTGGCCCGGAGTCCACGGCAATTCCATTGAAGAAATATGCCCTCCAGGCCTAGCTCGGAGGAGACGCGGGGGACCTCTTCGAACAGAAGACCCTCACGGGAATGGCTGTACGCTTCCCGGAGGCAGAAACCCGGGTGTTGTTAGCCGGACAAAGCGGTGAAGACGCTGACGCCTTCGGACTTATTGGGGGAGGTTGGGCTCGCCATGCAAGTCTTTGCCTCCCTCGGCCTCTTTTCAAGGAACCACCATCTCCGAGCCACTCAGCGTGGACGAAGGAGCCAAGACTCATTTCTTGCTGTCCTCCTTTCGGGAGACAGCTTTAGGAATGCTGGAAGATGGCCTAGCGACCAACTTCAGGGGTGTTGCATCCTGTGAGTCTAATGACTCGGTGGAGGCGTGTGGCCGTTTCGTCTTACGGGAAACGGTTTTCCGGGGGGAAGTGGGGGGAGCCCTGGTTTTAGCCGGAGCTGGGTGTGAGCCCTTTTTGCCGCCAGCTTTACCAGGGGAGCGCACGGTTGAGTAGACCTGCAGAATGGCTCCAAATGGGCGCAGAAACAACCACGCTCATTAGCCTGGAAGGGCCAGCAGCAGAGGGTGCCTTTCTAACCAGTGAGGCATAAGACGTCCCAGGCAGAGCGGGGCGTGCCAATACCAAGTCCTTAGACTCGTGGAATGAGAGTCGATCCTGGGCCTGAATGGCCAGGATTTCTTTCTCAAGGACAAATGCACCACATTGCTTCCAAGTAGCGAGGTGCGGCTCTCCGCAATTGACACACTTGGCCACACACGATTTTAACTTAGCGTGTGCGGCCTTGGAGCAATTTACACAGACTTCGGGTGACCCTGAATTTGCACATCTACATGAATGATTCATATGGCCGAAGCGGTGACAGTAATGGCACTGCCGCAGCAGTGGCATGAATGCCTTTACACGGTAGCGGTATCAACCTGCACGCACTGACTCAGGGAGCTTGTCACAGTCGAACGTAATGAAGAGTGTAGGGGTGGGTCTCGAGGCCTCTCCCTGTTTTCTCATCACACGCTCAACCTTGACCGCCCCATGGTCTGCCAGCTTTAAGGTGATGTCCTCTATAGAGTAGTAAATAAGTTCCCTCACATAAACTACTCCTTTCACAAAGTTCATGGTAGAGTGCAGCATCACACTCACCGGGGTGCCATCAAGTGTCCGTAGAGCATTTATCTTGGCGGTCTTGGAGTGATTCGCCGCATTCGCCAGAAGGCTCCCATCCGAGAAACGGGTCACCTTTTGCTCTCTACCAATTACACTGGCTAATGCTCTCCTCTGATGGATCATGTTACCCTTGGCCAACATGGTGCCATCAGTGGAGTGAATAACAAGGAAGCGTTTGAAGCCAGCGGGCTCGAAAATGCCAGGTAACCTCTGAATGAGGGGCCCCAATGTTATCGGGGCTCTGCCCTGCCCACTTTCAGTCTTAGTCGGGGGCTCTGCACCTGGGGGATATAGAGGGACTGGATGTGCCGATCTTGGCTTGGTCACTTACCAAAGTGGCAGCAGACCCATCCATCCCCGCAGCCCCCGCGGATGGAAACCAGCCTCTAGTCTTTTTCTTATTTTTTTCTTTTTAAGAGAGGAGGGTGGGGAATGAACCTGCTTCTCCCCTCCACGAGCAGGAGCCCCCAGGCCAGATGGACCGGCCTCAGCCAGGTCCTTCTCCAAAATGGATAAGCTCCTGGCAGTCATAGGGGCACTGGTGGGAGATCCCTCCCCTCCTTGTACTGCCTCGGAAACCCTAGCCATTTGAGGACCTTGCATAGGGGTGGATTCGGGTTCAGTGCTTGGATCCGAGCCAGGATTCCTCCCCATGGAAGGCCCTACTGTCTGAGGCTAGGTTGCCTCAAGGACCATGTCTACCTCAGGGGGGGCCTCCAGTTGGCCCAATACATCGCAGGTCCAGTTAGGATTATTGTCACTAGTCAGGTGGTGTGGGGAGGCACAGGCCTTGACCCCAGCAAGGTTCAATATTCTTGCCAGCAGGTCTTCTAGGGGCCTGGCTTCCCTCTTCCCTCTAAGGGGGTTTGCCCTACCGAGCCGCTTCAATGGCAGTCCCCGTGAAAAGAAAAGGAGGGACTGCCGCTGGAAACAGGGAGGTGCCCAAAAACACCTCCAGAGAAGGGGGTGTCCCCTACACCCGTAGTCGTAGGAGAGGAGTAAGCCTCCTCTCAGGATAGAGAAATATGGAGGGTCCCCTGCGCAAGCACAGTGCGGGGGCACATCCATTTTTTCCGTGGAGCTGCCCGAGGGCGGCTCCGTCGTTGTTACAAGAGTAATTAAGGGGAATTTTTTGGAATAACTCATCATTGTGCATGGTAACCCTCTTTTTATTACGGGATGCAATAGCACAACACCCCTCGCAGTAGCCCGCTCTGCAAGGAGTGCGTACGGGCCTGACAGAGCCAGGTGCCACCATTTGAGGCCACCCCTCCCGCCTGGTGACCTAGCAGCCCTTCAGCATCACGGCTCCACCTTGTACACGGTGTAAAATCAAGGATAGATGGTGAAGTAAGAAGAAAAGGGATGTGAGGAAGTTATAGGTTGGGATAAAGCAGGTTGTTAAAACCTACCATCCCGAACTGGAACTCAGGGGTTAGGGAACGTTGTCCCCTCCCCCCTCAGCCCCGATCCGAGACGGTTGGCTGAGAGGAAGGTCAGCATCTCCCCTGTGAAATTAGAGGCTGACCAGAGAAAGTTGTGGGAGAGGTTGTATGAAAAGCTAGGAAACACAAGTGTTTCGAAGGAAGGAGAAGAGGCTAAGCTGGGGTCCGACTGGGTGCTGAATCCTGTCAGCACGGCGGCAAATCGCCGCGCCCCTTACGAGGCTGAATTTTTTCAAGGTTGATGATGAGCCCAAGAGTGGTGTAGATGTCTGTGATGGTGTTCACTGCTTCCTGTAGGTCTTCAGGGGAGTGGGAGAGAAGTACGCAGTCATCCACGTACTGGAGTTCAAACACTTTGTCATGCGAGACCCTTGTTCGAGCTTGGAATCAGCGTAGATTGAAGAGGCTCCCATCAAGCTGGTATGAGGATGAGAAGGACTTAGGCGTAGTAGTAGATAAGTCACTGAAGTTTTCAAAGTAGTGTATTGCGGCAAAAAATAGAGCAAATAAGGTGCTAGGATACATTAACAGGAATGTTAGCTACAAGAGTAAAGAGGTTATCCTTAAACTCTATAACTCGTATGTTAGGCCACATTTAGAGTCCTGTATACAAGCATGGTCACCATATTTTAGACATGACATCAACCTGTTAGTCAGTACAAAGGAGGGCAACAAAAATAATACCTTCCCTGAGGCACCGTGAATATGAAGATAGCCTGAGGGTACTAAATATGTTCTCATTTAAGAGAAGATGTGTGATGGTAGATATGATTGAGCTTTTTAAAATCTGCTCTGAGATGGAAAAGTTGGATTTTAGCAAGTTATTTGAGTTGGAAGGTAGTAATAGGACTAAGGATCACCATTTAAAAATTAAAAAACAGAGGTGTAGGTTGGATGTTAGAAAATATTTTTTTACCAATAGAGTGGTAGATTATTGGAATAGTTTGCCATCTGAGACGGTAGACAGTCCAAACTTGAATATATTCAAACGCAGATTAGATGATTTTATCAGGAGTGAGGGTTAAATCTGGTGGGTATTCTGGACTCATTCCTGTGCATGTAGTTTTTTATTATGGTATATTACGATTGATTTGGATTTGGATGAGTCTTTATGATGATCCTCTTTTTTTTGACACATTCCTGTGTTTGGTTGGAATTGTATATTGTAGATGCATTATCGGACACAATCCTATGGATGCATTTTGTGGATGGGTTACCTTGTGGCTTCTGTCATCCGTGAAATTATGAAAATTACTTAACCTGATTAACATAACATAATTTCATGGATGACAAAAGCCACAAGGGCCTATCAAAGATCATCCGATCTATCAAAACCCATACACAAAATGCATCTATAGGATTGTGTCATATCATGCATCTACAATATAAACAATCTATAGGATTGTGTCTAATCATGCAACTACAATATACAATTCGAACCATACACAGGAATGTGTCAAAAACAAAGCATCATCATCAAGAATCATCAAAATTGAAATGAATTGTAATATACAATAATAAAAAACTGCATCCACAGGAATGAGTCCAAAATACCCCCAAAAGCTAACCCTCACTCCCCATATAATCATCTATTCTGCGTTTGGCCTGCATTTGAGGAAATAACTGAATTCTATATCTCAGTCGAGGAGTTTAGGTCGGTAGATGAGTTCTTCTTCTCTGGACATTTTGCACACTGACTACTCCCATGGTGGTTGGATGAGTGTGAGATGGCCTTCAAACAGAAACGTTATGCCTTGATGCGCTATAAGTGGCACCCAAACGATTTCACTATCAGTGAATTTCGTCGGGCTAGAGCTAGGTTCCGGTATATATCGAAGCACGCCCGCTGCTCTTATTGGCAGACATATGTGTCTTCACTCAACGGGAAGACCCCTCTAAGAGGTGTGGAGGCGAATCAAAAGGATTCAGGGCAAGTGACCAACTTCAAGGGTGTTGCCTCCTGTGAGTCTAACGACTCGGTGGAGGCGCGTGGCCATTTCGCATAACTGGAAACGGTCATGCTGGGGGAAGGGGGGGGGAGTTCTGGTTTTAGCCGGGGCTGGTGTGAACCCTTTGTGCCGCCAGCTTTACCAGGCGAGCGCCCCGTTGAGTAAAACCCGAAGAAGGATCTGAATGAACAAGGAAACAACCGTGCTCATTAGCGTGGATGGGCCAGGAGCAGAGGGTGCCTTTCTAACCAGTGAGGCATAAGACGTCCCAGGCAGAGCCGGGCGTGCCAGGAACAAGTCTTTAGCCTCGCAGAATGAGTGTCGATACTGGGCCGGAACAGCCAGGATTTCCTTCTCAAGGAGATATGCACTGCATTGCTTCGAAGAAGTGGGAGGCAGTTCTCGCAATTGACACACTTGGCAACACATAAATTTAGACTTATCGTATGCGGCCTTGGAGCAATTTACACAGACTTCAGGTGACCCCAACTTTGCATGTCTACATGAACTATTCGTATGGCCAAAGCGGTGACAGTAATAGCACCGTCGCGGTAGTGGCACGAATGCCTTTACACGGTAGCGGTACCAACCGACATGCACCGAGTCAGGAAGCTTGTCACAGTCGAACGTAATAAGGAGTGTAGGGGTGGGTCTTGAGGCCCCTCCCTCTTTTCTCATCACAAGTTCAACCATGACTGCCCAATGGTCGGCCAGCTCTAAGGTGATGTCTTCTATGAGTAGTCAACAAGTTCCCTCGCATAAACTACTCCTTTCGCAAAGTTCATGGTAGAATGCAGCATCACGCTCACTGGGGTGCCATCAAGTGTCCAATGAGCACTTATCTTGGCCGCCTCGGAGGGATCTGCCGCATTCGCCAGAAGGCTCCCATCCGAGAAACCGGTCACCTTCGGCTCTCTACCAATTACACTAGCTAATGCTCTCCTCTGATGGATCCTGTTGCCCTTTGCCAATATGCTGCCATCAGTGGAGCAAATAACGAGGAAGCGTTTGAAGCCAGTGGGCTCAAAAATGCCAGGTAACCTCTGAATGAGGGGCCCCGATGTTATCGAGGCTATGCCCTGCACTCTTTTCGTCTGTCATAGTTAGGGCCCCCCCCACACCCGGGGGGGCAGAGGGGCTGGATTTGCCGATCTTGGCTTGGCCGCTTACCAACGTGGCAGGAGACACATCCGTCCCTGCAGCCCCCGCGGATGGAGAGGAGCCCCGAGTCTTCTCAGTCTTTTTCTTATTTTTTTATTTTTAGGGGATGAGGGCGGGAATGAACCCGCTTCTTCCCTCCGCTGGCAGAAGTCCCTAGGCCAGATGGACCGGCCTTAGCCAGGTCCTTCTCCAAGATGGAGAAGGTCCTGGTAGTCGCAGGGACACCGGTTGAAGGAGATCCCTTCCCTTCTTGTACTGCCTTGGAAACCTGGGCCGTTTGAGGAGGACCTTGCATAGGGGCAGATTCGGGTTTGGTGCTTGGCACTGAGCCCAGAATCCCTCCAATGGAAGGCCCTACCGTCTGAGACTGGGTTGCCTCAAGGACCATGTCTATCTCAGGAGGGGGCCTCCAGTTGGCCATCCCCTCCCAGGACATCACAGGTTCCATGTCATGTGTGGGGAGACACAGGCCTTGACCCCGACAAGGTTCAATATTCTTGCCAGCAGATCTTTTGAGGGAAGCAACCTAAGGGGCCTGGCTTCCCACTCCCCCCCTAAGGAGGTTTTCCCTACCAAGCTGCTTCACTGGGGAGCAAAGGGCTATGAGCTGCCTGCTGGCTTTCTTGGCATTCCTCTTGGAAAGAAAAGGGGGGACTGCTGCTGAAAAAAGGGAGGTGCCCGAAAGAACCTCCAGAGAAGGAGGTGAGCGGGTGACCCCCTACACCGTAGGCGAAGGAGAGGAGTAAGCCTCCTCTCCAGTTAGAGAAATATGGAGGGTCCCATGCGCAAGCACAGAGGGAGGGGGAACCTCCATTTTTTTTGTGGAGCTGCCCGAGGGCGGCTCCATTGATGAACAAGGGGAAATGAGGAGAGATTTTTGATTTTTTATATTTTTATTTATGGGCATGGTGACCCTATTTGTTTAACGGGAAGCAATCGCTCATCACCCCTCCCAGTAGCCTGCTCTGCAAGGGGTGCGTACAGGCCTGGCAGAGCCAGGTGCCGCCATTCAGGACCACCCCTCCCGCCTGGTGGCCTGGCAGTCCCTCGCATGGCAGCTCCATCTTGGACATGGTGTAAAAGTATAGATTGTGAAGTGAGAAGGAAAGGGGATGTGAGGAAGGTATGGGTGGTGATGAAGCAGGTTCTTAAAAACCAACCACCCCAGACTGGAGCTCCGGCATTAGGGAACATTTTCCCCTCCCCCCCCCCCCCGATCCGGGACGGTTGGCTGAGAAGGACAGCATCTACCCTGTGAAATTAGAGGCTGATCAGAGAAAGTTGTGGGAGAGGCTGTATGAAAAGCGAGGAAACCGGGGAGAAACACAAGTGTTTTGAAGGAAGGAGAAGAGGCTAAGCTGAGGTCGGACGGGGTGCTGAATCCCATCAGCATGGCGCTCTTTACAGGGGTATTAGTTGAAAGGTTTCTTCTTTCTTTTTATTTAATGTATAGATTGTGAAGTGAGAAGGAAAGGGGATGTGAGGAAGGTATGGGTGGTGATGAAGCAGGTTCTTAAAAACCAACCACCCCAGACTGGAGCTCCGGCATTAGAGAACATTGTCCCCTCCCCCCCCCCCCCGATCCGGGACGGTTGGCTGAGAAGGACAGCATCTACCCTGTGAAATTAGAGGCTGATCAGAGAAAGTTGTGGGAGAGGCTGTATGAAAAGCGAGGAAACCGGGGAGAAACACAAGTGTTTTGAAGGAAGGAGAAGAGGCTAAGCTGAGGTCGGATGGGGTGCTAAATCCCATCAGCATGGCGCTCTTTACAGGGGTATTAGTTAAAAGGTTTCTTTTTATTTAATGTCATTTTATGTTTTACTTAGGTGGTTTCTGGATGCAGGTCATATGACCTCTATATCCAGATCAGAATCCTCGCCATATGGCTTAGCTTGTAGAAAGGTAGTGTGGAGTGGCTCGTCATAGTAGTATTTGACACGTTGATTCGCCCAAAACTTGTCTAACCATCTTTCAAAGGAGGCAACACTAGGAGCTTTGACAATGTTATCTATATCCAGATCAGAAACCTTGCCGTACGACACTGCTTGTAGAAAGGTGGTGTGGAGAGGCTCGTTGTAGTGGTACTTGACACGTTGATTCGCCCAAAACTTGTCTAACCATCTTTCAAAGGAGGTGACACTAGGAGGTGACAACGTTATCTGGTAGGCTATTCCAAGCGTCTATGATCCTAGTCCGGAATTGCTGTTACCTAAGTTTGGTTCGATTCCTTTCCTAGAAGAGAGCATATTGGTTGCCACGTCTATTCCTCTCCCTTCTGGTCATCTTGTATGCGGCTGCAAAAACATAGCTGGACACGACTTTAATTTTTTCAGCTGCAAATTTGCCACCAGATCTGGTATGACTGTGACTTTGCAACTGCAGCTTTTTTCCTGGAGTGACTCCGCTAAATTACAAAGTAAACTTTAGCACAATGACAGAAACGTCCTTTTATAAGTCAGAAAAACATATTATTTTTAAATATTTTTTGGTTAAAGCATAGCATAAACTAATATCTACAGGCCATCCTCTTCCTCCTCCATGGCTTCCTGGCCCATCTTCTCCTCCAGGGGGTCCATGTTCCCTTTTAGGAATGCAAACTCCTCAAATTTGACCTCATCCAGGGAGGACCTCTTGGCCCTGAGAATGTCCCTGGTCATACGGAATATTAAGGGCACCATTGAGAAGTTATAGGGGTGGTACAAAAAAAATATCTCCATTTTTCTTAATTCTTTTAGTTTATTAATATCCTAAAACTATGTTTAGAAAATGCAAAATTTGTGCCACCCCTTCAATGATGGGGATGAGGAGCAGAAACCCCATTCAAATAGATATTTTGACCATTTTTAAAAAGTCAAATAAATTAAACTATTGAAGGAAATCAAATAATTTTTTGGTTATATGTAATATAGCCCCTATGCACTTTAACTCTGGTTAATTTTTTTTATTTATATATATAAACCTCAAGAAAATTTGTGTAAAGTGATATACCTACAAAAATTTGGGGGGGGGTTATGTTTCATCTATAACCAAAAACCTATGAATGAATTAAAAAATGTTTAACCGTAGAATTGTTGCAATACTTTTTCTTTACACGCTGCTTTTTATTTGATTAAAATCAACCAATAAATATGGTCTCACCAGTCTTATGATTCATCAATATTTAACATTAGAGAAAGATGCAAGTAAAAAAAAGTAACAAGAAAATGAACACTTACATCATGCCATCTGCTATTTTTCTATATTTTTCTCTTTTTCTTTAATCTTATTAGTTCCTGCCCCCCCCCCCTACATGTATTACAGAGTATTCTTTCCGGAGAGAAGGGTATCAGAGCTTGCCAGGCTCCTCATTGTTGCCAGGGTCATAAGAATTAATATGTTCCTGGACTATATCAGTTTGCCGTTTATTTTGATGTTTTCAATTTCTTGTTTTCCGGAGTTTTTGACAAAGATCTATTTCTTTTTCTCTCTTTGTCTTGAACCCAATTTTATCTTCTTCAGAAGACTTGCTTGTTCATAACCTAGAGTGTGGTCAAGAGTAGCATGTTGAGCAATGAAATTCATTCTTTTCAAACCAATGAATTTAGTCTTTTTTGCCCTGCTCCATATTTTGGAATGAAAACTTTCATTTGCATTCTGTGTTAGTCCTCTTATACATTTTTAAAGCAATTCTTTTGTGGTCAGACTCTCATAAATTTTCTTTCTTTTATGCTGATCTTCATTGTCCACTTTAATTGTGAGAGACCTTTTTCCTCCCTTTATGTTATCAGGCTCTTCTCCCTTTGCAATGGCTTTTTGATAAAAGCACCAGGAATCTTTTCCAGTTTGGCAAAGACCATGTCATTGATTAACATCTGTACTAAAGACATTGTGAAACGTTTACATAATAGAAACCTGCATTTCTATCACAGTTTTTCCTACATTTGACTGAATATACCGCCCAAAGTAAGATGTTAGAGTATCACTAGACTTGTCAGTAAGTTTATCCTTACCGCTTAGGGTGCTCCTTCTTATCTTATTTCCTGTCTTTGTCAATATATCTTGTTTGGATTCATCTCCGAGTTTCCTGAGCCGAGTATTAGCCTCTTTTGGACAAGATTTAAACACTCTTGTTTTAAAACATCTACTTCGTCTGGATATGGACCATTGCCTCCATTTAAATTAATTACTTCCTTATAAGCAGAAGAATCACCATCTCCTATAAAATTCTTATAAACCCAAAGTTCTTTTACCTTAGAAACATCTGAACTGCTGCCTCTTTCTCCATTGCTCCTGATGATCTTTTAAAGTTTTTTACACACTTTGGTTTATGGCTGTTTTTTTCATTTATTATACTCTTCTTCACTTATTTTGTATTTTTAACTTTTTTTCACTTGTTTCACACACTTGACAGAATTTTGAAAGAGCACCAAAATCCACAACGAAACCTGTCAGAACTTTGATTGTTACTCACATACGAATATTTGATGTATGTCCTCGCTTTGCCTATGTCCCATCATAGCTCACGTCAATTAGAAGATTGCCATTTATACAAATGTTTTTACCTTCCTCCTTGTAGTGTTCCACAATAGCTTCATGGACCATATTTTGTTTGTGTTCATAATGTTCATCCATACACTTATATAAAACATTTGAATGTTTATAATAAATAGACTTTTTCATGCATTTTGCTCCCATCATTGAAAGATGCCCATTCAATCCAGGCTATCCATAGTCATGAATCACTGACATAACCAAGCTTAAATTTATGCATGGAAATTTTTGGCCATCAGCTGTTTCAAATATATCGGTATAGCGTACGAGAAGTGCAGGCGAATGGCTTAAAAGCGTCGTTTGAATGAGTTTTTTTTTAGACTCAGGATGGCCGAGTTGATTCGCTGCTGGCTTACAGTGGTCTAGCGATGCGGGAAGCTGTTCGCAACTCACCTACGCTATTATTTTTTCTGCGCCCCCTTTCCTACTCCCCTCTATCAACAATGGTGCCCAGACCCGGGAGGGGGAGCGTTAGCCCATGAATAACATTTAAAAACAGGGCCTCTTTATTTTTTCAAAATATGCTCCGCTTCTAGGAGGGGGATGTATAGCGTACGAGAAGTGCAGGTGAGAAGCTAAAAAGCTTCATTTGAATGAGTCTTTTTTGAGACTCAGGATGGCCGAGTGGATTCGGCGCTGGCTAACAGTGGTCCAGCAATGCGGGAAGCTGTTTGCATCTCATCTACACTATCTTTTTTTTGCCCCCTTTCCTACTCCCCTCTATCTGCAGCAGCTTCTGGGGGGAGCGTTAGCCCATGAATAACATTTACAAACAGGGCCTCTTTATTTTTTTCAAAATATGCTCCGCTTCTAGGAGGGGGGTGTATAGCGTACGAGAAGTGCAGGTGAGAAGCTAAAAAGCTTCATTTGAATGAGTCTTTTTTGAGACTCAGGATGGCCCAGTGGATTCAGCGCTGGCTAACAGTGGTCCAGCAATGCGGGAAGCTGTTTGCATCTCACCTACACTATCTTTTTTTTTGCCCCCTTTCCTACTCCCCTCTATCTGCAGCAGCTTCTGATGCAGTTGGAAGAACATCCAAACAATCAGAATGAAGACCACGTTCCTTTCTTCTTAGTGAAATAAATTGAAGTAGCCCAAAGGTTAAAGAAGTTTCCAAAGTTCGGCTTTGTTTCACTGAAATAAATAATTACAGAAGATAAGTATACAAAGAAAATAATACATCTAATGAACACATATATGAACATACACACAAATATAGGCACATGTAGTAGATGAACTGCAAGATCTTCATACATTATCGTACATTTTCATAAATTATCTATTTTAGTTTTATTTAATAATCAAATCTAAAGAAAGAAATACAGGTTACTTATGAACTTAACGCAAAACTAAGTTATAAAGAGGTGTAACAGTCTATACCACTACAAGTGTAAATATATAATCCTAACTGTATATATATATATATATATATATATATATATATATATATATATATATATATATATATATATATATATATATATTTCAAGAAGGGTTGGTAACCATGACTTAAATTGTATGATTGGTACGCCCGATCTCCCAAGCATCTTAAAATCAAACCCATGAGGTTCATTTGCATTGCTCTCCTCATCTCGGTGAATCAGGTCTGTAATATTGGAATTGGAATTTTTAGCTAAATATATCCCAAAAGAATCTCAAAGTAATGCGTGATTCTTTTATCATTTACAGACCCTCCCAACTGTGTTATAATCTATTTATCCAATATAATCTATTTATCACACCAATAATCTATTTAATAATCTATTTAACAATCTATTTAATAATCCATTTAAACAATTAATAATTACCAAGTAAATTATCAAATAACCAGTTACTTTTTATAAATTGTCAATCTATTTACCAAACTACTGTATTTACAAATTACTATCTATCAATTATCTATTAGCCAATTACTATTAAATATCTATATCAATTACTAATTATCAATCAATTTCCCAATTTATAATCTCCTTAATATTTCATATTTATCAATTAAATCCATTCTCATTAACTGCTGCAAATTTAATTCACACACGTAAAACAATCCAATCATAACTGTCCTGTATAATTTCACTTTTCAATCATAACTGTTTATTCCATAATATATATTTTTCATAACTCTTTGTGTTTAATACTTCTACCTCAACGACGCTGAGATTTAGGCCTAATGAAATTCGTCTGCAGAAATTTAGACTTTGCATAGCATTTAACTTCAGTCCCTTGAATAACGAAATATAGGTTTTGGGGTTTATTGTGATCAGAGCTATCTAGTGTATTGATGCAATAACCACCTAAGCACCTATAAGGGTTATATGTACATTAGTCAAAGGAGAGATAAGACTGGTGGTGGCCTGATTATATATATTTATAAGAAATAGCATTTCTTCAAATCTAAATAATTCTATAGAGCAAGAATCGTTGAGTTCCTATGGATAGATATTAGGCTCAGTAAAAATGGGATAATACACTTGGAACCCTTTAACCCAGACAGACTAATTCTATTGATGAGTTAATGATCAGGGAAATATGTAAAGTATGCGATGTAGATACAGTTATTCTTGGTGACTGTAATTTAAAATCTGTTGGGAAAATATAATAGGAATGGATAGAGCAAGTTGTAAGCTTATATATAATGTTTTGAGGATCATTTTTGACTCAATTTGGTAATAAGCCAACAAGGGGTGTCAATATATTAGATCTGGTTCTTTCAAATGATGATCACTTGGTTCAGGAATTGACTGTCACGAAAAAATGGGGAAATAGTGATAATCAGATGGTTCATCTTGGAAATAGTGAAAGGTTGAACATCAAAAAACTCCACAAAAACTCCAAATTTTTATACGGGTGATAACGATAAATTATGCAACTTGTTAAATTAGATCAGGTGGGATAAGGAATTCAGTCTAAACAATACTTATATGATGTGGGACACTAATAAAACTATAATAAACATATTTCTGAAAAGAAAAGGGCATTCCAGAGATTACAGAGAAAAAGTACTTTTGACAATTTATATCATTATAGGTCAACCAGAAATGAGCTAAAAAAGATTATTAAGCAGAGTAAAAGGGCAGCAGAAATTAATTTAGCTCAAAATAATAATAAAGATGCAAGGAAATCCTTTAGCTATTATAGAATCAATAACAAATATAATAGTGATAAAATAGGGACTATTAGATATTAAGAGGTTTTGAAAGAATTTGATGCAGAAATGATAGAGGTTCTTAATGATCATTTTTATTCTTCAGTATTTACAGAACAGAATCCAGATAGATTAATTGATGATAATTCTATGTCAAGGGAAGTAGCGTTGAATACCATTAATGTGACCAGGGAAATAATTAAAGGGCTTAGGATACTCAAAGAAGGTGTAGAATGTTATTAGTGGCGTACCTCAGGGATCAGTTTTAGGCCCTTTATTATTTATAATCTATGTAAATGATCTTGGGCAAGGTGTAAATAGCAAGTGTCAATTTTTGCTGATGACACTAAATTGGCAGCTGTAGTCAAAGAGGTTGAGGGTAGCTTTAAAGTGCAGGGTGACTTAAATAAGTTGTTAGCTTGGGCTCAGAAGTGGCAGATGACTTTTAACCTTAATAAATGCAAAGTTATTAACATGGGGAGAGATAATAGGCAATTTAGCTATGAGATGGATGGGTATTGGCTTAATTCAGTTGAAGATGAGAAGGACTTAGGAGTAGTAGTAGACAGGGCACTGAAATTTTCAAAGCAGTGTATTGAGGCAAAAAATAGAGCAAATAGGGTGCTAGGTTACATTAAAAGAAATGTTAGCTACAAGAGTAAGGAGGTCATCCTTAAACTATACAACTCTTATGTCAGGCCACAATTAGAGTACTGTATACAAGCATGGTCACCACATTTTAGACATGATATAAACTTATTAGAGTCAGTACAAAGGAGGGCAACAAAAATAATACCATCCCTGAAGTACCTTGAATATGAAGATAGGCTGGGGGTATTAAATATGTTTTCATTTGAAAGAAGGTGTGTGAGGGAGGATATGATTGAGCTTTTTAAAATCTTTTCTGGGATGGATAAATTGGATTTCAGCAAGTTATTTGAGTTAGAAGGTAGTAATAGAACTAGAGGCCACCACTTAAAGATTAAAAAACAGGGGTGCAGACTTAATGTTAGAAAATATTTTTTCACTAACAGTGGTGGATTATTGTAATAGTTTGCCACCTGAGACTTTAGACAGCCCAAACTTGAATGTTTTCAAGCGCAGATTGGATGATTATATGGGAATGGAGGGTTAATTTCTTATTTTGGGGTATGTGGATATGATTCTTGACTTATTCCTGTGGATGCAGTTTCTTTTTATTATATATTTTGTTTTTGACAGACTCCTATGGAGGCTTTAAATTATATATTGTAGATGCATGGTTGGACAGTCCTATGGATTGTTAAAATTGTATATTGTAGATGCATGATCTGACAAAATCCTATGGATGCATTATGTGGGTGGGATTTGATGGATACGGATGACCTTTGATAGGCCCTTGTGGCTTTTGTCATCCGTAAAAATATGTTATGTTAGAGTTAAATACTAGTAAGGCATCTAGCCCAGACAACATTCATCCTAGTTTACTCAAAGAAAGTATAACATTTGTTTGTAACAAATCAAGTAGATAAGGGAGAGAATGAAGATGTAATTTACTTGGATTTTAGTAAAGCATTTGATAAGGTACCACATAGGAGACTAGTTCATAAATTAAAAATGATTGGGTTATGTGGGGGTGTTTCAAATTGGATAGCTGAGTGGCTGAAAGACAGGAAGCAAAGGGTAGTGCTAAATGGTGTAAAGTTAGAGTGGAGGGATGTTCTCAGTGGGGTTCCTCAGGGATCAGTTCTCGGTCCATTATTATTTGTCATCTATATAAACGATCTTGGGGAGGCAGTTAATAATAAAGTGTCAATTTTTGCGGATGATACCAAATTAGCAGCTGTAGTTAAAGATATTGATGATAATTTTAAAGTGCAGGGGGATTTAAATAAATTGTCATCCTGGGCACATAAGTGGCAAATGACTTTCAACCTTGATAAGTGCAAAGTTATTAACATGGGAAAAGATAATAGAGAATTTAACTATGAAATAGATGGGCATTGGCTGAGCTCAGTAGAGGATGAGAAAGATCTAGGAGTAGTAATAGATAAGTCATTAAGGTTTTCTAAGCAGTGTATTGAAGCAAGAAATAGGGCAAATAGAACGCTGGGTTTCATTAAGAGAAATGTCAGTTACAAAAGTAAGGAGGTTATTCTTAAACTCTATAACTCTTATGTTCGGCCACATCTAGAGTACTGTATACAGGCATGGTCCCCAAATTTTGGACACGATATTAACCTTCTCGAGTTAGTGCAACGGGGAGCAACAAAGATTATTCCTTCCCTGAGGCACCTTGAATATATAGATAGACTGAGGGCATTAAATATGTTCTCATTCAAAAGGAGGTGTCTGAGAGGGGATATGATTGAGCTCTTTAAAAATTTTTCTGGGATAGATAAATTGGATGTTAGCAAGTTTTTTGAGTTAGATGATGGAAATTGGACTAGAGGTCACCACTTGAAAATTAAAAAGCAAGGGTGAAGGTTGGATTTAAGAAAATATTTTTTCACCAATAGAGTGGAAGACTTCTGGAACAAATTGCCGTGGAGGGTAGTAGGTAGTCCAAATTTAAATGTATTTAAGAGTAGGTTGTCTTCGACTGACCTTCGAACAGGTAGCACCTGTTTCATAGAGCTCTCAGTCTGTTGATCTATTTTTCAGATTTTTCTACAGTTTGTTTTGTTTTTTTCTCACCACAATCAGCGAAAGCTAAGTTGCTCTTCTTCTTTTTCTTATTACTACTTAAGTTCTTTCTTTGTTTGGATAAGTGATGGAGTTTGGGGATGAAAGTGAGCATGAGTGTCGGAATGGATGCATTGGTTGTGGTGTATTAGGTGAGGGGTATACATGTGTTGTATGTGGGCTGCGTGAATGCATTGTAGATTTAGAGGGGATGAGAAGGCAGGATTTAGACAGGATATGTAGGCTGGAGGGGTTAGTTGCTGAGCTCAGGAGGGAACTTAGTGTTAGGCCTAGGGCTGGGAATAGGTTAGGTGGTGAGGTAGGCCAGTTAGATGTTCCAGGTGAAGGTAGAGGGCCGGTGGAGGAGGTAGGATATGATAGTTCTAGTGATAGTGAAGTTAGCCCCCTTAGATTAGTTAGAAATAGGCCTAGTGAGGATGGGGGACAGTGGAGAGTGGTTAGGAAACATGATGCTAGGGAGGCTTCTCCTGTTCTTTGTGAGAATAGGGTTGCCTCTGTTGAGGTTGTTAGCCTGGGGGAGAATAGGTGTGTGAGTCAGAGGGACACAGAACCTGTTAGCTTGACTAATAGATTCAGTGCCCTAAGAGAGGAAGTAACTGGAAGTGATATGACTGATGGTGATGGGGGTGGAGTTCGAGTGACTGGTAGTTTGAATGAGAATAGGAGTGGGGATGGAGTTAGGTCTGTGGGGGTTAGGAATAGGAGTCTGACTGAAGTGCTTGTGATGGGTGATTTGCGAGTTAGATATTTAGATAGGAAGTTGAATGCAAGTAGATTGAATGTTTTGAGGGTGTGTTTGCCGGGTGCTGGAGTGAGAGATCTGTCTGATAGGTATGAGGAGCTGGTGTCTGGCTGTGCAAGGGATGCGGTTGTGATTACACATGTAGGAGTGAATGATGTGAAGAAAGTGGGTGCATGTGAGTTACGTGAGAGGTACAAGAGGTTAATTGAAAAGGTGAAAGAAAGTAGAATGAAAGGTGTTGTGACAGGTGTGCTTCCAAGAATGGATGTTGGGGTAGAATGGATGTCTTGTGCGATTGGGCTGAATGATTATGTGAAGAGGATGTGTGAGATGGAAGGTGTCATGTTTGTGGATGTGTGGGATAGGTTTGTTGGAATGAAAGAAATGTATGCAATGGATGGATTGCATTTGAGTAGGAGGGGGGTAGATGTGTTGTGGGAGGAGTATGATCGTGTTATTAGGTCTTTGCGGGTGGGAAACTAGATACTAATAGTGGTCAGGGAATTATGAGAGGACATTATTATACTGAAAGTAGAATGGACTTGGCAGATAACAGAAATAGGTTCCAAGGCGATAGAGGTGAGGTCATTCAGGTTTCAAGAGGTGCTTCAGGGATAGGGGGGTTAAATTGTTTCTATACAAATGCTCGTAGTCTTAGAAACAAGAAGGATGAGCTATTTAGTTATATTAGCAATGAGGATATAGATATATTATGTGTTACTGAATCATGGGTTAATGAAATAGAATTTAGTGACACTATAAGTGAATTTGATTTACAGGGCTATAATATGTACATTAGTCAAAGGACAGGTAGGATTGGTGGAGGAATAATTATCTACATAAAAAACAACATTGTTTCAAGTTTAAATACTTCAATAAAGCAGGATGGAGTTGAGTCACTTTGGATAGATATTAGGTTCAGAAAAAATAGAATGGTGCATTTGGGAGCTTTTTACAGGCCACCTGGGCAGACTGATGATATGGATGAACTAATGATAAGGGAAATAAGTAAGGGATGTGAAACGGATGCAGTTATTATTGGGGACTTCAACTTAAACTCTGTGGACTGGGAAAATATGATAGGTAGGGATAGAACAAGTGGCAGGTTCATAGAATGCTTTGAGGATAATGTTTTTAATCAATTTGTTAATGAGCCAACGAGGGGGGACAATATATTAGATTTAGTACTTTCTAACAGTGATCATTTAGTTCAAGAATTCACTGTTGGGGAAGCATTGGGAAATAGTGACCATCAGATAGTTTGTTTTAACTTGGGAATTGAGAAGGGTAAAATAACTGAGAATGCTGAAAAAGTTCCAAATTTTCATAAGGGAGATTATGTAAAACTTCGAAGCTTGCTAAATTTGGTAGACTGGGATGTAGAATTGAGAGGTAAAAATGCTTATGGGATGTGGGATACTTTCAAGCATATAATAAATGTAGTCCAAGAACAATGTATCCCAATGAAGGCCATTAGGAACAAAAGTAGGAAACCATTATGGTGGAATCAGGAGATAGCTAGAAAAATTTCAGAGAAGAAAAGAGCATACAAAAAATTACAAGTAGAAAATAATATTCAAAATTTAAGTGATTATAGAATGGCTAGGAATGAGTTAAATAAGATTATAGGGAAGAACAAAAGAGTGTCAGAAATTAAATTAGCTCAGGATAGCAACAAAGATCCTAGAAAGTTCTTTAGTTACTATAAAATTAATAACAAGTCTGGCAGAGTTAAAATAGGACCTATCAAATATGAAGGGGTTGTGAGAGAAACTGATGAGGAAATAGTTGAGGTACTAAATGGTCATTTTGCATCAGTATTTACAAAGGAGAAACTAAATAGTATTATGTATAGTACTCATGGGTCAGGGAAAGAGGTGTTTACTACCATTAGTGTGGATCGGAGGATGATAAAAGGACTAATAGGTGAGTTAGATACTATCAAGGCCTCCGGCCCTGATAATATTCATTCTAGGATACTTAAAGAAGGTGTAGAAAGTATCTCAATAGCTCTGGAGAAGTTATATACTAGGTCACTGGAATATGGAGAAATACCCGATGATTGGAAGAGAGCGAATGTAGTCCCCATTTTGAAGAAGGGTAGTAAAGAGGATCCAAATGACTTTAGACCGGTTAGCCTAACTCCTGTAGTCTGTAAAATTCTTGAGAAAATAGTTAAAAAAGGCATTTGCCAACATCTAGAGAGGGAGGGGTTAATCAGCGATGCTCAGCATGGGTTTAGATCAGGTAGATCATGTTTGACTAACTTACTAGACTTTCTGGAGTTTGTAACAGATCAAGTAGATAAGGGAGAGAATGTAGATATAATTTACTTGGATTTTAGTAAAGCATTTGATAAGGTACCATATAGGAGACTAGTTTATAAATTAAAAATGATTGGGATATGTGGGTGTTTTAAATTGGATAGCTGAGTAGCTGAAAGACAGGAAGCAAAGGGTAGTGCTAAATGGTGTAAAGTCAGAGTAGAGGGATATTATCAGTGGGGTTCCTCAGGGATCAGTTCTCGGTCCATTATTATTTGTCATTTATATATACGATCTTGGGGAGGCAGTTAATAATAAAGTGTCAATTTTTGCGGATGATACTAAATTAGCAGCTGTAGTTAAAGATATTGATGATAATTTTAAAGTGCAGGGGGACTTAAATAAATTGTTATCCTGGGCACATAAGTGGCAAATGACTTTCAACCTTGATAAGTGCAAAGTTATTAACATGGGAAAAGATAAGAGAGAATTTAACTATGAAATGGATGGGCATTGGCTGAGCTCAGTAGAGGATGAGAAAGATCTAGGAGTAGTATAGATAAGTCATTAAGGTTTTCTAAGCAGTGTATTGAAGCAAGAAATAGGGCAAATAGAGTGCTGGGTTTTATTAAGAGAAATGTCAGTTACAAAAGTAAGGAGGTTATTCTTAAACTCTATAACTCTTATGTTAGGCCACATCTAGAGTACTGTATACAGGCATGGTCCCCACATTTTAGACACGATATTAACCTTCTCGAGTCAGTGCAACGGAGGGCAACAAAGATTATTCCTTCCCTGAGGCACCTTGAATATATAGATAGACTGAGGGTATTAAATATGTTCTCGTTCGAAAGGAGGTGTGTGAGAGGGGATATGATTGAGCTCTTTAAAATTTTTTCCGGGATAGATAAATTGGATGTTAGCAAGTTTTTTGAGTTAGATGATGGAAATCGGACTAGAGGTCACCACTTGAAAATTAAAAAGCAAGGGTGTAGGTTGGATTTAAGAAAATATTTTTTCACCAATAGAGTGGTAGACTTCTGGAACAAATTGCCGCAGAGGGTAGTAGGTAGTCCAAATCTAAATGTATTTGAGTAGGTTGGATGAGTTTATGGGAAGGGAAGGTTGTGATGGTTCCTAAGTTTTGTATATATTAATATTGTTTGTATATATCTATAGCTGCATGATTTAGTTCTTGACAAGCCTTGATTGGTGATAACCTTGTTTCTGGATGCAATCCTCTGGATGTAGTTTTCCTGGGAGTTTGGGTGCCTTAAAAAAGAGGCCATTTGACTCGGATGACCTATGATGAGCCCTTGTGGCTTTTGTCATCTGTTATATTATATTGTGGGGGACTTTGATTTTGTCTTCCCCTGGTGATGGTGCCTTTTGTGGGTGGGTTTTGACGGAGGCAGATGACCTTTGATAGGCTCTTGTGGCTTTTGTCATCCGTGTAATTATGTTATGTATGTTATGTTTGTTATGTTATGAGTTTATGAGGAGGGAAGGTTGTGATGGTTCCTAAGTTTTGTATATATTAATATTGTTTCTATATATCTATAGCTGCATGATTTAGTTCTTGACAAGCCTTGATTGGTGATACCCTTGTTTTTGGACACAATCCTCTGGATTGCCTATGATGGGCCCTTGTGGCTTTTGTCATCTGTTATATTATATTGTGGGGAGTTTGATTTTGTCTTCCCCTTGCGATCGTGCTTTTTGTGGGTGGGTTTTGACGGATGTGGATGACCTTTGATAGGCCCTTGTGGTTCTGTCATCCGTGAAATTATGTTATGTTATAACAATTATATGGATGACAAAAGCCATCTGTGAAACCCCACCCACAAAATGTATCCATAGAATTATATCAGATCATGCATTTACAATATACAGTGGTGTATTAACTATATAAGCTCTAAGTTCTTCAGCTTTGCCAATTCAGCAGATTCAAGTCATATCTAGCCACTAATTTTTTTTTATTCTAGCCGATTGCAATGGATTTATAGCCGAATTCTAGCTACTTTAACCATTAAATTGCCAAACAAATATGCTCCTAATTGCCGTGACCTATTTACCCTTGGCAGATCATTAGGGAAAATAATAAAATATTTGAATCCTTTTATATAAATTAAATAATATATCATTTTAATTGGAAAGAACTTCTTTTATTAATCTAACTTAAAAATTATTAATGACCATCTACATTTTAGAATTATGATTGGAAAATTCTTGGTTGTTCCTCAAAAGAAAATTCAGGACCCACTTTGATATAACAAAGTTAGATGAAAAATGTTATACATCCAAATTATTCTCTCTTTTTTTAATTTTAGCGCTTTATAACCAAAAAAAATGAAAAATCACAAGAAAACGGGATTGTTTACACAAGTCTAAAGTCAAATGCCCTAAAACAACCGTGTGGTCGGTGTAAAAAAAAAATTGGTCGAAACCGGCTTAAGTAACTTGTATTTTAAATCTCTGTTACCAAACAAAAAATGACTGACCTAAGGCATAAGATGCCTCTAATGATGAAGTAAGGAATAAACACTTGATATTGATAAACTTGTAGTAATTGGTACAGGCAATGAAAGTGTTATGGTGGGTGTGAATATTGGTGTATACCAGAAGCTCAAGGAGGAAGTTCAATCACTAATCTTGATAGGATGCGTCTGCCATTCTGGGCAATTAGCAGTTTTGCATGCATCATTGGATGCTCTTCGGAGAAATCTGGAATTACTTATTTTTTAAATGTATAAGTGGTTCTCTGCCTCATCAATGGGCCAGCTGGCTTATAAAAGATTGCAAGACAAGATGGCTTTCCATTGAGCCAACTGTTAAACATAAGAAACATAAGAAAAGAAGGAGACTGCAAAAGACCATTCATGGCCTACACTTGGCAGCTCCTGTTCCAGTCAACACACAAAAGATTTCTTACCAGAGAATAGTCATCAACCTTGTCACCCTTACAGGAGTTCGTCAGATCTAATCTACAATATACATAAAATGCATCCAGAGGATTATGTCCATTCATGCAATCGCAAAATATAATCTCCCCACTCCTTAGAAAAATATATACATATGTACATAAAAAAAAAGAAAGAAAAAAAGTCAGTCCCATCTAGCAGCTTCATCCATATATTTATCTAATCTATTCTTAAAACTACACAGAGAGGAGGCTTCTATCACATGTCTAGTGAGCCTATTCCATTCATCTACCACACGATTTGTAAACCAATTCCTCCCAATCTCCTTCCTAAACCTATACTTATCAAGCTTAAACCCATTGCTACGTGTCCTGTCATGTTCACTAAGTATAAGAACCTTACCCAGATCCCCTTTATTATATCCTTTTACCCATTTGAAGACTTCAATCAATTTCCCTCTGACTCTTCTCCTTTCCAATGTATGTAGATTTAGTTTTAACATAACATAACATAACATAATTACACGGATGACAAAAGCCACAAGGGCCTATCAAAGGTCATCCGCCTCCGTCAAAACCCACCCACAAAAAGCACCATCACCAGGGGAAGACAAAATCAAAGTCCCCCACAATATAATATAACGGATGACAAAAGCCACAAGGGCTCATCATAGGTCATCCAAGTCAAGCGGCCTCTTTTTCAAGGCACCCAAACTCCCAGGAAAACTACATCCAGAGGATTGCATCCAGAAACAAGGGTATCACCAATCAAGGCTTGTCAAGAACTAAATCATGCAGCTATAGATATATACAAACAATATTAATATATACAAAACTTAGGAACCATCACAACCTTCTCTTCCCATAAACTCATCCAACCTACTCTTAAATACATTTAGATTTGGACTACCTACTACCCTCTGCGGCAATTTGTTCCAGAAGTCTACCACTCTATTGGTGAAAAAATATTTCCTTAAATCCAACCTACACCCTTGCTTTTTAATTTTCAAGTGGTGACCTCTAGTCCGATTTCCATCATCTAACTCAAAAAACTTGCTAACATCCAATTTATCTATCCCGGAAAAAATTTTAAAGAGCTCAATCATATCCCCTCTCACACACCTCCTTTCGAACGAGAACATATTTAATACCCTCAGTCTATCTTCATATTCAAGGTGCCTCAGGGAAGGAATAATCTTTGTTGCCCTCCGTTGCACTGACTCGAGAAGGTTAATATCGTGTCTAAAATGTGGGAACCATGCCTGTATACAGTACTCTAGATGTGGCCTAACATAAGAGTTATAGAATTTAAGAATAACCTCCTTACTTTTGTAACTGACATTTCTCTTAATAAAACCCAGCACTCTATTTGCCCTATTTCTTGCTTCAATACACTGCTTAGAAAACCTTAATGACTTATCTATTACTACTCCTAGATCTTTCTCATCCTCTACTGAGCTCAGCCAATGCCCATCCATTTCATAGTTAAATTCTCTATTATCTTTTCCCATGTTAATAACTTTGCACTTATCAAGGTTGAAAGTCATTTGCCACTTATGTGCCCAGGATAACAATTTATTTAAATCCCCTGCACTTTAAAATTATCATCAATATCTTTAACTACAGCTGCTAATTTAGTATCATCCGCAAAAATTGACACTTTATTATTAACTGCCTCCCCAAGATCGTTTATATAGATGACAAATAATAATGGACCGAGAACTGATCCCTGAGGAACCCCACTGATAACATCCCTCCACTCTGACTTTACACCATTTAGCACTACCCTTTGCTTCCTGTCTTTCAGCCACTCAGCTATCCAATTTGAAACACCCCCACATATCCCAATCATTTTTAATTTATGAACTAGTCTCCTGTGTGGTACCTTATCAAATGCTTTACTAAAATCTAAGTAAATTATATCTACATTCTCTCCCTTATCTACTTGATCTGTTACAAACTCCAGAAAGTCTAGTAAGTTAGTCAAACATGATCTACCTGATCTAAACCCATGCTGAGCATCGCTGATTAACCCCTCCCTCTCTAGATTTTGGCAAATGCCTTTTTTAACTATTTTCTCAAGAATTTTACAGACTACAGGAGTTAGGCTAACCGGTCTAAAGTTATTTGGATCCTCTTTACTACCCTTCTTGAAAATGGAGACTACATTCGCTCTCTTCCAATCATCGGGTATTTCTCCATATTCCAATGACCTAGTATATAACTTGTCCAGAGCTATTGAGATACTTTCTACCCCTTCTTTAAGTATCCTAGAATGAATATTATCAGGGCCGGAGGCCTTGGTAGTATCTAAATCAGCTATTAGTCCTTTTATCATCCTCCGATCCACACAAATGTTAGTAAACACCTCTTTTCCTGACCTATGAGTACTATACATAGGACTATTTAGTTTTTCTTTTGTAAATACTGATGCAAAATGACCATTTAGTACCTCAACTATTTCCTCATCAGTTTCTCTCACAAACCCTTCATATTTGATAGGTCCTATTTTAACTCTGCCAGACTTGTTATTAATTTTATAGTAACTAAAGAACTTTCTAGGATCTTTGTTGCTATCCTGAGCTAATTTAATTTCTGACACCCTTTTGTGCTTCCTTATAATCTTATTTAACTCATTCCTAGCCATTCTATAATCACTTAAATTTTGAATATTATTTTCTACCTGTAATTTTTTATATGCCCTTTTCTTCTCTGAAATTTTTCTAGCTATCTCCTGATTCCACCATAATGGTTTCCTACTTTTGTTCCTAATGGCCTTCATTGGGATACATTGTTCTTGGACTACATTTATTATATGCTTGAAAGTATCCCACATCCCATAAGCATTTTTACCTCTCAATTCTATATCCCAGTCTACCAAATTTAGCAAGCTTCGAAGTTTTACATAATCTCCCTTATGAAAATTTGGAACTTTTTCAGCATTCTCAGTTATTTTACCCTTCTCAATTCCCAAGTTAAAACGAACTATCTGATGGTCACTATTTCCCAATGCTTCCCCAACAGTCAATTCTTGAACTAAATGATCACTGTTAGAAAGTAGTAAATCTAATATATTGTCCCCCCTCGTTGGCTCATTAACAAATTGATTCAAAAAATTATCCTCAAAGCATTCTATGAACCTGCCACTTGTTCTATCCCTACCTATCATATTTTCCCAGTCCACAGAGTTTAAGTTGAAGTCCCCAATAATAACTGCATCTGTTTCACATCCCTTACTTATTTCCCTTATCATTAGTTCATCCATATCATCAGTCTGCCCAGGTGGCCTGTAAAAAGCTCCCAAATGCACCATTCTATTTTTTCTGAACCTAATATCTATCCAAAGTGACTCAACTCCATCCTGCTTTATTGAAGTATTTAAACTTGAAACAATGTTGTTTTTTATGTAGATAATTATTCCTCCACCAATCCTACCTGTCCTTTGACTAATGTACATATTATAGCCCTGTAAATCAAATTCACTTATAGTGTCACTAAATTCTATTTCATTAACCCATGATTCAGTAACACATAATATATCTATATCCTCATTGCTAATATAACTAAATAGCTCATCCTTCTTGTTTCTAAGACTACGAGCATTTGTATAGAAACAATTTAACCCCCCTATCCCTGAAGCACCTCTTGAAACTTGAATGACCTCACCTCTATCGCCTTGGAACCTATTTCTGTTATCTACCAAGTCCATTCTACTTTCAGTACTATAATGTCCTCTCATAATTCCCTGACCACTATTAGTATCTAGTTTCCCGCCTGCAAAGACCTAATAACATGATCATACTCCTCCCACAACACATCTACCCCCCTCCTACTCAAATGCAGTCCATCCATCGCATACATTTCTTTCATTCCAACAAACCTATCCCACACATCCACAAACATGACACCTTCCATCTCACACATCCTCCTCACATAATCATTCAGCCCAATTGCACGAGACATCCATTCTACCCCAACATCCATTCTTGGAAGCACACCTGTCACAACACCTTTCATTCTACTTTCTTTCACCTTTTCAATTAACCTCTTGTACCTCTCATGTAACTCACATGCACCCACTTTCTTCACATCATTCACTCCTACATGTGTAATCACAACCGCATCCCTTGCACAGCCAGACACCAGCTCCTCATACCTATCAGACAGATCTCTCACTCCAGCACCCGGCAAACACACCCTCAAACCATTCAATCTACTTGCATTCAACTTCCTATCTAAATATCTAACTCGCGAATCACCCATCACAAGCACTTCAGTCAGACTCCTATTCCTAACCCCCACAGACCTAACTCCATCCCCACTCCTATTCTCATTCAAACTACCAGTCACTCGAACTCCACCCCCACCCCCATCAGTCATATCACTTCCAGTTACTTCCTCTCTTAGGGCACTGAATCTATTAGTCAAGCTAATAGGTTCAGTGTCCCTCTGACTCACACATCTATTCTCCCCCTGGCTAACCACCTCAACAGAGGCAACCCTATTCTCACAAAGAACAGGAGAAGCCTCCCTAGCTTCATGTTTCCTAACCACTCTCCACTGTCCCCCATCCTCACTAGGCCTATTTCTAACTAATCTAAGGGGGCTAACTTCACTATCACTAGAACTATCATATCCTACCTCCTCCACCGGCCCTCTACCTTCACCTGAAACATCTAACTGGCCTACCTCACCACCTAACCTATTCCCAAATCTAGGCCTAACACTAAGTTCCCTCCTGAGCTCAGCAACTAACCCCTCCAGCCTACATATCCTGTCTAAATCCTGCCTTCTCATCCCCTCTAAATCTACAATGCATTCACGCAGCCCACATACAACACATGTATACCCCTCACCTAATACACCACAACCAATGCATACATTCCGACACTCATGCTCACTTTCATCCCCAAACTCCATCACTTATTCAAACAAAGAAAGAACTTAAGTAGCAATAAGAAAAAAAAAGAAAAAGAAGAGCAACTTAGCTTTCGCTGATTGTGGTGAGAAAAAAACAAAAAAACAAACAAACTATAGAAAAATCTGAAAAATAGATCAACAGACTGAGAGCTCTATAAAACACGTGCTACCTGTTCGAAGGTCAGTCGAAGACCTTCGAACTGGTGGGCTAAGTTCCTTAGCCCACCAATCATCTTTGTCATCCTTCTCTGCACAGACTCAAGCAAATCAATATCCTTCCTATAATATGGTGTCCAAAATTGTACTGCATAGTCTAGATGAGGCCTTACTAGTGCCAGATACAGTTTTAGAATGAGTTCAGCACTCTTATTGCTTACACTCCTCCTAATGAATCCCAATATCCTATTAGCTTTATTCTTAGCATTTAGGCATTGCTTTCTAGGACGAAGGTCTGAACTTACCAAAATACCCAAGTCCCTCTCACAATCGGTCCTCCCTAAAATTCTCCCATTTAATTTATAACTATTCAGTGGATTATTTCTACCTATACTAAGTACACTACATTTGTCTATGTTAAACTTAATTTGCCATTTCTCGGCCCAATTGGACAGAATGGTCAATTCCTCCTGTATTACAACAGCATCAGAATCAGCCCTAATGGCCCTACCTAGCTTAGTATCATCAGCAAATTTACTCAGGTCACTACTTATACCTATGTCAAGATCATTAATATAAATTAAGAATAGCAAAGGACCCAAAACAGATCCTTGCGGAACTCCACTGCTAACACCCCCCCCCCCCCTCCTCAGATTTAACTCCATCTATACTAACTCTTTGCTGACTGTCACCAAGCCATGACTGAATCCACCTAAATATACTGCCATCGATCCTGTGTGCTTTAACTTTGCTCAGAAGCCATAAGTGTGGCACTCGATTAAAAGCCTTACTAAAATCCAAGTGGAATTGATTGAAGTCTTCAAATGGGTAAAAGGATATAATAAAGGGGATCTGGGTAAGGTTCTTATACTTAGTGAACATGACAGGACACGTAGCAATGGGTTTAAGCTTGATAAGTATAGGTTTAAGAAGGAGATTGGGAGGAATTGGTTTACAAATCGTGTGGTAGATGAATGGAATAGGCTCACTAGACATGTGATAGAAGCCTCCTCTCTGGGTAGTTTTAAGAATAGATTAGATAAATATATGGATGAAGCTGCTAGATGGGACTGACTTTTTTTTCTTTCTTTTTTTTATGTACATATGTATATATTTTTCTAAGGAGTGGGGAGATTATATTTTGCGGTTGCATAAATGGACATAATCCTCTGGATGCATTTTATGTATATTTTAGATTAGATCTGACGAACTTCTTAAAGGGTGACAATGTTGATGACTTTTCTCTGGTAAGAAATCTTTTGTGTGTTGACGGAAACAGGAGCTGCCAAGTGTAGGCCATGAATGGTCTTTTGCAGTCTCCTTCTTTTCTTATGTTCTTATGTTATGTTCTTATGTCTAATCAGCGCGTGGATCGACAGTCAACACGCTAGGAAATTATAAAGATTGGAAGAATGAACGAAAATAAAAATATAATGTATTTAAGAATTAACAAATGAAAACAGGATTGATTAATATAACTTTAGGCAAAATGGTATACACGAGTGATGGTTTTGTGGGGGTCGAAGATCGAACTTAGTAAGCATTTGATTGAAAAATTTAAACGGTTCACACATGAACCTAGGAAACATTTGTTTGAAATTAAACAGTTCACACATTGAACCTTATAAATAGGAAGATAAACTTCCCGCTGTTAATAGCTCTCTTTTGTAAATAGGAAGATAAACTTCCCGCTGGTAATAGCCCTCTTTTGTAAATAGGAAGATAAACTTCCCGCGGTTAATGACGTTTTTTGTAAATAGGAAGATAAACTTCCCCCTTTGCAGTATTTCTCCTTTGTAAACAGGAAGTTAGACTCCCCAGTACGCAGCACGATATCTTGTGTGGGCCATACGCAGCTCAGTACAAAAATAGATCTTGTTCATGAAGTCCCGTGTAGAAAAAGTGAAAATCGATGGCGTTCTTTTCTTTCCTTCCTTGACTTTTCCTCCTTTGCCGGCTGTGAACTTCTCTGTGAGCTCAATTTTTGTTGATTTTTTCCAAGTCTAGAAATTTGGAAATGATGATGATGTACTCAATTTTCGAAGAGAGATGGTATAGTGGAAGATATAGTGGGTGAAAAAATTAAAGATAGGAGGGGGGGATTTTGCCGTAGTAGGGAGGGCATCACTTTATTTTTATGGTTTCTTTTTTCCTTTATTTGCGTTGTTATTTTGTGTTTTTTTATCTTCATGTGTTTGTAGTGTTCTTCTTACTGTCTTTTGTTTCTTCTTCTCGGTCTTTTTACTTTTAGTGTAATAATGTTGTTTGTAGCATTCGAGCCTTTAATAGCTTTTTTTGCCGACAATGCTATTTTAGTGTTGTCGTCTCATTTTTCGTGTGTAAATGTATGGGACTATATGTGATGTGTTGTGACGCTTTTATGTGTATATTGGAGTGATATTGTTTTGTGTACACAGTTTTGTGCTCGGCAACCGGCTTCTGCGTGAGGCTTTCGCCCGTAGCCACGCAGGTATATTCAACCTGCCGCCTGCTCCCTGGAGTTCTGGAATGACATCGTCCGTTAGAGTGGACCAGATCTTCTTCCCTAGTTTCTGGGTGACGACATTGATGAGCTCCAAGCATTTCCTCCGATGCAGGACGCTTTGCCTGACTCGTTCACGCCTTCTTACTTTGTTGATAAGCAGAGAGGCAGTGTTCTGGATACGTTGGAGCCTTTTCATCGAGGTTTTATTAGCCGCTTGGGACACCACTGCGGGGTAGATCAGCATAGCCCGGACATACATCATATATAATTTTCTGATGTTAGCCGAGCTAAGATCTCTAAACCTGTAAAGCTTGGAGATTTCTCTCTTCGCCAGGTTCCGCCTCTCCGTGTAGTGTCTCGAGTATCCATGGTCGGTGATTTTGAGGCCTAGGGCGGTGCCTTTGGCAGAGTAGCCGTACCTCCTCCCATCTATGATGATGGGCCATGTCAACTCGCGGTTCAACGGGACAATTTTGAACTTGTCCCTGTTGGTCCTGATTTTCCATCGTCTCTCGAATCGGCTGATGTTGTTGATTTCCGCTATAGTGCGGGCCGCCTGCGCCCTTGCTTTCCTCTCCGGGTAGGGGACAATTTGTGTGACGTCATCTGCGTATTGCAGATACATCGTGTCCCTGTGCACCGGAGTTGGGAGGTCGATAGTGAAGACCAAGTAAAGCAAAGGACTTAGGCAGTTTCCCTGAGGGACGCCCGACTTTAATTCGAATTCGGGGCCTCTGTGCTCTTCAATCATGAGACACGCCCTTCTGTCCATGATGAAGTCACAGAGGATCCTTTCCATGATTGGGTCTAGCTAGAGGTTCAGGATCTTGTATTGAAGTCCTTCAAGCCAGACTTTATCGAAGGCCTTTTGCACGTCCTTCAACACAATGTCTACATAGAACCTGTTCGCTTGGGTGTATGCTACTTTCTCAGTTAGGAGCGCCAGAGCAGTGTCTGTGCCCCTTTTTTTGCGAAACCCGTGTTGTTGTGGGTTGTGCGCTCCTAACTCGCTCAGTTGAGCTTGTAGCCTGTTAGCTAAAATCTTTTCAAAGATTTTACCCTGCATCTCAAGAAGAGAGATGGGGCGATAGCTTGCCACCTGGTCTGGGGGCTCGTTTCCCTTTGGGATAAAGATGATTTTGGCCATCTTGTATCCATCCGGGAAGTAGCCTGTATTCAGGGTGGCATTCGTCGTGTTGCCAATCCCTGAATAATTTGTCTTGGGGCATTTACGAGATTATTTTTCGTAATCCCAGACCAGCCTGGAGCCCTCTGCTTGAAAGACCTTATGGTGTTCAAGGTCTCTTCTACAGTTATCGGGCATCCGTGGTCAGCCATCACTCTTTCCTGTGATACTTGCGGATGGGGTGGGTTTTATGTATCATTGTGCCGAGGTCGTCGAGCAGTTGGTCTTCGAAGTCCTGGTCGAAGTCGTCGTTCTCCTCCGGTGATATAGCGAAAATCGTTTGCCAGTGCGATCTAAATCTTCTTTCGAGAGACTCTGGGTCCTCTATGATGTCGTCTCCTTCCTTGATTTGGGTTCTGGGTCTGGGAGGTAATCCCCTAATTCTTCGGATGTTATTCCAAAATTTTACGGGATCACTCTCCCTGTCCAGCCTCCCAATGATGACATTCCATATCGTTGTTTGTTTTTCTAATATGATGTCTTTAATTTCCATGCTTAGATGTCTCATTCTGGCCGTCCTTTCCCCATTGGTACCTGTCCTGCTGATCTCATCATAGATTGCTCTATGTTTTCGGGCGATTTCTCTCATCTCGTCCGTCCAGTCAGGTTGTGGGAGCATTTTATAGGAGATTCTGGGAACACATCTCTCGTCGGCTTGAATGAGGAGATCGGTGATCTTGTTGATCTCCCCATCAATCTCTTCGAGATTAGCGTCTCCCAGATCAGTTGGTTGGTATGTACTGAGTATCTCTCTATATAGCTCCCAGTCAGCTTTCGCGTAACTTTTCCTAAGTATAACGGGCTTGAGTATTGGCGCTAGCGAGATGGTAGTGAGAATCGGGATGTGGTCGCTCGGAACCACTGGCCGGGGCTCATTGACAATGTTGAAGGGGAAGTTTTTAGATGTCAACACAATGTCCGGCTTTGTTGCTGAACGTTGTGTTATGGAGGTCGGGAAATCTGGCCTGGCCCTCTGGAGTCTGTCTCTTACGAGTAGCATCTCCAGGTTTCTTCCCCTTTGATCGGTGCTTCCGTAGCCTGATGCACGGCATCTGGCATTAAGATCACCGCCAAGCAATGTCAATTTCCCACGCCTGCAGAGGTTGTAAAAATTAGGGATCGGCAGGTAATCGCGTCGCGGTGGTTGATAGGCCGCCGCTACGGTCAGGTCTCCAACTAGGGTAGGTATTGCTACTGCCACAAATGATTCATCTAGACCTGGAAGTGTTTTATATGTAAGGTTGTTCCGGATCGCGGTGGCAGTGCCATCGAACCGTTCTTGTGTGTCTTTTTTGCTGATGATTGTGTAATTGGGTATTTTTATGTTGTTGACGTTTGTGTTAACGCCGTGTTCTGTGATGAGGATTAGGTCGGGATTCACTTTACGAAAAATGTTTCCGTAAGGAATGTGTTTCCTTACCCATCCGTTGACGTTAATTGTTAATATCTTTAGTGTGTTGTTGGTGTTCTCTATGTCCCCCCTGCAAAACTAAAGAAAGAGAATACCATAACTGACACAAACCCTACAACTGGTGACCCCTCTTCGTCGAACAATATAAGTGATCATACTACAAAATGAATTCGCTGGGTGACGCATCAAGACTTCAACAAGCTGTTCAATTTCACCCACACCAAGAAGTGGAATTCGCGAACGCGATCTCTATCAGACCTCCTGTTTTTAATGAAGCAGCAGTCGCAGGATGGTTTAAAATTGTGGAAGCGCAATTTCACATTTCGAGGATACAGAGTGAGGAGACGAAATTTTACCATATTTTGGCTGCGTTACCTCCCGAGACAGTCGATTGCCTCCCAGCTGCAATACTTTCGTCGCAGAATTATTCGCTCCTACGAACGGAAATCGTGGGGCTTTTTGAGAGGACAAAACCAGAGCTCTTCGAGAAGTTAATCGCGTCTTCTCCGCAGACCGGACGACCTTCAGTGAATCTTGAAGAGCTACGGAGGACAGTGCTGGAAGTTGTGGTGGGAGAGGACTTGGTGAGAGACAAGTTCATCCAGTCCTTACCTCCTAACATCACCCCTATCATCGCCACGCAGAAGGAGTTGACACTTGCCCAGTTGGGGAAACTTGCGGATGAACTCATGCCATTTTACAAGGCAACGTGTTATAACGTAAATAAGATTCAAGCTAGTGATGATTGTGCGTTCCCCGATATAGGTGCTCTTGGTGTTAACCCGCCGGTAAATCAAGTGTAATTTAAAAATTCTCATTCCGTGCCCGTCGGTGTATATCCTAGGGGTGATCAACCTAGGTTTGTACATAAGAAATATAATAATTGTGATAGTAATTATTCTAAAGGTATACCGTCTGGGGTACGCCCTTTCCGTCGCAACCAAAAAACAATGGTATGCCATATAGACTTATACTATGGGTCTAGTGCGAGGTATTTTAAACCGTGGTGCTCTTGGCCGAAGCGAGGTGAGAACCTTCAAATGCAGACATCATCTAGGCCGTCTTTCCCAACCCACTCGGAAAGCCATGTAGATTAACGACTCGAACGATGAGGTGTACTATTTCGTCCGTGTTCCAAAATGCTTCACGTTTTTGGAGTACATTTAAGGGGACTGCTCGTGTGGGGGTGAACACAATGGGGAGAACACACTACGATGATCCTGAGTTTCATTAAATTGGGGGGTCTGGGGGGCACAGCCCCCAGTATATAATCCTAATTGTTTATAGACTAATGCCCTAACGTTTACAGAGGTGAATGATTTAACCAAATCATGTCAGCGCCTTTAAACGTTTTGTGAATTATAATGGGGGTGGGAGTGGGGTCTGACGTTAGACGACTCAAACGCGCATGAATATTCCGGCAGGGGTGAACGAAAGTATTTACCAAAAAAACCCGGTAAATATGTAGATTATCGACCCGGCCGATAGGATGTACTATTTCTACCGTGTTCCAAAATGTTTCACGTTTTTGGAGTACATTTAAGGGAACGGCTCATGTGGAGGTAAACACAATGCGAGGACCACACTACGATGATCCTGAGTTTCATTAAATTGGGGGGGTCTGGGGGTCACAGCCCCCAGTATATAATCCTAATTGTTTATAGAATAATGTTCTGCCGTTTACAGAGGTGAATGCTTTAACTACATCATGTCAGCGCCTTTAATCGTTTTGCGAATTATAATATGGGTAGGGGTGGGGTCTGACGTCAGAAATGACTGATTTGAATTTTTATTTTGTTTTTCACTTAATATCTTTTTATTATCCTCAATTGGAGTCATTTTTATCTTTCAATATATTTTTCCCCATTTTACTATTTTTATTATTTTTTTTATAGATTTAAATCTAATTAGCTAGCTCATTTAAAGGAACTACTCTTTTTTAGCCGTTTGCGTATCATAGAGACGTTTATTACGTAGTTTAAAAATGGAATCGGTTTGCGAAGTTTGAGCGTCGTCTATTTTCGAATTATTAACTCTAGTTTCTAATAAAGAAAATATTCAACCTTTTTGGACGTTCATAATTTAGTTAAAATTAAAAACGATTGCGAGATTTGTGGCCGGGCATTAGTTGTGGTAAATATGTAGATTAGTGACTTGAACGACGTGACGTACTATTTCGTCCGTAGTTCAATCCCTAAATAGCGGAATCTAGCTATCAACTAGAACAGGTTTCTCGAGGCCCCCACTTACGCAGCAAACATATTATTATGGATCTACCTCAATGGGCGCTAGAGGCGGAGCGACATATGGAGGAAGGCCTTGCGCACGCGGTCGAAGCCACGCTAGAGCTCGCAGATAGACGAACTCTACTAAACTGGAACGACATTTGGCAGCAACTGGTGTCCAGGGCCACGGGTGTCCAGCTCTCTTCAGGATTATCCTCGTCGGAAGGCCATAGTGACTGGTCCTCAAGTTCCTCGGACCCATCCAACGATTGCTTCGTTTCGGATTACACACAAGATTTGCAACAGGACAACAACAAAAAAAATAGATACTTCATGTTATGAAAACAGTGACCTTTTCTCATTCTATAAAGTAATTAGTGACAATGAATATAATGATGATAATGGTGATAATGATAGTAATATATGTTCCAGTGTTAACAATTATCGGAACCGGCTATTACCAAATGTGTTTTCCTCTTTGAGCCATCTTGCTTCTAGTTTTAAATTGCTGGACATTAATATCATTCCACCTAGAACGTCTATTCATGATATTGTGGATGAGGGACCGGACCTTAAAGTGCTTTTTGTGTCTCCCGATACGGTGATTCCGATGCATCCTAAATTAAACAGGAAGGCTATGGATCCTTGCTTACTTAATCTTGAACAATTCTTTGAGAACAGTGCGATTGAACTTGGTGCTCTAAACATAGTGGAGCAACCTCACCAGTATCGCGATGATCCTCTGCTTGTGCTTCCTGAGATTGAAAATGTGAATCGTTCTTTCTCAGAACTGTCCGTCTCCTCCACTTTCAGTTTTGAAATTCCTGATATAATGAGTGGCCCCCCAGATTTTCTGGACCCTAGGAGAGGTGGAAACAATAATAACAATCAGAATGATGAAAATAATCAAAGTAATAATGATCAAAACAATCAAAATAATCAGAATAATAATAATGATAACAATGGTAATGAAGCGGAAGGTGTGATTTCTCCTCTAATTGACTTATTAGAAACTGGTCAACAAAGGATAACTAAGTATCTAGTTAAAAAGGTATCAGCCGGTAACTTACAATGTGGTGATCTCTCTAATGTACCCGGGTGCTCTAATATTATCAAGTCGTGCAAGTCCTATCATAATTTGTCTCTTACCAGTAATAAAGTAGAACATATTGTAACTGAAATGGTAGATGTTGGTATTTTGGTGGAGACTAAGGACATTAAGGTGGCACATAGACTATTTCTTGTGAATGAAAAGTTGCCTATCGTAAGGCCTATCTATGATATGAGTTCTCTAACTAAATTGTTCAAGCCCCCCTAGGTTTTCTCTTCCAAACGTGAATAAAATTTTCAATAAACTTACTCCTGACACCTATACTATTAAAATTGACTTGCGTAATGGTTTCTACCATATTAATCTTCACCCTGAGGCTCAACGACTCTTCGGTTTAAAACTTTAAAATGGCAGGTCTTTTAGGTTCAAAAGGCCTCCTATGGGCTTCTCTGGATCACCCTTTATTATGCAGAGCATCATGAGCACTATCTGCGATAACCTAGCAAAAACTTACAATTTAAGTGCTTACGTGTACCTTGATGATTTCTTGTTTCTTGGCAGTATCAATAATTTACTCGATATGCTAAACGATGTGTTTGGCTCTTCTCTGGCTGTAAACTTCGAAAAATCTATTCTTATGCCTACTCAGGTTGTTACTTTTCTTGGAATTAGAATTAATATTCTTAAATTATCTGTAAATCTCACCGTTGAGTTATACCATAAACGGAAAAATGCCTTGGTTTTTGTTTCTAAGTTGCCTTATTTTAAAATTAAGAGATTGTTCTTGCTTCGCTTAGCAGGATTATTAAACTTTATAGTACCCATTCTTAAATTACCTTTTCTCTGGGTTCCACTGGCCTATCAAGGTTTCCTCGCTCATCAAGAGGACTTTAGGGTGTGTGGCCTGGCGCGCCTTCTTCACTGCAACTCTGTTCCCTGGTCACGACCTAAGGCTATTGGCCTTTTTGTGTATTGTGACGCTTCGCCCTGTGGAATAGGCTTGCGGTAGGGGAGATGCGGTTGGTCGCTTCCTAACATTTATTCTTTGCCCATTGGCAATAATATTTTCTCATTGGAGACTTTAGCCTTGATGTATACTTTGATCTTTTTCCCAAGGGCCAGATTTTCTTGGACAATTTACCTGCTATTTATAACACCCGACGGGGGAAGATCCCCTTTGGGATTCTAAAAAAACTTTCTAAAAAGTTTCTCCTTCACTTTTCCTGCTCCTTTGCCACCTCCACTTGCAACGTGAGGTGGGTGCGCTCCGAGCGCAATGAGGCTCACCGGGTGTCCCGGACCTTTGCTCCTTTAGGGGACAAAGGAACCCTGGGTGACGTCCTGCGGTCCTCCTAGGTTCCACCTATATAAGGAGGACGCAGGCCGGGAGACCTCATTCGGTCTTCTGCCCTCGGAGCATCAACATCTCCTACGTTGCATCCCCCGCCCTCCCACCCTTATTTGTCTCACTTTTTATAAATTTCCGTTGTACTGAATATTTATCTATAATTGTTTATATATATATATATATATATATATATATATATATATATATATATATATATATATATATATATATATATATATATATATATAAGTATTTGTAATATATATTTTTGTCTTTGGTTCCCAAAGCCGTTTTGTATTTGGATTTTTGATGTATCTTTTACTCTTATACTTTGTAAAGATCCTCCCTGTATCATTTCATAATAGAGTATCTTGTCCTCCATATACTGTAAGAGGGCAAGATAAACAAAAATTCCTGTTGACCAAAACGGGAATTAAAGAAAGATTCCACGCTTTCCTCATCGCTATTTCTGAAGTATACCCCCGAAATAAAGTAAGTAAACAGCGTTTTTCGTTCTTTAGTTTTATATAACAAAGATGGCGTCAGCTATATTTCGAATAGGACTCAAACGTGAGAACAAAAATAGGCTTTCCTCATACGCTATTTCAGAAGTATACACACTGCAATATAGTAAGTAAACAGCGTTTTTCGTTTGGTTATTTTCGGGCATTTTTGTTAAAAAAATGGCCTAAGTAAACAGCGTTTTCCGTTTGTTTACATTCGGGCATTTTTTTAATAACAAAAATGGCGCCAGTTATATTTCGAAAAGGACTCAAACGCACATGAATATTCCGACACGGGTGAACGAAAATATTTACACAAATTTTTTTTTCGGCCGGGTCGCTAATCTACATATTTACCGGATGAAATATATCTATAAATAAATTACTCACGTTTGAGGTGAATTTATAGACTTGAATGGTTAAACACTTTTTGACAAACCTTTTTAGAGGGCACCGCGAGCGAGAGTGGTAGATTTTCAATTACACATTCTCTGAGCCTTTGCAGTTACATTATTGGAACGTATTTCAAGAGAGTTAAATATACACAAATATATATATATATATATATATATATATATATATATATATATATATATATATATATATATATATATATATATATATATATATATATATTGTTTTGACTTCTCACTCCGCTTACATTGATTTACATTCAGTTAAAAGTTACTTCGAATGATAAATTGATATTAATTATTTTGAGTAATACAGAAATCATTGCATACACATAGATTATATTGTTTATTTTTGACTACTGTGGATTTATAAGAATCAGGCAGTGCTACAATTACTCCCCACCAAATAGAGTTCCCACCACTCCCTTATTCTTAAATCTGTCTTGCTAGTCTTGATAACGCCGAGGTATCCTTATGACCTGACCGGAGCGTGTCACAGTTCCAATGATTTGGCTCCAAACACTGGGACACTCATTCGCTGTGGTAGTGGCAGTTGCGTTGAGCGAGGCACGGCACGAGTAGAGGTTGACGAAGCGAAGGTGATCAGTTTATTGGTGCCTTCCGATATGGCGTCAAGCGGGACGTGGTGGTCTCGAGACCTGTTTTCCGCTGGTGGGGTGACCAGTGGTGGATAGATTTGCTCCTGACTGACCACCTCTGCCGACGAGGGTTCCTGCGGAACAAGATACGGAGGCAGCAAGACGGAAGGTGAAGTTTGTGTGTTAGGAGTGTTTGTCAGGGTGGTTTGGAGGTTATTTTGAGCACATCCTGGACCATAAAGGGTTATAGTGGTAGAAGAAGTCGGAAGAGGATGTTGGAGGTGAACATTTTCAATAAAGGCTGGTTTCAGGCGGTCTATAGAAACAGTTTCCTGCTTGGTGCCCAGCTGAAGGAAGAAGAACTTCGGCTTCTTAGAAATGACGAGAAAGGGTCCATCATAGATAGGTTGCAAGGAAGAGCGAGTTGAATCGCGACGGACAAACCATGGGAATAATTTGTCATCTTGTTCGGCACTAAGGTTTTTGATTGCCAGGTACTCTAGGGGCGGTAGGCTTAACCTCCGACATCACCCGTACAAAATCGTGTACATAAGAAGTAGGATTGACATGAGAAGGTAGAGGTCGATCAGAAGAAGAAAAGAATTGACCAGGGAGACGATGTTGAGTACCATAGACAAGTTCCACCGCAGAGCAGGCCAAGTCGTATTTCAAGGATGAACGAATACCCAGGAGAATCAAATGTAGCTTGTCGATCTAAGTGATGTTGGAATTTGTAGAGTGTAAGCTTGATTTGAGGGTTTGGTTCAACCGTTCCAATTTGGCGTTACTTTGTGGGTGATAACTAGTGATACGAAGACAAAACGATGCAAGCACTGACATGGGTGCATCCCATTTGTGGAATTCAAATTAGATGACACGATCAGTCATGATCGTTGAGGGGGGACCAAAAAAGGCAACGGCTCGAGTAAGAGTGGGAGCTGTGATATCTGAGATGTGAACTGCCTCTGGCCAACGAGTAAAACGATCGATTATGGTAAGATAATTGCAATCACGGGAGTAAGGCAGATAACCTACTATATCGTCATGAATGGCATCAAAACGCGACAAAGGAAGAGAAAATGGGACAGAAGGGGTTTGTGCGACGAAGGACTTTGGTGCCCTGGCATAGCAGGCATGAGCGAGCCCATTTGACCACGTCGGCATCCATACCTGGCCATATGAAGCGTTGTGCAACGAGCTTGCGTGTGGCATTGATGACAAGATGAGCAGAGACCGTGAATTTGGTTGAAAATTTGCCGACGGTAAGCGAGAGGAAAGAGAGGATGAGGACAGACAGGCAATGAATATTCGACTAAGATGCGCCTGGAAGGACTGTTTGGTAATTTGACTTCGCAAACAACGAGTTGTGAAGAGTGAGGCAGCGTTTGCGTGTCTTCATCCTGGTCCTGGGCCAGCGCTATTGTCGCATGATCGATGGGGGCAGTGCGAAAGAGTTGCATTCCCAAAATTGCGGAAATGCGAGAAAGTGCGTCCAGTAAAACATTTGAAGAACCAGGGACATAGTGAATATAGTTAGTCATCTGCAGGATGAATTCAAGATGACTAGTGTCAACTGCAATGTGTAATGACGAAGTACTACGAAACAAACAAGCACCAACCAAAGCTTATGGTCCATAAAAATAGTGAACTCTCGCCCTTCCAAATGATGACGGAAGTGGTGGATCGTGAGGTATATTCAGAGTAGCTCGCAAGAGAATGTACTATACCTCTTTTGAGAGTCAGAAACAGAGCGAGAGAAGAAAACAAGAGGTTACCATAGGTCACCAATCTTCTGCTGCAAGGTTGCACTTACATGAGTAAATGATGCGTCAGAAGCGACGCGGATGTGTGCTCCTGGAGAAGGATGAGGTAATTCCACAGCGCGGGCAATAGCCTCTATGGTGCGAGAAAATGAATCGCACGCCCCAGTACACCATTCAAAAGGAGAGTTCTTTTTGGTCTTAGACAGCATGGAGTTTCGAGGTTGCATGACCTAGGCACAATTCGGAATGAATCTGTGGTAGAAATTGACCATGTCACAAAAACGTTGGAGTTGTTTGCGTGATGTAGGTTGAGCAAAATTAGGCATCACGGTAACTTTTTCTTCGAGTGGGCTAATCCTGGCAGTCGTAACATGGTGTCCCAAGAAACAGAGTTGAGAAACACCAAAGAGCACGATGGCATACTCTTGAAGGCGAGTAAAAACCTGACAAATGTGAGAATGGTTTCCTCGAACGAAGAAGATGCTATTAGCAGGCCATCAATGTAGCAAAAGACAAAGGGAAAACCTCTCAGAACTTGTTCCATGAACCGCTGGAAGGTCTGACCAGAATTTCGCAAGCCATAGGGCATTCTAACCATTTCAAAAGAACCAAATAGTGTGGCGATGCTAATTTTTGAAATATCATCTGGGTGAATAGGGATTTGGTTGAAAGCAGATCTAAGCAAGAAAAGATTATATAGCTGTAGAGAGATTAATCGAAATCGGCTGGGTAAGGCAAAGAATAGCGATCAGAGATAATTACAGCATTAAGAGCTATCTAATCCCCAACTGCTTTGAATTCCCCCAGCGTTGATTTGGGTACAATGTAGAGTGGAGAGACCCACACAGAAGCAGAAGGCCTACAAGTGCCTGCATCCATCATGAATTGAAATTCATCACGCATTGGAGAAAGTCTATCTAGACGACGAGGACAGATAAATACTGGACATCCTCTTGTCTCGATCTGATGTACCACACTATGTTTTATGAGCCTATCCTTCGAAGGTGGAAAGATGAGTTCAGGAAACTCCTGAAGAAGGCCCTGAAATGGTTGCTCGGTGGGTGGGAGACGAAAAGAAAGGAGGGAACTCTTTGAAGGTGAGTACGTATCTGCAACAGTGCGTGAAGTTTTGCGACCGACAAGCTTGCGGTGAGAGAATCGACCAAGAGGTCGTGGGGCGAAAGAAAACCGAGGCTCAATATTAGACAATCTATCTCGCCCATGACGAAGATTCATGGAAAATCTCGGCAGATACTGAGTGAGGCCTGCCATAGGTCGTAATATTGGTCTAATTGGCTGCCTTCAAACCTAGATATGAGTGAGCAGAAGCTTTGTCGCCCTTGAGAATTGGTATGACACTGCATTCTGCACCAATGTCCACCAGGAATGAGAAAGCAGAAAGTGGGTAAAAAATGCGAAAGGGAGGACCTACCTGAGGCAATGAGGTATAGGAAGTGGATGTAGACCCCATTGCTCCATGCCTTTCTAGTTTAAAGGAGAATTTGATGTTGAAAATGAAGTTTGAAAATTTGAAGAGTTTGGTTGAGATGTGTGAAGTGCGGGGAGTGGATAGTTGAGATTATGTGAAGGAGATGGTACTGGTTGTATATATGGGTAAGGTTGTAAGCATTTTACAGCCTATGCGCCATATTTGCTGTGGTACCACCACCATTCAGTTGATTGGGTGAAAGTCACATTATGCTTTGGGAGCCTACTAAGCGCAGTATGGGAAAAAAACATAATGATAGTTACAAGGCTATGTGCAACGTTGTTATCATACCATTGATGGTACAAGCAGATACCCTTTTGTTGAGAAAGATTATGGTGAGAATAGGCGGAAGATTGTGAAAATTTATTCATCTAACCTTGGTTGCTTTTACGGGAACTCGAACGGGTCCTATCTCTCCGCTCACTATGCCCGTGCCGTGTTGTTGACTTCTCCCTGGTTACTTTCATTTTTATCCGTATCTTTGCAATGATTATTTAAAAAAGATTATTGGAGTTGTTTGTCAATCATGTTGTTTGAAAAACCATTATTCACGAGTATTTGTTTTGCTCGTGCTATCTCTTAGTGGAAAAGTTCCCACGTAGTGCAGCATTTATAAGTCGGCGGATGTATGAGCTGATTACGCTTATTTTATACCTTTCAGGGCATTCACTCTCCGAATTGAGGCATCTTCCCATGTCCGTACTTTTTCTATGAACTTTAGTGATGTAGTTGCCATTGATGTTTTGAACCGCAACGTCCAAGAAAGGGAGTTTATTGCCTGTGCTCAATTCATAAGTGAATTTTAACACGGAGTTCTCCTCAAATTGCTGCTTGATGTTTATCAGTTTTCTTCGTTTTGGACGTTGATGTAGATGTTGTCTACGTATCGGAAATATGTGTGTGGGTTATTTTCCATGATGTTCAATAATCTCTCTTCAAATTGATCCATGTAAGCCACTACGCCAATCCATCCCCTTGTGTGTATAGATTACCGTCTGGTGTCCTAAACGGCGCCTCTAATGTGAAAGAACGTAGCATGCTCCCTAAGATGTTTCGATCAAGATTTGGAGAAAACATTGTAGGATGGTGGTACACGTTTTTTATGTGCTAAAGCGGTTAGTGTGTGTTTTATAAAGTGGATAATATTAAGTAGAACGTTTTTAATCGTAATTAGCCTAGGGAATCTTGGGCACCATCCAAAGTAAGAAATTGCTTTGGCAATAAATTGAGTTTGAAAATTGAATATTTGAAATAAAGGCAATTCTTCAAAAGGGATATATATATATATATATATATATATATATATATATATATATTTAATTATTTATTTGAGAAATCTAATATTTTAATATCTTAATTGAGGTAATATAATATAGGGAGAGCTTAAGTTATTTAGGTCCTTTTAAATTACAAAATTAAGAATCCCTTCAGTCCGATAATTATTGTGTTTTGAAAAGAGGAAACGTCATTCATCAATGAATAGAAAATGCACTTAATGTGGGACTTGAATATTGTGATGATGTTTGTGATTACACTTATTAAATAAGGGAATTGGCGATTGATAATTGAAACTATACGATATGTAACTAAATTAGGGATGATATGCAGATTATAATATATTGGAAATAAGTCGAAATTTATAATGTATATATAGCGTGAGATAAATTAGTTCTAGGGTAAGCGAAAGTTATATGATAATTAGTTCTTGGGTGAGCGAACTGTCTATGATAATGGTTAACGTGTATTTGGGGCTCTTGTTAACGCGGGAGCACAAATCAAATGGGACGTTGCCTAGATTTTCGTGCGTATGGCGAAAGGAAATATTGCCAGTTGATACATTCCTGATATAACTATATATATATATATATATATATATATATATATATATATATATATATATATATATATATATATATATATATATATATATATATATATATATATATATATATATATATATATATATATATATATATATATATATATATATATATATCCATATTGATTTTGGCGAAATTTATATAGAAACTTGTAGGGGTGAAACCACTACAGTGTTATACGTCCCTTGTACAGTTTAATAAGCTTTTTCGTCTTAATGCTTTTTTCGGAGTTTTCTGTTTGTAAAGCGCTGTTGGAGAGAGCTTTTGTGATAGAGTCTCGTGTTGGCATGCCAATATATTTTGAGTTGTTATAAGGCTTACACTCTTTATCGGGGCAGATGAACTCGTAAATTATATTGGTTGACTTGAGATTCGAGGAGTTTAGGTGGGTTTGGTTTTTCATCAGGAGATTGCCAGCTTTTCTTTTTGTTTTCTAATAAATGATGAGTTGTATTTTATCCGTTTGATTTTTAACCTTGATGTTACGGTTAATAATCTCCTTGGTGTTTTTTCATTTATTTAATAGGTCGTGGACATCTGGTTTCTGTAATACACTTTGATGTTGTTGACTTCTCCCTGATTACTTTCAGTTTTATCCGTATCTCGGCAATGATTATTAAAAAAAGATGATTGAAGTTGTTTGTCAATCATGCTGTTTGAGAAACCAGTTCCCACGTAGAGCAGCTTTTATAAGCTCGGTGGATGTATGAGCCGATTACGCTTATTATTATTATTATTATATATATATATATATATATATATATATATATATATATATATATATATATATATTCAACCAATCAGGATTGAGATACATTTAATTGTCATACTTATGTTCATTTTTGAAATATGTAACAGACCTTAGCGTTAACAAATTGACCAACCAGCTTTTAGACATAAGAACTGTAATAATTGTCCAATCAGCGTCACGATAGATTTAAAAATTTAATAACGCTCAAACCGTTTGCATGTAAACACGGCTGAAATCCATTTTCCGAACTTTTAAGGGCTCAATCAGAGCTTGGATCCAGCATACGCTACCGAATATATATTCTCGGCAAAGGAGCTAAAGGTTTGGGGAAGCGACATCGATGGCGTGAACTCTTCCCTACGAAGACTTACAAAGAAAATGACAGAAGCTCTAAGTAGTATCCACTCAACAATGTGGCTCTCTTTGACCTGCACGATTTGTGCTCAAAAAGGTCCATCACATTGGCCCTTAACCTCCTTACCCAGCACAGGAGGCAAGGGTTACCTTAAGCTACTTCCCCGACCGAGTACACTGGGATTTTCATCCCTTTATTTACAAGATAAAATACTGCATACTGAGGAGTTTAACTTTCCATTTACAAATGAGAGAATACAAAACGGGAAGTCCATCTTCCTATTTACGAAGAAGATTAATACAAAGCAGGAATTCCATCTTCCCATTTACGAAAGAGATTATTACAAAACGGGAAGTCCATCTTCCTATTTACGAAAGAGAATAATACATACTGGAAAGTTTGTCTTTCCATTTATAAGGTCCAATGTGTGAACCTTAATACATTTCTTACTAAAATTAACACCTTAGTGCCCTCGAGTAAATGCACACTCCATTTCCTAGATATTCTAAATCATCGGACAAACCATTGTTTCAAATATGAAATATATAGAATACTCACAGCCATAGACTCTTTTATACACTTTTATTCTAACCACCACAATAATATCAATCAAAGTGTTTTCTTCTCTATGTTTTCGCGTGCCCTTAAAATTGTCTCACCAGAATACCTAGACAAAGAAGTCGATAGAATATATAAAATAGGGATAAATTTGTGCTACCCTTTGTACTTTCTCGACAATTGTTATAAGTCTGCCAAGCGTTCCTATTATCAAACTAATGTTAATATCACTAAGTTTCAGGTAAAAAATGGATTAGTTTTACCCTATAACCATATTTTCATTAAATTACCTAGTTTACTTCGGCCTCTGAACATAAATGTAATTTTTAAGTACGAGACTACAATTTATCGCATCCTTGTCAAAAATCTTCCCCCCCCCCCCTTCCGATCTGGCATTGTTTATTCGATAGGCTGCAATAACTGCCAAAAATGTTATTATGGACAAACCGGGAAAGAACTAGATGTCCGGGTTAAGCAACATCAAGCCAATGTACGTAATACCAGTGAACAATCTGCGCTCTTTCTACATATGTACAATCTTAACCATAGCATTAACTGGAAAAGTTCCAAACCTGTCATAAATTGCAGTAATTATATTTCGAGAAATATATTAGAATGTATCTCCATTAGCTCGTTCCCAAATTTCAATCTTAGCCTTAGTTTGTTCATGCTAGACCCCATTATCTCTACACACATAAAATCTCAAATAAATTTGTTTTAGGATTGTGTACCCCCTAATTAAGGTTCAGAGGTGAGTAGTCTAATCTCCCCATCCACTATTTAAGACAATGTATGTCCAGCCTCCTGTTAATTCCTTGATAAGGTCTTTAAGAATAAAGACAAAAGCACTCAGAATCGTTTTTCACTTTTCCTTTGTCGGTGTATCTGCATAACTTTGACTCACGTGCACTTTAAGAGCTTTTTTTCATATATATGTGGTTTCTCCTTCCACTACCCTCGTCTAGTTTGCCTTGGTCGGAGCAGTGTGAAGGCATCATTGAAGTACATGATAGATACAGTCATGACAAATGAGATACAAACCAAATTCAATTGGGAGAGTCGCATTTGCCGGAAGGCCAAGAGTAATGAGTACAAGATGGGATTCCAGAAAACCAAGATCTATTCTGTAATGACAAATAAGTTGCATTATACTTATTAATTTTTGCTGTTGTAGCTTATTGCATCTTATGAAGAAATTCAGTTCAATGGGCATGGTGCCTAGAACATTATTTCCTTAAAGAAATGTACAGGTGAAGAAATGAAATTTAATTTATATTTCAAAGTGCATTTGCTTCATTCCTTTAAAAACGAAGGCCTGAAACAAATAGGTAACACTTTAAAAATCATAAATTGATATATGGAGGTGTTTAGAGTTACAGTAATGGTACGTTTTAGTTTCTATTTACACTATTATACAAAAGACACACACACAGCCCAGTAGCGTATCGGTTAGCACGTTGGCTTTACAAGCCAAAGAATCTGGAGTTCAATTCCTGAGCCAGGCAGAGATAATTTAAGTGTGTCTCTAAACCAGCAGCAGCAGACCATGAAGTGAATTACACACACACACACACACACACACACACTGATAATTTAGTTAGCAATATTTTTTTTCACAGGATCATTGCTGAGCAACAACAATTTTATTACTATTGAAGATGAAATTGGTAAGACCATCATGAAGTACTTGAGGATTTCCTCTGACCGATGTGGGGGCGAAGTCGGCGCCAGCGTGAATGGTCACAGCAGATCAACGAGTCCTTATAGCTTCTTATGGAACTCATGGCATCAAATTATTTGGAAAGTCCTTATCCAGTCACATTTATTTTACAGTTTATTCATTACTCTGGAACAGTTTTTTTAAGTTTCTAAGAATCAGTCACAAAAATCATTTTAAAATTTACCATTTTATATTAGTTTCTAAACTCTAAGTTTTTCTTTTATTCATTTTACTATGGGACTACTTCACTTATTTGTCAAATTATGTCTACAGTAGGAAACATAAATGTTGTCCCTGCCCTGCTAAGGGTATGGATCTTCAGACAAAAAATATTTTAAAATTTACCTCTTTCATCTGCAGGAATATGATGTGATTTATTAAACATGTCTCTGATATAGGAGTCATTTTAAACATGTCTGTGATATAAGAGACACTTTAATTTATAATTATGGCTAAACTTTTTATATATTTTTTTCAATAAAAAAATGTACAACCAAAATATTGCTGTATATAATTATAAAAATATCCTATTTTAATTGATATTAGTGTGTGTGTGTGTGTGTGTGTGTCTGCGTATATATATATATATATATATATATATATATATATATATATATATATATATATATATATATATATATATATATATATATATATTATATATATATATATATATATATATATATATATATATATATATATATATATATATATATATATATATATATATATATATATATTTTTTTTTTTCAACCGTGAAAATGAACTCTCTGCTGAGCAATTTGTGACCATTAATGTTAAAAAAGACGGAAGGCAATGTCTACATTTGATAAGGCACAGTCAATATTGTCTTCTACAATTATTTTTCTAAAGTTCTGCATGTTTCAATCTTGTTTTTGCATTTTCTCTTGCATTGAACTGATGGCGCACATATGAATGAAACTGCTGAAGCCCAACTGAGAAATTACTGTTGAAGTTCTCTGGGTATATTTATTAATAGAAACATGAGATAAGCAAGTGAATAGCTGGAGTTTCCTCCCAGTCACACAAACATACACACGCAAAGAAACAGCTGCAAGACGAAACGATTTCAATGATAGATAACAGTGGCAAGCAGAGCAAAATAGGGTGGTATGTGCTTTGACCGGTTAAGTTGTTGAGGACCTGTGAAATGCAAACGGTCTTATTGATATAGGCTGACAGCCCTGCTTGGGAAAAATGCGTATAATTACATTTAAAGCGCAAATACCGCTTGTGACTCCGCCCAACGCCAAAAAAGGAACTAACGATCATATTTATGATCATTAATTCTGCCTCACGCCTGGGAGTGGGGAGGCCTATATATAAGCGGACTTAAGCATATAGAGGGAGACTAAGATAGAGAGAAAGAATCAGTTACTTAGTTACCTACTTATCCAGACTTACTTTGTAGATTTCCGTCGATTAATGACGCAGCTGAGGCGAGGCTCTATTGTGCCCAGGCAATTCCATTTGTTCTCTGGTCCAATCCAGAAGTTGCTTTGAGTTGGAGCTTGGGTAGCTTGATGTTGGTGGTTGGTCGGGTACTGTGGCCAACCATTTGTCTAAATATTTCTTGAAGGTTTCGGGGCACACCCCAGTCATATTTCTCAGGGTGGCTGGGATACAGTTAAATAGTCTGAATCCATTGTAGTTAAAGCCGTGGTGTATCATGGATTTTATTTTTCGGGTGATCCTGGAGTGGTCTTCACATCTCACAGCCCCCTCGCCTTTGGTGATGTATTCCCTGAATGCTAGTATTTGGGGCCATTTTTTCTAGGACATTCCAACCATAGATTATGATTTACCGTTCCCTGTGTCGTTAGAGAGAGTACATCTGGAACTCCTAGAGTCTCTCCCAGTAGGTCAAGTGTTGAACCCTTTGGACTTTACTGGGGAAACTCCTATGCGGAGCTCCAATTGCGATAATCTCTGTAATTTTGTGAGGAGCACAGAGCTGGCAACAGTATTCTAGCCGTGTCAGTAACAGAGACTTACACAGGATCAGCATACATCCCTTGTTTCTTGTGCGGAAAGTTCCCAGGATCCAGCCTGCTAGTTGTCTTGTAGTTGATGTAATTTGGGTGGTGTGATGGGAGAAAGTGCCATCGTTGCACATGGTTACCCCTAATTATCTCACCACATCCTTTAAAGAGAGTGTTTGTTGGCCACAGTGGTAGCTTGTATAGTTCATGACTGCTACTTGACTTCCATAGCGTAAAAGCTCAAATTTAACTCCATTCAGTGCCATATTAGTATTCTCTGCCCATTTAAAACCCTTTTCCAGGTCCTCTCGCAGCAACTGAGAATTTTGTATAGTGCAGATTTTCGCTGAGATTCTAGTTTCATCTGCGAAGGATGTAGCAGTTGAGTGTTCCAGGTCTCTGTTAATGTCACCTATCATAATGATGAACAGGAGATGAGTCTTAACTAATCCTTGAGCTACACCACTGAAGTAAATATAACTTGCTTGCCATTTCGCTTGCTCCAATTTTAGGTAGACCCAAGCTAAGAAGAAGCATACTTATCGCCGCTTTCCTTTTGAGTCCTTTTCCTTTAACCCCATAATTACCAAGGCAACTTCTGAAACCCAGCCTAGGAGCGTATTTTCCGTGAGAAACTTTGGAAGTCAGAGCAAACTCGACTGAAAGACCAAAGGTAGGCCTACTACCTACAAACTCCAATACAATGTTATAAACCTTCCATACCTGCAACAACCACACCCCACTCCCTATAAATGAAGTGACATTATATTGCACATTACTAAGATAAAAATCTCTCCGTTATTTCTTTGTATATCTCTCCTCTTCTTTTCATCTCGGTTTCAAGTTTGTCAACAATTGTGTAAAAGGTGGTGATGTGGAATTTCTCTCTGTCATTTAGATATATTACTTCTGGTATAACTGCGTCATTAGGTACTTTCTTTCTAAAACGTTTGCGAGTTGTAGCTGTCTTGTAATCAACATCTGCAGGTAACATCTCCTTTGCTTTTATTCATATTTTTCAAATTCCTCTTGTGAAGTGCACAGTTGGTCAGCTAAGATTAGTAAGATTGGTTATGGGGATCTGATCAGAGACTTTGCAAGCGACAAAAGTTGGAGAAAATTATTAAACTACACATAAAATGAAACCATACAGAAGTAAATATCATTTTCCTTCTTACTGTAAGTTTTGTTTAATTTCGAATTTTCGATAAATAAAACTTTATTTTATGGTTTATTATTCTTTATATTTTGAATTAAAAATTTACGGGCAGACCAAAAATTTATAGTGCTTAGGGCCTCTAAGGGTCTTAATCCCGCCCTCATAATATAGAATTTAAACAATCCATAAGTTGTGTCAACTCATGCAACTACAATATATAATTTAAACCATCCACCTGTATGCGTCAAAAACAAAAAGCATTATCTTCAAGGCTCGTCACAATCCAAATCACTCATAATATACAAAAATAAAATATTGCATCCACACTCATGAGTCCAGAATACCCCCCCCCCCTCTCCTACCCATATAATAATCTAATCTGCGTTTGAAAACATTCAAGTTTGGGCTGTCTACTGTTTCAGGAGGCAAACTATTCCAGTAATCTACCGCATTTATGAAGGTCGGAGGATATTCGGCATCTGCCAAATCGCAGGGAGAAACCAACCATTGGCCCCTTTTCTCCACCTATAGGAGAAATCGGGCAGCCTCTTCGATATATAAAGATGGTATGGCGGATACGTATCCATTATCCAAGAGGACAAACCGGACGTAACCGAATCTAGAGTTGCAGTAGCGCCTGGCCATTGTAGGCCTCCGTGGTGGTGTCCCGAGGAAGAAAGTAAAATTATTTATATTTACAATGGTAGCCATAAACCTAAAACTTCCCTTTCTCGTAAGAGTTCTCGTGTCAAACATTCCTTAGCCATCCTTTCAGCCTCCCCTCGCTCGTTGGATCCCTATGCAAACGATGTGAACCTAGGTTTAGCCTATCCCCGCTTTCTGGTGTGAGTTTTTCATCTGACACCCAACTTGCAAAAGTAGATGTGTTTGGCGTCAATGAATCATTTGAATCCAGCTGTGATGAACCCAGATGGATGTGGTTAAGAGATAGTGGTGATATATTAGTCGAGGTGATATCTCACTCTCAACACAATATTGTGTGTAATCTGTCTTAGATATCCGAAATCCCATAACAGCCTTGTATCATCCACGTCTAAATTTTGTCCAAGGTGTCGTCCATTAAAACGAATTAAGGGACTACAATCTCCCCCGTCTTCATAGCAAGCTTTATATCCAACGCGTCACACATGTACACAAGGTGACTAAAACTGTAGGCTCTACTAGAGGCCCAACTGCTAAATTGATTTTAACGCTCGAGGGTCAGGAACTGCGGCAGTTTATTAAAGCAGGGTACTTTCGTGTCCCGGTAAGCACATACGCCGAGCTATTCAGACGTTGCTTCAATTATAATCAATTTGGACCTGTTGGTCGTGCCTGTTGTGACTGCCGTTCCTGCGTGAATTGAGTTCTGATTACCATGGTCTTGAATGTACCAAAACACTGCTGTGCTAACTGTTGTGGTGTCCACGGTGCCTCGTAAAAAACCTGCTCAATACTCTTAAATGAAAAAGAGGCCCTCGCTTTGCGTGACTCTGCGTCTGCACGTGAGAGAGGCTCGCCAACGTGCTCGAGCACAAACTTCACCTGTGGCCGTCTCTTCTCAGACGTTTTGCGTGATGCTGGACGAAACCGACCACCACATTCGAGTTCCGACACGCATGAAGCTCATCGGCCATCTACCGTTACTGTTAGAAGCATTCACGATATACCGCCGAAGCATTTATTTTCCACCAAGATACCTAATGTTGCCTTCCTGCCTGTGGCAGCTCTAGCCCGACCAAGGACCAGGTTGAGACACTTGAATACATCAGACGTTATCTTAAAGAACTTTCTCTATCAACCAGTGAAGGTTCTTCTACCCGGCCCCGGGACCCAAAGCTCCGTGTTAAGAGGAAGGACTCCTCATCAATGAGCGGGCAGCCTCTCGATTTGACTCAGATGAGCCTCAAAAATCTTCAATCAACTCTTCTCCTGTTGCTGAATATTCTCTGCCCTCAAGCCCATCCCACCCTTCACAGGACTTAGGCACCTTACTGGTCCAAATGGTAGCAGAAATCCACCCAGATTCTTGTCCAGGTCGCTTGCCTCACTCACTCATGATGCAATGGAAGCAGATGATATCCCAACATCACCAGCTGCGGTTGTTGGATAAACTCCTCAGACGTCGAAAGCGCCCTCGGCACATCATTACGGATCTACCGTCCGAAAATCTCTATTCGATCTCCGTTTCCGCCTATTTGTGCGCCGCAATTACAAGCATGGGTCTCGGCCGTTTCCTCAAAACCATCGGACACATCCTCTGTCACTGCTCCTAAGGAATTATGTTGTGTGGGGGGAAGTGATCACCACTTCCAAGACTCCATGATTACGGGAATACATGCGGCGGGGTTGTTCGTATCGTTCAACGGTCTTTACAGACATAAAAAAATATTGAGTTTTGATAGGTGAATGTCAGATTTGTTTCTAAGGACCAAAAAGCGATGGTAGTCCAAGTCAGGGTCTACCTCTGAGGAAAACGGATCTGCCGCGGGAAAGCGAGAACTGGAAAGAGATCCAGGAGTACGAGGAGTAGAAGTCGAAAACCTCTGCGAAGTAAGTTTTGGTTTACTTTTCTCCATATAGTACTATATTAATTAGGCGAGGGGGGGGGGAAGTCTTGCGCAGAGCAGAACCCAGCAACGTCACCCGATGCGCACCCTCAAAAGGAGGGGGAGGGGGGACCCGTGAACTCCTCAAACAGCACCGTCGTTTTAAAAACGGGTGGCTGCTTTCGGGATTTTCCCTTCAACACCGCAAAAACCATCGCGCTAGGCAGCCGCGTCCAGGGACCTACAACATCCAACTTAGTGCGGTTCAGCCAGGGAACAACGCAACCCGCTGAGTTACGAATTAAGAATATGTGTAAGTGAGTATGTATGTGTAGGGGATAAAAAGGGTGTGTGGGTAGATAGACATAAATAAAAGTGGTGAAGTAGAAATTAGAGTGGGAGGGTTGCAAAGAGATGCTAGGTGCCTGGTGGTCAGGCCTATCGCTTCATTATTTCCTTGTTTGTGTTTCTTTTTTTGTTTTTTGTTAAGAGTTTGCATTTTTAGGGCGTTCAAGACATTTATCTTAAAAGTTTTTAATGTTCTTAGATGTGTAATGTGCATTTGCTATTTTTTTGTGTAATAAATAACTTTATTTGATTCTTAGTATTCCTTGTTTTTATTTATTTTGTAGTGTGTGTTCTTTATTACTTCTTTCTTGATGTCTTTTTAGGTTTAAATAAGTCTTGATAGGTGAAGTTTTGTCAGAGTTAGTGAATTATCGTCTTAATTGGTTTATCGTCGTGGCTTTGATAAATTAGCATTCTTTTCATGCGTAGAACGACACTTTGTCTCCGCGGGCCACTAGGCTAGGGGAGCTTGGAAATCTGGCGATACTTACAGCTCATCTGTTCTGATTAATCACCTGAACGATTTCATCGTTCAATTCTTGATTAATCAGTTCTTGTATTTTCCTTGACAGTTTTTCAATAACAATGTTAATGGGATTTAACCCTGCTGCCCTATGGAGCTCTTCTTGGCGTAATCTTTCTCAGGGCAAAAAGTGTGACACTGAGGACACTTCGCAGCGGGACACCCTCTTCCTGCTCCATTGGGCCGGAGAGGGCTCCCCTGACCCGTACGCGGAATCGACGATCTCGCAAAAATTCAGATATAAACATTCGGAGGCGTCCCCTCGCCCCCATCCTGTGGAGAGTCTCAATGATACCGTATCGCTATGCGGTATCATAGGCCTTCTCCAGATTGAAAAAACACCGTGGCGTAGTGCTGTCTACGAAGGAAAGCCTCGCAGACGGCATTTTCCAGTCAGAGCAGAGCATCCGACGTGAAGTGGAACGCGTGGAAGCCGGCTGTGCAGAAGACAGATGGCCTCCGCTGTCCAGGAAAAAGGCTAATCTAACATTTACTAATTTCTCCATCAACTTGCACACGCAAAAGGTTAGAGAGATTGTGCGGAAACCGGCCGGAGTAGAGTGATCTCTCCCCGGTTTGCGAAAGGCGAGCACAGAAGCAATTAACCAGGATTTTAGGAGGAGACCCTCCACCCAGATCCTGTTGAACAAATCTAACAGAAAGGCCATGCCTCGCTCACCCAGGTGTCGAAGCATGGCGTACGGGACATTGTCTGGACCATGGGCAGTGTCCGCGCATGAAGCAAGAGCGGAACACAACTAACTCAGAGTAAATCTGTCGTGGAAGGGTTATCTGCCTCTGTAGGTAAAGTCCAGTGGGCGGCGTTCCGCGACAGCATGACGTGCATTGAATGTTGGCGGAGCAGCATCCCGGCTAGAGAATGCGGAGAAAGCAGTCGCGAAGGATTTCGCCACAGACGCAGGGACGAGATTGCGGTCCCATTCTCCTGGAGAATGGGAGGGGGGTTCTGCGAGAACTTGTCCCGAATCCTTTTGACTCGCTTCCACACCTCTGCAAGAGGGGTCTTCCCGTTAAGTGAAGACACGTATGCCCGCCAAGAAGAAGAGCGGGCGTGCTTCGATATATACCGGACCCTAGCCCTAGCCCGACGAAATTTACCGATAGTGAAATCGTTCGGGCGGCACTTATAGCGCATGTAGACATTACGCTTCTATTTGAGGGCCGTCTCACACTCGGCCGACCACCGCAGGAGTGGTCAGCGTGCAAAACGGCCAGACGTTCTGGGAACAGTAGTCAGGCCAGCGGCGATGAGGTTACCGGAGAAGAACTCAACGGCCTCATCTACCGACCTAAACTGTTCGACTGAGATAGAGAATTCAGTCATTTCCTGAAATGAAGGCCACCGCGCCCGGGTCAAGCACCACCGAGGTGGGCTCTCAGGCGGCCATTGCCCTGAAAATGATATTTAAATGAGAAAGTGATCACTACCATCGTGGTCATCGACCAACCCCAATCAAATTCACGCGGTGTATCCGAAGAGCACAAAGATAGATCAAGGCAAGAGAATGAAGCGGTTCTCGGGCAGTGATGCGTAAACTCATCCACCCATAGGACACCTATCACAAAATCTTCGATCAGATCGGCAAGGTCTTCTCCCCTGAAATCTATTGAGTAATCACCCAGAGAGGATGCCTGCCGTTCAGATCTCCAAGCAAGAGAAAGGGCCTCGGCAACCGTGCTACGACACGGAGGAATTCTCCCGCGTTGAAGTTAGCTGACGGTGGAATGTACGCATAAATTACAGTATACCTCCTATCCAAGTGAAGATGCACAGCCACTGCCTGAAAGGAGGTATCTAATATGAAAATAAGAACGGAGACATAATGCCGGGTGTGAACCGCGCATCTCCCAGCCCACCCCCATCTCGTGGTGGTGGGGTCGCAAAACCCTTATACCCCCGGAGGGCCGGCAAGGAATACACGTCTAGCATGGTCTTCTGCAGAAAAATAGCTAACGGAGAACGGAACGATAAGATCCTCCGCACCTACTCTCAGTTGGCCCGGAGTCCACGGCAATTCCATTGAACGAATGCCAGCCATGCCTAGCTTGGAGGAGAGTCGGGGATCCTCTTCAAACAGAAGACCCTCACGGAAATGGCCCTACGCTTCCCAGAGGTAGAAGCACGGGCGCTGTTGGCCGGAAAAAGCGCTGAAGGCGCTGTCGCCTTCGACAACTTATTGGGGGAGATTGGTCTCGCTGTGCGAGTCTTTTTCTCCATCCGCCTAGAAACTTTAGGCAGGTGTTGTGGCTCCGGAGGCGGGGGGCCCTCTTTTCGAGGATCCACCGTCTCCGAGCAACTCAGCTCACAACTAGGCGTGAGCGAAGGAGCCGAAGCTCCTTTGTTGCTGTCCTCCTTACGGGAGACAGCTTTGGGAACCCCGCAAGATAGCCTAGAAACTAACTTCAGGTGTGTTGCCTCTTGTGAGTCTAACGACTTGGTGGAGGCGCGTGGCCGTTTAACCTTACGGGAAACGGTCACGCTTGGGGGAGGGGGTGGAGCCCCTGATTTAGCCTGGGCTTGGTGTGGACCCTTTTTGCCGCCACCTTTACCAGGGGAGTGCCCAGGTTGAGTAGAGCCCGCAGATGGGCTACTAATGGGCGCGGAAACAACCGTGCTTGTTTGCCTAGATGACCCAGGAGCAGAGGGTGTCTTTCTAACCATTGAGGCGTAAGACGTCCCAGGCAAAGCCAGGCGCGCCAGGACCAATTCCTTAGCCTAGCAGAATGAAAGTCGATCCTGGGCCTGAATGGCTAGGATTTCTTTATCAAGGATATATGCTCCACATTGCTTCGAAGAAGCGGGGTGCAGCTCTCCGCAATTGATACACTTGGCCACACACGTGTTGGACTTATCGTGTGCGGCCTTGGAGCAATTTACACATACTTCTGGTGACCCCGACTTTGCAGGTCTACATGAGCGATTCGTATGGCCGAAGCGGTGACAATAATTGCAGCTCCGCGGCAGTGGCACGAACGCCTTCATGCGGTAGCGGTACTAACCGGTGCGCACCAATTCAGGGAGCTTGTCACAGTAGAACGTCGTGAAGACTCTAGGGGTGGGTCTCGAGGTCCCTCCCTGTTTTCTCATCACATGTTTGACCTTGACTGCCCCATGGTCGGCCAGCTCTAAGGTGATGTCCTCTATGGAGTACTCATCGAGTTCCCTCGCATAAACTTTTCCTTTCATAAAGTTCATGGTAGAGTGTGGCGTCACACTCACCGGGGTGCCATGAAGTGTCTGAAGAGCACTTATCTTGGCCACCTCGGAGGGATCCGCAGCATTCGCCAGAAGGCTCCCGTCCCAGAAACGGATTACCTTCGGCACTCTACCAATTACACTAGCTAATGCTCTCATCTGATGGATCATATTGCCTTTGGCTAACATGCTGCCATCAGTGGAACGAATAACGAGGAAGCGTTTGAAGCCAGCGGCTCGAAGACGCCAGGTAACCTCTGAATAAAGGGGCCCGATGTCATCGAAGCTCCACCCTGCGTCCTTTTGGTCTTAGTCAGGGGCTCCGCACCTTTGGGGGCAGAGGGGCCGGATGGGCTGATCTTGGCTTGGTCGCTTACTGAAGAAGCAGACCCATCCTTCACCGCAGGCCCCGCGGATGGAGAGGAGCCCCGAGTGTTTTTAGTCTTTTGTTTTGTTTCTTCTTTTATGAAAGGAGGGCGGGGAATGAACTCGCTTCTTCCCTCCACTAGCAGGAGCCCCCACGCCAAATGGACCAGCCTCAGCCAGGTCCTTCTCTGAGATAAAGAAGGTCCTGGCAGTCGCAGGGGCAATGGTCGGAGGAGGAGATCTCCCCCTCTCCTTGTACTGCTTCGGAAAGCCTAGCCGTTTGAGGAGGACCTTGCATATGGGCGGACCCGAGTTCTGTGCTTTGCACCGAGCTTGGATTCGCTCCCATGGAAGGCCCTACCGTCTGAGGCTGGGTTGCCTGAAGGACAATGTCTATCTCACGGGAAGCTTCCAGTTGTCTATCCCCCCAGGACATCGCAAGGCCCGTTGGCAGCATTATCACTAGTCACGTGTCAGGAGGCACAGGCCTTGACCCCGGCAAGATTCAATATTCTAGCCAGCAGGTCTTTTGAGGGAAGCGACCGAAGGGGCCTGGTTTCCCTCTCCTCCTTAAGGGGGTTTTCCTACCGAGCCGCTTCAATGGTGAGCGGTCGGCTATGGGCTGCCTGCTGGCTTTCTTGGCAGTCTCCTTAGAAAGAAAAGGGGGGATTGCGGCTGGAAAGAGGGAGGTGCCCGAAAGCACCTCTAGAGAAGGGGGTGAGGGGGAGTCCCCTACACCCGTAGGCGAAGGAGAGGAGTAAGCCTCCCCTCCAGTTACAGAAATTTGGAGCGTCCCATGCGCAAGCACAGGGGAGAAGGGGACCTCCATTTTTTCTGTGGAGCTGCCCGAGGGCTTCCCCATCGATGAACAAGGGCAAATGAGGACAGATTTTGTTTTGTTTTTTGGTTTGCATTCATGGGCATGGTGACCCTATTTTTTCCACGGGAAGCAATCGCTCATCACCCCTCGCAGTAGCCCGCCTTGCAAGGAGTGCGTACAGGCCTGGCAGAGCCAGGTGCCGCCATTCAGGACCACCCCTCCCGCCTGGTGGCCTGGCAGTCCATCAGCATGGCTGCTCCACCTTGGACACGGCGTAAAAACAAAGATAGATGTTGAAGTGAGAAGAAAAGATGATGCGAGGAAGGTATGGGTGGGGGTAAAGCAGGTTGTTAAAAATCCACCATCCCAAACCGGAGCTCAGGGGTTAGGGAACATTGTCCCCTCTCCCTCAGCCCCGATCCCCGATAGTTGGCTGTAAAAAAGGTCAGCATCTACCCTGTGAAATTAGATGCTGACCAGAGAAAGTTGTGGGAGGTTGTATGAAAAACGACTAGGTAGGGGAGAAATACATACGGTCTGAAAGAATGAGACGAGACTAAGCTGGGGTCGGACGGGGTGCTGAGTCCCGTCACACGGCGGCCAGGATGGCAAATTGCCGCGCCCCTTACGGGCTGGCTGGCTATAGTCCTCAAGGGGACCCTCTTAGTGAGGGTCACCATGGTCTCCTTTCGTCCTCTTCCCTTTTCTTTCTTGATTTATTCTCTTCTTTCTGTAACAACAGTGTAGTTAATGTGTTTTTGTATTGTGTATGGAAAAAAGTGGTAAAGGCGTTAAGGCAGGACCGGTACACCAAGACAGCAAAAAATTTGAACTTAAACCTAGAACACGCATTAGCACCCACACATTCATTCAGTCATACATTACAGCCGACCTCACAGATATGCTCACGCGCAATAAATCACACTTGAGAAAGTAAAAAGGGGAAGGAGATACAGGGGAATAGGAAGAGACCATGAATAACATAAAACGAGACCATAAATAAAGCTCGAAGATGGAGGAGAGAGGTAGAGTAAAACTCCACTTCGTAGCCTTCTTTAATGAGCGGGTTGAGTTCCCTCTCTAACGAGAAGACAGGAGCACTCCTGCGACGAGCCTCTGGAAGGGGGAAGAGTTGAGAGGTCACCAAAAGGAAAGGGAAGGGTGGGGGGATTAGTGAGAAAAATTCCGGGTCCAGATTCTCCCGCGGATCCCAACGCTTTGAACCCCTCTAACCATGTCTATTGGTAACGGGCTAGCATCAAGGTGGTTGTTTATAGAGGCGCTCCAAAGCCTGTCTTCTCACATGGAATAAGGTAGCTGGTAAGGTCCTTAAGCTGATAGGGAAGCTCAATTTCCAGACTGGGAGGCACGGGAAGTTACTGGGTGCCCACCCATTGTCAAAACGGGAAAAGACTTAAGCCTACAGTGAAGTGGAGGAAAGAAGGAGTAGGAAGGGTGGGGTGGGGAGAGGGCATAGATGACGTATGAGTAATCAAAGTAATAAATAAATTAGGGAGAAGTGTGGCAGATAAAAGTCCAACTCTGTCAACACAAGGGTGATGGCTGATCTGCCCCTCCCACGAAAAGGCAGGAGCCCTTTCACAGGGACATAGCATTAACAGCATATAAGCAATAATCGGAGGTCGGGGCAATTCACTGTTTGTGAATAAAAATATCGGAGAGCAAATTAGCTTTTCTTAGTGGATCAAAAGACACTGAACCATTAGACTGACTAAGAAGAGGCATACTAGAGTCTACACCAAACAAGGAAGCTTTGAGATCGGACCAACATTTATAAGGTTGAGTAGCACCAGCAAGACCCTCCTGCAAGTGAGAATTATAAGCTGTTTCGGCTGCATTATAAATTCTCTGAGCCTCAACTTTGAGAGTAACATCTGTTTTGTTTCCAAAGATGATAAGGTGCCTGTTTGTCCCCAAAGGCTCGCTTACAGTCATCATTAAACCAGGCTTTATCCCTAAAACGTGATTTTATTATCTTGCATGGAACTCTTTTATGTAGAATGTCTAATAAACCTGAATTAATAGCTAAAACAGGGTCACTGGATCAGAAAATAGAAGTCCACGGAAGTCTCTCAATTTCATGACAAACATTGTCCCAATTAACATGAGACTTAAGATAAACTCGACGGGAGTTGGCGATATCAGGCACAGTAATGTCTACACAAATTTTGCAACTAAAGGCATTATGGTCAGAAATACCAATGTGAGTAAGGCCAGAAGCTTCAACGACTCCTGGAACATTAGTTAAAATAAGATCCAGTCAGTTACCAGAATCGTATATAGGTCCACGAATTAGTTATTCACAACCAGACAAGTGTTAGAAATCCAGAGCAGCAAGACCACTTCTATTCGTTTGAGATGCAGAATCCAACCATTCTTGGTGATGTGCATTCAGATCTAAAGCAAAGATGAAGAAAGCTTTAACATCTACTGATTGTATTGACGCCATGGCAGTTAAAAGGCAGTCATATAAGTCATTATTCGCAGTACGATTCCTATAAAGACTAAATAAATAATGATTATTATATTTACTGGAGACTTTAACAAGTTGCATCTCATGATACTGGCAAACAAACTTGGTCAAGTGTTATGCACTATAGCCTGATCTGATATACAGTGCCATTCCACGGACGGGCACTGGGAAAGCAATCTCGTCTGATAGGTATAGGTTTGTCCAAGTTGGCTATTAGTAGCTCAGAGATATATCTAAAATTAGAGACAACAGTCTCTGAGCGGAAGACAACATCGTAGTTAATGGCAGCCGACGAAAGGTCATTTAAGTTTTTGTTTAGCCCACAGATGTTTGAATAAAGAACACGGCAACTATTTGGGAGTTGAAGGCGTGGGCCAGGATTACGCTCCACAACAACGCAGAGCAAAGTCATTCAAAATATTTATAGTAAATATAAATACTCCATAAACTAAAAAAATCAAACTATAGAAATGAAAAGCAACCCAGAAGGAGCCATACATCTAGTAAGGCAAAAAACCATCAGATAACACCACATCCAAGAAGGAACAGTAAAGATGGATTTTCAAACAAAAAGGGAAAAAAGAAAAAGAAAGACAAACAAGCAAGAAAAGAACAACCTCCTGAGAAATTTACCCGACAATGTTTGTCTTCTTCTTCAGCCTGTTAAAACCATTTTGAAGAAAAACAGGAGATTGTATGGAAGGAAGCTGTATAGCACCGTGACAGCAGGGAAGAGAAGAAAACGGAGAACGGAAGAACTTAGTACAAATGCTATGGCCTTATTCTACTCTTCCCTTCATTGTTTGAATTCGGAGTAACTGTCTCCTCGCTTTGGCCTAAAAAAAGCAAAACCAACAAGGCAGTAGGTGGTTTGGATTCAGAGTTATGCTTCTCCTAGCCTTTGACTAAAAAAGGCATCCTTACAAGGTAGCAGGGGATAGAGCTTATTTGATAGCGGCTCAGACTTGTCATATGACAGTGGGCAAATAACCAGTGGTGGGCACGATAACGAAAAAATGTATCACGATTATAGTATATGATTATTCATGTGATTTATTTTCTGTTAATAAATTAACCTAAATATCGTTTCGAAAACCATAACCAGAAATTTGTTTGATCGAAGTTGTCGGATGATAGTTTTTAGGTCTAAGGCGACAGCGTAATAAATTTTGAAATAATGAACTGGGTTTTAAGAAAAACAATTAAACAAATATAAATATATTCATAGAATCAACGAATGTATAGTGAGATAAGTAGATTAGGTATACAATGTAAGATACTGTAAAATATCATTTACAGTAACAAGATGCGAAGAGAATTGAAGTATGTGAAATAAATATGAAATAATATGGTGGAATTATATGGTGAAATAATAATATAGTGACTATGATGGACTGTGAATTAGGGACGGCAATATGAGAAGTAAATATAATTAGGACCTACTCTCGTATGGTCGTTTGCAAAGAATTGTGAAAGTGGAATTAACTAAGTATAATCTGTTTGGAGGTAAATGACTAATTGTAGAAGGAATGATTACCGACCTTTATACGAAGAGTGGCTTGAGTCGAATGGGAAAGAATGGTAAGCTATTTGGTCGAGCTGAAAGCGTGTGTTTGTTTGTTTATGTGTGAAATTATAGGAGATGTTGTTTGGAACAGTATTACGTTAAATGAATTGACAAGTAAAATAAATGAATTAATTAATTATTAAGTTGTACATAAAATGATTTAATTTACAAAAGTTAAGTAAAATAATTGAACGATTAAATTGAAAAAGTTAAAGGATTGCATAATATGAATTTTACATAATAATTGATGTATATATATTTAAGTTTCCTAGGAGTTTTTTATTATAGGAATGCCCAGAGGCATCGCTATAACACTCCCCCCCCCCTTAAGAAGGTTACCCCCCCCCCATCCTTTTACTATTTTGAGATTACAAATCCCAGTACCGAAGAGGCCTCCTGACGACGCGACCGGAGCGTGTGACAGTACCATTGGTTTGGCTGCGGGTACGGGGACACAAATTTGCTGTGGCAGTAGCAGTGCCATTAGCGTTGAACGAGGCGCTGGCACGAGAGAAGGTTGATGGAGCGAAGGTGATCTTCTTGTTGGTTCCTTCCGAGATGGCGTCAAGCGGGATGTGGGAGTCTTGAGTCCCGTTGTCCGCTAACGGAGTGACCAGTGGGGAAGAGATTTGTTCCTGACTAACCACTTCTGCCGGCGGTTTTAGGTGTCGTTAGAATCGGCCGAAGAGTTGTATAGTATATGGCTGCTTCGGGTGTGTGATATTTTTTGAGTCTTTGACTAATGCCGTTGCGAGCGTGTCGAAGTCATGTTTTGAGTAATATTTCCATTTGTAGATGGCGCTATCTATCCCGTCCATCGTCCGTTTGTTCTGGAGGGTTATGCTATTCCTCCGCTTCTGTTGTTTCTCCTATTTGGGTTATTTCCTCGTTCTCGGGTGTTTTGTGATCTTCTGGATTTACTTCCCTTTTCCGTTTGTTTGTTAGCGTGGTTACTGAGAGACTCCTCCTTAGTAGGTCGCTTGATGGGCGGTTCTGTGGAAACCAAAGTTCCCTAACGATGGCGTTTTCCTTTAAGTGTGTTTTGAACTCTTTGAGCGAAGCTGACACATCAGGAAAAGCCTCGACTTCTATTTTAATCCCCCTGTAATTAAATCCACGACCACTAAGCTAATCCCTTTTGGGTCGGTGCCCTTCTTTGGGCAATCACCTCGAAATGACCCCCGAAATCCGCTCCATAATTCTCTGTCTGTTTCTCTCCCTCTCTTTCTTTCCCCATCTCTCTCTCTCTCTCTTTCTTTCTCTGTCTGTTTGTATTTCTCTCTATTTCTCTATTTGTCGTTAAGAATAACTTGTAATCTTTTTCTTCTTCTTCTTCTTCTTCTTCTTCTTCTTCTTCTTCTTCTTCTTCTTCTTCTTCTTCTTCTTCTTCTTCTTCTCTCTTTCCCCGTAATTCCTCTGGAGTTGAAGACAACAACGGCGGCTCCTCGACCGAGCGCCGCTGCCTCAATTATCTCCCATTATTTCGGATACATTTTTCATCCCTCTCCAAATTCCTTTTCTTTTTCTTTTCTCGCGGGGGGTTATTCCACATTAACTATTATACCCGGTACTTGGGGCAGTGACACGCCCTTCCCGTCCCAGTCCTCCCGGTGTTCTCAAAAAATGTTGAAACTACCTGGGCTTTATTCTTTCCAGACATCCTCCCTCTCATTTTTTTTCTTCAGCTTCTTTCCGCCTAATTTTCTTAGCTGGTAACTAAATTTGTAGGCTAGTCGCATTCAAACCTTGGTCGGGGCCGGGAGCGGATGGATAAGCCCCTATCCACCTCTCCCCGGTTGAGAGGGTGGTTTTTAACCTACCTCTACCATTCCCCCATTTCCCCCAGTGTTGAGGTACCTTCTCTAAACCACAAAGCTGATCTCAACCATACCTTGGGCCCCCTTGCTGCAGCTGACGTCTGGGGGCTGTGTGCCCTTCCATCCCCAACCGGGAGCGTTTTCCCTCCTGACCCGAATACCACCGGGAGGTGAATCTTCGGCCATAGATCTTCCGCACATTTTCCCTTCCTCCAACTTCACCGCTTTCTCTACTGATCTTCCGTGGAAGATGTTAGTTTCCTGTAGTGGCAGGAGTGTGGTTCAAGGAAGTCTCGCTACAGCAGTTCTGTAGTCTCTGAGAGGTGTCTCGTGTTGACTCTATCCAAGGCTCCTTCCCACCCCAGGGGTGCCAAGCGTCTACCCTGACAGTCTTTCTCATGACTGCAAACAATTCCATTTCAACAAATAAAAAAGTATTTTGTAGTAAAGCAAAAGTTCAGCGAGTATTGAATATAACAGTCGTGGCATTGATAAAAATGAAAAAAATAATACCTGAATTATACTTTTTATTTATGTACGGATATGTCTTAAAATATACACACAAGTGCTTATACATGCTTTCTTTTCCCACCTCTTGAGTTTGTATGGTATTGATAAATGCAGGTCTCCATGCACAGTGGCGCCTGGCAATGCTTGCACCCTACTTTTCTCTGTGCCTTCTAATATATATTTGATTTCTGTTCGCCCACAGCCGCCATTGAAGCTCTATAATGTTTTTCTGAAATACTTCAAATACCTATTCGTTGTAGTCTATCAAAAGAATTTACCGAAGATCGTGCACATAGATGGTTTGAAGCGTTAGTAATTACTGTCTGTCAAGTAATATTTTTATTAATTCCATTGAAAATTCTCGGAAAGAAACCATATTTTGTATAAAATCTAAATTCATCAGATGCTTTGAGCATGGCACGACGGTACCATTTGCTAGATTTTCTAAGACATTTTATATTTTAATCCATTATCGCATCAGGTTTCTTTAGTTCTCTGGTTTCTGAGTTTTTGGCCTGAGTTTACTGACTTGCCTTCGTGTACGGTGGTAATCTAAACTTTACGCTTATCAACTCATCGAATGGTGAAGATCCCATTCTTTTTTTATAGTTCAATAGTACCTTTAGTTACGTCCTTGTCTAATTTGGGCATAATTTTGCGGTTTCTTTGTATTGTCCCACACAGCCTCGTCTTCTGATCAAGAAGGGAAGAGCACAGAGCAGATCTTGTGTACCAATTATCTGTAAATAAAATACGCCAGATGGACTCTCAAAATGAAAAAAAAATCACATGAGGGATTAGGAAGGTGAGGGCAATAAAAACGTAAAGCTCGCTTACGGATAAATTCTTCCATTTATGTACGGTGGATGAAAGAGAGAAGGGAGTTTCTGAACTTTGTTCATAATGCCGATTTGTTTCCATGCATTTGTTTCATAGGATTTCATAATTAAAAAAAAGGATTAAAAATACTCATAAGGTTTACTTTCCAAGTTTAGAGAAATGTGCACTTGGATTCCTGAACGTATATATCTATATATATATCTATATATATATATATATATATATATATATATATATATATATATATATATATATATATATATATATATATATATATATGTATATATCTATAGTTGCATGATTTAGTTCTTGACAAGCCTTGATTGGTGATACCCATGTTTCTGGACGCCATCCTTTGGATGTAGTTTTCTTGGGAATTTGGGTGCTTTAAAAAAGAGGCCGTTTGACTCGGATGACCTATGATGGTCCATTGTGGCCTTTGTCATCTGTTATATTATATTGTGGGGGACTTTGATTTTGTCTTTCCCTGGCGATGGTGCTTTTTGTGGGTGGGTTTTGACGGATGTGGATGACCTTTGATAGGCCCTTGTGGCTTTTGTCCTCCGTGAAATTATGTTATGTTATGTAAATATGATCATGGGGGAGAAATTGGGGCAGCGTTGCTACGTTTCATCAATTTGATGATTTTCATAAAGTATTGACTCTAATTCGTTATCGGATGAGTCTGAACTATTATTATCAGTCAGTTAGTTCCAAATCAGAATCTAGTTCATAGTAGATATCCAAAATTTTAGACCAACTAACCATTTTTTAATTAATAAGAAAAAACTAATTAACACGAGTTGAAAATAAGCGTGAAAGCTACAACAGTCTTAGAAATACTAAAGTAAACATATACCAAATAAACATTTTAAAAGAGAAAGTAAATGCAACGTTACTTGAACAAAAAGACGTTTCATAAGCCTAAAAACCATCAGAGTCTCAATTGAGGCGCTGGGTACTTCGTCGCACAGACTCTTTTGAGTCGATGGGTATCGCGAGAGTCAACATTAAGACATTGTGCTCTCTAAAAGGGCATTAGTTTATTCGTAAGATTTTTTAATTGGGCCAGGGGCAGTTCCTTCTGGGTAGCGATTATGGGCGCGATGTTTTGCTGGCAGGGATTGGATAAACCTGTGCCTCACAAATTCTTTCCCAGCACCTACCTGAAGACCAGTCCTCCATAGTTCTTTCAAAATTGTAAAGGGTCGACCGGCGAGAGTGGAGGAAGCAATGAACTTCTCGAAGAGCTTCGGTTTAGGCCTCTCGAAGAGTCCAATCACCTCGGTCCTCGATAGCTGGTAGTTTTGGGTAGATAGGACCGGAGCCGGAAGTCGGTCAACAGTCTCACGGGGGGGGGGGTAATGAGGCCAGGACATGATAGAATTTAGTCTGCTTGCTCACTCTTGGAATGTGAAACTGGGCTTCTACAATCTTATACCAGCCTGCAACTGCTGCTTAATTAAAGATGGGTGGCTTGATGGTGATGGCATTCACGAACTCCGTCTCTCCTTATCTTGCTTGTTGATGATCCATTTTATTTTTTATTACCTTCACTTTCCGGCCAAAGGGGTCACCACTTATGGGGTTGAGGGTAAAAGGGGGTGACCGGTGCTAAGGCGGATTCTTTATTTTGTTGGAGAGAATTCGCTAAGCCTACTACTTCTCCGTCCTTGGAGGGTTCTCCGGTAACAGAATCTACCTCCTTACCAGAGGAGCACTCCATAACCGGTCACAAGGCCTACTTCCTCGGGTTTACTTAACGTTCAGGCTTGACTTCACGACGGATGGACGAGAGGAAGGAGTGACGGTACCAAGGGCAACAGGTCACTAACGTACGACTTAACTGATTCTCTCTGTCTGCCTCTGTGTGTGTGTCTCTGTATCCTTCTCCCGTGTGTGTTTTATATAAACGTCCCGTCTCCAAAGTGCGTGACCTATTTACTTCACCTGGAGGCTGGGCGGAGCCAATGATCAGGAATATTTGTCAGTTTCCTTGTGGGGCGGAGCTACAAGAGTTATGTGCAACTATTTATCTTACATATTTTTCACGTTTTGGACCTATTTCATATCAAAGAGATCGATTGCTTTGGCAGGCTTTTTGAAATTTTAACTGGTCAAAGCATGCATTGCCCAGTATTTGTTGAGCTTCTCCCTGTTATCTCTCATTGATTGAGACCTTTTTGACGGACAGCTGTTTGCAGCGTTCGTATGTTAATGTGTCTCCGCGTAAACACACCAAAACCCCAAGGAATTTCCTTGTTTGTCCCAACAGAAACAGGTCGCTTTCAAGAACCCTCTATATTAAGCGTAGACAAAATTACAAGGCCTAGGAAATTAAATTTATCCGGCCAAAACATGAAAACTGACTATAGAAAATTAATACGCACTCCTAGCAAAGGGGTATACACTTCTAAAAATTAGTTCGCACCTCTCAGGGCTAGAATTAACAGCAAAAACTCGGGGGAAAACAGTTAAATAGAAGGAAAACTATAAATGAATGATAAAAAAGCCGCCAATTTCTTTTTGTGCTATTTTCTCCCTTTCCAGCAGCTATTTCCAACCCAGGCGAGAAGATGCTACTAGGGGCACCCAGTTATTTTTAGGTTCTAGAGCATATGGTACCCAATCGCATCCATTTCGAGCCGAAAAATGGGTTTTGGATAGAGAGAGAGAGAGAGAGAGAGAGAAAGAGAGAGAGAGAGAGAGAGAGAGAGAGAGAGAGAGAGAAATAAAGAAAAACGCGCGCAACCACTTCAGTCCACACTTTTCTAATGCTATTTTCTTACAAAATACAAGCAATTTCGATGCAAAAATTGGCACAGATGTATTGCTCAGCAGGAAAAGGACGATGGTAAGAAAAAAAATCGCGAAAAAGGCGGCAAACCCCGTTTTTGAACTTTTAATGGTTGGGGTTAAAAAGGAGGGTTATAGTGATGGTCTAACACTTTTAAGCATACTTAGTAACGTTACAAATGTTCAAACAAACTATATTGTAGCAGGATGCCTTTTTTATATCTCCACTCTTGACACCACTTTTGAATGTTGTGCTATACTTTGTGGTACGTGAGGTACTTCTTTGTTGAAGTAGGCTTTTATCTAAGAGTGCTAATTCGGTTGTTTTGTTCTTAAGGAAGAGCTACTTCAACACGTAAGGATAAGAGGAAACACAGGAATTATCCCCAAAATAAACATATATTTTAAATGTAACACTTAACTATGACAAACAAACAATTATCACCTTTCTATCCTTGTCTCAATGCTAATCTCGACTATTCCGGTTGGCATCTAGGCCTATTGCAACGACTGCGATGACAAAAATAAACAAATAGGCTACACGTAAACACACCAATTGCCGATTAGTATTTTTATCGCGACCCTATTTGATTAGCGATAAACATTAAATTAAAGTACTCTCGTCTACTAGCCAATATGATCGAGGTTCACGAACAATGGTTTCTACTCCCCTTAAAACGTGAGATGTACTAAACTCCTACTATCGCAATATGAATATAAATTTTCTTCCTAACTTACATGACAGGAGGGATTAGGGATTGCCGGGTGTCGCTGGAGGGCTTATCTCTCGCTTTGGCGTGTTGTTGTGTCCGAGGATTGAATTTCGTCGAGGTGGTATGGCGGGAGAGAGGTGAGACGATGTAACTTCTTATTGCACACTTGCCTCTGGTTAAATTAAGAAGACGGCGAGAGTTACGGTGCTCTTTGCCCAAAGAGTCCTCTTGGGAATGACCTTGACGCCTATTGGTGTCTGATTCTTCAACGTAGAGTATTCTCCTAGATTTTGGGTTATTCGGTGAAATTTTTACCGTAATTAAAGAACGGGACCTCGTTGGGGCTGGGTTCCTCTCCTCTTACTCTTACGGAGCTTGAGATGTGAGAGTCACTCGAGTGTGAGTGAGGTTTACTTTTCTCCAGGCAGACTTCTTCTATGTCTGTAAAGGATTCTTCGATATGGCACCGATATAAAGATTGACTATTTATGTTAATTCGGCCTGGGAAGGGGGGATCGATTTTCTCAATCTGATCTTATCGTTTCTCACGGAAATAGTCTTGTATGACTGAAGGATCGATCTTCACCAACTGAACCTTCTTCTCTCTTATTGAATTCTAATGTTCTTGTCTGGTTGAAGGATCGATCTTCATGAACTAATCCTTCTACTTTCGTATCGAATTCTAATCTTCTTGTCTGGCTGAAGGATCGATCTTCACGAACTGATCTTCTACTTTCGTATCGACTTCTAATCTTCTTGTCTGGCTGAAGGATCGATCTTCACGAACTGATCCTTCTACTTCCGTATCGACTTCTAATCTTCTTGTCTGGCTGAAGGATCGATCTTCACGAACTGATTCTTCTACTTTCGTATTGACTTCTAATCTCTTCTCTTTCTTTTCGGGGCTTATTTTCGGCGGATAACCGCCCTATCCGAGGAGGAAGTGACCAGGCCACAGGAAGGGGAACGCGAATCGTGAGTTCGCATCTGGTGAGAGCGAGAAGTGCAGAGGTTGGCACTGAGGTGCCCAAGTCGGCTTGCTAATTAGAGAGACTCTCAACCGGCCCACTACTTGGCGTGCCTTTTGACTAGCACCGCTTTTTTTGTGACCTAAAGAGGGGTTTATGGGTCTCGTAGGTAATTGAATCGTTAGAGTCTCGTTTAAGGGCCTTACGTGGTCACCTTAAAACAGATGTTAGCTCCAACTGCCCAAAGCGGCGGGGAGATCAAACAGGGTAGGCAGTTACTTTTATTCGCCGGCTACCGTTCCCACCCTTCTCCTCATAGGGTCTCGCTTCTCCGGCTTTCTCCACAACGGAGGAAGGGGGGCTTTAATGTACATATCCTCCTCCGGGATACTTAATGTAGCCATTTCTCTACGTATATGATGCGCTATTTTGGGGCGGTTCCTTTTGCGTGAATTGGATTATTTGTCTCATTTTTATGGCCGCTGATATGTTTTTGGAGCACTCGTATTTTCCGGACCTACCTGCAAACTCCTGTGATTGGCTGAAATGAAGTATCGGTTTGTAGTTTTATTTTGTTTTCCATATTGCATTTGGTCTTTCCCCCTTTATTGAATTAATACGTTATGACTATATTGAATGCTCTTGCAACGTTCACTGCCTCGCCCATGCTTGTCCTTGAGATTAGGGCGAGATTTGCCTTGTGAAGATTGAACTGGAAGAAGTTGAGGCGAAAGTGTCCCTATGCAGCGAGGAGAGGTGGGGTGTGCCTGACAGTTATCGGGATCGTGGGAGGGTACTGGATCCTTGATTGGGTCATCTTAGGGGAAAGACGAGACTCGATGTGTGTGCAAAGGTTGCTTAGGATTTACACCTAACACAGTGCGCCCCCCCATCCTTTGCGAAGTGTGTATAGGGGACTGGCTAAGCCAGACGCATCCATTAAAGGCCACTTCTCCCGCATGGCGGCCAGGCAGCCACTCAGCATGGAGGCTGCACTTTAACGCCCTTTTTCACCCATTGGTGGGTTTATCCATGCATGGAATAGATTAAATCCACGTCTGGTTAACTAAACCTTTTTCTTATCTCCCATGAGCAAGTCATTTCAATTTCATAGATTTTTTACTCGTGCCTCTTATAATTTGGACACTATCTGTATATATATAAATATATATATATATATATATATATATATATATATATATATATATATATATATATATATATAATACTAGTAATTGATTTACTATATTATCTTCAGCCTTAACTTCTCTCGATTTGAAATTCTTAAAGTCACTATATATCAATAAAATAAATCCAAACCTAAATAATTACTCCTCCTCAATTAAACTATTCACAATATAACCGACCAACCGAACAAATTTCGTTAGTAGTTTTATATCTTTAGTTAGTTTGTTTACGTTTTTTTTTTTTTTTTAACAATTTAATTGAAAAAGGGTATTTTTTGTTTACTTCAGTAACTTTTAATATGTGATATTCAAGTCAGTTTATGTTATAATTTCACTTTCTATTATTATTATTTTTTTTTTTAATCACACTGGGTAGTATTATTTAATTCTATATATTCTTATTAGCGTTTTTACTTTAATTTTAATAATTGTCAATTTTATTATTTTAACTTGCCTTCTTCCGCTTTTTTAGCCATTATTTAATACATTCTTTTAACTGTTATCAATTAATGTTCCTTCCCCTTCTCATTAGTCGACATAGTCGCTGACAATGGTCCTAGTAAAGGTCCTAAACGTCCGGCAAATAAATGACTAGTATAATCACCTGGGTCTTCATATTCCTGATATATATATATATATATATATATATATATATATATATATATATATATATATATATATATATATATATATATATATATATATATATATATATATATATATATATATATATATATATTATCAAGTATGGTTTACTTGGTTGTGGTTTTACAGAACATGAAGAGGAACTGACGAATTATCTGAATTAAGAGTTGGTTTTAAAGATTTAATATATATTGATTATGCCATCCTTAGTGTGGTCGGACATTTATTACTGGCTATAATTTTAAAGTTATTTATTGTTATTGACATTTATATATATTGGAAGGAAGCCATTTATTATGCATTGTTTACTTTTTGGCTGCAGCTTTCTTATAGCTTTGAAGAGCTTGGAAGAGGCATAACTTAATTTGCTTAGACGTCTTTCAACCTAAGAGTAGGTAATCTTCGGGGCAGAATGGTAAACTTAGATGAGAGAAGAAGGGAACATAGTTAAAATATAGCACAAGAGTTTTTTTTTTTTAAATATTTATATAGGAGGGGGGGGGGGAGTGTTAGCGTATGTGAGAGAATAGAAAATTAAAATTGCCACGATACTCGCTGATCTCTTTTTTTTTCTTCTTTCTTTTATGCTCTTGTAATTGCTTTTCAGATTGTGTTTTCTATTTGGTTACTTCTAGGTTTTTTGTTCTGTCGTCTTCTTTATTATCTAAGTCTTTGTCTTCAGGCATTCATGCCTTTGTGGTAGGTTTTGCTTGTTGTTTTTTTGTTTTAGGTGATTATTAGGTCTTCCTCGCGCCGTAAGCGGAGCCTACTGCTAGGGAAGACTTAATGGTCGTAATTGATGTTTTCAATTTCTAGAATTCTTAGTCTCCTGGTTATTTACTTCAATATTTTGCCACATTTCTTTGGCTCGTCATCATCATCACTAACTCTATAATTTAAGAAGGGGATTTTTTTTAGTATTTGAATAATAATTTCATCTTAGTTTGGTTATGACTTATGTTTTTATCAAAGTTCTGAAAAAAATATAAGTATCAAAATTTTGTGAATTTTTTAAAACTCAAATAATTACCAATGGTGAAGTTCAGAAAATTGAGTTTAGAGTTCCTTTTTAAAATGATTATAATTGGCGAAGTTGAGAAAATTTATAAACATTTAACCCTGGCTGATTTTTTTAGATTTTAAATTTTAATTTTAGTAGCGAAGCGCAAGCTCCTCCATAGGGCAGTGGTGAAGCCATTGCCTGGTTTGGAAATAATTTTATTTATTGGGTCCAGCCCTGCCGTATCTATTATTTCGCGGAGTCTTTTTCTTTCTCGGCACCTTGTATTAGTTATAAAGTAGGCCGCTTGATTTCGTACTCTTTGTAATTTTTGTTTGTTTGTCTTAGTTGTTGTGTGGATGGGGATCGGTGAATACACTAGCACAGACTCTACAAATGCTTTGTAGATCGTCTTTTTTCTTTTCTGCTCCAGATGTTTCAGGCTGAATATCAATCTCAGGTCTGATTTAGCCCTGGCAATCCTCCCCTTTACGTGTGCGTGGTATCCTCTTTCCCCATCTGCAGGCCCAGCACTTTTCTTTCGGCTGTGTACCTGTATTCTGTATCGTTGAGGGTTATCCTGTCCTTTTTTACTCTCATTATTGGTATTATTTTAAATTTGTTCAGGTTGGTTTTAATTTTCCATCTCCTTTCGAATTCATTTATATTTTGGATATCTCACTCTGTTGTCCTATCTTACCATCTGGAATTTGTGACCAGAGTGGAGATCTGTCGTGGTATAGGAAGGACCGAGTGATGATGGAAGGAGTTCGTACGTATGGGTTGTTTACGTGCTACACAAAAAACTCCGTGGTTAACGTCTTATCTCTCTAAGAGTGCTATATAACTGATTATTATATTATTTATCGTTATCTGCTTGTAACTTCTTTAAGGGTTCCTTGTGCCATACTTAGCGTTTCGAGGATAGAATAAAAAAAATTGTTAAAACAAACTAAAACTTTAGTTAAAACACCCTAAAAAAATTAAACATGAAACAAAGAAATATTACGTAGTAAAGACACAGAAATGACTTCAATAATTTTTCAGTAAGGCTTTCTGAATTGACCTACTTGACATTATAATGATGGTTGACCCACCGCTCACTTTAATCTAAAAACAATGCTAACGGCCTTTACCGGACGGATACCAGAGTTTAAATACCTTGTAAGTCCCTCTTGAATCGGGTTTGAGTCTGACCTTGAACTCAATGATCTACGTTATCTCACTAATGTTATTGTTTCGATGACGCGTGCCACTCGTCCAGATGGATGGTGAGGACGGAATAGCTGTAAAGCCACAGAGGACTTTGGCGAGTGTGGCAGATGGGGGAGCTACAAGCCTTCGGCAGGAAGTGCTATCACCACGGAAGGGTGAAAGAATGTTCCTTTCTTCTCTTCGGATTACTCTGGGGAATAATTCGCACTGGCTAGCGATGAGCTAAGACTTGAATCCTTTGACTCAGTGGAGTGTTGGAGGGAGAAAACTCGGGAGCCTTCCTCAGGAGCGAGGACTATCACTGTGCTTTAGGATGCACCAGGATAGGAGGGGTTTCTCTGACGAGAGTAAGTTGAAATTGTTTCTTAAACCAAGTTAACTTAAAGTTCGGTGTGACCACCAGGGAACGGGCTCGAGGATGAGCTTCTTCTTCTTCGCTCCGGTATTCCTCAAAGGCGAGGACTATCTCGGTGTCTTGGGCTACACCAGGATAAGGCAGGGGGTATTCTCTGACGAGAGTAAGTTGAACTTGAACAAGTTAACTTAAAGTTCGGTGTGATCACCGGGAACTAGTTCGAGGATAAGCTTCTTCTTAGTTCCTTCTGTTGGTAGCGTGGCCTCTTGGCGGGAACTTCGTCGCCTGCTGACTCACGTATTCTACCTCATTTTTCCCAAGGTGAGCGTTAGGGGTGTCCGAGCTCCATACGCCGCCGTCTCTTCTCTCTCGCTCCTAGGGTAGAGGGAGGAGGGATTGGTAGACTCCTAAAGCCTATTCTTTTACTCTCTTCTAAATTTTTTCCGGATAGATTTGCGATAGGCGATTGGGGGGCGTCAGGATTGAGCGGAGTTTGGAGCTCATGGAAGATAGTCGGAGATTATCAAAATTTCTCTTTATTATCTGACTACCATCAGATCTCCCACGGGGGAGGAGGGAGGGATCAACCATAGTGACCCATATAATGAGAGCTTTATTTCAGCCTGGCTATTTTCCCTTTCTACGGGGAGAAAGGAGAGAGAAGAATGGACCAATCACATTCAAGAATCTATACTGGTGATAAATTAACCTTAAAAGAGAAGCAAAATGTCTTAATCTGCTACAAGCGCCGCCTGATCTTTTGCACCGTGGATGAAAATATCGAGTGCCTTCGTATTGGTCAGTTGAGTGTTAGATGGCTGCAAACAGAATCATGCTCCCAACTCCCCTTTATTTGAATTTTTGGTATTGGTTTCATTTTCCAGGGATGGCAGTCGGGCCAAAAATAAGGTAATGCTTTTTCTAAAGAAGTTTTGAAAAGAAGCCGCAGAGTTGACGAAAGAGGAAATTATGATGGGTTCTAAGAATTAAGAGTAAAAATATTAACCCTAAAAAACAAAGGATGACAAGACGTACACAAGCCTGTCATTGAAAACCCTTTCCTAAAAGATGGAGCTGGTTCACATCATCGCCACTACCGGAATGAATGGTGGTCTCCACGGACTCCGTGCTCATTACAGCTTTTTCATATAGCTCGAAGTAAGTAAAATTATAATGTGCGGCTTCCCAAGCAAGCAGACCATATCTGAATAACCTTTTTACGACACTATGTGGTAGACGATATGGATAGTCTTCATTCCTCACATACAAGAAATAAATATATTACTAAATTCCCTTCTCAAACAAACAACCTGATAATATAGATAAACTCGACCGGATCTACTTTAAAAACTATGGAATAATTTTCTTTTCATGGCATCATCTTGATCTCAAAATGTCGATTCAAATCCACGCCATATCCTTCTAAGAAACCGATTCATATTAGGGCTTTAACTGCCTTTGGGGAACAGCGATTCTATTTTTATAACTTCCGTGCTGACGGGACTCAGCGCCCCGTCCGGCCCTAGCTTAGCAATTTTTTTTCTCCTTTCCCTAATCCCTAACTCGTCTTCTGTACCAATTCTCTATCGTCCTTCTATCTTTTGTTTGTTTGGCCATCTCGTTGTATCAGAGCTGTCCGTTAGGGGGCGCGACCCCATGGCTGGGTCTTGCCTGTGTTGATTGGTTAGTGCCTGAGCGGACCTCTTAGGCGGTCTTTGCTTACCCAACCGGTAAATTTCCGAGGCTGGGTGGACATTTTTAAAACGATGGTTGGATAAGAGGTAGACGGGCTTACCCTCCTGTTTAGGCCAGCAATCCGAGTTTGTGTCGCGAAGGTAGACAGTGACTGCGCTGCGTGAGTTTCAGCTCTACTTTATATTTTACCTTATATGGATAATAAGCTCGTACTACGCCCATCAGTATGACCTCTTTTCCGCGTTTGTTAGGTCCCTTCGCAGAATAGATAACTCCTGATCTGGCTTATCCTCGTTTCCTGGTGCTAAATTCCAGTTCCGGGTCTCAGCTTTCTAAATTTGGACGTGTTTGATTTGAATGAGGAGTTTGAGTTCCGCTGTGGTGCGCCCTGCCGTATGTGGGGCCGTGGTAGTGGCGATTTAGTGGTTGAGGTATCTTCGCGAAAGCAGTGTGGCGCCATGCGGGATTTGTCGTCCCTTTCGGAGGTTTCGGTTGCGCCCCACCCTGGCCTAATGGAGTGATTTGCTCCAACGAATTATTGCAATATGATGTCTATAGACTAGAGGATAAACTTTCGCCCCAGAGGGTCACGGAAGTTTATAAGGTGTCTAAGTCTGTTGATCCCCCTAAGGTTCCTACGAGTACGCTCTTTACCCCCTGTTTACCCAGACTGTTTGGCACATTCTTGTTGAATGTCCTAGTCTGGGCGCACTCTTCGCGCACGTTACCTGTCCTGGTACACGGTCGCTACCGCTTGCCCCTTATACTCGGAACGTATTCGTGCACACTGACTTGTGGACTTTATGACTTTTGGTAGGAGGCTGGCCTCCTCCTCCTCCTCCTCCTTTATTTAACTGTCTTTTGTTATTGTTTTTTTACCTTTTCCTTTTTTTGTTATTGTTGATGTTGTTTTGGGTTTTTTACTGCCTAGTACTAGGCTGTCGTTAGTACGGCAACCTATGCCCAAGTAGTCAGTCGCTAGATGGCCTCCTAAAATAAAAAAAACGGGCTCTAAACATTTTGAAATTCCTATCCCACACTTCGTGGGGCAGTTATCGACAAACACTCTGGTCACTATGAAGAACCACATTCGCAACCTCGGAGTTCGTCTCTGAAGTGGAGCCTTTCGCACTTCTCCCGTCAACAGCTGATACTGTGAGAGTGGGGTGGTCCTCTTGCCCTATGATCGACTCCAGATCTGTATGCGATATCTCTGTCGTGTACAACAGGCCCCTGTAATAGAGGTCTACAGATGCCTTTAATTTGCCCAGTCGAAAGCGGCATTCGATAACTTGCCATCCCTACCCCGCCTTTTCAAACTCCAGATAGGAGATCCTCTCTGCAACATGGGTGCTCTCAGAGTCCTAGCCTTTCCGTTGTCGCTAACCCCTAGTTGGTGTGCTCCACCTCCCACAGTTTGTACCAGCTCGTGGAGCCTTGACAAGTCGTTCCTGGACCCTTGTTCCGTTAAGAGCCTGTTCCTAGAGCATCCGACTTCACACATACAATACTGCCCAATATATGCGGATGGCTCCAAGTCATACAATGATGTGGGTGCCACAGCCACCTACTCAAGAGACTTTCTATCTTTACCTTTGCCGCTGGTAGCTTCTATTTTTACCGCTGCACTTTCAGCCATCCTTTTAGCTTTTAGACTGACCCAATTTTAACTTTTAACGAGTTCGTCATTTTCTCCGACTCATGGAGAATTTTCTATGCAATTCGGTTTTTTAATGCTTCCCATCCATTAGTCACAGAAATCTGTAACTGGCTGGTTCAGAATACGTCCCAATTTAGAATTCTATTTTGTTGCGTCCCGGGGCATGTAGGGGTCTTAGGCAAAGAGACGGCTGATCAGCTGGCTAGCTCAGCCTATTCTGTGTCCCCGGCGAACACTGCTCTGCCCTTTAGAGATTTCTTCCCTTTTATAAGAAAATTTATTTTTCATTTGTGGCAGAAGGAATGGGATGGGTTTCATCATTTAAATTCCATAAAATCAAAAAGTCTGTTCCTTCTTGGCCTTCGAGCCTTCAGAGACTACCTTCGAGTTCGCATCGGCCACGCAAGACTTACGGTCATCTTGTTTCGGCGGGTACTCGAATCAGACCTCGCTGCCCTTATTGTGGTGGGGCCCAATCGGTTGCCCACTTTCTACTAGAATGCACTCATTTCGCCATTCTCCAGTTGTCCTGTCTTCGATTCATTTTGGCAGAAGAATCTTTTAAACCATCATTTTTTTAATTTTTATTCCAAATTGTTCTTCTCACCCTTTTATAACTAATTTACCTCGTTTTATCTGAGCTGCCATTTAGAATCCACTTGGATTAGATAGCATCCCAACTGGTTCCTTACCTTAAAACCTTTAAACTCTTTTAGAACTTGTAGATCAGTTGCCTCCCCCCCTCGTTTTTATTCCTCGGGGATTTTAATCCCTGCAGCCTTATTGGGGCGACTTTCCTTGCAATACCAAAGGTCGTGTTTTAGAATCCTTTTTATTATCTGACTTTCTCTGCGTTTTAAACACCACGATTTTACCTTCTATCATGTCCAGACGGATTCTTTTAGTTCTGTTGACCTCTCTCTCTTTCTCTCTGTTCCCCGGATTATTTCTCTGATTTGCGTTTGTCAGCCCTCGATGACCTCTTTGGGAGTGACCGCTTTCCTATTGTCTTACCTGCCGTTCACCCTAGTCCTCATGCAACCATGTCTCTCAAGTGGGACTTATGCCATTCCGATTGGGAAGGCTTCCGAAAGGCTTCTTCTTATCTGGACAGCGGAGGTCACCTGTCTTCCGCACCATTTCCTTTGGTCATATTTTGACCGACGACTAACCTGGGAGCGCATTTCGAGGCCTTAGGGTCTCTTTTACCCGTGCTATGGACATTCTTCTTTCCGTGACGTTCAACATCCGGGATGCTGATAAGGCTACTGCCTTACTTTTCTATTATTATTATTATTTTTTTTTTGGGGGGGGCCATGGGATTTCCGTTTCATCTCTATACTCATTCAAACCATTTTACATTCATGTACGTTTTATTGCATTCATGTCGTTATCTTGATGGTGTGTATTTGAGCTTTAGCCTGAGTATCTTTTTCGTGTTTTTCTGTCTGTCTGTATCGTATTCGTATACCCGAGTTGTGTTCACTTTGGACCCCTCCCCCTCGGGGCACTGCACTATCGAACACTCCTTGTTTATCACTTTTTGGTACCTTTCTCGGATGTTCATTGGCTTGGGCTTGATTGAGAGTCTTGTCCCGCGAAATTGACATCTTCCGGGTAAGTTTTCCATAGGAGGAGATCTGGTCATCTTTGGGTTTAGTTTAGTTTTTCGGGGATTTTTTTGCTCTTTGTACGAACTGGGTCGTGACCTTTGGACGTTGTCACGTTTAATGTAAAACAACAGCTCCCCCCCCCCCGAGCATTGTTTTTCTACGGGGGAAAGGTGAGTCATTGGCTACAAAGCGGTCACGAAGGACTCTGCCACGGCTGGGTAGTCAGATATTACTGTCCAATTATCCTGGAGAATTGGAAGAGTGTCCTGCGAGAATTTCCCTTTCATAAGTTTGCCTCATCTCCTTTTTATGTCAGGGCAAGATGAAGTTTTTTACCCATTAGCCACAGTCGATCTGACGATACCTCTCTAGCATGGGACTCCCTTCCCCAGAGGAATGACTCTTAGAATACCACCTTAGAAGCCCCACTTCTCCCTGCGACTCCAAATGGTATCTCGGGGGAGAGGAACCATGCCATGATCTGATATATATATATATATATATATATATATATATATATATATATATATATATATGGGTGTGTTAACCAGGTCTCAACATTTTATCTTGGCGGGGACGTCTTCATATTGCCCTGGGATGTTTTTATATCGGAGACAAAGCTGACTGGAGGAGAGAAGATGGGATAAGCGCTAACTCACCGTTACCCCTAGGAGGCCCCTTTAGCACTCCTCATTCTACGACTCTCTCCCATTTCTTCGAAACCTGTTGCTCCAGTCACTAGAATCCTAACCCAACCCCGTGGGGAGAGGGCAAACTGTTGCCAACGTCTTGAGCACCTCCTTCATGGTGGCCAGACTGCTCCAGTCTATTTTCTCGTCCGTTAACTCCACGACACAGCAGCTTAATGGCTAACCAACGCTGCCATTTGCTCTCCATGCCATTTTTCTTCTGCCTCAGGTCTATTTTCCAAGACTCGACTCGCGGCAATCTTCTCACTTGCTCTTTCTGACGATTCGCTATCAAGTATTCTCTCCTACACACGATTCCACCGTTAGTTTAATTGTGATTCGTAATCCTGTAATCCTTCGATGGTTTTTTCTTCTTCCCTCGGCGCTTCCATCCTATTCCCGTGGCAATGTATATACCTGCGCAGGCGGTGAACTCAAGTACTATACGTACTTTGCATCTTGATCTTCCTACCTATTAATTTCCTTTGTCGTCAATCCATTTGCTATCGAAGGGCTGGATACGTCTTAATGTGTATATTATTAGTTTTATAACTCTCAATTGCCAAGCATTTAATCTATATTTCTTGTGATAAATAACTAATAGGTACCCTATTAGAGCGGTCCACAAGCTCCTAGGTTGCCTTATTTGCAAATAGTTTGTGGCAATGTGGAATTTGAAAGGGCAAACTGTATGGTGGCTAGATTAGAGCGAGAGCTTCTTAAAATGAAAAGTGGCAGGGAAGGGATATGGCAGCTGGATATTTTAGTGTGAATAGGAAAAACCTTATTCAGAAGCAAATCTAAAGGAAACCAAATATAAAAGTAAAATGGCAGAAATAATAGTCAATTAGGTCAGAGACAGAGATCAATTGACTAAGAGAGAGGAAACAGGATCCAATATAGATTGATCGCGCTCTGATGAGGCTAATTTTGATCAAATCAGGATTTTTGTCTCCGAAAAGATGCAAATCTGGGTTTCTTTATATGTTCAGGAACAATCCGAGACACGATATTCCTAATTATTGAAGAAACTAACATCTATTCTTCTAGATCCTATGGGTTTATTTGCTCCTGGACTAGAGACATATGTAATTTGATCATGAGGTCTGGTATATATCATAATATCTTTCGGATTACTCCTTACCACGAAGAGAGTGGGGGATTTTTCACTCTGTAGCACCACAACATGAGGCAACCAAAGCTGTATAATGGTGTTAGTTTCATCTAAGCTCCGTTTACACTGATGGAGGATAGTGGCGCAGTCAGCGACCGCTGGCAACCCCAAGATATCAACACCTGCCAACCTCACGCCATTCGTGGCTTATTTATTCTTCACTCTCCCGAGAGGCGGATATTTGTCATTCGCACATCTGTCGTTGCAATTATCAGTTCACCTCAAGTGCCAGCCTTCAAATTAGCCTCCAAGCAAGCTCTCCATCCATGCGATCTCCAGGCCTCCTTACTTATGGCAACCGAGAAAAGCTCCAACAATAATGTCCAACTACAGGACTTTTTCGCCAGCTTTTTCACATCTTTTCCTTCCATTCACTAACCTCAAAATCATTTCATCCTAAATGGACAGCACCTCCAAGCCACAAACCCTTCAACATCGACAGCGAAGTAATCCCTTCCCAAGCTCTAAATCGTACTTTTATCAGCACTCCTCCAACCATAAAGATTTTTTAACTCCCACTGCATTAGCACATACCCAGTTTCCACCTAACCTACCTTCTAACATAAACCCTTTTCATAACACTCAGCTATTTGTCACATACAATGCTCCCCCATACATTCACACCATGTAACAGAGTAGTGAAGCAATTTATAAGCTGTCAAAATAACAACTACACTTTTGCTACGATATAAATCCAATATCAAAGATAAGAAAGCCAATGTTGGAATAAGACACCATCTCTTATGATATATGATTTATGTACTTTGAAAGGTGAGAAAATGTGTAGCAGAAGAATGAAAAACAGTCGACACAATAAAAGAGTAGACGCAATATACCTGGTAGACAAAACTCCATTTAACGCTCTACCGAATAAGCGACCGAGAAAGAGTTTTGACCTTTCCTATTCAGAATTCTTTCCTGAAATCGATTAGAGCTGTCTACGTTGAGTAGGGATATCTAATTAACCCTTGGTTGCTTTTAGATAGAAAACTATCTAAACATTGATTTTGTTTTGTACACAAAACAAAATTTGGGGGCCATAAGAAACTTAAGATAAAACTAAATATGAGAAATTCATTTGGAAGAAGCCAACCTTCCTCTAGTCGAAAGATACTAGCACAAGGTTTCGCAATGGCAGAATATAACTCAACCACCTATTCATATAGAACGACCTTTCCTCCCTCTACCCTACTTACCCATCAATTTCAACCCCAAAGACACCACTCAAGAGATCTCCCACTTCATACCAAACTTGGCCCACAATAAAAGTGGATAATCTTAGTTAATCTACCATACACTATCCTTCGCAATTAACTCCCAAGCACCACATGAATCGACCGTGAAGGACACTTGCCCAGATAATAATCCAAACATTTACTCTAACTTAAACAAAATTTAGGACCTCTTCACTAACTACACATAACTCCTGGGGCAGCCACTTCGGCTGCTATAACAGGGCCCACTCAAACTTTGTCACCATACTTACATCACTAAACAATAAGAGCATCCGAGGAAGAAAAACAAAACTAAAACTTCTCCCACTACCTCAACCAACTTATTTAAACTAAAAGCAACCTACATAAATAATCTGAACTAAGCACATTCAACATCATTAACTTACCAGGCAAACATCCAAGTCCTAATCCAGCAACAAAATAAGAGACACTCTCAAGTCTTCGTAGACGCACAGAACTGTAAACTGACGGCAAAGAAATGCTAGAAAACAATCGAGAGATTCGCCAACTCAAGCCAACTCAAGCCCAACTTCACCAAGTGAGCAAACGATATATTACAACACTAGGAAAAATTTAGTAGCAGGATATCTGGACTCAACCAAAATCATCTTCAAACAATTTCACTCACTCACGACAGCATGCCACTTCACGGTAATTCAGTGTAATTAATTTATATCTCCCTATGAAGTCCAAAATCTTATTTTACTTTTAGCGATGACACAATGTTAATCATGCAGGTCAATCAAGGAGGTCATCAGGGCATTGACACAAAACGTTTACGTATGAATCTCCTACAAATCCATTCTAACAGTATGGAAATCTACATCGCTATAGTAGATCGTTGAAGTGTGGTGCATATTTTGTCTAGAATAGAACCGATCAACACACCAAGTCTTTGTGTCCTTTGCTTCTATCTTTGTTTTCATCTGTTTCATTATTTGTGTAATGAAGAGAGATGTCTCTTATTTTCAAGCAACTACCAAAACCACATCAAAGAGACCAAACACAAAATATATACACCCCTTCACGTTTGATTAAGAAACACGTGAAATCTATAACTCAAACTTACTAACAGTGTAGTCGCCGCAACTGATTTTGCTCACACACACATAAAATAAAGCATTACAGCTTGCTAGACAACGCCTTTCTCGCCCTCTAATAAATCACCTCCAATATGAAAGGGAGATCCCATAAAAGAAGAGTTCAGCCTCGGTGGAGAGCAGTTGTACAACCTAACATCGAACCCGATCCACTTCTGCCACTACATGCAATGACGGTACTATCCTAGACAAAACATGCACAAAACTCCAATGATCTAATACAGCGATGTAATTCACAACACTCGGATGGCTCGGAGGTCGAAAGTCCCTCGCCTTTTTGAGGGTCCCGAATTTCCAAGACACCAAGTCTAGTCTTTTTAAAGGCAAGGGAGCTAATCTCCCTTCCTGCTACCCTACTTTCGCAGGGCAGTCTTAAAAGGCCCAGGGAATGGTCTCATGACAAATTTAAGGAGGTGTCTCCTAAAGACTCGGTGGAGGTGAGCGACCGCCTCAGCTCACGTGAAGGGGGTGCATGTAGTGGGGTTGGGGGAAGCTGGACAGGGTCGTGTGCCTATGGAGCAGCCAGCTATAACATGATGAGGCTCGGGAAGGTAGAACACGCAAAAGATACCGAATAGGCGCGATGGCAATCATATTAGTATGTAGATATGGAAGGGCTAGGATAAGATGGTGCTTTGCTCATCTAGAGGCATAAGAAGTCCTGGGTTGCATAGGGTGCGACAAGACCAATTTATTGTCCTCTGGAAAAGAAATACGGCAAACACCATTAACGGCCAGAACCTATTTCTCAAGAAGATATACGAGCCACATTGCTTCGAGAAAGTAGGGTGAAGCTCGACGCATTGACCTAATATGCTATACACCATATATACTTGTCGTGTAAGTCTTCAAAGAAACTTGCACATATTTCGGGTTGACCTGATTTGGCACGTCTATACGAACGATTCGCTCGGCCGAAGAGGTAACAGTAGTAGCATCTGTGGTAATGGTATAAAGTCATTGATGTGGTAGCGATTCCACCCGACACGCACCGACTCATCGAACCTGTCACGATCGAAAGTGATAAGAGTGTAGTGTTGGATGGGTTTCGAAGATCCTTCATCCTTCCTCATCAGACGTTCAACTTTGACCGCTCCTTCTTTGGTGTTCGTGGATATCTTCCAAGGAGCAGTGCAAGATTTCCCTCGCATAGACTACTCATTTCACAAAGTGTATGATAGATTGCGATTTCACTTGTACAGGTCAACCATTTAGTGCCCGAGTCCACTCACAATGGTTGCCTGGGCAGGTTCATCTGGATTCACCAGAAAGGTTTCAAAATATAACTGTGTGACCATCGGTTCTTTATCGGTAATCCTAGCAAATTGCTGATGCTGATAGACCTTGTGTCCTTTGGACAAAATGCTCTCATTGGTGTAGCGAATAACGGATATCCTAGCATCATCGAGGCTCTGCTCATCTTACTCTCGTGGTTTGGTGTCTTGGTCTTTTCAACCCGAGGCTACCTTAGTACATTCAAGAGGAGGGAATTAGATATTTGATGGACATCGAGACTATAAATTTCCTATATCCTTTAAGTAACAGCGTCGGTCAAGGTGCATCATGAAAGATGTTTTCTACTTGTTCTGGTTACCTGCTTAATTTGGACAGCGTCTTGGCAGCGAAATGAACCAGTGTAAGCCTACCGTGAGAATTGCCCCCATCACAAAGGTCAGGGCCTCGGTAAAGGCCAAACAGTTTGAAATTTTTAGTTCAACTATGATGTATAGAGCTGGTGTGCAAGGGAAGGAATGATAGCAAGGCAGGGTCGTAAATCGAGATACATGCTAAAAGTTAAGTTATCGATACATTAATGTTATTCATACTTAGACTAGTTGAGCATCGGCCCAGCAGGGCGACGCATTGTTCTCTTCTATATTTCTTAGCAGAGTTGGTAAATTAGACTATTGAAAGTTTTTGGTTAAATCGAGGGGTGTGTGAGGAAGCCCCCATCTTGGCAACTGCTATATCTTGTGTGCAATATGACTGATTTCCTGTTTTGTTATTCCCACTTGTTGTAGGATATGATTCCGACCATGATTTACTCGTTTTTACGGGGTGAAATTTCCAGAATTGTCTTGGATCGAATGTGACCCCATTAAGGTAAAACGCCCCTCGATTGTATCTCCCGTTAATCGACCCACTTTCTGACATATAAATATTCCCCCTATATAACTGATTTATAGTATCCCTTTTAAAAGCTAATTAACGAGTAATTAACGTTACCCGATTGCCAATTAATCTATATTTTGTCAGAAATCTCCTTATTACATTACCTATATTTCCCGTATGTAATATATGTTAACTAGTGACTTATTAAAATTATATTTTGGTTTTCACTCTTTAAATATACCCTTGACTGCAACTTGGTAAACTCATTAAACGCTATTGGCCCCTGTAGTAAATCGGACTCTTATACCTCGTAATCAACGGATTACTCTTAAGAAGTGAACCTATTTGTACGTAGCGAAGGACGCGTATGTACATTACAGGATATATGTATATATAACTGCATATATACATATTCTCGTGGCTTTTATCTCTTTCTTCTCAACCAATAGCTACATATATGCATATATAGACGTATTGTCTAGGGAAGTGACCTATTGCTCGACAGAAAGATTTACACCTTGAGATGGGAAGAATATACGTGAGATGCATCTGAGCAGGAACGACCCGATATATGAGTCAACTCTTAAGAGAAATAAAGCAGGATTTAAGCCATCTTATTCTTGAGTAACAGCAGCAGAGATGGGAAGAGGCAAAAGAAGAACTTGACCATCAAGCCACACCCAAAGAATTCTGGCAAATGATTAAAAGAGTAAAATTATCACATCCAAGGAAGAAAATGGAAATACGGAATGCAGAAGGAGAGATAAAAAAAATTTAGGAATTTGAAATAGAAGCAATATTCGGAGAGCACTGGGATAATATTTAAAAAATAAGCGAGGAAGAGAATGATGACATCGAAATAGAATTTGAACATTAGATAATAGACGAGCTAAGTACCTTTATTGAAAAGACGCACCCGTACCATTAATTGGAACAGCAAGAAGACTGCAATGAGGTTGGAATCAAATTAAAGCAAAAAGCGCAGGACCATTCAGGACTGAACAAATTAAACTACACAAGGCATTACAACACATCCCTAATAAATATAAAACAGCAAAAATTATATCCAAAACTGAACTAGGAAAGTCACTGGCGAGTAAAGAAAGCTACCGCCCAATTTTCATTCTGGAATTTGGAGATAAGATATTCGAGAAAATGCTCAACAGGAGACGCGTCCAACACTTGGAAGACAACTCAGTATTGAGAGAAAACCAAAATGGCTTCAGAAAACGACGAGGCGGGGAGATGACAATCGGCATAATAACCGAGAAGATTGCCCAAGCGAAAAGAGATGGGAGCTATATGGACAATGCAGGCAGAGACGTATCAAAGGCGTTTGATAAAGTGTGGCAGCGAAGCCTGCACTACAAAATCTTGCAGTTTTGATAAAGTGTGGCAGCGAAGCCTTCACTAAAAAATCTTGCAGTTTGATAAAGTGTGGCAACGAAGCCTACACTACAAAATCTTGTAGTTTGATAAAGTGTGGCAGCGAAGCCTGCACTACAAAATCTTGTAGTTTGATAAAGTGTGACAGCGAAGCCTTTACTACAAAATCTTGCAGTTTGATAAAGTGTGGCAGCGAAGACTGCACTACAAAATCTTGCAACTGGGATTAAACAATAAATTAGAAAAAATCCTCTTCGTTTGCGCTTTGCAGAAGTAAGCGTATATCAGTATAGGGGTAGACTAATGGGCCGAAATTTTACCTTCAAACCATGTTACCCCAGAAGGATATCTTCCCTTATCCTGTATTTGATATACACAGCAGATATCCCAGTGTCTAGCAATCCCACTAGCCTCAACATACGGTCGGCTGAAGATTTGAGTCAATTCATTTACTATCCATATATGAATGCGGCCATGCGAGATCAAATAACCCGCCGGAGAAATTCTAAATTTAAGTATTTTTAAACCTAAGATGTAACAAAGACTCAGGCTAAGAAGGCGATTAGTTTGACCTCCAGGCTCCTTGCTTTTCTTTGAAAATCTGACGCATTTTGTCTTTTCTCCACATCTCTCTTTCACTATCTATACATTTTTCCTCTCCACGCATAAGCCCTTACACTAATTGAATTGAATTCTTGTTTAATGCACCAAATCAGTCTGTGTGATAGAACGGGTTGAGACCAAGTTAGTTTTAACCACTATCACATGTTATTTAAAACCACGATGCTACCCACGTGCATCTTCGCTTTGAAGCCTGGGGCCTTATCGCAGCCACATGAGTCAATGTTTAAACAAGGAGGTTTATCTTCCCCCGTCGCCCCATGCGCCGACCTCGCCAGATTGAGTTAGGCTTATGGGCAGATAAGGCATTGTTCCCAGGCTCGGCTGTGCATTCCCTCGAAGCTCCCACTCCATTGTCCCCCACGCCAAGGGAATGTCCTGACTATATATTTGGAAACTTTACCACTAAGATCAGATTGGAGATCCAGAGTTTCGTCGCGAAACATCACTACGACCCTCTCTCACCTTGCGTGCCAAGGGACCTCGACCTCGAGATTCACCATCACTTGTCCAGAAGGAGGACAATATCCCTTGAGTGCCAAGGTTCGAGCCTTTCGTGACGCTAAGTCAGCAAGGCTTCCCCTGTTGTTCAGAAAGAGAACAGCTTTAGAACAGCCATTGTTCTTTTGAGCCCGTTGACAAGAAACGGTTTTCACTCCCCCCTCCCTGTTGTTCAGAAGAGAACAACGTAGAACAGCCATTGTTCGTTTGAGCCCATTCGCCAAGAAACGGTTCTCACCCTTCCCCTGTTGTTCAGAAAGAGAACAACGTTAGAACAGCCATTGTTCGTTCGAGCCCGTTGACAAGAAAGGGTTCTCACCCCCCCCTGCCTATTGTTCAGAAGAGAACAACGTTGAACAGCCATTGTTCGTTTGAGCCTGTTTGCCAAAAAACGGTTCTCACCCTTCCCCCTTGTTGTTCAGAAGAGAACAACATTAGAACAGCCATTGTTCTCGAGCTCGTAGACAAGAGACGGTTCTCATTCCCCCCTTCCCTGTTGTTCAGAAGAGGACAACGTAGAACAGCCATTGTTCTTCAAGCCGTTCGTCAAGAAACGGTTCTCATTCCCAAGATGCTACGTCAGGATCATTTAATTCCCCCGCCCCTTCGGCTGGAACTCGCCAGCGGACCGAAAATTCCTTCACGTCGCCTTCCTCTGTACAACAAGTAGAATTACGTAAGCCGAACGTTACCTTTGAGTATTTAACCCTTTTGTCAACTCTATCCTGTGCTTTAAATGGTTTAGCGAGCCATCCCCTCCCTTTAACTTTATATTTGTTTTACCTTTTTAAATCTTTTAATCCTCGGATTAGCTCAATTCCCCACGGGCCTTTTCAATTCTCTGTTTATGTCAATATTTTCCGTTTTGTGTGTTGTTGATAGTTATTATTAAGAAATCTCTATTTTATTAATGATAGCAATATTATTATCCTTGAGCTTAGTTCCACTTCTTAAGCATATCAAAGATACATAATATCGGCCAGCCAGACATCCACGCACTCTAAAGATAATTAATAAGTTCCCTCAACGAATAGTTATATATGGTATATCGTCGAGAGTCCATTCTACGACATATATATATATATATATATATATATATATATATATATATATATATATATATATATATATATATATATATATATGTATATATATACTATTTAAATTTGGTATCAAGTGTGTAAGGTTTAAGGCTATATCTTTGCAAACACTGGTCTCAGTCGAGTAAAGCATAGTGTTATTCGTTATAATAATAGAGTATAGTAATTCCCTTTTGCTTTAACGATTGCTATCCCTTTTTTAAACTTAAGAAGCTGGAGTAGCTCAAGGAACTGTTATAATAATTTGTTTGTGTTTTTTTTTGTGTGATTTTAGTCAGTGGTTATTTAGATCGAGAAACCAAGTACGAATAGGTCAGTGCCCATATTTAGGTAGGCTAATTCTCTAGAAGGCATAATTCTGTTGCAAGGAATTTTAGTTGGCTGACTATTGCGCCCCCAAGTGCAAAGATGACTCAGTTCGAAATCTTTAAAGCGCAAGGAGAATCCTTGGGACTTTCCGGAAAAGAACTAATTGAGTACGTTCAAGAGGAGCAAAGAACGGAAAGAGAAAAGTTAAGAGAAGAAAGAGGAAGAGAAATCCAACGAGAAGAAAGAGAAAGAGAAATCCAACGAGAAGAAAAAGAAAGAGAAATCCAACGAGAAGAAAGAGAAAGAGAAATCCAACGAGAAGAAAAAGAAAGAGAGGAACGGATAAGACAAGCTGTGCTTCACCATCAGATTGAATTAGCCCTTTTGAAGCAGAAATACAGTTAGCCAGTTCCCGTTCCAAAGCCCCCCCCCCCCCAATCTCTCACTAAAGCTCCCCAATTTCAAGGATGGAGAGGATTTCGGAGCATTTTTGTCCACTTCGAAAAGATCCTCGAAGTCAATAACATGGATCTGGAGGCTGAAGGTGTAGTCAGATTACTTCCCTTGTTAAATTGTAAATTGCGCGAAATTTTTATATCTTTACCATCTGAGTGTACAATTAACTACAGCACCTTAAAAACTGAGTTATTGGCCGCTCATAATATGACTCCCGATTTCTACCGCCAAGAATTTCGAGGAGGTCGTATTAAACCCGGACAGACGTTCCGTCAATTCGGATACATTCTTCAGAGGAATTTTAAATTTTGGTTAGAATCCTCAAAGGTTGATCCTAACTACGAGTCCTTAACCGACTTCGTGTTGCGGGATCAATTTTTGGCGTCTCTTCCGACGAAGATCCGCGCGTTCGTTAAGGATCGTCGGTGCCAGACCTTAAAAGAATGTACCGAAGAAGCGGATGTCTATGCCGCAAGCCATAATTTATACCCAAAGGAGAATAGAACTTCTCACCAATCTCCCTGCAAGGAAAGAAGGAAGGATTCGCGCCCCTTCACAGGAAAGCCGACGAAGTTTCCGAGCCCCGTAAAACCCCAAAACTTCTTTCCCCAAAACCAACAACGGGACTTCAAACCTCCCGTTAAGATTTCTTCTCCATCTCTCTTCCCGAAGCGACCAATCATATGCTTCACCTGTAGTGTAGAAAACCACATGAGCTGGAATTGCCCTCAAAATTCGAGGCTTAAGAGCGGACCAGCCCACCAAGTTCACCAGATTAATGCCACCCCGGCTCCCCCGGTGGTGCAGACCCAAGCAGCAACTTCTCATCCTCCGTCAGGCCACCAGGTAAATTATATTTTTTTAAAAAGTTCATCGGGAACTTTGAAATTTGAGGAGTGCAGCGTGAACGGCTGCCGAGTATCGACTCTCGTCAGGGACACAGGATGTACGTGTTTCATCGTGTCCGACGAACTCCTCCCCCCCAGTGGACCCTAACCACGAAAGATTTGCGGTGGTACATGACTACCTTGGGCGGGCGAACCAATTCCCCGTCGTTAGATGTTACCTGCAGTGTCAATATTATGATGGCTGGGCTGAAGTCATTTCAGCACCCATACAATTATGTTCCGTACTTATAGGACAGAGCCCCCAAGTAAGTTCCGACCCTGTGTCTCAGGCCGCCCTTCTACGAGGCCGAGCTAAGAAAGAAGCCCAGGAGCCCGTCCCCATCAGAACCCTGATACCGCCTGATTTCTCGGAGACCCTTAACCAGGACTTTAGGACGGCACAAAAGGAGTGTGAATTACTAACACCCTTAGGTGATAAGGCCCAAGACAAGGACACGAAGACTGTCCGTGGACCCCCCCCCCAAAAAAAAACAAAGTACCCCCAACGCGCCCATGGAGATACGTTCGTAGCGCTGGACGAAACATCGGCGCTTGAAGAAGATTACCCCGCGGAGTCCCTTAATGAAATCCAGACAGTGTGCATCCAACCTGATGCCGATTACCCGCCTCCTTCCCTACCAGGCGAGTCTTTTGAACCCTCTAACCTGGAAATTGACGCGCAGCTGACACCAAATCAAAAGAGTCAGCTACAAGAACTATTTGAATGGAGTCACCATTTAACCACCCTATTAGCTCTTTTCGAGCGACTGCGCGAAAATGGCCTCACCATTGGCCCTAGCAAATGCCATTTTTCCCACGAAACCATAAAATACTTGGGTTTCAAAATAGGACAAAGCAAGTTAGGTCCCCCAGAGGACAAGATTAAGGCAATCGCCGACATACCCCATGGAGATACGTTCTTAGCGCTGGACGAAACATCGGCGCTTGAAGAAGATTACCCCGCGGAATCCCTTAATGTAATCCAGACAGTGTGCATCCAACCTGAAGCCGATTAACCTCCTCCTTCCCTACCAGGCGAGTCTTTTGAACCCTCTAACCTGGAAATTGACGCGCAGCTGACACCACATCAAAAGAGTCAGCTACAAGAACTATTTGAATGGAGTCACCATTTAACCACCCTATTAGCTCTTTTCGAGCGACTGCGCGAAAATGGCCTCACCATTGGCCCCAGCAAATGCCATTTTTCCCACGAAACCATAAAATACTTGGGTTTCAAAATAGGACAAAGCAAGTTAGGTCCCCCAGAGGACAAGATTAAGGCAATCGCCGACATACCCCTCCTGAATACTAAGAAGCAATTAAGATCGTTCCTAGGATCAGCTTCTTACTATCGCCGACTTGTTCCGAAATTCGCTGCAATTCCGGCGCCCCTCAGCTCGCTTCTAAAAAAGAATTTCCCCGATCGTTTACGTTGGAATGATGTCGCTGTTTCCCATTTTAATCAGCTTAAGAGTAAGCTCATTTCTGCCCCCATTTTAAAGTTGCCCAACCCGGAAAAATCCTTTGGGATTAAGACCGACGCGTCCAACGAGGGCATTGGAGGTGTACTCCTTCAATACGAGGATGACGGAACGAGTCATCCAGTTGCATATGCTAGTCGTCAATTATTACCACGCGAAAAGAGATATGCCACTATAGAGAAGGAAGCTCTATCAATTATCTGGGTTATAGACAAATTCAAAATGTACTTGATAGGAAAAGAAATTGCAAACAGGAACCGACCACCGTCCGTTAGCCTATATTAGGAATGTGCGACGCTCCAACGGCCGAATCATGCGCTGGAGTTTACTCTTGCAAGAGTATCAATTTAAAATAAATTATATAAAAAGTTCCGATAACCAGGTCGCTGACGCACTCAGTAGGAATGCGTTACCGAATAGCGTAAAGTAATTGTATTCATAGGATTAGTATCTCCATGTAGGTATATACCGTCTTGTACGACTTAAATTAGATTCTCTTGTAATATAATTAGTTAATTTATATGTCTGAATTTTGTAACGCTCAATGTCTATTTTTTTGTATGTATATATATTTGTACCCATTAATTTACGTATAAATTATTTTGTCCCGTATGTACTAATTTTATATCATTTCATTGTTCCATGCCCCTTTTTTTTATTAAGTTGTATTAAAGGTTATTTTCCCCTGTAATCAAAAGATCAAAATAATCATATGTATTGATGTAATACTAGTTAGGTGCATGAAGGTACGGTTAGTACAAGAAAACGAGTTCCCCACAACTGAGCTCTATCGTTGTCCCTTTTCTCTTTTTTTTCGAAGTGACAACTTCCCCCGGAATGGAGGGGTGTGATAGAACGGGTTGAGGCCACGTTAATTTCAACCCCTATCACATGTTATTTAAAACCACGATGCTACCCACGTGCATCTTCGCTTTGAAGCTGGGCGCCTTATCGCAGCCACCTGAGTCAATGTTTAAACAAGGGTGTTTATCTTCCGCCGTTTCTCCCCATGCGCCGACCTCGCCAGATTGAGTTAGGCTTATGGGCAGATAAGGCATTGTTCCCAGGCTCGGCTGTACATTCCCTCGAAGCTCCCACTCCATTGTCCCCCACGCCAAGGGGATGTCCTGACTATTTATTTGGAAACTTTATCACTAAGATCAGATTGGAGATCCAGATTCTTGTCGCGAAACATCACTACGACCCTCTCTCACCTTGTGCGCCAAGGAACCTCGACCTCGACATTCACCATCACTTGTCCAGAAGGAGGACAATATCCCTTGAGTGCCAAGGTTCGAGCCTTTCGTGACGCCAAGTCCACAAGGCTTCCCCTGTTCAGAAAGAGAATAAACGTTAGAACAGCCATTGTTCTTTTGAGTCCGTTGACAAGAAACGGTTCTCACCCCCCCCCCCTGTTGTTCAGAAGAGAACAACGTAGAACAGCCATTGTTCGTTTGAGCCCGTTCGCCAAGAAACGGTTCTCACCCTTCCCCTGTTGTTCAGAAAGAGAACAACGTTAGAACAGCCATTGTTCGTTCGAGCCCGTTGACAAGAAACGGTTCTCACCCCCCCCTCCTCCCTGTTGTTCAGAAGAGAACAACGCAGAACAGCCATTGTTTGTTTAAGCCTGTTCGCTAAGAAACGGTTCTCACCCTTCCCTCTTGTTGTTCAGAAGAGAACAACATTAGAACAGCCATTGTTCTCGAGCCCGTAGACAAGAGACGGTTCTCACCCCCACCCCGTCCCTGTTGTTCAGAAGAGGACAACGTAGAACAGCCATTGTTCTTCAAGCCGTTCCTCAAAAAAAGGTTCTTATTCCCAAGACGCCACGTCAGGATCATTTAATTCTCCCCCCCTCCCTTCGGCGGGAACTTGCTAGCGGACCGAAAATTCCTTCACGTCGCCTTCCTCTGCACAACAAGTAGAATTACGTAAGCCAAACGTTACCTTTGAGTATTTAACCCTTTTGTCAACTCTATCCTGTGCTTTAAATGGTTTAGCGAACCATCCCCTCTCTTTAACTTTATATTTGTTTTACCTTTTTAAATCTTTTGATCCTCGGATTAGCTCGATTCCCCACGACCCTTTTCAATTCTCTGTTTATGTCAATATTTTCCGTTTTGTGTGTTGTTGATAGTTATTATTAATAAAACTCTATCTTATTAATGATAGCAATATTATTATCCTTGAGCTCAGTTCCACTTCTTAAGCCTATCGAAGATACATAATATCGACCAGCCAGACATCCACGCACTCTAAAGATAATTAAAGAAGTTCCCTCAACGAATAGTTATATATGGTATATCGTCGAGAGTCCATTCTACGACAGTCTGCTTGAAAAGTACTGGGTGCGTAGAGCTTACAACTGGTAAAGGAGATTAAAACGGCAAACTTGAATTATTCCTGAAGAAAGAGATACATAAATGCGTCCACTAAATTGATTGGAGATCCATCTTGTATTCAGTGGACTGGGTATATAACCTAAAGGAGAACCATGCCTTTAATCTTTTCTCATTTTCAACGCTTTAACTTCTAATAATTTATCTGACTAAAGGCAACATAACACATGTACCACAACGCACAGAACCACTAAAAAGTAGAGTATAATGAACCCAGGAAGGAAGCCCAAATAGATGATGTGATGAAGGGGTGTCCTTAGGACCAGGAGCCCGAAATTGGGTAGAGACCCCAAATAGCTTAGGCCTATATAGGTATGGTGGTGGTGAACTGTTTAAATAGGTATATATATAGGGAACCATACGCTGTTAGGCAATTAGGGAACCTCTGTACTGCCTTTCATTACACCTTTTATTCTAGAAGACGGAAAACAACATAAGCGCTTGAAGAAGGAACAAAGAAAGGAGCTCCTAGGCTCTTGGAAACAGGATGATAAGGGATAAACCCTTACTAGGGAAAGAAGGAACCCTAGAATGCCTACGGGTACCTCTGCGAACCATCGATCACGAAAACAAGCCGAACAAATTAATAATCTGTGGAAATCTATAGTAACATCTGAAAGTGGCACTTCTCGAGATTATGGACATTCAAAGTGGTTACATTGTAATCTGCAACGCAGAGAGAGATGTCAAAAAGTTAGGGTCACGTGAAGGGATCGAAGCACTAAAGAAAATTGGATTGGTACCAAAGATCCTGCCTCAAGTGAGAGCAAACAGAAGAGGAATCAGCCGGGAAGTAGATATATGGGTGGGATCACACGACGACGAAGAAAGTAAAATGGAGATAGAAAATAATCACGAAAGAATCAAAATCAACGAGATTATTAAATTTGGACACCACATAAACGTGTTCAAAACTACGTGTGCAACGACACAAATGGCTTAAAAAATAACTAACGAGGGATACTTATGTTCAACATGAGGATTTCCCCTGAACATATGGAACGTTAGAAGCCTATAAACATACAAATATGCTTCGGATATTATTCGATGGAAGAAGAAACAAAGAAATACATAAACTGCAATGGGCCACACAGAAATAGTGGAAAGGAAAGAAACGGAATCAAAAAATGAAAATAAAATAAAAGCAACGTATGCGGTATTGGCATAAACACCGAAATAAAAGAAGTTAACGAATCCCAGACCCACCCTAAGAGTACCAGAGGGAACATCCACGGAAATATGACGTGAATCCAATTTATGTACGTCATGAATATATGGAAGCCAGGAAGGAACATTCGCAACTACATAAAATAAAATGTTTGAGAAGAACGGAATAGAGAAAATGCGGTACTCAGAGAACCTCCTTTCATCCGAAATACTGAAATTAAGCATCGTCTCAATAATAAATACCCAAGAAGAAAAACGAGGAAGAAACAAAATGCAATGAATAAAGTAACAACTAAAAACACATGGAGGCGTCAGACATCAATCTGAAAATATGTGTCAACGAGACAATCTCACTATAAAGAGGGAATAGGTGAAATGACGTAATAAATGGACTCAAAGAAAGTAAATGCGAATGGGCCTTTACAGGTAAGACAGGATAAGAGGAAAGGAAAGAGATATAAAAACCCTAATTCCAGCACAAGATACGTATCTATACTGGGGACTGCGCCACTCTTCGCCAAGAAACGTTCAAATATATGAGATGTGGCAAGTTCAAGAGTACAACAGATGCCAGCGAGAGATCCATCTGACAAAACACTAAGGAAACCGAAGACTTCATCCTAATTAGACAATGTTAACTGAAAAGAGGAGAAAGCAGAATTTACTGCAGGTAATCACAACGTGATTACCTGCAGTAAAATTACAACACTCGGAAATATATTCCTAGAGACCAATACAGGTATTGTATTAATATCTGATCACGGAGTGAATCCAGTGCAAAGACAATGAAACTTTTTAATTGCAACGCCATTAACGCTACCCCTTTAGGTGAGCAGCACGACTGGGTGGTCATAGCAATCAGAAGAGACCTAAAATGCCTTGAAGTCAACAACCTGGATGAGACATTGTTGACCGTAAAAGTGAAACAGAAATGATGCCAATGATAGTTGCCATATACTACCAAATGCCAATTCTCGACAGACGTCACCCTACTATAGTTAGGGGGGAAGGGACCTCAATGCTACTTGCAGAGCAAACGACTACCACACAACGAACCAAAGAGAAGTTAATTTAGATATGATTTTAGAAAGGAATTTTTTCATGAGAATAGGACTGAACTTTCCAACATACGAGTATGTCACAGGCATTTAGTGCCGGCTCAAGGTATCGGTAATTCCGGCAGTTGCCCTGGGCCTGCCATTTTCTTAGGGACGCCATCAAGGAACTTCCAAAAATAGAAAAGTTAAAATAATAAATAAAATATTTTTTCAATCCGACGTTTTTCAGATGAAAAAAAAGTCCATCCATGTCTCAAGACAGAATAAGTTCTTTAGCAATTTTGTCTATAGAAAATTATATTGCAAAGATATAAATATAGAAACTGTCATGAAAAGATTTGCTGATCTAAATGCTAGGAAAAAATGTTCCATGTACGCTAATTGTTCATACTGTCCACAATTCAGGTTGAGAAAAACAATATTATTGTTCAATGTTTGTTAAAAAAAACAACCCATTTAATAAACTCATTTCTATTATTCTATATTTTTAGTTTTTTCTTTGTGAGAATTTTTATAATTATACTTAATAATGACGCTGAACATCTGCTTGCCCAGGGCGCCAGCAACCATAGGACCCGCCCTACAGGCATTGCTGCTAAGAAGCCTGATGTCACTTTAAGCAGCTACAACATGCCACTTAATATTCATACGCACCCGATCACCATTGCATGTAGTGACCATGTTTGAACATTAAGGTTCATAAATCAATATTTTATACAGGTAGCAGAGCCAAAGAGGAAAGAATACAGAAGTGCTAACTGGGAAGGTTACGAAGAAGAACTCCTTATTTCATCGCTAATAATCTCTCATACCCAAATCCAGAAGAAATCGAGGAGGAAAACCCAGAATTAACATGAATGGTCAACGCGGCGGATGAAATAAACACTTCGAGGATGCGATTCTGCACTCTTCTCCACCCTCAGTGGACGGAAGAAATGAAGAGAAATAACGAGAACTAAGCGGTTTCTACAATCAATTAAAGTTCCTCGGATCAACAAAAGAAAGCTTTAATGCACCCAGAAGGCGGAAGGAAGAACTAAGGTATCTCATAGGAGAGCAACAAGGTCATATATGGGATAGTCTTTTAGGAAATAAATCAATTCAAATAGAGGACCTAAAGAAAACGGGGGATTAATAAACAACTTCAAAGGCAGGACACCCAAAAAAGAAAATAACAATTAAAAACGAACGAAGGGGGAGAATCAAGAAGACACGACCACAGAAGAACTATTATGCGCTCACTTAAAATCTGTGTTCTCCATAACACCAAAGGAGAATGAAAACTTCGCTGTATACATTGACGAGTGAGCCATCCTTACTTGAAAGAAAACATCGCCAAGATAACACAACCGACCATCAATAATAGCGTGAGGAGGGAATAAATTAATGGGTACAGGGGCCTATACAACAACACAAGAATTCAAAGGTGTAATAAATTTGTTCAAGTCAAAAGGCCAAGCCACACAGGTATAACCAGAATAAATATTACCAAGGCACCGGAAAACATACGCGTGCCTGAACACCGGTTACTTCTCAGATGGCTATAAACTAGCCAAAATGATTTTTGCTTCGAAACCAAGTAAACCACTGAGTCACCTCAAAAGTTTCAGGCCTATATCGCTATTGAAGTTAATTGGCAAAGTTTTCGAAAAAATCCTCAATCCAAGACTGAAAGAATATCTCGAAGAATATAACATTTATAATGATTACCATTTCGGATTCAGAAGAGGCAGAGACACCACGATGGCACTTGATATAATTTCAGAATAAATAGCCAATGCAAAAATAGAGGAAACTACATCGATCTGGTCTTGAGAGATGTAGATAAAGCATTTGACAAAGTCTGGGTTAGAAAAAGGCAATAGAAAATCTTAAATCACAAGATCAAGAGCAATCTGGAGAGAATTCTCTGCGATTACATCATATGCAGAAAAATATACCTGGTGATTAATGGTTATGCAGGACCAGAATTCAAACTAGAAGTTGGACTTGCACAGGAGGGCTCTATCAGCTTAACGCTGTATTCAATCTATCCAGCGGATCTGCCGCCACCATTAATGTCTGATTGTTTAAGCATCGAGTTTGCGGGCAACATAAAATAGATCGTCGTTACACCATGCAATAACAAATGCTTTGTGGCTAGGACTACAGCATTAGAAATCAGTAATATCAACTATTTTGAAAGGGATTGGAAGATAAGAACTAATAGGAGGAAATTACGATAATCCCAATCTACAGAATCAAATTTTCAGATATTAAGTTGAAGAACAGAACTACAGATATCACATACACAGAAGGGAAAGTCTTGGGATTATAAATAACAACAAAAATCTCGAAATAAACTGAGAGGAAGAATAAGGTAACACCACTATTAAACCTAATATAGAGCTTAAAGAGTTTAATTATGAAGAAAAAAAGAAAATATATATGTCACTTGGAAGGGAGGTTCTTCCGCCCCATCCCATTCCAACAACAGCGAATCTAAAACTAAAGAACTTGAACTCCAGAAGATTCAGAATAAGGTTCTACTTAGTTACTACCACGCGGAGACGAGAGCATCGAAGTCAGGCAGTCTGCATCAAGAAACGAGAAAAGAAGTGCTCAATATTAACATCAAGGAAAGAGCGGAGAAAATATGGAGGAAAATAGAAGAACTAACAATTGCAGAGCACACTACGATTAGAGCAGAAAACTCCTTTAATACTCGATTCCCCCCCAGCAGAAGACATCAGCTGACAATTGAGGAAAGACCCTCGTTTTCTTAAGTGAACTTTATCCAAAGGACCGAAGGAAAGAAGACCGACACGGACATATAGCCAACTATTAACATAAGAACCGATAATGTCTACTTAACAGGAATACCGGAAAGATACATGAATAAGATAACCGAATTAAACAAAACTACCACAAAATGAACGCAAACAGACCCAAAGTGAAAAGAAAAACAAAAGTGAAATGATATTACTTAGTAAACTTAAGTATAAATGAATAAATAAGTGAAATGCAAAAAAAGTGTAGTGAAAAGTGAAAAACAAATGTAAAGTGATTTGCTCAAAGTGAATTAAGTATAATTGGAACACTAAAATCAAAACGAAACAACTCTAAAGAAAAGTGAAAATTAAATCATAAAAAATAATAAAATAATAAACAAACAATACCGCAACATATACAATATAAACAACGAACAAAAGAAATAAGCTAATATGGCTTAAAACACATAACGGCATGAATGCTACATTAAACACACGAATGCAAAAGAAGCTGTAACAAGTAATAGAGATTAAGTCGTTGTCCTGCTATCTGTATGAAGTTGTCAAATGGAATAAAATAACTAAAGGAGATGGAAGAAACCGAGGGATACGTGGTTCGGAGTCCACAATAAAATCAGTAGGTCCATGTAATGGAATTGTTCCGTTCTATCAAATCTTTCTGCTATAGGAAGAAAGTATACCTTCTCTCATCAGGGTCCACTTGGACTCTTTGGGAGGAAAGAGGGAATTAGAGGAAGGGACGACCGGGGACCACTCTCCTCCCACTCTCCCACTCGGCTGATGCGGCAGGAGGTTGAGAGGGAGCTGTTCCTGCGATGAATCTTTCCCACCGACTAAAATAATTTCTTGTCTTCTTTTCTTGTTACTCTGAGGAAGCTCCAGAGGAGAGAAAAGAAAAACCTCGTCACAGATCTCGTTTCTCTTATCCTCCATTTGTTGTCGAAGACATTCATCTCTATACATATCCTTTCTTAATAGGCTAGCAATGTTTATCTAAGCTTTACATTCCTTTTAAATTCCTTTCGCTACATACATTCACACAAATTGCCAGACCTTTGGTATTCGTTTAATTTATTTAACATTTCTTTTATATTCCTCTTCTTTATTTATATTAATTAAATTTCTTTTATAAGCATTTGATTCCATTTTTATTGCTTTACATATCTTTGACATTCCTTTCGATTTTTTTTATTTCTTTCTATTCATAATCCAGGAATGAAATAAAATGCCCTTAAAGAGAACCATTTAATAAGACTGAAATTGCTATAGAAGATAACACATCGTCAATTATTTAAAGAATAATTAAAAAAAAACGAACAAAATAACGAAAATACTTTGAATTAGTCAGAGAATTGCGCTTCTTAAAACCCCGAGCGATGAGCCATCCATATGTGGCGAGTGGCCAGAGGGATGGGCCGTCCCTTATTAGTGAGTGGCCCTGGGGATGGGCCGTCCCTAGCCGGCTATATACAAGCTTGGTCAAAGGCCTCGTGTCCGGCGAAGTCCGCCGCCGAGTTGATGAGGGTGGCGGAGGGGCCAAAGACCCCGAGCGCCAAGGCAAACAGCAGCACCAACACCACCCCGAAGAAGAGGTCCCTGCAAACATAAACAAGGGAAGGATTCTAAATCACACCCAGAGCATTCCCTGCCCCCCCCCCTCGCCCCAACGAACAACCCTCTTGTAAGATTGCGTGCCCAGCCCCCCCCATTATCCCTTCTTTAAAAAGGGGGGCGGGGAGACGTGGGTAGTTTGCAGGTTTGGCTGAAAAACGGTGAGATCTGAGTCAAAATAGGTCTAAGATGACTAAAAAAATAGGTTCAGTCGTGACTCAAAATTCGCAAAGGTTGGACTAAACTAGGTGCAATCTTGAATCAAAATTGGTGTAAGCTGGACTTAGAAATAGGTGCAGGCTTAACTCAAAATAAATCCAGGTCTGCCTCAAAATAGGTTCAAGCCTACATCAAAATAGGTTCTGGCTGGACTATAGAAATGGATGCAGGCATGACTCATAATAAGTGCAGGCTGGACTTAAAAATAGGTTCAGGCCTGAATAAAAATAGGTGTAGGCTGTACTTAGAAATAGGTATAATTCTAACTCAAAGTAGGTGCAGGCCTGACTCAATATAGGAACAGACTGGACTCAAAATAAACTATAGTTCAAAACTATAAAGCTATAGTATTTTACTCTTTTTTTTTTAATCATTGAACAAATTATAAGTTTTGTATAAGAAAGGAAGGAAATTGAAAAAGGCCTATTTTCAATAATCAGATTTATTGAAATCCCTCAGACGCCTCCTCCGCTATTCTGACGCCTGAAATAATTAAGATTTTGCACACTTTCGTCTCTCAAGTAATACTTGTAACCATCAAGGCCGATCTAAGTTCGATTTTTAATCATCAGGAAACAAAATCTCGGACAATTCATCATCCCACGTTTGATGGTGACGAGCAAACTCTAATCTAGCTCCTTTGTGGGAACAAGACAATAGTGATCCAAGATCATTCTTCGCACAGTGGATACAGAAGTTGTCACCTCTGCTGACCACTTAATTTTGGGAACTGAAGAACATCGTCACTTTTTATCAGCTCTGAGAATTGCTCTTTTCTCACATTTTGGGGTTGACCTTTGGCTGTCCTCCAGCATGAACCTTATTGTAACTATAAGGATTCTTTAAAGAAGATGTCTATTGAAGTTCTGCTTCGCCCAATTGTTTTGGCAATCTCACGGTTGCTCACTCCATCACCTTTCACTGCAATTACCTTCTCCCGCTCAACATTGAAAAGTCTCGCTGGTTTAGAAATGTTATCCAGATCTTTCTGTATCAATATTACAGTAAATTATTTAAATAAACCTGGAGACCCCCTCACCACCCAATAATGAACTTATTGGCTCTAGAGTTTTGAAGTCATGATATGCTAGACAAGATTAAAAATTCTTAATATTTCATAAATTAATGAAAAGATAACATTTTTATTTCTTGATATTTATTAAATACCCAGGAAGACAATAGCAGGCACCCGATGGCATTTTAAGGAGGATTCAATCCTTAACTAAATTGTGGCTTTTTAGGTGCAGGCAGGAGTCAAAAATTGATGCAGAATGGAGTCAAAATAGGTGCAGGATGGACTAAAAAGTAGGTGTAGAGCTGCCTCAAAGTTGGTTCAGGCTGGAGTCAAAATAGGTACAGGCTCGGCTCAAATTAAATTTAGACTGGACTCAAAATAGATGGAGGCTGGACTCAAAATTTGAGCGAGCGGAGAAGCAAGAAGAAATTGACCTTAATTAATTCAATTGGTCCTCCTCTTCTGAGATAAAAAACCAGGGAATGATTGGGATAAATGGGAAAATATTTGTCCTCAATGCACCTATTTCGTAATTCTTTCGATCTGATTACATTGGCACCGCCGCCCCCCTCAAATTACCGGTCTTCTCAAAGGAGATTCGCCCCGCCATCTTACCTATAGGAGGCACCCGACTCCGTTTTACGATTTGCAATCATCATGTAGCAGAGCGTTAGCGAAATCAGCGTTAGGAGACTCACTGAAAGTCCACCGAGGAAATTCAGACTTGCCTCGAATCGAGGCATTGCCTCTGTTACAAGGATCACAAGAATCATTACTACGGCTCTTGTAACAAGTCGGTAAACAACAAAGTCGTTTCCTGTTGGTTAAAAGAAAGTTTATAATTGACATTTATAAAAAGTGGTCAATTAAGAGTATCTTAATTTTTACTTTTACAAAAGGAACGCATAGGAAATCGAGACAAATCCTATGTAAGAGAAGAAATCGGGACAAATCCTATGTAAGAGAAGAAATCATGACAAATCCTATGTAAGAGGGATTTGAAAAAAGAAGATTTTCGTAATTTCTTCTTATTGATCACATAACCCTTATCTTTATAACACCCATATTTGAAATTCATTTTCAATATCATCCGTTCTAATACAACTCATCTTGCTTGAAAAACGATCTTTACACGTTATTTTACAATAAGTCAGACAAAAGGGGTGCAAGCCAGCACAACTTTATGCCGGTCCCAAGCCCGGATAAATGGGGAGGGTTGATGTCAGAAAGGGCATTCGACCGTAAAACCAAGATGAGCTACAGCCAAGGAATATTAGACTATGCATGCATATATATATATATATATATATATATATATATATATATATATATATATATATATATATATATATATATATATATATATATATATATATATATATATATATATATATACAAAGAGAGAGCAAATACAAATTCTGCGTGTGATAACAACAACCACCACACGGCTTTCCCCATATTTTTATTTTCTGTCTCGAAAGAAAGATGCAGAAACCTTTTATTGCAGTCTATATAACAATATAGTACAAGAGAAAGAGAAATTGGACGCGAATGAGCAATGAGACAAGAAAGAGGATCTCTTTAGAGGCAATAGAAAGGGACATTAGAAGAAGACTAGAATCAAAAAGAGAGCAGAGGGCGGAACAATGAAGGCAATCTTTACCGAGGAGACAAAAATAAAGGCAGGGGAAAAAAGTTTTTGAAAATTCTTGGCCGGGACTCGAACCCGGGTCTGCCGATTCCGGGTTAGATGCTCTACCGGTAAGCTATCAGGCACAATAATTAAACGTTACCCTATCAAACCCAGTATCTCCCGAAGCTAGGAACCTCCAAGGCGGGTAAGAGGATATGGTATAAAAATTCCTTATATCTATCTATCTATATCTATCTATCTATCTATCTATCTATCTATCTATCTATATATATATATATATATATATATATATATATATATATATATATATATATATATATATATATATATATATATATATATATATATATATAGTCATAAGAGTTGCTGCTGACCAGTCTAATCTTCAATTTCACGGTGAAGGTAAGGACACAGGAGGCTGAGGTACATGTGATTTATTTATGGAACAACGTTTCGGGCGTATCACCCATCTTCATGTTCTAAAACATAAATTAATATAATACAGTTAAAGAATATTAAAAATATTAAAAATAATTACATTAAGACTATGTAGGTAAATCAAAAATTAGAAAATAACTCAGGAATTTAGAAGGCAAGAGAATCAAATTATCAATTTAATGTAATCACTATTGACACGAAAAAAAAGAAGCAAAAACACAAAAGTAAAAAAAATACAGTATAATATTGCTTACCGATGAAGTTCAGGAGAAATCACCAAGTGAAGAAATTTTAAAGGATATGATATGGCTTTATAAATATATATATATATATATATATATATATATATATATATATATATATATATATATATATATATATATATATATATATATATATATATATATATATATATATTTCTTAAAGACCTTTTAAAGGAATGAACACGAGGCTGGATATACATTTACTTAAATAGTGGAAGGGGGGATTAGACTACCCACCTCTGAACCTTAATTACGGGGTACAAAATCCTGAAGCAACTTTATTTGAGATTTTATGTATGTAGTGATAATGGGGTCTAGCGTGAACAAACCAGGGCTACGGTTGAAATTTGGAAACGCGTTAATGGAGATACATTCGAATATATTTCTCGAAATATAATTACTGCATTTTATGACTGGTTTGGCACTGTTCCATTTATTGGTATGGTTAAGATTGTATATATGTATGTAGAAAAAGCGCAGGTTGTTTACTGTGATTAGGTAGGCTTGATATTGCTTAACCCGGACATTTAGTTATTTCCCGGTTTGTCCATAATAACACTTTCGGCAGTTGTTGCAGTCTATCGAATAAACAATGCCAGGTCGGGGGTGGGGGGACGGGTAATTTTTGTCTCGTACTTAAAAATAACATTTATGTTCAGAGGCCTAAGTAAACGAGGTAATTTAATGAAAATATGATTATAGGGTAAAACTAATAAGTTTTGGCTTGAAACTTAGGGATATTATCATTAGTTTGATAATAGGAACGCTTAGCGGACTTATAACAATTGTCGAGAAAGTACAAAGGGTAGCACAAATTTATCCCTATTTTATATATTCTATCGACTTCTTTGTCTAGGTATTTTAGTGAGACAATTTTAAGGGCACGCAAAAGCATAGAGGAGAAAACACTTTGTTTGATGTAATTATGGTTGTTAGAATATATATATATATATATATATATATATATATATATATATATATATATATATATATATTTAAGTTATTTAAGTTTGGTTTATAGTGTGGATGTCTGTTTTCGAAGTGTATTCGGATAGAGAAAAACTCGGGAGAAGTGAGTGGGGCTCCAGTTCTATTGCTGATGTCTAAATGTGCGCAAATACGGGTATGAAGTGTGCGCTGTTTCGATCATATATATATATATATATATATATATATATATATATATATATATATATATATATATATATATATATATATATATATATTAGTGATGGAGTCGTTCCTTGGGAACCTTATTCGTAGCAGGAATATGAAGACATATGCGATGGTTTTGAACATTTAATTTTCCGGACGTTTCAGTCATTGACGATGACCATCATCAGCGAATTCTAAATACCAAAAATTATTTTTAGAAGAATAACTAAACACAGAAATCAAATTAGTGAAAATCTATTAGAAATTGATGTAATATCTTTAAACAAATAAATAAATAACTGAATTAAATAATAATCCTACGAGTTTTTTAAATGTGCATAATAAACATGACTTAAATGACTATCGAAATACAAAAAATTATAAACTATAGCAATAAATTCGAAAGCAAGGCGTGAAGAAATCGATTAATAAGATAGACAAAAAAAAGATTAGATAATCCCATGATCAACAAATATGAATAGCAAACATGAATCAAGCGGAATACAAAAAAAATCACTATAAAACACAGCAAGAGAATTATATATATATATATATATATATATATATATATATATATATATATATATATATATATATATATATATATATATATATAATTATGAGATTACAAGTGGGTACGTGAGATTACCGACTAGGAATACATGTGAATAAATTATGCACATACACGAGGGTATACGTGAGCACCCGAGAGTACATGTGAATATACACGCAGTTTGGGGTATGTTATGTGCCAATAAAACTGCATTAGTTATATAATTCGTGTGCTAAAATGGATGCTCAATCTAAAGATGTAGCTCAGCCTTCCTACATTCACCAGGAGGCGGTTAGCTCTATGTCTATAAACTAGGTGTTAATCGCTGGATTGGTTCAAAAATTTATATTGTCTTTTGCTATTAGAGATTGCATTTAACCGTTGTTGCTTCGGAGATCTGCAATTACTAATATATTTCTCGGGGGTTTGTTGTGTTAGGAGACTTTTAAAAAATGCCATTTAAATCGGCGACCTAAAACTTTCTGAAAAATAGTTTAACAAATTCTCGAATAAAGGGAGATTAAGAGGTAGTTTTCATTGGTTTATCAACCTTTTATTCACAATATTATTTATAGTGATACAAAAGCAACCTTATAAAACAGGAGATAGTGAATTACCAGCTCGATTACAGAAGCTTATTTTCCATCTAACCCCCGTGTGATTATCAGTTTCCGGCCGTAACTCATAGTGCTTATATAGTCCCTATTAATAAAACTCCACTGGCTAAACATTCCAAAATGAAAATGTTAGGGACAACAGTTTGATTCAGCAGTAGAAGTGGTTCAAGATATTAATTTTATTGGGCTCACGGGGATGAGAAAACGGAAAGATCTAGATAAGGATTCCGGTTTACTTGATTCTTTATAACTAATTACAATTCAATATAAAAATCTCGAGTCTATTGCATATATCATTCTGAGAGAGATACAGCTTGCCATGATCACGCAGATGGCAAGCTGTACCTCTCTCAGAATGATGCAGAGAGTGCAGAATAAAGCCACGCTGCTGATTACAGGCACGCGAAGGATCGACCGTACTCGGCAATCGATTCTTCACCAGAGAATCGGACTAAAGCCGATCAATACGGAGATCCAAAGGCTAGGGAGAAAGACATGGGACAAGATAGATCAAACTATACTCCCGAATTTGAACCTAAACTTAAACATTCGTGCAAACCGGAGACGCGCTATAGGTAGAACTGCTTTGTTCCCAAGCAGTAGAACCTGCGCGAGAGAAGTGGTACTACCTATATTTACGTAGTATTAGTCCACTGCTCTAAAATTCTGTGATTCCAAGATACCAAGACTCAAAAGTTTGACGATTAGCCAACCTAGTTGACAATTTTAAGAAACATATTGAAAAAAGAGGCGTAGTGCCCACATTAAAGTCCCCTCCCCTCCCCCCCCCCCAATATAAATATAGTAAAAAATTAATAAAATTAAAACTAAATTTAAATATAAAAGAGGCGAAGTGCCCAAATCTAATAATAATCAAAAGTTAAGAATAAAAAGAGGCGAAGTGCCCAACTCCCAATACCCAACGGATAACAGGTAAACTAAAAGTCAACATAATTCAAACTAAGAAAAGAGGCTAAATGCCCATATTAAGAGACTACAGAGTACTCAACACTGAGATTCATTCAGCAAGAAAGACAACCTTGAAAGGCTTGAATTCTTCGAAGGTGGAAATACCTAAAAGAAATATATATATATATTATAACGGAGGAAACTGGCTGTCAATGACAGTCAGCTACTTTTTGACGGAGGAATTAAAATTTTTTAAATACACAACATGAAGAATGCTAGTGATGCCCTAACACCAGGGCAAACTAGAAAACATATTCACACCTTTATATACCTACCACACAATTTCACCACTTTAACCTAATTTGTAATTTGTAATTTGCATATATCATTGGAAAAGTTGACTAAAATTAGTCATTACATTAATAAGACGCAATTCCTCATATCAATGAGAAAGTGAAACTTGTGATTATTGCTTATCGTTTTTTAAATACATTCATTTAATATCCACTTACTAAAATAGGGACATTTTTAATTACTTTGTGGTGTATATGTATAGATTCATAGGAATTTTAAAAAAAATATTCTGAGTACTTTTATAACAACAAGTTTCTGTTGGCAAAAAGTCCTTAAGTATTTCAATCTCTCGACACCAGTGATTCTCAACTTGGAGTAAATTTCGGCGGATGGGGGGGGGGGGGACAAGGATTAACAAACCCAAACTTTTCAACAATAGTACTCCACTAAATTTTGCTACAAAATAATATTCTATAATGGTATTAAATTAAAAAAAAACTAAAATAATCTTAAAAAGGGGTATATGTTCTGATGTAGAAACACTCCTCTCGAAGATTTTCAACATCATTTGTATATCATTTGGAATGCACCTTTCAAAAAATATATTCTTGCATTTGGAAAAAGGGAGCATGCATGTAAAAGGTTAAGAATCACTGTTCTATAGAATCTCTGAACTTTCCTCATAGCATTTGTTTTTCCACTTATTTACTCGTTTTCGCCACACTCTTGGTGAGTCCTGAGTTGCAAATTAACATACAATTCTTGCTAATAAAGGCGAAATTAGAAATCTAAAAAAAAAATAGACATCTTGGATTCACTTAGGGATATACTTCAGTTACCTACCGCAGTAGGTGCACCATCCTTCAGTTTCCTAATTCAGTGAGTTCGCCATCCTTCAATTTCTTATATCAGGGGAGCGGCATCCTACGGTTTCCTATATTAATGGATGCACCATCCTTTACTTTTACAGCTTAACTTTTCTTGCAAAGGTGATCTGCTTTCACTCCATAATGACGGGTTCTGTGCAACATGGAAACCATGTTTCAACTGGTATCTAGCAGCTTTCTGCCCCTCCAGGTTTAAAAGCCCACAGATGCAAAAGAAAGACAATGACGAAAATATAACTTTACTAACAACAAAAGGATATATATATATTTACATAGAAATTGGGTTTAAATGGGATTGTCACCCAGACAGGGTTAAAGATCCACACTCGATCAGGTAGATTAATTAATGGATTACAGATGTCAGATTCAGCTTGGTGATTTAAAGGCCGATTTTAAACTGGGGTGTTCACACAAATAATGGAACAATTGGATAAGCCAGATTTAAGATCAATCTGCAGGTGGCAACGGTTACGATTACCTTGTTTGCTCGTTGCCGAAAATGGGCCAAATGGGGGTACGGGGAATGTGACGGAAGAAGTCGGTTTACCTTGCCGCCTTCGGAGTCTGAAATCCTTGTCAGTCCTTGCCGATTGACTAGGGCAGATTTCACTGATGTCGAAGCTTGCGAATTGACTAAGGCAGAGTTCACGGATCGATTTAGCCTTCACTTGAATCGAAATCGCCACTGGGGAGGGGCAAGGGAGCGTCTTTTAGCTCGTTCGTCGGAGTAGGTAGAAGTCTAAAAGTGCTGTTCTCTAAACTCAGTCGAAGCGTTATATAGGTGCCTGGTAAGGAGGCTCCAAACGCTCGCGTGATCTTGGGGAAATGTCGGTGACTCCTTCGGGAGAAGGGGAAATCTTGATAACGATCGTTAGAATGTCCAACGGATTCCAATCTTCGAGCAGAAAGCCCGAATGCTCACGGATAGGTGGCCGTGTGTGTGGGGGGGGGGGATGGCATCGGTACCTAGGCAAATACAGCTGGGGCGAGTGAAAACAGCGTCGGCTGCTTCCTTGCCTAGGTTCAGCCATGCTTTCACCAGCTCCATGCGGTGATCTCCGGATCCACGTGGGTACAGAAAGCATCCTCAGAACACATATAAGCATCTTTTTACAATTCTTTATAATATGTGCTTCTTTGTAATCATTCACAGGCCACATACTTTTTGTATTAATTTATATCTTTAATATCTCATTAAGTTAAGGAGTATTCTGTTAGACAATTTGGTTCCATTCTACTTATCTTACCTTGTTATACAGCCTGTCATTCCTTCTTTGCACTACTTCAAAAAACGGAATATTCGGACCTTCTCTTGTTTTGCTCCAACTTAGCCTGATTAGCTTCTTCCACCATTTCATCCGTCATCCTTTCTCTTCATCTCACTTCTTTTTTCTTCTTATCAACTCAGGTTTCACCTCATTTTTACATGTATTCCTCTACTTTTACAACTGCCAAATTCCTGCAACTTTTCAACAACTCACCCTCCGAATTGAGAGTTCTTGTGTTCTCACACTACATCCGGTTCTCTGACCCAGTAGGGAACCTTCCTTTAATACAAAACAGGGAATGTACTGTAGGACAGCTACGAGTCTCCAATAGCGGCAATCTAGTTTCTTATCTTTGCAACTACAGTTACATAACTTCCACACATTTTTACTTCCACTTCATTACCATTTTTGTGCAGACTTCTTTTGATAATTTTTCGAATGGAAATAGTCTCGTAAAATTTTTACGATATTTTGATAATAAAACCCAACAAAATTGTATTTCAGATTAAGGTTGATCATAGTATGTTACTACTCTTCATCTTTACATTTTTTTGTTCAAATGCGCTTGAAGTACCAATTCTCAATTGCTTGACCTCAGCCCAACTTCACTCTATACTCTGCTCACCCCCCTTCCTCAACACGTTGTCCAATCCCAAATATTACTACCACTTATCGTGATCCCCAGAAATGACAACTGTGGGATTTACATTGTCTCTTGTATAGTTGTGATCCCATAACACTCATCAACTTCAACATCAGGATGATTTCCTTTCAGTGTACATCACTTTATTATGTTCATATTGATTGGCCGACCCGTCCATTGTCATCATTAACATGATTGCACACGCCTACATAATTTTTACTTTTTTTTGTCTTTGTAGTACGCTGATATTCTTGTAACACCGGAACACAGTCTCCAGAGTAATGCTATGGATGAGTATAATATTTGATGTCAGAGTGGTGGTGTTACTTGTGTACATTGGGACTGATATCAAATATGTAAAGTAGTGATTGACCCCTCCCCGATACAGAAGAATAAAATGAATCGAAAGTTTGATTTAATTCCGATTTTAATGCTCTTTCAAGTGGTGTCGTTGGGTTTTATCTAGCTATATATTTTGCTTTACATGGGGGGTGGGGGGGGGGAGGCAATCATATCCTGTCATCCCTACATTCAAAACATCATTGTTAGAAGTTATGCTATACGAAAATATAGCCATCTTTCATGGTTTTTGCTTTTTCTTCTAGATTCTGGCGTATCTGAGTTTTCGAGTGAGAGAGATTGGTATTTATCTGGTAATTGATGTCCCAGAGTTGTACCCTTGCTCAAACGAGACCATTCAAGATGTCCCTTGACGTATCGCATCGTATATTGATAAAAGTTGCGAAATGAAAATAGGGATAACCACAAATAAAATTGATTTTTAACATGAAAAGAGGTAGAATACAAAAGCGTTTGATGATTTTGGCAATCATGGAAATATAATTCTTTAAATATTACAGGACCGATGTCAACGATGACTTGGTACTAAAAAATTCACGAGAGGAAAAAAAATCACTTTTAAATTAAAATTGTGAATTTCGAGAAAGAACATTTGAATAAATAGAAAACTCAAGAGAATAACAAATATCAAAGTGATAATTTATAAACGGTTTTGGGTTAAGACAAAAAAGAACTCCGTAACAATGCAGAAAGAAACATTGATTATTAAACAGTCCCATTTTTAAGCTAATCATCATTTAGTTGATTGGAAAACAACAGGCGGCATTTGAATAAAAAGATCAGCATTAATCGATAGAAGAAGAGAACTTTTGCATCATGACAAAGCGCGTCCTCATATCGCAATATGTACCATAAACAAGATTAGGAACTCATGTGCCATTCTACATACTCACCCATCTTAGCCCCATCCGATAAATATATTCTTTAAAGTTTAGGGTATCACCTGAAAAGAATGACATTTTTTAACAGCAGAAGAGATCGAAACAACCTTAAAGAACATTTTAAATCGAAATCCAATGATTTTTCTAAACATGATAGTGAAAACTTAGTAGAAAGTTGGAGACTACTCTTAGAAACCAGTGGAACGTATACTAGTTATTAAATTTATAAATAAATACTTATATATCAATAACTTCAAAGAATTGTTTGATTTATATCCATAAAATAATTATAAACATGAAAAAATGCTGCATTATTTAGTGATTGACCTGATATAATGTGTGAGTTTTCTTTCTTCATATGAACTTGTATACACAATTGGTGTGAGAATATAAATAAAGGAAGAAAAATCCGACACAAAGAAATGCAGCCTTAAGCACGATGGGTGCTCTGAAGGCTCTAGTTATTCAAACTCCCATTCACTTCCCTATTTTTCCATTGATATCTTATACCCATTTTAAATTTCATCCATTACTCGTCCCATGCCATTCAGGAATATTTCTTTTTTTAGCCTCCCTAGATAATTAGAGGGTTCCATATACGACAACCATTCAAAGTTTCACCCCTTGCAAATCTCAACTTCTCCGACTTAACTTTTGAGCTCATAAATTCAAACCCAATCATTGCAGCACTATGCCATTTATTCAAAAGCACTGCAAGATCTTATTTGCCCTTAACAGGATTTATAACGCCTGTCTAAATGCAGGATACTTCCCTGTTGCTTCAAAGACCGCTAAGATGTTTTTTTAGCCAACACGGGAAGGATTCAATGAGGAAGGAGAGCTAACGACGAATTTCCATCTTGGAATTTGGCGAGAACTTCTTCGAGAAGAACCTCGATCGAGGACTGGAGGAGAACTGCTTGTATAATCCGTACCAATTTGGTTTCCGGAAAAAAAACTAAGTACGGAGATCACGATATATGTCACCATGGAAAACCTTGGCCAGCCTAAAGGGAAGGGCATTGCAAGTCGGATGTATTAAAAGCATTTGATAAGGTTTGACAAAGGGAGTGCAATTCAAGATCCTGCGACTGGGACTGAATGAAAACATACCAAATACTCCTTGCGACTGTCATGGAGAGAGCGGCGTATATCCACTACGGATGTTCCAACCCCTGGTATCCCACTTCCCTCAACATTTAATTCGTTGATGATTTCACCCATAAAATTCAGTGTCCATTGCGGAACGCGCCTATGTAAGCTCGTATGACAGCGGCAGAAATCGAATGATTAACTATCTACCAGGCCAAATGGAAAATAAGAACGAACCAAAAGAAATTCGAGGTGGTTCAGATTGAAAGGAGACTGCTATCAGATGTCAAGGTGGGGGATAGGCGCTATCCCTACACCACGGGGTGCAATATACTCAGGATAAAAATCACCTCATCTGGGTACTGGAAGCACGTCTATGATCGAGTTTTGAAAGCCTCGTGGCAGTCAGAACTCTATTCGTGTTCAGAAACATCCGAAAGAGTAACAAGATCTCCAATGCACCTATCAGATCTACATTGCTCTACCACGGTTCCGCATTCTCTTGTGCTCTGAGGACAGAAAGAGGAGACTACAGGCTGTGCAAAACAAATGTGTGTACCGAATTACAGGTACACATAGGCGAGAAAGAAGACGCCAAAAAGAGCTGCACAGGGAGGCGGGGTATAGGATCCATTAACACAGTCATTGAAGAACAGGCTAGAAATATGCGGGACATGGTTAGTCAAAAATGGATGAGGAAATCATCGAAATGATTAACCAGAACAGAAGAGCCAGAAGCCTTACGGAATTCCCAATTCCGCTAGCCTTATGGCTAACAGAGACGAAGTGTTGTTTAATGGAGATCCGAACGACGGTGAATCAATTGTATGTGAATGAAAGAGGTTTCCGTAACCACCACCTTATTAGGGCGCGACAAGTTCCAGTTTATAGGTAAGGGTGGCGTTACGGCGAGTTATATTTATCTGACTCCAAAGATAAATGATTTTAAGTTGGCCTTCTTCTTGGCTGAGCTTACGGAAGGTTTTAAGGTAAAATTGGACATACAAAAATAAACACTTTATTCTAATAACGGAACATTACGGTGCAAGCTAATATATTATCTCCCAAGTACGAGTTAAGGGAGAGACAAGACTCAATGGATTAAAAACGGGAGCGTGAACGCGAGTGAATTTGTTACGATTGAATGTCTTAATCAATGAATGAAATCGGAATCTCTCCTTTTCTTATTTATATATGCGCTCCTTATGCAGAGGGCGTGGCCTGGAAATGACCGTGGGATGACCTAACTTCGTTGTGGTCGCATTTCTCCACTACTGGGGCGGCACTAGGAAGCCTGTGCACTGTGTGTACATTTACATGATTAAACTCATATTCGTGCAATTTGATACGATTGTCGCTGCACTACCTCTTACGGTTAACAGCTGTGTTTACCCGGGCTCCTCATTAAACACCCGTCTTTGATAATTCTATCTCGAGACACAACTTGGGCAGTTTTATCAAGGCAGGTGTTCAGCCATTTCTCTTTGCTCCTTCTCGTGTCATATTTCTCATTCAATATTGAATCTTTACATTATATATATATATATATATATATATATATATATATATATATATATATATATATATATATATATATATATATATATATATCAGTGGCCTGTAGTCAATGGAAACAAGGGAAGCAATGCCTTGCCTATTTAAGAAGAAAAGAAAAAGAAATTAAGAGATTACACCCCAACAATTAATATGACAGCAGAATCAATTTTATTCTCACATTTAAGCTCGCCTATACTTACTCGAAATTGCTATTTCTCTTGCATTGGTTTAATTACATACTTGTCATTCTCTTGCATTGATTTGGCTACATACTTGCCATTTTATTGCATAAGTTTGATTATATACTTGCCATTCTTTTGCACTCAGTCGAATACCTACTTGCCATTTTCTTGTATGCGGCGATTAAATACTTGCCATTCTCTTGGATTAAGTTAATTACATGCTTTTTATTCTCTTGCATTGAGCTAGTTACCAACGTGCAATTCTCTTGCATTGGGTTGACTGCTTACTTTCCTTTCCATTTCCTTGATTTTATTACATTTTTTCCATTGTCTTGCATTGGTTTAATTACATACTTGTCATTTATTTGCATAAGTTTGATTACATACTAGCCATTCTCTTGCATTATGCTGATTACATACTAGCCATTCTCTTGCATTATGTTGATTACATACTAGCTATTCTCTTGCATTATGTTGATTACATACTTGCCATCTTTAATTGAAGAAGTACCATTTCAAAAGTCGCAAAACGCTTCATTTGTACTTGAAAAATACCAAAATGAGCGACCCCAAAACAATTAAAATCTACAGTCAATTTTTGCCTCTAAGAACAACATACAAATAATACAGGGACAAAACCATAACCAGCAGACTACCACAAACTCTCGAACGAAAATATTAACTGTTAGGGGCAGGACCAATAAGTAACGCGACCATCTTTAGAGTGTTATGGTAGCGAGCCAATGAAGCCGAGAAACAGGTTGTACTGAGACTTCCAAGAACCATACTCCTACCACTACAAGAACCTAACATCTCCCACAGGAGATCTGTGGAGAAAGCATTGAATTCCCCCGGGGGAATAGAAAAAGAAAAGCAATTTGGAGAGGGATGAAAAATGGATCTTGAATAATGAGAGATAATTGAGTCAGCGGCGCTCGGTCGAGGAGGTGCCGTTCTCTTCTTCAAATCCAGAGGAATTACGAGGAAAGAGGGAAGAGAGAAGAAGAAGAGGAAGAAGAAGAATGAGTATTACAAGTTATTCTTAATGACAAATATATATATATATATATATATATATATATATATATATATATATATATATATATATATATATATATATATATATATATATATATATATATATAACTGAATCACGAAAATATGGAACGCGATGAATATATAAATTCAGTGAACAGCCACGAAGAAAAATGAAACACGGGAGATCTGCGAGGCCTTTCGACTAATCGTCCTTTACAAAGCAGACCTGAGCAGAAAGAAACCTAAGCAGAAGTTTTTACAAAATATAAGCGACATACTAAGGAAGAGTCTCTCAGTAACCACACTAACAAACAAAGAGAAAGAGGAAATAAATAAAGAAGATGAGCAAACACAAGAGAGCGAGGAAATAACCCAAATAGAAGAACCAGCAGAAGTGTAGATATCTCATAACCATCTAGGCCTAACGGATGATGGACGGGATAGATAGCGCCACCTATAACTGGAAATATTCCTCAGAACATGACTTTGAAATGCTTCGACATGAGTAAAGACAAATTTATAAACCTCAACAACGGGAGTTTGATGTGATGTAGGGTCGCTCCTCCAGGTTTCGATTTTAGATGAGGCATTGCCCCAGTTTCATCTTCATAACTTCATATATAAATATACAGTTGTATTAAAATAATAAAGTCTAAATTTAATTATTGTAATTTCTATTTCCTGCTAAATATATTTTGTCTTGTGACTCAATTACCCTTTTCAGATATTCTAAATCACTTTTCGTGCAATATTTCATACTTAGACCGGCAAAAAAATTCCACCCAAAATAAATTTTTTATCAACCCTTTTCCCTTAAACCAATTTACTTTTTAAAATCTTGCGAAATTTATTCACTTTCGAATGAGCTGAGAAGAGGCTTTATGAGATCAACATTTAAGAAAATTGAAAAAAGCTCACTTCTGTTTTAGATGGGCAAAAGGGCCGTGTAATTTTACTTTTTCTTTTATTATTCAATATTTGAGGCACTTTACTTTTGATCTTTGTCTTCCAATTTTGATACCGAGTTTATATAAGTAATCGCGTGGGTGTGTTTTCTCGGTTGTCGAGAAGCTTTATTCCGGTCAACCGCATCATTTTCACGAGCTCCTGACCTCTTGAAAATTCTTCATAATTTCAACTTAATTTTTCATCGTCTACTAATAAAGGATGGAAGGCCTGAGAGAAAAGATGTGGGATGAGAATGAAAAAATTATAGACTAATTGAGGAATTTAGAAGTCAGGTTCTCGAGGGAAGCATTCCATTTTATAGATAGATGAGTCATCGGGTTTCGAGAGGTCCAGCCTTAACAACCATAGGAGAGGAATATTTTACGCAAGAGAAAAAGAACAGAATTACGAAAAAAGAAAAGAGTTACGAAAAACAAGAGAATTAGGAACATCTGCGCATCATTGCTTTGTTGTTTAAGGAAAAAAAGAGAAATGATTGAGAAAAAAGGACGAGAATATGAAAGAATATTAAGACTATGAATGAATAGCTAAATAAAAGTAATAATGAGAGTATAATTTTATTTCTTTAAACCTTTAAACTGGATCATATTTATTTGCTTATTAATATCTCCCTTTTTAAATCTTCACAAAATAAATTATTTTAATTTGTGTAAATTAAATTAGGTCCTTAAAACATCCTCCATTTTATAACAAAACAAAATATAAAAACATTTTCATTTTTCGACGGGTGAAAATGCCTTCACCCTTGTAGGATACCATCACTTGTTACACTATTTACCCATTGGGTAATGGGTGGTGTTATGATGCCCCAGCTACGAATGAAACCCCGACGGGCAGCAGATTCTCCCGACCCAAGTGCCCCAAGAGAACCTGGTGCTCCTGACTCTCTCGGGTCGTCTTTATCACCTCTTTTAAATCTCCCACTTTATTTGCCGCTTCTGAAAAGCCCAAATAAAGGAGGAAAAATGGCGTTACATGCTCTGAAATAAAATGGGCCTACCATCCATTCTCAGTTCAATATTTGCTATTAATTTTAAGGAGATTGTCTGACATTAAAACGAAAGGTGTTGAAATGCTTGATAGGACTGCCCTCCGGCCCCCTAAAGGCAAAACCCCATTCCCTCCTTTTATTCTTTTCTCAACAATTTGGTCGAATCAGAGGAGGCAGTTTAAAGGTCTCAAACTAGTCGACTATTAGGCTAGTGAAGAGCCCGGAAGAGGTTAAAATAAATTATACCCTCTTCCCCCCAACTCCAAAACCCCTCGTACCGTCAATGGGTAGTGAGAGGAGAGAGGAGACCAATCCTTTATTCCATTCATAATTTACCAATTTTTAGTCTCGTGCGACTCTACATCTGACTCTGTCGTCCGGTCGATCGGTCTCGTTTTGCTTTTGTGGGGGGGTTATGTAAATATTCGACAGATTATAACGAAATTTGAAACCCTTATTTGTTTTACATTCTCTTTCGGATCATCACATACACAGCTTACACCATCACCACGTACACCTCTACCTAGACCCCTAAAACCTACGCTACTACAACCTACAGCACACAATCTAGACCACCACCACCTACACCACCGCTACCTACACCATCGCAACATATACCACCACAGCTACTTACACCACACAAACTTACACCACCATCGCCTACACTATCACTACCTACACAACCACCACCTACCCATCCACCACCCACAGCACCATCACCTACACACCACCAGCACCTCCCCTGAAACCACATAATCCACCACCTAAATCTCTACCACCTACAGCACTAGCATATACATCCCCCCACCTACACCACAACAACCTACACTAGCTACGCCTACATCACCTACACCACGAACATCTACACAACCAACACCTAAACCACCTACAGCACTATGCTCTACACGACCAGCTAAATCAACTACACCACCCATACCTACAACAATACCACCTCCCCTACCAAAACCACCAAAATCACCTACACCACCACCTACATCACATCCTACAGGAATACCTCATACACCAACACGACCTACAACACCATCACCTCGCACACAACCACCTACACTATAAGCACTTACACCACGACCACCTACACCGCCACAAGCTAATCCACCATTACCTAATCCACCACTATACACGCCTACCTACACCACTACCACCTACACCTACAGCACTATCACATACACCACCGCCACCTACAACTACACTAGCACTACCTACACCACCACCACTCTAACATTTGGCAAATTTTCTACCAACCTGCGCACGCAAGAAACTAGAGAATTGTGGCGAATACATCCGAGGTAAAGTGATCTCCCCGCGATTTTGAAAAGCGAGCAACTTAACTATTCGCAAGTAGTCTGGTGGTTATCCTCTGTACTCAACATGTTGAAGAAATATATAAAAAAGCCAGACCTCGCTTACCTAGGTTTTGAAGCATGTCATGCAGGATATCGTCGGGCCCATAGGGAGTGTCCTCACATGAAGCGAAAGCAGAACGGAACTCACTAACATTAACATTTCGTCGGATAGGTTTCCGTCACTGGATGTCAAGTCCATTCGGTGGCCTTAAGCGGCACCACAGCGTGCATTCAAGTCTGGCAACGCAGCATCCCGGCTAGAGAATGGGGAGAAAGCGGTCACGAAAGACTGGCTGGGACGCGGGTTCAGATCCTTGAGAAAGGGAGGTTGGGCGCGGCAAGAATTCGCCCTAAATTCTTTTGAGGAAAAAAAGGGGCAAACAATTGCTCATTGAGCACTACTGGGTTCCGGAGGAAATCTGGCCACCCCCGTAATCCCCCTTCACCACTGCCCCTCCGAGTGGGGGAGGTTCAAATTTAGCCTCTGAAATCTGTCCATTTTTATCTGTTTTCTCAAGTCTGGACTCAGATTCTCACACAAATATATAACGAATAGAGTAGGCAATTGTATCTATAAGACCCGGATGCAATGAGGTTTGGAGATTAGCAACTCTCCAGATTGTTTCGGCCCCATTTCATTTTATTTAGCTTTGTCATACACGCCAGATTTACTCGAGTATATATTTGTTTCCAGATTGTTTCCTGCGGTTTCATTTTGTTTAGGATGTGTCCTACCTTATATATACTGTGCTCCTTGTCTAGCGTCTTCATTATTAGTTGAAAATGACGTTGCCGAAACTAGTCCAATTTTTATAAATAAAATCTTGATTAAAATATTGTGGTTTACCATTATCTTTCACACACACACATATATATATATATATATATATATATATATATATATATATATATATATATATATATATATATATATATACATATATATATATATATATATATATATATATATATATATATATATATATATATATATATATATATATATATATATATAAAAATGCACAAATATATGTTTATAAATGGCGTTTAAGCGTTTTTAATGCACTAGACATAAGACATATATTTACTCGAACGCCATTTATAAACATATATTTGTGCATTTATATATATATATATATATATATATATATATATGTATATATATATAAATGCACAAATATATGTTTATAAATATCGTTCAAGCGTTTTTAATGCACTAGACATAAGACATATATTTGGTAAATGTTTTTCTTGTTATTAGTGTATTTATTTCTATGTTATTTGGATAATTGTTTGCTTTATGTTTTCATTGTTTTGTTCTAGGCTGTTGGGATATGCTTTTTTTACGTGTTTCTGTTCATACTTAATAGCTGTTTTCTTCTTCCGACTCTCTTCTTGTTACTTAGTTGTCGCTTCAGTTCAGTTTTCTTTTCCAGGTTTTATGTTTAATTTGAGTTGGTTTTCTCATTCGGTTGGAATTCCTGTCGGGAATCAGTTTTTCATCTTATGCATAGAATGGAACAAATAGATTTCCAAGCTTGCTGTCGCTGATTGGGAATCAGGGACGCCATGGATTTCGTTGATTTTCTTCTAAGTGCCCGTACGGGGCGCGGCGATTTGCCATCCTGGCCGCCGTGCTGACGGGATTCAGCACCCCGTCCGACCCCAGCTTAGCCTCTTCTACTTCATTCAAAACACTTGTGTTTCCCCCTTGTTTCCTTGATTTTAATGCAACCTCTCCCACAACTTTCTCTGGTCAGCCCCTAATTTCACAGGGTAGATGCTGACCTCCTTCTCACAACTATAGCTGATCGGGGCTGAGGGGACAATGTTCCCTAACCCCTGAGTTCCGGTTTGGGGTGGTTGGTTCTTAGAAATATGCTTCATCCCTACCCATAACTTCCTCACATCCCCTTTCCTTCTCACTTCACCATCTATCTTTGTTTTTTTACGCCGTGTCCAAGGTGGAACCGCCATGCCGATGGACTGCCAGGCCACCAGGCGGGATGGGTGGTCCTGAATGGCGGAACCTGGCTCTGCCAGGCCTGTACCCACCCCTCGCAGGGCGGGCTACTGCGGGGGGTGATGAGCTATGCATCCCGTAATAAAAAGAAGGTCAGCATGCCCAATGATGAAGAAATAAAATTCTTTCCTTAATTTCCCCAGTTCCATCGTCGGATCTGCCCTCGGGCAGCTCCACAAGAAAAATGGAGAGCCTCCCCGTGGGCTTGCGCAGGGGACCATCCAAACTTCTCTAACCGAAGAGGAGGCTTACTCCTCTACTATGCCTTGGGGTGTAGGGGACTCCCCCTCACCCCATTCTCTGAAGGTGCCTTCGGGCACCTCGCTCTTACCAGCCGCAGTCCCCCCTTTTCTTCCCAAAGGGTCTGAAAAGAAAGCCAGCAGGCAGCACATAGCCGACCGCTCCCCATTAAAGCGGCTATGTAGGGCAAACCCCCTTAGGGGGGAGATGGAAGCCAGGCCCCTTCGGTCGCTTCTCTCAAAAGACCTACTGGCAAGAATACTGAACCTTGCCGCCGGGACAAGGCCTGTGCCTCCCCAGACATGACTAGTGACGGTGCCAACGGGACCTTCGATATCCTGAGGGAGGGGGGCACCTGGAGGACCCTCATGAGCTAGACATGGTTCTTGAGGCGATTCAGCCCCAGACGGTAGGGCTTTCCATGGGAGGGAATCTGGGCTCGGCGCCAAGCACCGAACCCGAATCCGCCCCTATGCAAGGTCCTCCTCAAACGGCCCGTGTTTCCAAGACTATAACAGTAAAAGAAAATTATGCCATGATTTTTAAAATGGATCCAGTGTAGTTTATCTATCTTCACGTTTGTGGTTTGAAAAGAGAGTTTAGTAAGGTATATTTTTATTCTCCTTGTATGTGGGAAACGAAGACTACCCATATCGCCTTCCGGCGTGTGGTAAAAGGGTAAACCCAGATAGGGGCCGCAAGCTTGGGAAGTCGCGCACCATAATTTTCGCTCCTGTGAGCGATATACAAAGACATTCCTTTGTATTTTGCCCACCTGCCTTCCCAAGGAGAATGCGACCACCAAATAGTCAAATAAAAGGAAGTTGCTCAGTATCCTTCTGTTTGAAGGCGGTCCCACACTCGGCCGACAAATACAGTAGCGCTCGATGAATTCACCCGCGGTGGAATAGTTCAGGAGTCGCTTGTAGGCATTGAGAAATTTTGCTCCTCTTTAAGATTTATTTATCACCAGTGTGGGTTCTTAAATGTAGTCATTTCTCTGATCCCGATAAGGACAAAGCTGCATTTGAAAGAATACTCGCCAGTGATTATATAAATGTTTCGTAATAGGTACTTTTCTGGCAGCTTGATATGAGCAAAGGCTGCATTTGAAATGCAACCTGATAAGGGAAAAGGCTTCTCATCTGGATGAGTAAGTGCGTGTCTTTGAAAGTTCCATTTTGTTGCAGCCTGATAGGAGCAAACGTGCGATTGAAAGGCTTTTTTACCTGTGTGAGAAAGTGAGTGTCTTTTAACTTGTTTTTTGTTACAGTCTGATAAGGGAAAAAGATGCATTTGAAAGGCTTCTCGCCAGTATGAGTGTATGAATGGATTTTAAACTGACCTTTGGTTGCAATCTGATAAGGGCGAAAGCTGCATTTGAAGGGCTTCTCACACGTGTGAGTAAATGCGTGTATTTTAACGCTCATTTTTTGTTGTAGACCGATAAGACAAAGCTGAATTTGAAAGGTTTCTCGCCAGTGTGAGTATATGAATAGCTTTTAAGATTATCTTTCGTTGCAACCTGATAAGAGCAAACGCTGCATTTAAAAGGCTTCTCGCCAGTGTAAGTATAGGAATGGATTTTAAGCTGATCTTTGGTTGTACCTTGATAAGGGCAAAACCTGCACTTGAAAGGGTTCTCGCAAGTGTGAGTGTAGGAATGAGTTTTAACTTGACCTTTCGTTGCAGCCTGATAAGGGCAAAGGCTACATTTGAAAGGTTTCTCACACGTATGAGTAAATGCGTGTATTTTAACGCTCGTTTTTGTTGTCGCCTGATAAGGGCAAATGTTACGTTTGTAAGGCTTCTCGCCTGTGTGAGTATATGAATGGTTTTTAAGATGAGCTTTCGTTGCAGCCTGATAAGAGCAAAGGTCACATTTGAATGGTTTCTCACTAGTGTGTGTTCTTAAATGTATTCTTAAAACTCCCCTATAAGCAGTCTGATAAGAACAAGAGCAACATTTATAGATTTTCTTATTCATTCTAGAAGGATGCAGTGCATGTGAATTTGTGTGTGTCGACTGGGGAGGTATAGAGTTATTTTCGGCGTATTTTCCAGTGCTTTGAGATTTTGAATATACACCAGTAGTTCAATTTGGGTCATACTCAAGGGCTCGAGGTGGCGATGATATCATACCACAGACTTATGGAATAACCTTAAGGCTACTGGACGAAGGCAATTTCATCTCCTGAAAAAGAAAATTAGTTATCTTATAATCTTTCGTTCACGATCTTTCTGGTGAACAAGAAAGATTCAGGGAAAAGGGAAGAAAAAGTAGGGACTTCACCCATCCCAAATGATTATGATTTTAAAAAAGGAATCTCATACCTTGAGGCATTCCGCATCAAACACACAAGAAATTCTTGGAGAAGCGGATGAGAAGAGCCGAAAGAACGAAGGTACTCCAACGTTTCTAAAATCAGTAGGAATAATAAAATTGTGAAGAGTAAAAAAAGGCGGAAATTTAAAAGAATATGTGATAATTCAAAAGTTAAATAGAGGATATCTTAGGCAGGGTCAGGGGCAGAAATGAGTGATACACCGCTGCTGCGCAAAATTTCAGCTGAACTTGATCCTTCTGTATGGATTGAAAATGAGGATCATGGGATCTTTTTTTAAATTCAGTGGAAGTTGCCACTGAAGGCATGATTTTTTTTTTAATTTAAAGAGCCCATCTGGCAACTGATTACTAGGAAACAACTCGCCGTAATTAACGAAAAGTCTAATAGAAGGTAAATTAAAAAAACCAAAAATAAATATAAAAAAAAAAAAGGGCAATGCACAAACAAAAGGACAGCAAATATAAACAAAGAACAAAAACAAGAAGGAAACGCACTGCGGCAACGGGGGTAGGCCCGCCTCCCATCGGCGCAGGAACATACGACCTGCAAAAAAACAGTAAATATAGTGGAGGAAGTCGGCTTCCTCCAAAAAAGACGTATAGTCCGCAAGTTTGTGTACACGAACCAGTCCCGAGGATCAAACCCGCTCGTTCCAGTACCGGTACAGGTAACGCACGCGAAGATCATCCAGACTGGGACATTCAGCAAGAATATGCTGAACAGTTTGCAGGACAAAGCAGTCGGCACAATAAGGCGCAGGCGAGGTCTCCATCAAATTGCGCAACAGAAAGCAACCTAAAGCCTTCTCGGTATTGGCGGTAGGTCGATGGTAACGGTCGCGGCACAATGGCACGCAACTTTAAGTTCCCCTCGGCCATCTCCTATCCTCTTTGCCATGCTCCCTCCCATGTAATCGGTGCGAGGAAGAGCAAAATGGTAGTCTGGTCACCCTGTCGTCTTGGACCCTTTGCCGCCCTCATTCCCCGCAATTCCTAAATGTCTAAGAACGCGGCAGAAGATAATCTCGACATACGCCCTGCTTGCCAAAACCAAGAAGTCACAGATATCGCGAACCAGGAGATACGGGGATTCCAATGCCCCGAGAGCACTCAAAGCGCTTTGTGAGTCGCTATAAATCGCAATCGGGTTTTTGAACCAGGGGTGCGTTACTTTATCTCCCGTACCAAGCGGCGGATTGCAACCAGCACGGACGTGAAGACAGAGGCAGCGCCTGGCAGAGCTCCACTGACTTCCAACCGAGGGAAAACGGAGTGGAAAATGACCCTCTCTTGGGACTAGGAGCCATCCGTATAGACTGGCACGGTTCCACGGTTTGTGCTTCAAAAAGGGCGAACGCAATACTTCGGGTACTGTAGAAACTTCGTAGGAATAATAGTTAAGTCCACGGCGGTCTGGTGGCCTTAAAAAAACCAGATAAAATAAGAGTCCATCTGGCGACTGCCTACTAAGGCAAAAGTCACTGTTCTCACATAATAGACTAATACTAGGCTACATTAAAAAACAAATAATATGTAAATAACAAAGAAAAAAAGATAACGGCTAACTACAGGCTAGAAAAAAGAAAAAAAGTAGAAAGTAGTGCGCTCTGGCATAGGGGTTTGGCCCTCCTGCCCTCGGTCCAGGAACATACGTCCAAGTCGGCTGACGGTGGAAGTTCTCAGAAATAACAGTATACCTCCTATCCAGGAGCAGCTGCACAGCTACTGCCTAAAATGAGGTATCTAAAGCAAAACGAAGAATAGAGACATCATACCGGGTGTAAATGGCGTATCTTCATGCCCGGCTCCTATCCTGTGGTGCTCGAGTAGAAAAAAACCTTATACCCCGGGAGGATGGGCAGGGGGCACGCGCCCAGCATGGTCTTCTGTAAAAATATAGCTAAGTGAAAACGGGAGGAGACGAGCCTCCGCAGCTACTCCCAGTTGGCCCAGAATCCGCAGCGGCGATTCCATTGAAGGAATATGCCCTCCAGGTTTAGCTCAGAAGAGATGCGGGGCCCTCTTCGAAGAGAAGACCCTCACGGCAATGTCCATACGCTTCACGGGGTCTGTTGCCTTCGAGAGCTTATCGAGGCAGGCTTGTGCTTGCCACTGTGTGTCTTTTCCTCCCTCGGCCTCGAAACATTAAGCAAGCAAGGCGGCTCGGATTCGAGAGTCACCCCTTTAGAGGAACCACCGGTTTCGAGTCACCCAGCCTAACACAGTATGAGCTGAGGAACCGATGCTCCTTTAGTGCGTCCTCCTTTTAGGGGGCAACTCTAGGACCTGCTGAAGATAGCATCATGACCAACTTCATGGATATTGCCTCCAGTGAGTCTAACGACTAGGTGGAGACGAGCGGTAGTTTCGCCTTACGCTATACTATCATGCTGGGGAACCATGGTTTTAGCTGGGGTTGAGTGTGAACCATTTGCGCCTTCAGCTCTAGCAGGGGAGCGCCCGGGGTGTTGTGACCTGCAGAAGGGTTCTGAATGTGGGTGGAAACGACCGTGCTCGTAGGTCTGGAGGGGCCAGGAGCAGAGGGTGTCTTTCTCAACATTGAGGTATGGAACGTCCCAGGCAGCGCCGGGGGCGCCAATACCAAGTCCTTAACCTCGCGAAATGAGAGACGATCCGTAGCTTCAATGGCCAGGATTTCCTTCTCAAGGAGATACACACCACATTGCTTCGAAGAAGCGGGGTGCGGCTCTCCGCAATTGATACCCCCGGTCACACACGATTTGGACTTATCGTGTGCGGCCTTGAAGCAATTTACACAGGCTTCAGGTAACCCGACTTTGAACGTCGACAGGAGCGATTCGTATGGACGAAGCGGTGACAGTAGTAGCACCTCCGCGGCAGTAGCACGAATGCATTCACGCGGTAGCGATACCAACCGGCACGCACCGACTCAGGGAGCTTATCACAGTCGAACGTGACGAAGAGTGAAGGGATGAGTCTCGAGGACCCACCTTGTTTTCTCATCACACTTTCGACCTTGACCGCTCCATGGTCAGCCAGGTCTAAGGTGATGTCATCTATGGAGTAGTCCACGAGTTCCCTGGCATAAACCACTCCTTTCACGAATTTCATGGGAGCGCGCGGCGTCCCACTCACCGGTGTGCCCAAACTGTCCGAAGTGCAGTAATCATGGCCACCTCGATAGGATTCGACGCATTCGCCAGAAGGCTTCCGTCCTAGAAACGGGTCACCTTCTGCTTTCTACCAATCACGTTAGCTAGTGTTCTCTTTTGATGGATGATGTCGGCGAAGAGAAGGGGGCAGGTACACTGACCTTTTGTAAACTTGTCACACATGCAAGCAGGACATTAGGGGGCATGGACCGACTGGCCCTTTTATTCTATGCTCCCCAAAGAGGGTTGCTCCTATCGAGCCGTTCCCACCGTGAGCGATCAACTATGGTCCGCATGCCTGCTCTCGGCAGTCCTCTGAGAAAGGAAAGGAGGGATTGCCGCTGGAAGAGGGAGTCGCCAAAAAGCGCGTCCAGAGAAAGGGGTGTCAACCACACCAGTAGTCCTATGAGAGGAGTAGCCTCCTCTCCGTTAACAGTTTGAAGGATTCCCTGAGAAACCACAGGGTGAGGGGGGGTGACCTCTTTTTCTGAAGTGGAGCTGCCCGAGAGAGGCTACGACAATGTTAAAAGAGGAGTTTATATGTTCATCATTGGGCATGGTGACCCTATTATTGGTACGGGCCGCAAACGCTAATCACCACAAGCAGTAGCCCGCTGTGCTATGTGAGAATACGTGGCCGGCAAAGCCAGCTACCGCCATTCAAGACCACTTTGCGCACCCAGTGGCCAGTCAGCCCATCGGCATGGCAGCTCCTTCTTTGGCTGGGCGTAGGATTGATAAACAGTGAAAGGAGAGAGAAAGGGTATGTTTCCTTTTCCCCCAGCTCCGATCCGGGATGGTTAGGTGAGAGGAAGCTGGTCGGTGGCTACCCTGTGAAATTAGAGACCGACCAGAGAAAGTTGCAGGAGAGGTTATAGGAAAAGTGAGGAAGCATGATAAGAAGACAGGGTGTTAGAAAGAAGAAGAGGCTAAGCTGAGGCCGGACGGGGAACTGAATTCTGATAGCATGGCGACCAGGAAAGCAAATTTTGTTGTAATCAATCAAACATTTAGGTTTCAAATTAATCATATCATCTCTCTCTCTTTTCCTATTGTTACACATTTGATCATCATGCACATTTTAAGAATAATATATTGTTACATTGCATTGATTCAACTGCCTCCTTCTTCAAATTTTTAAATTTAACCATGTTCTTTCTATTGGAATGAAGTGTTTCACAAGCTCTGGTCTTATTTTCTAGTAAGTTTTCAAAGAGAGGGATTGTGTATCAATGGTCAACAAAAAGAACATGGTCTATTTAAATAAGATTCAAGAAGTGTTATCACAACTAACTTCATTTCAATAGTAATTTCTGTGCCGGTTCCAGTATAAATGACACTGTACAACAAATTTCAGTGTCAAGAAAAAACAGATCTCATGTGCATTTTATTATGACATGAAGATCCGTCTCTAAGTGTGACGAAATCAAATTATCCTGGGTTAGCGCCGTGTGTGGTACTTGTGTTAGTTTTTTTCTTTCAGCCTCGACCGCCTTCCTTCAATGACCTGCGGCGAAATTATGGAATCAAAGGAACAATCACCTTGTGTCCTGAATTCAAATTTGATAACAAAAATTTCCCATCATGAAACATTTTCTTAATATTGCTGATTAATAATTATGCAATTGATACAGATTTCTACGATACCATAAATATATTTCGCTCCCAGAGTCAGATTGAATGTGTCCATTTAATTAATTCATGAATATATAATGAATCAGCATGTTTGTTAGCATTATAAAATGTATTAACTTCTTCATTTGTAAGACGTCTAAAGTGTGTCACGGTACAAGATCCAGCAGAAGTCAGCCAGCATAGCATGGCTCCATTTTTCCTTATACGTGTTTTCCATTGAGGCTATATTTCGACAGAACCTCTTCCCCCGTTCATCACACAGATCTGCATTCTCAAGGAATAAGAACAGATGAGAATGAAGAAAGTGTATCTTCAGTGACAAATTGCATCCGAGATTTTGGTAGCGTTTAATTAGGCTATACTCTCTCGCTGGGCACCTTGGTACTTTTCCAGAAGTCCTTTGCATACATCTTTGAAAGCAGGCCAGGCCGCTAGGTCAGTTTCATCCATTGTCACCTCGAAGTCCTCATCAGCTATAATTTAATGAATCTGATGGCCTACGAATATGCCTTCTTTAATCCTGTCATCGCTTATTTTAGGGAAGATCACTTTGAGGTCTCGGAAACATGGTTTGTTATGTTGCAGTGCTTTAGTAAATTGCTTCCTTAGGCCTAATTCTATATGCAGTGGTGGCAAAATGATTTTCTCCTTCTCAACTAGAGGTTCATGAATTACATTATGGCACCTAGGCATCATAGTTTACCGAGGTGACCATTCTGAGCCTACATAATGTTCTGATCTGGCCCCACAGTCCAACTTGCAAAGGAAGTACATAAACCTGGTGTATCGAGTTTGTGCCAGTTAAGTAGGGCTATTACTTTCAAGTCGGCACAAATTAGACTCATGCTAGTTGTAACTTATGCGGTCTAGAATAAAAGCAAGGTTCTCATATGTCTCTCTTAAAATGAATGAGTGAGCAACTGGAACTGAAGGCATGGTGTTCTCAATGTGCAACTCAACCGCTTTTATGCTGTAAAAGGATGTATCTATGAATAGCCTCCATTCATTTGGTTAAAAGGTCAGCTCAAGGGCATAGAATAGGCCTTTGATATCATTACAATAATTCTAGTTGATTTCAAAAGTGAAGAATTGCTGTATTTTTTTTAAGAGCCCATCTAGCGACTGCCTACTTGGGCATACGTAACCGTACTCACCACTGCTTAGTACTAGGCTCCTTTAAAATAGCAACGTGAAATCCAACCACCCCCCTAGTTAAATAAAGGGGAGAAGGCCGACCTCCTTCAAAAAGTCAATAAGTCCACCAATCAATGTGCAAGAACCTGTCCTGAGTACAAAGGACAGGCGGTAGCAACCCGCTCATCCTGGTTCCGGACAGGTAACGTGCGCGAAGATCGCCCAGACTGGGACATTCAACAAGAATGTGCCGAAGAGCCTGGGGGACAACGCAGTCATCACAATATGGTGAGGCGAGAGCTCCATCAAATGGCGGTGCGTCCCGCGAGTGTGTCTAATTCGGAGACGTTAGAAAGCAACCTGAAGCCATCGCGGTATTGGGGAGGGAAGGTCTATGGCAACAGTCACGGCGAAGAATTGCTAAAGATCTGTAATTCGATGTAGTCATCTAACAAGTTCCATTGTTGAAGACATGAGGTCAGGACTTCACTCTGTTACTTAATAATTCTTAGATCAGATTCAAGCTGTGTCAAATATGGTATATCTTGAGATTCTGAATCGTCTGGGTTGCTCGTGTCATCGCTTGATAGTTCAGAGCGCGGCTGTTGTCCAGGAATAACACTTGAATGTCGAACTGGGTTAATAGCAGACTGAAGCTTCCTGATACATTATTGATTTCTTGTTTTCCTATTGTGACCTGCAGTGAAATAAAATAAAATCAGACTAAAAATAGATTTTTTAAAAAAATCTCATCTGGCGACTGCCTTCTAGGGCATAAGTCACCGTACTCATCCTAGCCTAAATCTAGGCTATATTAAAGGGCAAATAAAAGAAAAAAAACAAGCAGAAAAAAAAACAAACAAAATGATAAAATATAAAGCGAGATCTGTCGACAGGGAAAGGCCCGGCTTCCCCCAGCGAAGAAGTACGCGATACATAGTCAAATATTAAATAATGGGGAGAAGACCGGCCATCAAATGGCGATGCGTCACACGAATGTGCCCGATTCAGGGTGACAGGAGGCGACCTGAAGCCGTCGCGGCATTGGGGGATAGGTCTATGGGAATAGTTGCGGCGCAATGGCAGGCAACTTTAAGTTCCCCACTATCGCATCCCATCTTGTTTGCCAAGCAGTCAGAAGAGCTGCCCGTATTCTTGCCGTGTAGTCTGTGTGTGAAAGAGAGAAACGCTGGTCCGGTCGCCCAGTCCTCGCGGACTCTTTGGCGCGCTTATTCCCGCCAATTCCTACATGTCCAGGAACCTAGAAGAAGATAATCTCGACATCCACCCGGCTCACTAAAACTGTGGCATCACGGATATGTCAAACCAGAGGGTGCGGAGATTCCAATGCCCCGAGAGCACTCAGGGCGCTTTGTGAGTCGCTATAAATCACGATCCGGTCTCCTAACGGGGAGTGTCGCGTAATCTCTCGTACCGAGGGGTGTATTGCCACCATCTTAACCGTGAAGACAGGCGCAGCGCCCGGTAGAGCCCCGCTGACTTCTAACAAAGGGGATAGGGCGTGGAAACCGACCCCCTCTTCGGACTTGGAGCCATCCGTATACACTGGCACGGTTCCAGCGTGACACGGGATGTGCTCCAAAAAGGCCGAAGGCAATATTCCCGGCGCTGTACAAGCTTTGGAAGCAGAGGCGTGGCGACAAATAGCCAACGGTGGTACCCTCAAGGGTGGCGTTCTGGCCAGAAACAGGGGCGCCACCGGCTCGAGAGCTATATCTAGCTCTCGAAGGAGTTTCATAGCCCTAAACAAAAGGGCTTAGGGTATGACTTGCATCTCTCGGGGGTATAGGCACCGTCGAGATCAGCTGCGGATGCTTTGAGAGCCGTTGGCGACAAAGGGAGACGCTGCGCTCGTGCGTACAGGCGAGTAATGCACTGTGCACGGTGCATAGATAGTGGCATCTCTCCAGTGTCGACAAGCAGTCTCTCAATAGAAGTGAGGAAGGCACCGGTCGCCAAGCAAAGGCCGGTGTGGTGGATCGAGTCCACCTTCCGCAATAGACGTTCGGGGGCGGATGCATAAAACTCGCATCCGTAGTCGAGCTTCGAACGGACAAAGGATCGATAACACAATAAGGCAGTAGCCCTATAAGCGCCCCAAGCGCTGAACGTCACGGAACGAAGAATATCCATAGCGTGGGTACAAGAGACCCTAAGGCTGCGAATAGGAACTTCGCATGTGAGGCGTTGGTAAAATACAAGACCAAGGAAACTGCGATTCAACGAATTCCAGGCGCACCCCATTAAGAAATAAACCTGGCTCGGGGTGGAGCCATGGATGGTGGCAGAAGTGCACCACCTTAGTCTTGGCCAAAGAAAACCGAGACCTGTGCACTTCGGCATAGCGAGAGACACCGGTTTAATGCCTGTCGGAGTCAACGCTCCAGAGTTGGCATCTGGGCCGCGACAAAAGAGATCGAGAGGTCGTCCACGTAGAGCCGGGCAAGAACATCTTCTGGCAGCACCGAGGTAATGCCGTTGATGCTCAAGGCAAAGAGTGTAATGCTGAGGACACTTCCCTGCTCCATTGAGCCGGAGAGGGCTCCCTCCCACCCCCAAGCGGAATCGACGATCTCGCAAAAATTCAGATATAAAGACCGGGAGGCATCCCCTCGCCCCCATCACGTGGAGGGTCTCCATGATACCGTATCGCCATGCGGCATCATAAGCCTTCGCCAGATCGAAAAACACCGTGGCGAAGTGCTGTCTACAAAGGAAGGCCTCGCAGACAGCAAATTTCCAGTCGAAGCAGAGCACTCGACGTGGAATGGAACTTGCGCGAGCCGCACTGCGCAGAACACAAATGGCCTCCGCTGTCCAGAAGCATGGCGTACGGGACATCGTTCGCACCACGGGCAGTGTCCGCGCACGAAGCGAGAGCAGAACGCAATTCGCTCATAGAAAATCTGTCGTTGAAGGATTCTCCGCAGCTGGAGGTAAAATCCAATCGGCAGCCTTCCGCGACATCACAATGAGCATTGAATGCTGGCGAAGCAGCATCCCGGCTAGAGAATGCGGAGAAGGCAGTCGCAAAGGATTCCGCCACGGACGCGGGGTCCGAGATTGCGGTCCCATTCTCCTGCAGAACGGGAGGGTGGTCCTGCGAGAACTTGCCCCGAATCTTTCCACTCCTCTGCTAGTGGGGTCTTCCCGTTTAGTGAAGACACGTATGCTCGCCAAGAAGAGCGGCGGGCGTGCTTCGAAATATACCAGAACCTAGACCTAGCCCGTCGGAATTCAGCGACAGTGAAATCGTTCGGGCGGCGCTAATAGCGAAGGTAGGCATAACGCTTCTGTTTTAGGGCCATCTCACACTCGGCCGACCACCATGGGAGTGGTCGGCGTGCAAAACGGCCAGACGTTCTAGGAATAGTAGTCAGGCCCGAGGCGATGAGGTTGCCGGAGAAGAACTCAACAGCCTCATCTACCGACCTTAAACTACTCGACTGAGATAGAGAATTCTGTCATTTTCTGAAATGCAGGCCACCGAGCCCGCGCTAAGCACAACCGAGGTGGGCTCTCAGGCGGCAAGCCGCTAAGAAAATGATATTTGAATGGGAAAGTGATCACTACCATGGAGGTTATCGAACAGTCCCCAATCAAAATCAGGCTGTACATCCGGAGGGCACAGAGATAGATCAAGGCAAGAAAATGAAGCGGTTCTCGGGCAGAGATGCGTAAACCCATCTACATTTAGGACACCTATCTCAACCTCTTCGATCAGATTAGCAGGGACTTGTCCCTTGAGATATATTGAGTAGTCTACCCAGAGAGACTGTTTGCCGTTCAGATCTCCAAGCAAGAGAAAGGGCCTCGGCAACCGTGCCGCGACGGAAGACCCTCTCGTCGAAGTCAACTGATGGTGGAATGTACGCAGAAATAATAGTATACTTCCTATCCAGGTGAAGCTGCACAGCCACTGCCTGAAAGGAGGTATCTAATGTGAAAAGAACAACCGAGACATAAGGCCGGATGAAAACCGCGCATCCCCCAGACTGGCCCCATAGCCATGGTGGTGGGGTCACAAAACCCTTATACCCCGCGAGGGTGGGCTGGGGGCACGTGCCTAGCATGGTCTCCTGCAGAAAAATAGCTAACGAGGAACTGGACGAAAAGAGCCTACGCAGCTCCTCTCAGTTGGACCAGAGTCCGCGGCAATTCCATTAAAGCAATATGCCTTCCAGGCCCTCTTCGAACAGAAGACCCTCACGGGAAAGGCCGTACGCTTCCAAGAGGCAGAACCCAGGCCGTTGTTGACCGAACGATGCGCCGAAGCCACGCACGCCTTCGAGGACTTATCGAGGGAGGTTGGCTCACCGGGCGAGTCTTTTCCTCCCTCCATCTCAAAACCTTAGGCGAGCGTTGTGGCATGGGAGGCGGTGGTCCATTTTTGGAGGATCCATCGTCCCCTTACGGGAAACGGTCACGCTTGGGGGAGGGAGGAGAGCCCTGGTTTTAGCTCGGCTGGGTATGAACCCTTTGTGCCGCCAGCTTTACAAGGGGAGCGCCCGGGTTGAGTTATCTCTATGGAGTAGTCCACGAGTTCCCTCGCATAAATTACTCCTTTCACAAAGTTCATTGCAGAGTGCGGCGTCACACTCACCGGAGTGCCATCAAGTGTCCGAAGAACACATATCTTGGCCCCTTGGAAGGATCCGCCGTATTCGCCAGAAGGTTCCCCTCCGAGAAACGGGTCACCTTCGGTTTTCTACCAATCATACTAGCTAAAGCTCTCCTCTGATGGATCATGTTGCCCTTGACCAACATGGTGCCATCAGTGGAGCGAATAAGGAGGAAGCGTTTCAAGTCAGCGGGATCGAAAACGCCGGGTAATCTTTGAATGAGGGGCCCCGACGAAATCGAGGCCCCGCACTGCGCACTTTTGGTCTTATTTGGGGATTCTCCGCCCAGGCGAGCACCAGGGACAGACGTGCCGATCTTGGATTGGTCGTGTTCAAGGATGGTAGCGGCCTCGTCCGTCCCCGCGGCTCTCGTGGAGGGAGAAGAGCCCCGAGTCTTTTTTGTCTTCTTTTTATTAGTAGTTTTCTTTTTAGGAGAGGCGTGCGGCGGGGAATGGACCCACTTTTTGCCTACCCAGGGCTTATAATGCAGTTAAATACTAGTAAGGCATCTGGCCCTGACAACATTCATTCTAGGATACTCAAAGAAGGTGTAGAAAGTATCGCAGTAGCTCTCGAGAAGATATTTATTAGATCACTAGAGTCTGGAGAAATACCAAATGATTGGAAATTGGCAAATGTAGTGCCAATTTTTAAAAAGGGAAGCAAAGAGGACCAAAATAACTTTAGGCTGGTAAGCTTAACTTCTATAGTCTGTAAAATTCTTGAGAAGATAGTTAAGAAGGGAATTTCTGATCATCTAGAGAGTAGCAAGTTAATTAATTATGCTCAGCATGGTTTTAGAAAAGGTAGATCGTGTTTAACTAATTTACTGGATTTTATGGATTATGTAACTAAAGAATTCGATAGGGGTGAGAAAGTTGATGTGATCTACTTAGATTTCAGCAAAGCCTTTAATAAGGTTCCACATAGAAGACTAGTTCATAAATTAAAGCTGCATGGGATATGTGGGAACGTTTTAATTTGGATAACTGAATGGCTGAAAAATACGAAACAGAGAGTTGTACTGAATGGAGTGAGGTCAGAGTGAAGGAATGTTATTAGTGGCGTACCTCAGGGATTAGTTTTAGGCCCTTTATTATTTATAATCTATGTAAATGATCTTGGGCAAGGTGTAAATAGCAAAGTGTCAATTTTTGCTGATGACACTAAATTGGCAGCTGTAGTCAAAGAGGTTGAGAGTAGCTTTAAAGTGCAGGGTGACTTAAATAAGTTGTTAGCTTGGGCTCAGAAGTGGCAGATGACTTTTAACCTTAATAAATGCAAAGTTATTAACATGGGGAGAGATAATAGGGAATTTAGCTATGAGATGGATGGATATTGGCTTAATTCAGTTGAAGATGAGAAAGACTTAGGAGTGGTAGTAGATAGGTCACTGAAATTTTCAAAGCAGTGTATTGAGGCAAAAAATAGAGCAAATAGGGTGCTAGGTTACATTAAAAGAAACGTTAGCTACAAGAGTAAGGAGGTCATCCTTAAACTATACAACTCTTATGTCAGGCCACATTTAGAGTACTGTATACAGGCATGGTCACCACATTTTAGACATGATATAAACTTATTAGAGTCAGTACAAAGGAGGGCAACAAAAATAATACCATCCCTGAAGCACCTTCAATATGAAGATAGACTGAGGGTATTAAATATGTTTTCATTTGAAAGAAGGTGTGTGAGGGGAGATATGATTGAGCTTTTTAAAATCTTTTCTGGGATGGATAAATTAGATTTCAGCAAGTTATTTGAGTTAGAAGGTAGTAATAGAACTAGAGGCCACCACTTAAAGATTAAAAAACAGAGGTGCAGACTGGATGTTAGAAAATATTTTTTCACTAGCAGAGTGGTAGATTATTGGAATAGTTTGCCACCTGAGACTATAGACAGCCCAAACTTGAATGTTTTCAAGCGCAGATTGGATGATTATATGGGGAGGATGGTTAATTTCTTACTTTTTGGTATGTGGATATGTTTCTTGACTCATTCCTGTGGATGCAGTTTCTTTTTATTGTATATTTTGGGGGACTTTGATTTTTTTTTTATAGACTCCTATGGAGGCTTTAAATTATATATTGTAGATGCATGGTTGGACATTCCTATATATTGTTAAATTGTATATTGTAGATGCATGATCTGACAAAATCCTATGGATGCATTATGTGGGTGGGATTTGACGGATGCGGATGACCTTTGATAGGCCCTTGTGGCTTTTGTCATCCGTGAAATTATGTTATGTTATGTTAAGAACAAGTCTTGTCTGTGATGTTGACGGTTGCGGACCAATGATAGTAGCGGTGGTAAAAAGAAAATTACCATTTAAAGCTATAGAATATATCCAAAATCGAATGGATGAAGATTATCTAGAAATATCACAATTAAGAGACGGGTTGGGAAAGTTAGTAAATCATTTAGGTTCCCATAAAATGACCGCAACGGATGCTACCTTACCGTCTGCTACACGAGTAGCTAATAAATGGAGTAGGCCAGAAGCAAAGGTATACAAAGTACATGAGGAAAAACCTCTCATAAGTACAGATACTAAAGAAAGTTCCCCATCCAAAACCAAACCTGTGAATAATTATAAGTGTGTTTTGTGTCCAGGGCAACACATATCTAATAAATGTACTGTGTATAAAACTTATGAACATCGTATTGATAGAATAAGAGAATTAAAATTGTGTTCGAGATGTAGCGGTAAACACCCTACAGAAAACTGACGAATAAAACTCAATAAGTGTTTAAGTGTAAAAAGGTGTTTCATCATTTAAATTTTTGTGACGATTTGCCAATCATTGAACAGAGAGTCTGTGCTGTGCAGTCAAGTCGTAAAATTTTGACCGCGTTGCCAGTGGGAAAATGCTCCAAGAAAGCTAAGGGGCGAAAATATGCAGTTAAAGTACTGTATGACCAGGGTTCACAGCGTACCTTTATCAGTGCACATCTCGTAGCAAAATTGAATTTACAAATAAAAGAATGGGAAGAGTTAAGAATATCTGGGTTCACCGGTGAAATGGACAGTCAAAAGTATGGTATAGTAAGTGGAATTAAGTATGATAGCAAGTGGAAGGGAATGAGAGTTTGTCTGCCGGGTGCTGGTGTAAGTGATTTTTGTGAGAGGTATGATAGGCTGGTTTCTGGGTGTGAGAGGGATGCAGTTGTGATTACGCATGTGGGAGTGAATGATGTAAAGAAGGTGGGTACATGTGAGTTACGTGAGCAGTATAAAAGGTTAGTTGAAAGGATGAGTAAAAGCAGGGTAAAAGGTGTTGTTTCTGGTGTGCTTCCGAGATTGGATGTGGGGGTAGAATGGTTGTCGTGTGCAATTGGTTTGAATGAATTTGTGAAAGGACTGTGTGAGGAGTTAGGATTGGTGTATGTAGATGTCTCGGGAGGGTTTTACGGGAATAGGAGGTTGTATGCGATGGATGGGCTCCATCTTAGTCGGGCAGGTGTTGAAGTTCTATGAGGGGAGCTCGATAGTGTGATTAGGTCCTTACGGGTGGGAAACTAGAAGCTGTTAGAGGTAAGGGAATAACAGGAATAGAGGGCAGGTGTAGGAAATGGAAGGGATGCAGAGATATAGGAATAGCTAGGGGAGAGGGCATACTGATGAGTTATAGGGGGACAAATGCACAAGTGAATGAGCAGATAACTAGAAATAGAAAAGCACGATGCAATGAAGATGGGAATAATAAAAAAAACTTAAAAATATACTACACAAATGGTCGGAGTATAAGAAATAAGATAGATCTCTTAAGAGCGTTAGCGAGTGAAGAGAATTTTGAAATAATTGTGATAACAGAGTGAGGCTTGATTTGGCAGGTAATCACTTTGTAGCGGCGGGATCGCGAGTCACCAGCCAAAAGTTCCCGCCGCCCTGACAAGGTCTGCTCGGTGGTTCAAGAAGAGGGTATTGAGGAGAGAGAGTATTTTCTAAATTTAATTTACACACAAAAAAAGAAATTAACCACAACCCCAGAAAACAAAAATGTAAATTTACCCAATTTCCCAAATATTATCTATCTTAAACCACAACCAAAGATATTTATATATATATATATATATATATATATATAAATATATATATAGTGGGCCTTACAACTTTACCCTGGCCACACACACGCAAATAAGGAAATGTTTAGGGCTTCACAACCAGATTGCCCAGTGCCACCATGTGAGTCTGTTCAACTTTCTTCAGCTCTGGGAGCACTATTACCGGTATGGGAGGGGGGGGGGGGGAGGAAAGGGAGGCGGGCCCGCTTTCTTGAGGGAAGAGAGGTTCCCTTTTCTTAAGGGACTGGAAGTTCAACTTCAGCCAAGGCGAATGATTCGCACTCAAGGATGAGGAAGTGGTGGCTCCAGTCAGAGCGGAAAGTGTGAGGGCTCAGGCCCCAATTCATGCGTCCCTTTACTGCCACACGAGAGTCAAGATTGGCTTCAGCCGTCTCCAAAAGCCAGATGTCGGCGACAATCGGTACCACGGAACTGGAAAAGAGAAGGCACATTCAGTCACCTATTCACTGCCACACTCAAACATCTTTACTTCTAAGTCATTCAACCATATCCACTCTCACACAATCTTCACTCACCTATCTTCCGTCCAGGCGGCTCTTCCTTCCTCAGTCACAAACTTTACTCCCAAACTTTTACCTACACTTTCTAAAGAAAAATATATGCTGAAAGAATCCGCCTAAAAAGAAAACAGGAGATGAATGGGGGAGCACGATAGAGATCCATCGAGTCCCCCCACACAAAGTAAAGATGGTGATCACACGATCCACACCCACACACATTCTGCAAAAGAAGAAAGAGATTAGACATAGGGGAGGGGAGGCGGACAACCAAACTACTACATCCCTCCCAGCTAAATTCGCCTCACCTCACCATGTCTCAATCCCCATCTTTATTCATTCACAATGCTTTTGACATCACCCAGTCATACTCTTTCACTCTGCCTCTCCTCCTAGTCACAGGTCCATCAACTGTCTCTGTCATCTGTCGTAATGTCTCCTCATGTCTGTCCATGGCCCCTTCTCTATGTACTTCATCCACACACACATCCGACATTCCCTGACCAATCCCACTCAAATCCTCAACTAACCTCTCTACTACATCCATCAAACCTTCCCATTCTTTCATAGCATTTATCGACTCTTGTTCCAATTTCGCACTTATCCCATTTATACTCTCTAGCATAGACTCAGACTCATTCAACGGAAACTTACAAATACTGTACGTTCTATCATATACTCCATCTCAATCTTGCACAAACCCAGAAAACTTTCTCACATCATTCTCACCAAACTGTTCCATCCATTCATCCTTTCTCAACCGTTTACTCTTACGCTTCCCCCTTCGATGTTCAACTAACACTAACTGCTTTCCCTTTAAAGCACTAGCTATATCATCCACCATTTCGCAGTCTTCCATTCTTTCAGACAGATATTCATTCACCGGATGTTGCACCAAATACTCAGGAGGTTCACGCCACTTTCGCAACTGACTTTGATGCGCTCTACGTTCATCCAAACTTCCATCCTCTCTTTCACGAACTATCACATAACTTATCCCATTTGACCAAACCTTTCTTACTACAAACGGACCTTCAAATTTCTCTTTCAACTTATCCACATTCAGTCTACCTTTTGTCTCAATCTCCTTTAGTACTTTATCACCCACAGAAAAACTCTCAAACCTTTCATTCCCTTTTCTCCACAACTCACGATCCTTCTCACTAAGTCCCATATGTGGCCTAATCATTCGTTCAAAGTTCATCAAATACTTACATGGTGACATTCCAATCGCCTTATGCACTGTCATGTTATACGCCCAAAGCATTCTGCCCAAACATTCATCGCATTCTTTCCCATCTTTCACCATCAATCGTAACATCTCACTCAAAGTTCTTATCGTTCTTTCAGCCAAACCATTCGCACTAGGCATATACGGCGTCGTTCGCACATGATCTATTCCCCATTCACTCAACATCTCCTCAAAAGCACGTCCTACAAACTCAGGTCCATTGTCACTCAACATTCGCACAGGCTTACACATGCACATGGGCAACATTCTCTCACTCACTTCTCTAGCAACAGTCAATGAAGATTTATTTGTCACAGGTGCAGCATACGCAAATTTGCTCTTATGATCCACCATCACAATCATCCCTACATACCCTCTTGCAGTCCTCGGAAAAGGCACGCAATCGATAGCTACCATTTCAAAGGGTTCATTCACACTCAACTTTAATACAGGTGGAGCGGCATACACTCTCTGATACTTTCTCTTCTGGCACACTTCACACGTAGTCGCTACATCCACGCAAATCTTTCTCAAAAAGGGACTAAATATACATCCTTTCATACATTCCCACAATTTATTCTTACGCATATAGCCAAACCTATCATGCACAATCTTCACCATTCCAATCGTGCCACACCTGGAAAACACCAGAATATATACATCCTCATCATCTATACATTGCACAAAATACACTAAACCCTTGCACACTACAAACTTTCCAGCAAACCTTCTAAACTCTCTTAATATGCAACTCCATTCATTCACAGGAACACTGGTCATCACGCTATCTTTCAATTCACGCACCATCGGACATGACTCTTGCATGCTCTCTATATCTTCAGCAGTCAACAGCTCTTCACTCAAATCGACACCTGCCACTCCTACAAATCCAGTTGAGCCTACAAGCTCACTCTGCAACTTCCCAACTGTTACACCATCTTTCACTAAACATTCATTACATACATCCACTGAAATCCTATTCTTACGCAGAAAATCGATCCCAAACAGAAAACAATAAGGTAACTCATTCTCACTTAGCACAACAAATTCATGCAATATATCATTCAACTTCCCCATGCTTACAGACAAACTCACTTCCTCCCATGCCATAATACGTCCACTTCCGAGTCCACTTATCGAAACTGTCACACCTTTTCTAGAAACATTCAAACTCATATTGTCAGAATCATGCACAACCTTTGCATTCACCAAGGAAATTTGCGCACCTGTGTCAATCATTCCACAATAGCTCTTCCCATTTATAGTCAAGGTAACTTGCACTCTCTCTTCAAGTCCATATTCACACATTATATTCAACACTTCGGTCTGTTCCACAAACACTTCTGCAGCATCCAAACCTTCATCTTCACTAACAGGAACAATTCCTTCGCAAACGTAGTCAATCTCTCTTCTTACATAATTCTTCTTCTCAATCAGCCAATTATAATGCACACCACTCAAACATTGCAGATGCAACTCACACCCATTCACTCGGTCTACACCTTTACCACGATACATCACTGGCTTCTCCACACCATAATGCACATATACTCTCACACAAAACAGCTTACTCACTATTGCTAACACTTCCTGAAACATCATCACTCCTGGCATACACATACTTCTTAACTCTTTTCTTAACCTACTTGAATTTTCCATTTCCAATTGCTCTGGTCTCTTACACGCTTCTTCCATAACCACCTTTCGTAATGCATTCACACTTTCTGGCACCTTTTCAAGCAATCCATCTTTCACCAAGTCTCGTAAACCATACAACACACTTTCGAACATAGAATCACCTCCACCCTTACATTTTCTTCCAACAACTACACCTGCTGGCAAATACTCAGGATTTATGCTTACAACCTCACTCTCATTCAAACTACAAGGCAAACGTGACATCAAATCAGCAATCACATTCCTTTCACCTGGCAAATACTCAACCACAAAATCAAAATCACTCAAATCCTCTATCGTCCTTGCAAGCCTACTATCAACTAACCTCATACGCTGCAAATACACTAGTGGCTGGTGATCTGTTCTCACTACAAACTGTACTCCATACAGAAATGGTCGTAACGACTTGAGACAGAATCTTAACGCAGCCAGCTCTCTTTCAATCGTTGAATATGCACGCTCTGCCACACTAAACGCCTTGGAAACATACGCAATTACTCGCTTTCTTTCAACTCCATTCACAACTTGATCTTGCATCAAACATCCACCCATCGAATTACCACTTGCATCCGTATACACTTCAAGCATTCCTGCATTTGTTCCATATGCTGGATACGCAAGTTCCACATCTTTTGCAACTTCCGCTTTTAACTTTTCAAACGCTGCATTTATAGAGTCATTCCACTTAATCACAGCACTCTTCTTTTTCCCAGTCCATACACTCAACGGTTTCATTACACCTGAACAATCTTTCATAAACTTTCTTCCAAACTCAACTAAACCAAGAAATCCACGCAACTCTCTCACTGTGGTAGGCTTAGGGAAATTCCTAACCTTTCCCACGAACTTCTCCGATTTACGCAATCCAACCGCACTCACCTTATGTCCTAAAAACTCAACTTCACTAGCAAACCATACACATTTAGACAACTTCACTTTCACACCAACCTCTTCCAACTTTCTTAAAATATCATTCACCAAGGTCATATGTTCTTCCATGTTCTCACTCATCACCAAAATATCATCCCAAAACACTCGTACATTCTTACACGGAAAACCACGCAACTCTACATTCATAGCACGCTGAAAAGCAGCTGGGGCGTTGGGCAACCCAAAGCTCAGGTTTCTGAACTGATAATGTCGCTTTGAGGTAGAGAACGCCGTAATAGGTCTACTCTCTTCAGCCACAGGCATCTGGTAGTATCCACGTACCAGATCCATCTTAGAAAACACTTTCATTCCATACATACTGTACACACATTCAGACACAACACTCATAGGAAACTTGTCTTTCAACGTTCGTTCATTCACTCTTCTATAGTCAATACACAGTCGCAAACGTCCATCTGGCTTTCGTACAGGTACAATCGGACTATTCCAGGCACTCACACTCGGCTCAATCACGCCAATTCTCTCTAATTCCTCAATCTCTTGAGCCACAGGGGCAGGGAAATGACGAGGCCTTCGATAAATTGGCATATCATCACTCAAAATTATTTTGAACTTAGGCAAGTGAGCATTGCCAAAGTCCTCATCCCTTTGACTCAAAGCACCTCTCCTATTCCACAACATCCTGCAAACTTTTTGCTTCTCACATTCACTCAACTTTTCTTCCAATTTCACTTGCTCAATCAAATCTTCATACTTCCAAACATTCAACGTTACACTCACGGAAAACACATTTGCATTCACCACATGCATATCATTCTCCATATTCACCACTGTATTTAACACACCCAATTTATCTCCCACTTGCACTCCTCTAAGATTCTTCCTTCGCAGATCAGGCCAAACTTGCATGCAGACACGCGGATCTTTCATATCAATTATACCATCAAACACATGCACCACTCGCCTTAATCGATAGTTCGCAGCACTACCATCCAAGACATAAATATTCCCATCATTCTCATTTATCTCAACATCCGAATTCCATCCAATCCTTACACTCAATGTTTCATTCTGCTTGACAGGCACACTCTCAATCGCATATACCTCCAGACCTTTCATGATGTTCACTCTCACACTTCCATCTGGATTCACATACCATTGAAACTTCATACTTCCATCCTTCTTACATTCAATCATCTCTAAATCAGGGTGAATCACAATACCATTTGCTTTCAAAAACTTATAACCTAATAGCATGTCATACTTCTTGTTTGCACCTTCTACAACACAAAATTCATCTTCATTCATCCGGACACCGGCAATCAAAACACTCTCTCTAAACCTTGCAACAATCGGCACATCCTGTTCACCTAATCAAGTCAAATGATATCCACGATCCTTAACTTCACTTACTTTCATTCCTACAAATGCTTCATAGTACACCACATTCACCTTACATCCTGTATCAATCAATGCACTAACTTCTCGTTCTCCACACTTAATTTTAACACACATACACCTATTCACTCTCTGACCCCAATTCACTCCACGATTTGACAATCCTTCTCTCACATTCATCACTTGCCCTCTAGAGAATTCCCCAGAAGGAACCCTCTCATTCCTTAGTTTCCCTGAGTCGTATCCTCTCGATTACTTGCATCATTCCCATCCATTCTTTCATTCATGCATCTTTCTCCGGTCCTACACAACCTTGTTGCATGACCTACCATTCCACATTTACCACAGGTAGCTCTTGGACTGGCACACATCCTGGCATAATGCCCTATCTGCCCACAATTACCACACACTCCAGGTCCACTCATATTTACTCGACCACCTTCCCTGCAATCTCGTACTAAGTGGCCCATTCTTCCACATCCATAACACGCTCTTTCCCTCGCACGACTACAATCTTTTATCATGTGCCCCATTTGTCCACAGCCAAAGCAACTTCCTTGTGACCAGCGACAGTCAACCCTCATATGCCCAACTTTCTTGCACCTCAGACACCTAGGCTCATTTACTCTAGATCTACAGTCATTCCTACCATTTGTGTGACCACTATTCCGACCATTGTGAACCCTACTCCACCCATTCCGACTCTCACTCCTACTTTTACTCCCTCTCGGTTGGCGGCCAACATACACACTCTGTTGTTCATTCTGCCCGCTGTAATAATTTTCCAAAAATCTAGACATCACTTCGATCGGGTTCTCTGTCAATGCGTCCCGATATGACCGGAACTGGGGCAACTTACTGATACTTGAGTTGCGCACAGTGTGAATCGAGGCCTCCTCCCTTACATAATCCTCAAATTCACGGTCCTCTAACATCTCCAGTACATCCTTCCATAGCAATCTTTCACCAGCCCATTTCATCTTCTCTTTCCTCTTATACGTCACATACTCACTCACTTCATTCGGAACCGTATTTAAAAACTTCTTCATCAGCTCCTTATTCCCATTTATTCCGTCATCTCCAGATCTCATTCGTGCCAAGGACTCTAAGCGATGGGCATAAGAATTCACATCCTCATTCTTCCCCATTCTCGCTTCCTCAAACCCATTTGTTTTCTTATATTTCACACTTGTCTTCATCCTTTTACAGTGCTCTATTATTCTCTCTTTCATAACCTCCCACTTAGGCTCACCCACGCTCATAATCGTGCGGTAAAAATCCTTCATATCCCCATCCAAAAACAACTCTTTCACCCAAAACCTATTATTCTCTCCAAATTTTTCCTTACAATAATTTTCATACTCTTTCAAAAACACTTTCACATCTTTTGCTCCTTCCACTCTAGACTTACTTAACTTTGGCACTTCTCTGATCAGTATAATCCGATGAACCTCAGCATCACTTTCACTATCACTCACTTCTCTCCCACTTTCACTCATGCCTTCATTCGAGCTGAAATATAAGGAGTCAATACTAGCCAGTCGGGTCCTTTCCTGTCGGTCTGGGCATCTAGCCTTTGGGGTCTTCTTTTTTCGATGCCTAGTCATTTGCAGGGGTTCCTTTATGCCTGTCAATCCCTTTTTATCAGTCATATCTATTCCAAGTGGAGTTGAGGCCACACCCCCACCAATTGCACCTGATTCTCCAATTTTCTCATTCAGCATTCGCATCAATCTTTCCTCCATTCGCACCTCACTGTCTTTAATCGTCTCTTCCATCTCCCTCATTTTCCTTTTCAAACTATCATTCTCTTCTCTCAAATGCGCATTTTCTCTGTCTTTCTGCCGCACTAACTCATTTAGTCTTCTCATCTCCAACTCCATGGTCCCAATCTGTTCCTCTTCCATTAGGGACAAAAGACACAGGCTCTCACTCCTCTCCTTCCTCAAACCACCGGGCAGTCCCTATTCGGGCGCCAAAAATATGTAGTGGCGGGATCGCGAGTCCCCAGCCAAAAGTTTCCGCCGCCCTGACAAGGTCCGCTCGGTGGTTCAAGAAGAGGGTATTGAGGAGAGAGAGTATTTTCTAAATTTAATTTACACACAAAAAAAGAAATTAACCACAACCCCAGAAAACAAAAATGTAAATTTACCCAATTTCCCAAATATTATCTATCTTAAACCACAACCAAAGATATTTATATATATATATATATATATATATATATATATATATATATATATAGTGGGCCTTACAACTTTACCCTGGCCACACACATGCAAATAAGGAAATGTTTAGGGCTTCACAACCAGATTGCCCAGTGCCACCATGTGAGTCTGTTCAACTTCTTCAGCTCTGGAGCACTATTACCGGTATGGGAGGGGGGGGGGGAGGAAAGGGAGGCGGGCCCGCTTTCTTAACATAACATAACATAACATAATTTAACGGATGACAAAAGCCACAAGGGCCTATCAAAGGTCATCCGTATCCATCAAATCCCACCCATATAATGCATCCATAGGATTTTGTCAGATCATGCAGCTACAATATACAATTTAACAATCCATAGGAATGTCCAACCATGCATCTACAATATATAATTTAAAGCCTCCATAGGAGTCTGTCAAAAACAAAATCAAAATCCCCCAAAATATACAATAAAAAGAAACTGCATCCACAGGAATGAGTCAAGAAACATATCCACATACCAAAAAGTAAGAAATTAACCCTCCATCCCCATATAATCATCCAATCTGCGCTTGAAAACATTCAAGTTTGGGCTGTCTACAGTCTCAGGTGGCAAACTATTCCAATAATCTACCACTCTGTTAGTGAAAAAATATTTTCTAACATCCAGTCTGCACCTCTGTTTTTTAATCTTTAAGTGGTGGCCTCTAGTTCTATTACTACCTTCTAACTCAAATAACTTGCTGAAGTCTAATTTATCCATCCCAGAAAAGATTTTAAAAAGCTCAATCATATCTCCCCTCACACACCTTCTTTCAAATGAAAACATATTTAATACCCTCAGTCTATCTTCATATTCAAGGTGCTTCAGGGATGGTATTATTTTTGTTGCCCTCCTTTGTACTGACTCTAATAAGTTTATATCATGTCTAAAATGTGGTGACCATGCCTGTATACAGTACTCTAAATGTGGCCTGACATAAGAGTTGTATAGTTTAAGGATGACCTCCTTACTCTTGTAGCTAACATTTCTTTTAATGTAACCTAGCACCCTATTTGCTCTATTTTTTGCCTCAATACACTGCTTTGAAAATTTCAGTGACCTATCTACTACCACTCCTAAGTCTTTCTCATCTTCAACTGAATTAAGCCAATATCCATCCATCTCATAGCTAAATTCCCTATTATCTCTCCCCATGTTAATAACTTTGCATTTATTAAGGTTAAAAGTCATCTGCCACTTCTGAGCCCAAGCTAACAGCTTATCTAAGTCACCCTGCACTTTAAAGCTACCCTCAACCTCTTTGACTACAGCTGCCAATTTAGTGTCATCAGCAAAAATTGACACTTTGCTATTTACACCTTGCCCAAGATCATTTACATAGATTATAAATAATAAAGGGCCTAAAACTGATCCCTGAGGTACGCCACTAATAACATTCCTCCACTCTGACCTCACTCCATTCAGTACAACTCTCTGTTTCCTATTTTTCAGCCATTCAGTTATCCAATTTAAAACGTTCCCACATATCCCATGCAGCTTTAATTTATGAACTAGTCTTCTATGTGGAACCTTATCAAAAGCTTTGCTAAAATCTAAGTAGATCACATCAACTTTCTCACCCCTATCTAATTCTTTAGTTACATAATCCATAAAATCCAGTAAATTAGTTAAACACGATCTATCTTTTCTAAAACCATGCTGAGCATCATTAATTAACCTGCTACTCTCTAGATGATCAGAAATTCCCTTCTTAACCATCTTCTCAAGAATTTTACAGGCTATAGAAGTTAAGCTTACTGGTCTAAAGTTATTTGGGTCCTCTTTGCTTCCCTTTTTAAAAATTGGCACTACATTTGCCAATTTCCAATCATTTGGTATTTCTCCAGACTCTAGTGATCTAATAAATATCTTCTTGAGAGCTACTGCAATACTTTCTACACCTTCTTTGAGTATCCTAGAATGAATGTTGTCAGGGCCAGATGCCTTACTAGTATTTAACTGAATTATAAGCCCTTTAATTTCTTCTCTGTCTATATTAATAGAATTTATCACTACTTCCCTTGACCTAGAATTATCATCAATTAATCTAACTGGTTTCTCTTCTGTGAATACTGAAGCAAAATGAACATTAAGGACCTCTACTATTTCCTCATCAGATTCTTTCAAAACCCCTTCATATTTAATAGGCCCTATTTTATCACTGTTAGATTGATTATTGATTCTATAATAGCTAAAGAATTTTTTAGGATCTTTATTATTATTTTTAGCTAAATTCCCTTTTCTTAAGGGACTGGAAGTTCAACTTCAGCCAAGGCGAATGATTCGCACTCAAGGATGAGGAAGTGGTGGCTCCAGTCAGAGCGGAAAGTGCGAGGGCTCAGGCCCCAATTGATGCGTGCTTTTACTGCCACACGAGAGTTAAGATTGGCTTCAGCCGTCTTCGAAAGCCAGATGTCGACGACAATCGGTACCACGCAACTGGAAAAGAGAAGGCACATTCAGTCACCTATTCACTGCCACACTCAAACATCTTTACTCCTAACTCATTCAACCATATCCACTCTCACACAATCTTCACTCACCTATCTTCCGTCTAGGCGGCTCTTCCTTCCTCAGTCACAAACTTTACTCCCAAACTTTTACCTACACTTTCTAAAGAAAAATATATGCTGAAAGAATCCGCCTAAAAAGAAAACAGGAGATGAATGGGGGAGCACGATAAGAGATCCATCGAATCCCCCCACACAAAGTAAAGACGGTGATCACACGATCCACACCCACACACATTCTGCAAAAGAAGAAAGAGATTAGACATAGGGGAGGGGAGGCGGACAACCAAACTACTACAACTTTAAACCTGAGGTTGAGATTGAGGGCTTTAACATGTTCCATACAGATAGGAATATGTAGAGAGGAGGAGGGGTTATTATTTATATTAAAGATAATCTCCAGTGTTGTGTAAACAGTACAATTAAATTAGATGATAACACAGAGTCATTATGGCTAAATGTAAAAGAAGGTAAAAACAAGCTTGTCATAGGATTATTATACGGACCACCAAATCTTAGTAAGGAAGCTTCAAATCTTCTGTGGCAGGAGATAGAACGGGCATGTAGAAGTAAGCATGTGTGTATAATGGGCGATTTTAATTACAGAAATATAGACTGGGAAGCTCTTGTGGGTGATCAGGAGGCTGAGGAATTTTTTAATGTTGTCCAAGATAATTTTCTGAGGCAGAGAGATTACGATAAATTACGCAGCATGCTAAATCAGATTAGGTGGGATATAGAATTCCATGGAAAGAATACTTATGAGATGTGGGATATTTTTAAGACTATATTAAACATGGTTCAGGAACAGTGTATTCCGATGAAGTCTATTAGGAAGAAATGTAGGAAACCATTATGGTGGAACCAAGAAATAGCTAATAAAGTTTCAGAGAAAAAAAGGGCATACCAGAGATTACAAAGTGAGAGTAGTTTAGATAATTTAAACCATTATAGGTCAACCAGAAATGAACTAAATAAGATTATTAAGAAGACCAAAAGGACAGCAGAAATTAATTTAGCTAAAAATAATAATAAAGATCCTAAAAAATTCTTTAGCTATTATAGAATCAATAATCAATCTAACAGTGATAAAATAGGGCCTATTAAATATGAAGGGGTTTTGAAAGAATCTGATGAGGAAATAGTAGAGGTCCTTAATGATCATTTTGCTTCAGTATTCACAGAAGAGAAACCAGTTAGATTAATTGATGATAATTCTAGGTCAAGGGAAGTAGTGATAAATTCTATTAATATAGACAGAGAAGAAATTAAAGGGCTTATAATTCAGTTAAATACTAGTAAGGCATCTGGCCCTGACAACATTCATTCTAGGATACTCAAAGAAGGTGTAGAAAGTATTGCAGTAGCTCTCGAGAAGATATTTATTAGATCACTAGAGTCTGGAGAAATACCAAATGATTGGAAATTGGCAAATGTAGTGCCAATTTTTAAAAAGGGAAGCAAAGAGGATCCAAATAACTTTAGACCAGTAAGCTTAACTTCTATAGTCTGTAAAATTCTTGAGAAGATGGTTAAGAAGGGAATTTCTGATCATCTAGAGAGTAGCAGGTTAATTAATGATGCTCAGCATGGTTTTAGAAAAGATAGATCGTGTTTAACTAATTTACTGGATTTTATGGATTATGTAACTAAAGAATTAGATAGGGGTGAGAAAGTTGATGTGATCTACTTAGATTTCAGCAAAGCTTTTGATAAGGTTCCACATAGAAGACTAGTTCATAAATTAAAGCTGCATGGGATATGTGGGAACGTTTTAAATTGGATAACTGAATGGCTGAAAAATAGGAAACAGAGAGTTGTACTGAATGGAGTGAGGTCAGAGTGGAGGAATGTTATTAGTGGCGTACCTCAGGGATCAGTTTTAGGCCCTTTATTATTTATAATCTATGTAAATGATTTTGGGCAAGGTGTAAATAGCAAAGTGTCAATTTTTGCTGATGACACTAAATTGGCAGCTGTAGTCAAAGAGGTTGAGGGTAGCTTTAAAGTGCAGGGTGACTTAGATAAGCTGTTAGCTTGGGCTCAGAAGTGGCAGATGACTTTTAACCTTAATAAATGCAAAGTTATTAACATGGGGAGAGATAATAGGGAATTTAGCTATGAGATGGATGGATATTGGCTTAATTCAGTTGAAGATGAGAAAGACTTAGGAGTGGTAGTAGATAGGTCACTGAAATTTTCAAAGCAGTGTATTGAGGCAAAAAATAGAGCAAATAGGGTGCTAGGTTACATTAAAAGAAATGTTAGCTACAAGAGTAAGGAGGTCATCCTTAAACTATACAACTCTTATGTCAGGCCACATTTAGAGTACTGTATACAGGCATGGTCACCACATTTTAGACATGATATAAACTTATTAGAGTCAGTACAAAGGAGGGCAACAAAAATAATACCATCCCTGAAGCACCTTGAATATGAAGATAGACTGAGGGTATTAAATATGTTTTCATTTGAAAGAAGGTGTGTGAGGGGAGATATGATTGAGCTTTTTAAAATCTTTTCTGGGATGGATAAATTAGATTTCAGCAAGTTATTTGAGTTAGAAGGTAGTAATAGAACTAGAGGCCACCACTTAAAGATTAAAAAACAGAGGTGCAGACTGGATGTTAGAAAATATTTTTTCACTAACAGAGTGGTGGATTATTGGAATAGTTTGCCACCTGAGACTGTAGACAGCCCAAACTTGAATGTTTTCAAGCGCAGATTGGATGATTATATGGGGATGGAGGGTTAATTTCTTACTTTTTAGTATGTGGATATGTTTCTTGACTCATTCCTGTGGATGCAGTTTCTTCTTATTGTATATTTTGGGGGATTTTGATTTTGTTTTTGACAGACTCCTATGGAGGCTTTAAATTATATATTGTAGATGCATGGTTGGACATTCCTATGGATTGTTAAATTGTATATTGTAGCTGCATGATCTGACAAAATCCTATGGATGCATTATATGGGTGGGATTTGATGGATACGGATGACCTTTGATAGGCCCTTGTGGCTTTTGTCATCCGTTAAATTATGTTATGTTATGTTATGTTATGTTATGAACCCACTAGAGGTAATAATATACTGGATTTAGTTCTGACAAATAGGGAAGAAGTTATTAAGGATACTGAGATTGGAGGAAATTTGGGTAATAGTGACCATTGTGAAATTAGATTCAAGATGAAATGGAATGGTAGTGATAGTAGCATGAACAATGTTAAAATTCCTGACTTTAGAGGAGCAAATTGTAATGGGCTAAGGACTTACCTGGAGGCAGTTGTACAGAAACCAGGCAATGAAATCAATTCAGGAATAGATTCAATGATATCAGTTAGTGGAGACAATAATCACCAGGAGGAAGAGATTACAATTGAAGAGGAGTATGAAAGAATAATTGAGCAATTAATTACAGGTCAGATGATTAACATTCCATATAAGGAGATTAGGACTAAAAATAATGACCCAAAATGGATGACAGATAAAATTGAGCATTATATTGGCATTAAAAAGGGCATTTATAGGAAAATAAAAAATGGAGACGATCACTTAAGGCAGAGATATAATGAACTAGCAAGAGATGTTAAAAAGTTAGCTAGAGTAGCAAGGAGAAATTATGAAATTAAAGTGGCAAATAGGGCAAAGGAATATCCTAAAAGTTTTTATCAATTATACAAAACTAAGGTTAGAGATAAAATAGGGCCACTTATAGATTCCAATAGAGAATTAGTGAGTGATAGGGACTCAATGGCTGGAATGCTAAATGACTTATTTCTCTCAGTATTTAAACAGGAGGATACTCTAAATATACCTGAGGTGTCAATGATCTTTCGGGGTAATGATGAAGAGAAATTAAAGGATATCTTGATCACAAAGGAGATAGTGACAAAGGAAATTGATAAAATCAAAAGTAGTAAAGCACCCGGTCCTGATGAGGTCTTTCCTAGAATTTTGAAAGAATGTAAAGATGTGTTAAGTGAGCCCCTAGCATGCATCTTTAGAAAATCATTGGAGAGTGGCATTGTCCCAGTGGCATGGAAGAAAGGCAATGTGATACCTATATTTAAGAAAGGAAATAAAACAAATATGTCTAATTACAGACCAGTAAGTTTGACATCAGTGGTAGGCAAAATGATGGAATCTATTATAGCAAGGAATATTAGAGATCACTTGGATAAGCATAAGTTGATAAAAGAATCACAGCATGGCTTTAGTAAGGGTAAATCCTGTCTGACTAATTTGCTGTCTTTTTATAGTAAGTTCTATGAAGCAGCAGATAATGATGAAAACTATGATATTTTATACTTAGACTTTAGTAAGGCTTTTGATCGAGTGCCACACTTACGGCTTTTGAGCAAAGTTAAAGCACACAGGATCGATGGCAGTATATTTAGGTGGATTCAGTCATGGCTTGGTGACAGACAGCAAAGAGTAAGTATAGATGGAGTTAAATCTGAGTGGGGGTGTGTTAGCAGTGGAGTTCCGCAAGGATCTGTTTTGGGTCCCTTGCTATTCTTAATTTATATTAATGATCTTGACATAGGTATAAGTAGTGACCTGAGGAAATTTGATGATGATACTAAGCTAGGTAGGGCCATTAGGGCTGATTCTGATGCTGTTGTAATGCAGGAGAGTTGACCATTCTGTCCAATTGGGCCGAGAAATGGCAAATGAAGTTTAACATAGACAAATGTAGTGTACTTAGTATATGTAGAAATAATCCATTGAATAGTTATAAATTAAATGGGAGAATTTTAGGGAGGACCGATTGTGAGAGGGACTTGGGTATTTTGGTAAGTTCAGACCTTCGTCCTAGAAAGCAATGCCTAAATGCTAAGAATAAAGCTAATAGGATATTGGGCTTCATTAGGAGGAGTGTAAGCAATAAGGTGCTGAAGTCATTCTAAAACTGTATCTGGCGCTAGTTAGGCCTCATCTAGACTATGCAGTACAATTTTGGTCACCATATTATAGGAAGGATATTGATTTGCTTGAGTCTGTGCAGAGAAGGATGACAAAGATGATTGGTGGGCTAAGGAACTTACCTTATGGTGAAAGGCTCAGAAAACTAAATCTACATACATTGGAAAGGAGAAGAGTCAGAGGGGGAATTGATTGAAGTCTTCAAATGGGTAAAAGGATATAATAAAGTTGATCTGGGTAAGGTTCTTATACTTAGTGAACATGACAGGACACGTAGCAATGGGTTTAAGCTTGATAAGTATAGGTTTAGGAAGGAGATTGGGAGGAATTGGTTTACAAATCGTGTGGTAGATGAATGGAATAGGCTCACTAGACATGTGATAGAAGCCTCCTCTCTGGGTAGTTTTAAGAATAGATTAGACAAATATATGGATGAAGCTGCTAGATGGGACTGATTTTTTTATGTACATATGTATATATTTTTCTAAGGAGTGGGGAGATTATATTTTGCGGTTGCATGAATGGACATAATCCTCGGGCTGCATTTTATGTATATTGCAGATTAGATCTGACAATTTTGGTCACCATATTATAGGAAGGATATTGATTTGCTTGAGTCTGTGCAGAGAAGGATGACAAAGATGATTGGTGGGCTAAGGAACTTACCTTATGGTGAAAGGCTCAGAAAACTAAATCTACATACATTGGAAAGGAGAAGAGTCAGAGGGGGAATTGATTGAAGTCTTCAAATGGGTAAAAGGATATAATAAAGTTGATCTGGGTAAGGTTCTTATACTTAGTGAACATGACAGGACACGTAGCAATGGGTTTAAGCTTGATAAGTATAGGTTTAGGAAGGAGATTGGGAGGAATTGGTTTACAAATCGTGTGGTAGATGAATGGAATAGGCTCACTAGACATGTGATAGAAGCCTCCTCTCTGGGTAGTTTTAAGAATAGATTAGACAAATATATGGATGAAGCTGCTAGATGGGACTGATTTTTTTATGTACATATGTATATATTTTTCTAAGGAGTGGGGAGATTATATTTTGCGGTTGCATGAATGGACATAATCCTCGGGCTGCATTTTATGTATATTGCAGATTAGATCTGACGAACTCCTGTAATGGGTGACAATGTTGATGACTTTTCTCTGGTAAGAAATCTTTTGTGTGTTGACTGGAACAGGGGCTGCCAAGTGTAGGCCATGAATGGTCTTTTGCAGTCTCCTTCTTTTCTTATGTTCTTATTCACCTTTAAAATGGGAATAAATTTGTAAGGTTGCAAGCGCTAGTGTTGGATAGATTACCCCAAAACATCAAGATTGATGGGTTGAATAATTGTTTAACACACCTAGTTAAGGGTGGAGTAAGGTTTCTGATCCATATTTGAGAGATTTGATAACGGATGTGGATTTATTGGTAGGAGCGGATCAGTATAATAAATTGGTAGAGGGTATGGTTAAACTGAAAGGTATGACTTTCCTAAAAACAAAGGGAGGCTTAGTATTGTATGGAAACATCCCTAATAAATATGTGCCCGTTGCTGAGGAAGCACAGGTAGCTTTAGTGACCAATATAGGTGTACTACCGTCCAATAATTGTCCTGATCTGTCAAATTTGTGGAAGTTGGATACAATAGGGATTCAACCTGAAACAATTAGTTATGAAGAACAGGCAGTGATAGATCAATACAAAAATACAGTACAATTCAAAGACGGAAAGTATTGGGTTAAACTGCCCTAGAAACCCGACCACCAAAACCTACCAAACAATTATAAATTAGCTGAAAACAGGCTAAAAGCAAGTTTGAAAAAACTGAGGTCCAACGCTAACATTATCAAAAAATATGATAATGTTATTAAAGAGCAGGTAGAGAAAGGATTTATAGAAAAGGTGAAGTAACCTTAGACACGCATTACTTACCCCACCTAGCCGTAATAAGGGAGAGTAAAACTACTCCATTGAGTAGTATTCGACTGTAGTGCGAAACTAAAAAATGGTACTAGTCTAAACGATTGTCTATACACTGGACCCACTATAACTGATAAACTAATTGACGTTCTGATTAGATTCCGGACAAATAAATATGCTTATACAGCAGATATAAGTAAGGCTTTCCTTAGAATAGGATTGCAGGAAGAGGATCGTAATTTTACGAGATTCCTTTGGCCGAGTGACCCTTTAGAAAGAGATAGCCCAATGGATACTTATAGATTTAAATCAGTATTGTTCGGAGCTACTAGTTCACCATTCCTACTACAAATGACATTAAGTCATCATTTGAATAATCAAGCGAAAAATAGTAATATAGCTGAGCACATAAAGTCAGCGCTGTATTGCGACAATCTGTTAAGAACGTTGGAAGATGAAAGGTCATTAATTAAATTGTATACTGTTACTAACGAGTTGTTGGAAGAAGCTAATATGCCGTTACAAGGATGGACAACTAACTCGACACAGTTAAACAATATAATAGGCAATGATGGGGATGGAAATAAAAAAATATTGGGAATAAATTGGAATTATAATAAGGATACTATTTCAGTAAATAGCGTTAAATGGCATGCGGCCACGATTAAGAGAACGCTCTTAAGTAATAAGTGGTTAATATAAGAAAGTTAAATTGTGGTTATTTTGTTTTGGTGAGAAAGTGACTTTTGTTTACTTCGGTGGCCATCTTGATTAGCATGTTTTAAACTTGCGCGCACAAATTCGGGTCAAATTCTTGTTGTTCGTAAGTTTTTGTTTCTATTATATATAGTTGAGGCATTACCTATAGTTGCGTGCGGACGGACGTGTGCAAAGCTCCCTACAAATTCTGTGTTTTGAATGATTTTTGTGAAACTTGAACCCAATTTGTGAACAAAGAAAAGGAATTTAGTTATTGTTGAAGTGAATGTGATATAAACGGACAGTATTATTTCGCCATGAAGACCCAAATTTTTGCCCCGTTTAAAAAAAAACACCACAACGGCGACTTCGAAACAAAAGGTAAACAAAGACTCAAGATGGCGGAAGGTGGACGCTGTGGCGCTAACGTGAGTACGCTTAAAACCGAATGTAATGGCAAAAGAAATGCCACAATCCCCTCCAGGAAAATAATCATCTACACTGACTCAATGTCCTCGCTTCAGCTTCTCCTCTCCTCCGCACCCCTCACCCACCCACAACTCTGCTATGAAATTCAGGCATTGCTACTTGACTTCCTCATCCACCCTCTATGGCATGTGAAGCTGCAATGGATCCCAGCCCACTCTGGTATCATCGGCAATGAAAAAGCGGACAGAGCAGCAAACCAAGCTCACTCCACTCCCATTTTGGGAACACTTCCCATCTCTCCAGCCACACGAACCTCCCTCTGGAAGGCACACACCAGAGCTACATGGGAAGAAGACCTCCGCCAACAGCTCCATGGATCCTTCAGATCCATCCTTTATGAGGACTCTGGCCCTATACTTTGGTCAAGGTCAATCAATCGTCGTCTTGACTCTGCCCTCGTCCGATTGAGAATTGGACATTCTGGTCTGTCTGCTCATCTCTTCCGCCTGGGTCTCTCTCCCTCTCCAGACTGCCCCTGGTGCCCCAATCAACCAGAAACCATCCAGCACTTCCTACTAGAATGCCTGCACCATCACTCCCATCGAGTACTACTCCGTGAAAAACTCAGAGAAATTGGAGTAATGCAACTCACAATCCCAGTCATCCTCAACGGAATCGGTTACCCCATCCCTATCCGCCAAGCAATTTCCAATTATCTCCAGTTCTTTCTGACTAAAACTGGACAGTTACATAGAATATAAATCATAGATCATCCCCTCCCTCCTGTACTAACATGGCTTATCTCCTGTTAGATTGCTAAGTCAGCCCAGCAAGCAAAGTCCGCTAAATCTTTCCTAAGCCAAAGTACAGAGAAATATAAACGGCATTGACCTTCTCCAGGGCCCATAGTGCTGACCCACGCACTCTCTGGCCCTCAATTTACCAAATTACCAAAAAAAGAAATGCCACAAACAATAAGAAGGACATGGATAAACATAACACTATCCCTAAAGGGGAAGCATATAAATGCGGTGAATGTGGTGAGTTGGTAAAAGAGAGTGACAAGGACATAGAATGTGAAATATGTGTACCCTGGTTCCACACAAAATGCGCAAAAGTTTCTGACAGCCTGTACCAAGTATTAACAGATGAACCAGACAAATGCCACTGGTACTGCCAAAACTGCAAAAGGGGGGCGAAAAAGCTCTACCAGAGTATAGTAGCAATGACAGGTGAAATACAGAAGGTAAATAAGAAAATAAACCAAGTGAGCCAAGAACTAAGCGATGTGAAGATGAACCTAAGAGAGAAAGTGGGGGAACTGAGTGACAACAACATCTCTTTAGAAGCCAGAATTCTTCAACTAGAGGAAACACAGCAGTGCTTAGAGGTAAACCAGCAACAGACAGGGCTTGGGAGAGTAACTGAAGAACAGCTAATTGAGCAAATAGTCAGCAAAACAACTGACACAGTAACAAAATCATTGACTGACAAAGTAGATCTGAAATTGAATGAGAAGGAAGACTAAGAAGCTAGGAAATTCAACCTTATCATACATAATCTACCTGAGACAAACTCGAAGGAGGGTGACATAAACAGGGTAACCGAACTTATTCAGGAAGAGTTTAAACTTAAGATCAACATCAATAATGCACAAAGGATGGGAAAGCCAAACTGTGAACGTGCCCGACTACTCAGGATAACAATGGCCAGGTTAAGTGAGAGGAAGCAGATATTGATCAAGGCCAAAGAATTACATAATAGCTCGCACCCTATCCACAACTAGATTTATATACGTCCTGACCTAACCAGGAAACAATTGGAGGAGTCAAAAAACTTGAGGTAACAACTGAAGGACCAACGAGTAAAACAACCAAACAAAAGGTGGATAATAAGAAAGAGAAAAGTGGTGGAAACAAGCGAACAGAACTAAGAATATCCTATACCAATACAGATAACTCTTATGAACAAATATGACGAGCTCTGTGCTTTAGTAAATGACAAGCAATATGATGTAATACTAACTGGAACAGGAGCTGCCAAGTGTAGGCCATGAATGGTCTTTTGCAGTCTCCTTCTTTTCTTATGTTCTTAATAACAGAAATTAAACCCAAACATGGGGAGGTGCCAGAGTTATCTGTTATGCAAATTCAGGGATACGATATATTCACCAGTGATTTATATGCAGAAAATACCAGAGGGACATGTATATATGTAAGATCTACACTTAATACTAAACAGATCAAGCCACCAATGGACTCATTCCAAGACTGCACATGGGTAACTATACAGGGAAGTCACAACAACAACTTGCTTTTAGCGGTCATCTATAGATCCGGTTCGCCTCTACTTGCAACTACACGAGACACAGCGTTACATGATACTCTCAGGTGGGCAACTAACAAACGGAAAACTCATCTACTCATCACAGGAGATTTTAATCATCCGAACATCACCTGGAACCCATCACCTCAAACGCTGAACATAGAAAATCCAGACACTCCTGCATCCAGATTCGTTGAATGTGTACGAGATATATATTTACATCAGCACGTCACCCAGCCAAACAGATATAGAAATGAGCAGACTCTAACATTAGATGATCTTGTGTTTAGTAATGAGCAAGAAATGATTGAACAACTAGTACATCATGAGCCACTAGGAGCAAGTGATCATGCCAGATTGGACTTCAAATTCATCTTCTGCACAACACCTCAGGAAAAGAAGAGGACAATATGGAACTATGAGCAGGCAGACTAAGAAAAAATTAGAGAAGATCTAAGCATTGAATGGGACGAATTGCTTGCGGGCAAGTTGACACAAGAAGCCATTGATATACTACAATCAAGAATCATGAAGGCAGTGAGGGATCATATACCAACAAAAAATTTAAAGAGTAAGAACAAACCACTATGGATGAACAAGGATGCCTTCCGCAAAGCTAGGAAAAAGTACCACGCATGGATAAGATATCTGAATACAAAGAGCAAACTTGACTGGATAGCTTACACAGAAGCTAGAAATTCAGCTACACAGGCATCAAGGCAGGCCCGTAGGGAATTTGAAAAAAAATTAGCAGAGGAGGCCAACTAGCACAGGGATATAATGAACTAGCAAGAGATGTTAAAAAGTTAGTTAGAGTAGCAACGAGAAATTATGAAATTAAAGTGGCAAATAGGGCAAAGGAAGATCCTAAAAGTTTTTATCAATTATACAAAACTAAGGTTAGAGATAAAATAGGCCCACTTATAGATTTCAATGGAGAATTAGTGAGTGATAGGGACTCAATGGCTGGAATGCTAAATGACTTTTTTCTCTCAGTATTTACACAGGAGGATACTCTAAATATACCCGAGGTGTCAATGATCTTTTGGGGTAATGATGAAGAGAAATTAAAGGATATCTTGATCACAAAGTAGATAGTGACAAAGGAAATTGATAAAATCAAAAGTAGTAAAGCACCTGGTCCTGATGAGGTCTTTCCTAGAATTTTGAAAGAATGTAAGGATGTGTTAAGTGAGCCCCTAGCATGCATCTTTAGAAAATCATTGGAGAGTGGCATTGTGCCAGTGGCATGGAAGAAAGCCAATGTGATACCTATATTTAAGAAAGGGGATAAAACAAATATGTCTAATTACAGACCAGTAAGTTTGACATCAGTGGTAGGGAAAATGATGGAATCTATTATAGCAAGGAATATTAGGGATCACTTGGATAAGCATAAGTTGATAAAAGAATCACAGCATGCCTTTAGTAAGGGTAAATCCTGTCTGACTAATTTGCTGTCTTTTTATAGTAAGGTGTATGAAGCAGCAGATAATGATGAAAACTATGATATTTTATACTTGGACTTTAGTAAGGCTTTTGATCGAGTGCCACACTTACGGCTTCTGAGCAAAGTTAAAGCACACGGGATCGATGGCAGTATATTTAGGTGGATTCAGTCATGGCTTGGTGACAGACAGCAAAGAGTTAGTATAGATGGAGTTAAATCTGAGTGGGGGTGTGTTAGCAGTGGAGTTCCGCAAGGATCTGTTTTGGGTCCCTTGCTATTCTTAATTTATATTAATGATCTTGACATAGGTATAAGTAGTGACCTGAGTAAATTTGCTGATGATACTAAGCTAGGTAGGGCCATTAGGGCTGATTCTGATGCTGTTGTAATGCAGGAGGAATTGACCATTCTGTCCAATTGGGCCGAGAAATGGCAAATGAAGTTTAACATAGACAAATGTAGTGTACTTAGTATATGTAGAAATAATCCATTGAATAGTTATAAATTAAATGGGAGAAATTTAGGGAGGACCGATTGTGAGAGGGACTTGGGTATTTTGGTAAGTTCAGACCTTCGTCCTAGAAAGCAATGCCTAAATGCTAAGAATAAAGCTAATAGGATATTGGGCTTCATTAGGAGGAATGTAAGCAATAAGAGTGCTGAAGTCATTCTAAAACTGTATCTGGCGCTAGTTAGGCCTCATCTAGACTATGTAGTACAATTTTGGTCACCATATTATAGGAAGGATATTGATTTGCTTGAGTCTGTGCAGAGAAGGATGACAAAGATGATTGGTGGGCTAAGGAACTTACCTTATGGTGAAAGGCTCAGAAAACTAAATCTACATACATTGGAAAGGAGAAGAGTCAGAGGGGGAATTGATTGAAGTCTTCAAATGGGTAAAAGGATATAATAAAGGGGATCTGGGTAAGGTTCTTATACTTAGTGAACATGACAGGACACGTAGCAATGGGTTTAAGCTTGATAAGTATAGTTTTAGGAAGGAGATTGGGTGGAATTGGTTTACAAATCGTGTGGTAGATGAATGGAATAGGCTCACTAGACATGTGATAGAAGCCTCCTCTCTGGGTAGTTTTAAGAATAGATTAGATAAATATATGAATGAAGCTGCTAGATGGGACTGACTTTTTTATGTACATATGTATATATTTTTCTAAGGAGTGGGGAGATTATTTTGCGGTTGCATGAATGGACATAATCCTCTGGATGCATTTTATGTATATTGTAGATTAGATCTGACGAACTCCTGTAAAGGATGACAATGTTGATGACTTTTCTCTGGTAAGAAATCTTTTGTGTGTTGACTGGAACAGGAGCTGCCAAGTGTAGGCCATGAATGGTCTTTTGCAGTCTCCTTCTTTTCTTATGTTCTTATGTTCTTAAAGCCTTTTGGAACTATGTCAACAACCGCAGGAAAACTCGAACTGACGTAGGTGACCTTAAGGATACACATGGTTACTTTGTAAGTGATGATAAGGATAAAGCCGAAACACTAAATGAGCAATACTTTAAGACCTTTACACAAGAGGATAGAATTAACATTCCAGACTTTGAGCCTAAACCCCTCAAGTATGAGGCATTAGGAACAATAGAAATTACAGAGAGCATGATTTTTAAACAACTGAATTCACTTCGAACTGATAAATCTCCGGAAAACGATGACCTACACCCTAGAGTTCTTAGAGAAGTAGCAAAGGAAATAACCAAACCTCTGACAGCAATATTCCAATCCAGCATCACTAACTCCGAGCTTCCAGAACAGTGGAGGGAAGCGAACATCGCTCCCATTTACAAGAAGGAAAAATAAGGCTGACCCAGCCAACTATTGCCCAGTATCTCTAACCTCAATAATATGCAATATGCTAGAGAGAATTATTAGATGTGTCCAACAACATGGTTTCTCTAAGGTAAAATCCACAGTAACAAATCTCTTAGAAGCGCTGGATATATGGACAGAGGCTCTCAGTCACTGCTTACCAGTGGATATCATTTTCCTGGACTATGCAAAAGCATTTGACACAGTCCCAAATGAAAGACTACTTAGAACAGTGAAGTCACTTGGTATCGTCGGTGACCTCCTGCAGTGGATCCGTGGTTTTTTGACGGGGCATAGGCAAAGAGTGGTAGTAAGTGGTACAGCATCATGTTGGAAACCAGTTACAAGTGGCGTACCACAGGGATCTGTGATGGACCCCCTTCTCTTTATGATATTTGTTAGTGATATACCTGACAAACTACAAAACTTCATATCGCTCTTTGCAGATGACGCAAAGATATATGCAGCTGTCCAAAACTGTGAAGGCAACTCCCATACTAACTGTTTACAGGCAGACTTGAAAATGCTACAAGAATGGTCAGTTAAAATGCAAATGAAGTTTCACCCTGATAAATGCAAAGTAATGCACATGGGAAATAGCGACCCCCACCACAAGTACAAAATGACAAGAGATGATGGAACAGATCACACACTATTACCTGGTTCTATTACCTGGTAGGGCCCTACCACTCTAGTCCAGCCAGACCGGATAGGAGAGGGACAGGCCCAAAAGTCCAAGACTGATACTCCAGTCAGGCTACACGGGAGGTTTACTCAAATATATCATTAATGACTGGCTAAGTGTATCCTCCATATAAAATACCTTGAAAATATAACAAATTGAGATTGAAATGAACTGGCAGTAGGTCAAAGGTGGAACAGTTCTTCAGTGACTGAACGGTTGGGCCTAAAACCAAATTGGGACTCATCAAAAATTAGATGATCTTCTATGAATCCAAATAGTGACTTGCAAATAATGCGTTCCATTGTCTTGCAGGGAGTGGGGTTTAAACTAATCGGGCGATAGTTCAGTGGATCACTACGGGATCCTTTCTTATAGAACACCCCACGGAAGAGAAGGACCTGGGAGTTCTTATTGATTGCAATCTAAGCTTTAGTAACCACGTCCAAGCTTAAGTCAATAAAGCCAACAAGATACTTGGGGCAATTAAGCATACATTCCAATATCTAGACAAAGATGCCTTCCTCCCCCTGTACAAGAGTCCTATTCGACCCCATCTGGAGTATGCATCAGTAATCTGGTCTCCAAAAACTAAAAGAGACAGATATGGTGGAGAGGGTACAGCATAGAGCAACACGCATGGTTCACAGTATCTCTCATCTCTCCTAATCGGAGAGACTAAAAGCCCTTAATCTACCTACCCTGTACTTTAGAAGACATAGGTCAAATGTTATGCAACTATATAAGATTTCACATGGACATGATGAACTGCAAATAGGAAACCACTGTAAGCTGTGCGACAGGTCAATGTTTACTCCGGGTCTCTCGACTAACACAAGAGGACACTGCTTTAAGTACCAAGTGCAGAGCTCGTCTGGTCCAAGAGTCACTTCAATGTGGAACAAACTCTCAACAGAAACTGTAACCAGCAAAACTGTAAATATCTTTAAGTCAAGATTAGAAAAAGAATGGAAAAACCACAAAGACCTACACAGTTATATATTCACATATTGAAAAATCCGTTCTGCATACATCAACTAAAAACAACAGTACGGTCTCATTACCCAAGAGGGTACCTATCAACCGGGATTCAAGGTAAATTATTGTTCTTGTTTAAGTATGGCTGACTGTTTGGATGTAAAGAGGAGAGTGAATGTGTCTGAGTACCGTGTATGTGCTTTGACTGAGGAGGTGAGTCGATTACGTGCGGAATGCTTGAGACTGAACGATTTAGTGTCTGAATTGAGAGGAGATGCAAGTGTACGTTTGAAGAGTCAGATTGGGACCAGGAGGGAGGAAGTTAGGCCTAGAACAGGGACTGGAGAGAAAGCAGTAAGTGATGATGAGTGGTGGGTGAAAGTGAACAGAATAGATAAGTTTAGGACAGGTTAGGTGTGTGAATGAGAGGGACATGGAACCTGTTAAGCTAACTAACAGATTTGATGCCCTGAGAGAGAAAGAATTTGAAAGAGATTTGTCTGGTGTGGCCGTGCCTGAGAGTAGAATAGGAGGTCGAGTGAGTGAGAGCAGGAGGGAGGGTAATACTAGGCCTAGAGAGAATAGGAGAATGACTGAGGTGATTGTGATGGGTGACTCTCAGATTAGGTATTTAGATAGGAAGTTAAGTGAAAGTAAAAGGAGGGAATGAGAGTTTGTCTGCTTGGTGCTGGTGTAAATGATGTGTGTGAGAGGTATGATAGGGTGGTGTCTGGGTGTGAGAGGGAAGCAGTTGTGATTACACATGTCGGAGTAAACGATGTAAAGAAGGTGGGTACTTGTGAGTTACGAAAGCGGTATAAAAAGCTGATTAAAAGGATTTGTGAAAGTAGAGTAAAAGGCGTTGTTTCAGGTGTGCTTCCGAGAATGGATGTGGGGATGGAATGGTTGTCTCATGCAATGTGGTTGAATGAATATGTGAAAGGTTTGTGCAAGGAGTCAGGATTGGTGTTTACCTAAGAAGAACACAAGAAAAGAAGGAGACTGCAAAAGACCATTCATGGCCTACACTTGGCAGCTCCTGTTCCAGTCAACACACAAAAGATTTCTTACCAGAGAAAGGTCATCAACATTGTCACCCTTTACAGGAGTTTGTCAGATCTAATCTACAATATACATAAAATGCATCCAGAGGATTATGTCCATTCATGCAACTCCAAAATATAATCTCCCCACTCCTTAGAAAAATATATACATATGTACATAAAAAAAATCAGTCCCATCTAGCAGCTTCATCCATATATTTATCTAATCTATTCTTAAAACTACCCAGAGAGGAGGCTTCTATCACATGTCTAGTGAGCCTATTCCATTCATCTACCATACGATTTGTAAACCAATTCCTCCCAATCTCCTTCCTAAACCTATTCTTATCAAGCTTAAACCCATTGCCACGTGTCCTGTCATGTTCACTAAGTATAAGAACCTTACCCAGATTCCCTTTATTCTTTATTATATCCTTTTACCCATTTGATGACTTCAATCAATTCCCCTCTGACTCTTCTCCTTTCCAATGTATGTAGATTTAGTTTTCTGAGCCTTTCACCATAAGGTGAGTTCCTTAACCTTTGATAGGCCCTTGTGGCTTTTGTCATCCGTATAATTATGTTATGTTATGTTATCCTTCTCTGCACAGACTCAAGCAAATCAATATCCTGCCCTGTAATATGGTGACCAAAATTGTACTGCATAGTCTAGATGAGGCCTAACTAGCGCCAGATACAGTTTTAGAATCACTTCAGCACTTTTATTGTTTACACTCCTCCTAATGAATTCCAATATCCTATTAGCTTTATTCTTAGCATTTAGGCATTGCTTTCTAGGACGAAGGTCTGAACTTACCAAAATACCCAAGTCCCTCTCACAATCGGTCCTCCCTAAAATTCTCCCATTTAATTTTATAACTATTCAATGGATTATTTCTACCTATACTAAGTATACTACATTTGTCTATGTTAAACTTCATTTGCCATTTCTCGGCCCAATTGGACAGAATGGTCAACTCCTCCTGCATTACAACAGAATCAGAATCAGCCTTAATGGCCCTACCTAGCTTAGTATCATCAGCAAATTTACTCAGATCCCTACTTATACCTATGTCAAGATCATTAATTTAAATTAAGAATAGCAAGGGACCCAAAACAGATCCTTGCGGAACTCCACTGCTAACACACCCCCATTAAGATTTAAATCCATCTATACTAACTCTTTGCTGTCTGTCACCAAGCCATGACTGAATCCACCTAAATATACTGCCATCGATCCTCTGTGCTTTAACTTTGCTCAGAAGCCGTAAGTGTCGCACTCGATCAAAAGCCTTACTAAATTCCAAGTATAAAATATCATAGTTTTCATCATTATCTACTGCTTCATACACCTTACTATAAAAAGACAGCAAATTAGTCAGACAGGATTTACCCTTACTAAAGCCATGCTGTGATTCTTTTATCAACTTATGCTTATCCAAGTGATCCCTAATATTTTTTCCCCAATAGAGTGGTAAACTTCTGGAACAAATTGGCGCGGAGGGTAGTAGGTAGTCCAAATCTAAATGTATTTAAGAGTAGGTTAAGTGAGTTTATGGGGAGGGAAGGTTGTGATGGTTCCTAAGTTTTGTAGATATTAATATTGTTTGTATATATATCTATAGCTGCATGATTTAGTTCTTGACAAGCCTTGATTGGTGATACCCTTGTTTCTAGACACAATCCTCTGGATGTAGTTTTCTTGTGAGTTTGCGTGCCTTAAAAAAGAGGCGATTTGACTCGGATGACCTATGATGGCCCTTTGTGGCCTTTGTCATCTGTTATATTATATTGTGGGGGACTTTGATTTTGTCTTTCCCTGGCGATGGTGCTTTTTGTGGGTTGGTTTTGACGGATGTGGATGATCTTTGATAGGCCCTTGTGGCTTTTGTCATCCGTGAAGTTATGTTATGTTTTATGTTATGTTAAGGCCTCTGGCCCTGATAATATTGATTCTAGGGTACTTAAAGAAGGGGTATAAATTATCTCAATAGCTCTGGAGAAGTTGTATACTAGGTCACTGCAATATGGAGAAATACCCGATGATTGCAAGAGAGCGAATTTAGTCCCCATTTTCAAGAAGGGTAGTAAAGAGGATCCAAATAACTTTAGATCGGAAAGCTTAACTCCTGTAATCTGTAAAATTCTTGAGAAAATAGTTAAAAAAGGGATTTGCCAACATCTAGAGAGGGAGGGGTTAATCAGCGATGCTCAGCATAGGTTTAGATCAGGTAGATCATGTTTGACTAATTTACTAGACTTTCTGGAGTTTGTAACAAATCAAGTAGATAAGGAAGAGAATGTAGATGTAATTTACTTGGATTTTAGTAAAGCATTTAATAAGGTACCACATAGGGGGACTAGTTCATAAATTAAAAATGATTGGGATATGTGAGGGTGTTTCAAATTGGATAGCTGAGTGGCTGAAAGATGGAAGCAAAGGGTATTGCTAAATGGTATAAAGTCAGAGTGGAGAGATGTTATCAGTGAGGTTCCTCAGGGGTCAGTTCTCGGTCCATTATTATTTGTCATCTATATAAACGATCTTGGGGAGGCAGTTAATAATAAAGTGTCAATTTTTGCGGATGATACCAAATTAGCAGCTGTAGTTAAAGATATTGATGATAATTTTAAATAGGTAGAGATAGAGCAAGTTGTAAGTTTATGGAGTGTTTTGAGAATATCTTTTTGACCCAATTTGTTAATAAGCCAACAATGGGTGCCAATATATTAGATCTAATTCTTTCAAATGATGATCACTTAGTTAAAGGATTGAGTGTATGGGAATCATTGGGAAATAGTGATCATCAGATGAGTCGGTTTAATTTGCAAATAGTTAAGGGTAGAAAAACAACAAACTCCACAAAAATTCCAAATTTTTATAGGGCAGATTACGATAAATTACACAGCAGGCTGAATCAGATTAGGTGGGATATAGAATTCTATGGAAAGAATACTTATGAGATGTGGGATATTTTTAAGACTATATTAAACATGGTTCAGCAACAGTGTATTCCAATGAAGTCTATTAGGAAGAAATGTAGGAAACCATTATGGTGGAATCAAGAAATAGCTAATAAAGTTTCAGAGAAAAAAAGGGCATACCAGAGATTACAAAGTGAGAGTAGTTTAGATAATTTAAACCATTATGGGTCAACCAGAAATGAACTAAATAAGATTATTAAGAAGACCAAAAAGACAGCAGAAATTAATTTTAGCTAAAAATAATAATAAAGATCCTGAAAAATTCTTTTGCTATTATAGAATCAATAATAAATCTAACAGTGCTAAAATAGGGCCTATTAAATATGAAGGGGTTTTGAAAGAATCTGATGAGAAAATAATAGAGGTCCTTAATGATCATTTTGCTTCAGTATTCACAGAAGAGAAACCAGTTAGATTAATTGATGATAATTCTAGGTCAAGGGAAGTAGTGATAAATCCTATTAATATAGACAGAAGAAATTAAAGGGATTATAATGCAGTTAAATACTAGTAAGGCATCTGGCCCTGACAACATTCATTCTAGGATACTCAAAGAAGGTGTAGAAAGTATTGCAGTAGCTCTTGAGAAGATATTTACTAGATCACTAGAGTCTGGAGAAATACCAAATGATTGGAAATTGGCAAATGTAGTGCCAATTCTTTAAAATTTAGTAAGCTTTGAAGTTTTACATAATCTCCCCTATGAAAATTTGGAACTTTTACAGCATTCTCAGTTATTTTACCCCTCTTCAATTCCCAAGTTAAAATGAACTATCTGATGGTCAATATTTCCCAATGCTTCCCCAATAGTCAATTCTTGAACTAAATGAACAGTAAGGGAAATCAAAGCACGCTCAAATTATAAAATATATAAAACTTTTAAATACCCTTCTACATAGCCTTTTGGCTCATTTATAGTACCTATGAGTAGAAGCAGAAGTGTCCATAAGTCAACTTCAAATCTAACAATTTTCATATTTTAAATCTTTACCCACACAGCCCCCAACTGTTGCTTCTAATTTGGCTATGTTTAGTTCCCTTTTAGAAGGGAAGGTTGTGATGGATCCTAAGTTTTGTATGTATTAATATTGTTTGTATATATCTATAGCTGCATGATTTAGTTCTTGACAAGCCTTGATTGGTGATACCCTTGTTTCTGGACACAATCCTCTGGATGTAGTTTTCTTGGGAGTTTGGGTGCCTTAAATAGAGGCTGTTTGACTTGGATGACCTATGATGGGCTCTTGTGGCCTTTGTCATCTGTTATATTATATTGTAAGGAACTTTGATTTTGTCTTCCCTTGGTGATGATGCTTTTTGTGGGTGGGTTTCGACGGATGCGGATGACCTTTGATAGGCCCTTGTGGCTTTTGTAATTCATGAAATTATGTTATGTTATGTTATGATGCAAAAATAATGGAAATAATGGCAGAAGTCCAATAGTTTTTATTTTATTTAGTCAAATATCAGTTTTGGTGCTTCCAGCACCATCTTTGTTGTACACTAATTATTTTAATCCATTCATCACTACAGTTCATTTAAATCGACATTAAGCTAATCCACAGGGTCACCCTTAAGTCTGAACAAATGGCAAAATGCAGATTTTCAATAAAAAAACCATACATTTAGTGTTGGTTGCATGATCCTGCTCCAGGGAGGAACTCCCCCTCATTATTGTAGTCAGCTTCTTCTAACCTTTGTTCTATTTCTTATTTTTTGCAGCTTTGCTTGTTTAGGTTTGGTTTTGTTGTTTTTTTTTTTAATTTTAAAGTAGCCTAGTACTAGTCTGTGGATTTTTCCTTAGACAAACCATGTTGTTGGACACATCTAAGATTATTGGCTTTGATATGTTGTATCATTGCCTCCGAGAAAATTCTCTCTAGCATCTTGCATATTATTGAGGTTAGAGATACTGGGCGATAGTTGGCTGGGTCAGCCTTATTTTTCCTTCTTGTAAATGGGAGTGATGTTCGCTTCCCTCCACTGTTCTGGAAGCTCGGAGTTGGTGATGCTGGATTGGAATATTGCTGTCAGAGGTTTGGTTATTTTCTTTTGCTACTTCTCTAAGAACTCTAGGGTGTAGGTCGTCATTTCCCGGAGATTTATCAGTTCAAAGTGAATTCAGTTGTTTAAAAATCATGCTCTCTGTAATTTCTATTGTTCCTAGTGCCTCATACCTGAGGGGTTTAGGCTCAAAGTCTGAAAGGGAAATTTCTGTCCTCTTGTGTAAAGGTCTTAAAGTATTGCTCATTTAGTGTTTCGGCTTTATCCTTATCATCACTCACAAAGTTACCATGTGTATCCTTAAGGTCACCTACGTCAGTTCAAGTTTTCCTGCGGTTGTTGACATAGTTCCAAAAGGCTTTGTTATTGGTCTTGGCCTCCTTTGCTAATTTTTTTTCAAATTTCCTACGGGCCTCCCTTGATGCATGTGTAGCTGAATTTCTAGCTTCTGTGTAAGCTACCCAGTCAAGTTTGCTCTTTGTATTCAGATATCTTATCCATGCGTGGTACTTTTTCCTAGCTTTGCGGAAGGCATCCTTGTTCATCCATAGTGGTTTGTTCTTACTCTTTAAATTTTTTGTTGGTATATGATCCCTCACTGCCTTCATGATTCTTGATTGTAGTATATCAATGGCTTCTTGTGTCGACTTGCCCGCAAGCACTTCGTCCCATTCAATGCTTAGATCTTCTCTAATTTTTTCATAGTCTGCCTGCTCATAGTTCCATATTGTCCTCTTCTTTTCCTGAGGTGTTGTGCAGAAGATGAATTTGAAGTCCAATCTGGCATGATCACTTGCTCCTAGTGGCTCATGATGTACTAGTTGTTCAATCATTTCTTGCTCATTACTAAACACAAGATCATCCAATGTTGGAGTCTGCTCATTTCTATATCTGGTTTGCTGGGTGACGTGCTGATGTAAATATATATCTCGTACACATTCAACGAATCTGGATGCAGGATTATCTGGATTTTCTATGTTCAGCGTTTGAGGTGATGGGTTCCAGGTGATGCTCGGATGATTAAAATTTCCTGTGATGAGTAGATGAGTTTTCCGTTTGTTAGTTGCCCACCTGAGAGTATCATGTAATGCTGTGTCTTGTGTAGTTGCAAGTAGAGGTGAGCCGGATCTATAGATGACTCCTAAAAGCAAGTTGTTGTTGTGACTTCCCTGTATAGTTACCCATGTGCAGTCTTGGAATGAGTCCATTGGTGGCTTGATCTGTTTAGTATTAAGTGTAGATCTTACATATATACATGTCCCTCTGGTATTTTCTGCATATAAATCACTGGTGAATATATCGTATCCCTGAATTTGCATAACAGATAACTCTGGCACCTCCCCATATTTGGGTTTAATTTCTGTTATTAGTATTACATCATATTGCTTGTCATTTACTAAAGCACAGAGCTCGTCATATTTGTTCATAAGAGTTATCTGTATTGGTATAGGATATTCTTAGTTCTGTTCGCTTGTTTCCACCACTTTTCTCTTTCTTATTATCCACCTTTTGTTTGGTTGTTTTACTTGTTGGTCCTTCAGTTGCTCCCTTAAGTTTTTTGACTCCTCCAATTGTTTCTTGGTTAGGTCAGGACATATATAAATCTGGTTGTGGATAGGGTGCGAGCTATTATGTAATTCTTTGGCCTTGATCAATATCTGCTTCCTCTCACTTAAGCTGGCCATTGTTATCCTGAGTAGTCGGGCACGTTCACAGTTTGGCTTTCCCATCCTTTGTACATTATTGATGTTGATCTTAAGTTTAAACTCTTCCTGAATAAGTTTGGTTACCCTGTTTATGTCACCCTCCTTCGAGTTTGTCTCAGGTAGATTATGTATGATAAGGTTGAATTTCCTAGCTTCTTGGTCTTTCTTCTCATTCAATTTCAGATCTACTTTGTCAGTCAATGATTTTGTTACTGTGTCAGTTGTTTTGCTGACTATTTGCTCAATTAGCTGTTCTTCAGTTAATCTCCCAAGCCTGTCTGTTGCTGGTTTACCTCTAAGCACTGCTGTGTTTCCTCTAGTTGAAGAATTCTGGCTTCTAAAGAGATGTTGTTGTCACTCAGTTTCCCCACTTTCTCTCCTAGGTTCATCTTCACATCGCTTAGTTCTTGGCTCACTTGGTTTATTTTCTCATTTACCTTCTGTATTTCACCTGTCATTGCTACTATACTCTGGTAGAGCTTTTTCGCCCCCATTTTGCAGTTTTGGCAGTACCAGTGGCATTTGTCTGGTTCATCTGTTAATACTTGGTATAGGCTGTCAGAAACTTTTGCGCATTTTGTTTGGAACCAGAGTACACATATTTCACATTCTATGTCCTTGTCACTCTCTTTTACCAACTCACCACATTCACCGCATTTATATGCTTCCCGTTTAGGGATAGTGTTATGTTTATCCATGTCCTTCTTATTGTTTGTGGCATTTCTTTTGCCATTACATTCGGTTTTAAGCGTACTCACGTTAGCGCCACAGCGTCCACCTTCTGCCATCTTGAGTCTTTGTTTACCTTTTGTTTCAACGTCACCGTTGTGGTATTTTTTTTAAACGGGGCAAAAATTTGGGTCTTCATGGCGAAATAATACTGTCCGTTTATATCACATTCACTTCAACAATAACTAAATTCCTTTTCTTTGTTCACAAATTGTGTTCAAGTTTCACAAAAATCATTCAAAACACAGAATTTGTAGGGTGCTTTGCGCACGTCTATAATAACTGTAAAGTGCAAGCTAAGGCAAGCTTTAATGGAGTGAATACTCTACAAGAGGAAAACAATCAGTTAAGAGAAAGACTGAGGATACTAGAAGAGAAATGGAAAGAAATGAAAGATGAAATAATAAAAGAAACTATAAAAAGTAAAAGAAATAATAAATACAGAACAAATTATAAAATAAGCGGTACAAGAAATGCAAAAAAAATGGAGGAATTAGAAGAAAGAGATCAAAAACAACAATATTGTTATTTATAATCTTGATGAATCAAGCAACACCAGTGTGGTAGTGTAGCGGGCCAAAAATAGATCTCTAATCCCAATTGATAATCGATCCAACCCGCTTCCTACACTGTCCGGACGTGAGAAATCCAGGGAGAATAAAATGGATTGTATATACAGTCCCTTTACTTACAAAAAAAATACAATGATAGTTACAGTTTATATTTACAACAATTTTATATTTACTAGGGAAGTGTGCACACTTCAAAATGAGGCTAAATTCCCCAATCAAAATCCGATACCAAACGAGAATCTTATAACCGGCGGATACAACAATTTACTTATATTCTACACAAAACAAAAAAAACACAACCACAACTGAACGAAAAGGGGGCACGCGCTATCACTTGCTGGAGGTGGGTGGTAGTTGGCTAACTTAGAAGGAGGCAGGATTGTCAACGAAGGCAGGTATGGCGGTTCAGGTGGTTAGAGACACGAAAGCCCTCCTCTCAGGGCTGGGTGGAGCACTCATCTATAGAACCCCTCTTGCTACCAGTCCACACTTCCACTCTCTGTAGAAGAGATATATCCTCCTTTTATGACCCATTTATTTATACATGGATGGCGAAACTAATAAGTGGGCATTACCCGAAAATACATCGACTAGCTTACCTCTTTCCAGAATAACGCTTTGATAAAAGATTAATTTAAACAAAGTACAATCTTATTATAGTGATATCTCAAAATTAGCTACTATCTTTCCAGAATAACGCCTGGAAAGAAAGAAAAACATGGTAATCATTTTATACATGAAATAAACAAAAATAAAACAAACCCATTCCCATTCACACACATTCTTACAGAGGGAGGGAGAGGGTACTGAGAAAAGGGGTGGGAGAATGGCCCTTTTACACACACTCACATTCGCCCCACCACACCCCTCCTTCCTTAAGCCATTCGACCAGCCACTCACTAAACCCTTTCAATCACTCTTCACGGTACCACTTGTGCTCAATCGCACCCATTCACACTCTTCTACCATCCCCTGGCTATGCCTAGCAATTAGTCGGGGTTGTTCGTCAGTCCTCCTGTCAGTCTCATCGTCACTATTTATCATCTCATCAACCATACTCTTAGCCCTCATTACCAGTTCTCCCATCTCACGACAGAATTCTTTCATACTCTTCCGTTCAGAACCCTCACTCTTCATACCCCCATTCATCAGCTCCTCACTCACAGCTCTCATCCAACTCAAGGTACATTCTTGCGAAACAGACAGGTCACTCACATCCCCTGTATTCTCAACAGGCATACCAGAAACCCCTCTGACTGGTTCCCACCAGAAACCTGAAAAATCAGCCACTTCATCATTCACTACATCAAACTCACCCCTACTATTACCATTCATAAAACCCGAAAAATCAGCCACACTAGGTTCATTCTGCCCAAACACACTATCATTCATACTGTTCCCAAAACCAGAAAAATCAGGCACAGGCAGCTCACTCACTCGTCTACTTATACCAGCCAAATCACTCACCTGTTTACGCAAAAACTCAATCTCCCTTTCAAGATCCCCCATACCAGAAACACTCTGCTCAGACTTACTTTCATTCGTACTTGCATTCTTCTTTGTACGCTTTCTACTCCTCGAGACTAAGACTAGCTCTTTCCCAGACAGATCCATACTATCACATTCAATCTCATCATCATGCACTTTACCTCTCTCTCTACACAGTCCATACACCGGATGGCTCACCAGGTAGTCAGGAGGTTCTCTCCATCTCCTTAACTGACTCTGATGAGCCCGCACTCTCTCAGTCATGCCGTCATTCAAACTCTCCAAAACATACGTTACCCCATTCTCCCAAACTCTCACAACTCTATAAGGTCCATCAAACTTCTCACTCATCTTTGATACATTCAACCTACCCTTCACTTCTTTCACCTTCAATACTTTTGTACCTAATTCAAATGAACGGAACCTTTCATGCGCCTCACGCCATACACTCTGCTCACTTTCACTCAAACGAAACCTATCTTTCACTCGCCTTTCAAAATTCATCACAAACTGACATGGGGACATTCCAGTTGCACTATGCACAGTTGAATTATACGCCCACAACACTCTCCCCAGACACACATCCCAGTCATTCACTGTCGTACTCATCATTCTCAACATCTCACACCATTCTCTCTCAACATTTGCTCAAACACTTCCCCTACAAATTCAGGCCCATTATCACTCAGACATCTTCTAGGCTTCCATACACACATAGGAAAGAACAACTGCTCAACCACACGCGCAACAGTCACACTCCTTTTATCTCTCACAGGTGCTGCATACACAAACTTACTTTTATGATCAACCATCACAACCATACCAACATTCCCAGCACTCGTACGCGGCAAAGACACACAATCAATCACTACCAATTCAAACGGTTCTTTCGCATCAACTTTCAACATCGGTGGTTTCACTTGCACACCTTTCACACGTAGTTGCAACATCATTCACAACAGTTCTCAGAAACGGGTGGAACACACGCTCCTTCATACACTCCCACAGCTTAAACTTACCCATATGCCCATAATTATCATGCACAACCTTCACCAGACCATTCATACCAACTAAGGACATCACAGGTACATACATATCATCACCACCCTTCACATGCCTCACAAAATATACAACATCCATACAAACAACAAAATCCTTAGCATACCTTTTAAAATCACTTAAACACTCTAGCCATTCATTCAAATCAACACGCATTATTACACACTTCTTCAACTCACTAACAAAAGGACACATCTCTTGCATCTTTAGAATATCATCATCACTTAAAATCTCATTCTCATCATCCATGACCAACTCAATCATGCCACAAAATTTGACAACATTCTTCGCACACTCATTCAACTTCATCACCTCACATTCACCTTTCATAAGACGATCCTTATCAGCATCCAAAGACAAATCATTCAATCTCATAAAGTCTACACCAAGCAAGAAACAACAAGGCATTTGCTCACCTTTCAGAATCACAAAGTCATGCCTCACATTCACACCATTACCCAAACTCACTTTCAGACTAACCTGTTTCCATGCCACTATCAAGCCATTCCCTAATCCACTTATCCTTAACTTCACAGGTTTATGCTCGCAACATTTAAACTCATCATACTTACTCAGAATCTTCTCAATCACTAAAGACACCTGCGCTCCAGTATCAATCAAACCACAGAACAACCTTTCACCAACTTTCACTCTCGCTTCCATCATATCAGGTCCACCATGTTCGCAATACACCGAAGGAACAAGCACACCAACATCAGCACTGATATCCACACTGTCATTAACTCCCATATCATCACTCAACACACACTCATCTTCATCCAGACAATCATTCTTCTCTCTTATATATGAACACTTTTCAATTACCCAATTGTAGTGCACACCGCTCAAACATTGCAGATGTACCACATTAGGATTCAAACCCTTCATCTTCTCATCATTGTACACAATCGGCCTCTCACCACCAAAGTGCACATAAACAATCACTCCATACAAACGACTCACTACAATCAACACTTCCTGAAATGGCGGGACCCCTTGCATACACATCGCTCTCAATTCTTTCATGAAGTTCCGCACCTTTGCCATACCAATGCTTTCAGGCTTCCTACACACTTCATTCATTACCTCCTTCCTTAAATCATCTACACTATCGGGCACTCTCACATCTACTCCATCACTCTTCAAATCTTGCAAACCATTCCATACACTCTCAAACAAGGAATCACCACCACCCTTACTCTCTTTTCCATTCATAATCCCTTTCGGCAAATACTCAGGATCACTCACTCCACACACATTTTCATCATTCGTACCAGGATACCTTGACATCAAATCAGCCACTCCATTCCGTTCACCAGGCACATACTCAATCACATAGTCAAAGTCACTCAAATCTTCCAAAGTCCTTGCAATCCTACTATCAGCCCACTTCATACGCTGCAGATACACAAGAGGTTGATGATCGGTTTTTATCACAAACCTCACACCATACAAAAATGGACGCAACACTTTCAAACAATATCTTATCGCAGCCAGCTCTCGTTCCACAGTCGAATACTTTCGTTCTGCAACATTCATAGCCTTGGATACATACCCAATTATTCGCCTGACATTCTCTCCATTCAAATGCTGCTCTTGCATCAGAAAACCTCCCATACAATACCCACTCGCATCTGTATACAGTTCAAGCATTTTAGCATTTACACTATAATCTGGGTAAGCCAATTCAACATCTTCAGCCGCTGCCTCTTTCAATCTCTCATACGCCTCATTCATCTTATCATTCCACTTGACAACCGTACTACCTTTCTTGCCCATCCACTCAGTCAGAGGCTTACTCACACCAGAACAATCACGTATAAACTTTCGCTGGAACTCAATCAAACCCAAAAATGACTTCAGTTGCTTCACAGTCACCGGTTTAGGAAACATTCGCACCTTCTCAACATACTTCGATGATTTTCGCAACCCATTCTCACTCACCATATGCCCAAGGAATTCCACTTCTTTCGCAAACCATTCACACTTCGCCACTTTCACCTTCACACCAACACTCTCCAACGTTCTCAACACATCATTCACCAATCTCATATGCTCCTCAAAAGTCTCAGTCATAATCAAAATATCATCTATAAACGCAATCACATTCTTACTCGCAAACTTACTCAACACAACATTCATTGCCCGCTGGAAGGCTCCGGGAGCATTAGCCAACCCAAAGCTGAGGTTCCGGAACTGGTAATGCCTCTTTGAGGAAGAGAAGGCAGTTACTGGCCTGCTCTCCTCAGCAATGGGCATCTGGTAATACCCCCGTACCAGATCCAGCTTCGTAAACCACTCCATACCATGCATACTATACACACACTCAGATACCACACACATCGGAAACTTTTCTTTCACAGTCCTTTCATTCACCTTTCGATAATCCACACACAGACGCAATCTTCCATCCGGCTTACGTACAGGTACAATTGGACTATTCCATGCACTCTTGCTCTCTTCAATCACCCCCAATTGCTCCAATTCCAAGCACTGCTCCTCAATCTCATCAGCAACCGGACGTGGGAAATGCCTTGGCCGCTGATAGATTGGGGAATCCTCCTTCAGGATAATCTTGAATTCCGGGAGCTTTGCAACCCCGAAATCCAGATCACCCTTACTGAGGGCTCCCTTTCGTTCAAATATCATTCGATACACATCCTCCCTTTCATACTCAGTTAAACATCCATCCAATTCCACCATGCTCTTCACCTCATTATACATCCATTCGCATGTCTTTTCATTCGCAACATTCACCCTGATATCCGTACTATCGTCCATACCTACCTCATTGACAGTGGAGAGGTGGCCCAGTACATCTCCGACTTGGATTCCCCTCACCTGCCCTTTCACACTGGGGTCCGCCTGCACACATACAAAAGGATCATTCATTCTCATCAAGCCATCAAACACACAAGCAACACGCCTTACCTTATAACACGCATCATTTCCATCCAATATCACAGTGTTCTCACTCACATTCAAACTAACATCCTTACTCCAACTCACTCTAACAGACACCCGTTCACCCTTCACAAGCCTTACATTCTCCATAGCAGTCACCTCAATACCAGTAAACACACTCCTCAAAACGCTACCATCTTTCCCTAGATACAACTTATACACCCCATTTTTACCAATCTTTCTCTCAATCTGATCACTCGCAGGATGCACAACCATACGATTCATTTTCATAAAATCATAGCCCAAAATCACACCATATTCACTACTCACCTTATCAATCACAGAAAATTCACATTCATTCATCATCATACCATGCATTCGAACAGCTGACCTTATCATTCCAATCACAGGCACTCTCCTATTACCAATACCTACTAAACTTCCCTTGCACTCAGACAGGAGGGCTTTCTCGCTAACCTTGTCATACACATCTTTATACACCAAGCTCGCCTTGCATCCAGAATCTATTAAAGCCAAACACTCAATTCCATTCAATTCCACCTTCACGCTCAGACACTCATACTTCCTACCAGACAGCACTTTCACACTCGACAGACTTACCAACACATTACTCACACTCATGCACCCAGAGGATACTTCAGCAGGTACCCTCTTACCATTCAGTTTCCCGCTTCAGACTTTCCATTCACACCTTGCGCTCTCAGTCTAATCCAACACTTTTCACTTGAATGTCCTTCCATCGCACAATAGCTACATACATTCCTCTGGTCACGACACATCCTTGCATAATGACCAGCCTTTCCACAATTACCACAAGCATACTTCACACTCCCCCCAGCAGTTGCTCCACCATTCAACCTCGGACAATCTTTCTTCAAATGGCCTATTTCTTTACACTCAAAGCACTCTTTCACACTTTCCTGGCAATCCTTTATCATATGCCCTTTCTTACCACACCCAAAACATGCACCAGATGTCCACCTACATTCTGCCAACATATGACCTTTCCTTCCACACCCATGACATTCCACAATCTTTCTCCCACCATTCGGTCTCTCGTTTGCTGGGACATACCTCGGTTTCTCTCTCATATATCCGTTCCCACGCTTGAAATTCATCTGCCCCCTTCCATTCGACCACCCTCCATTTGCCCATCCATTCTGCCGGCCCAGGAAGTTTGACATCACTCCAGCTGGTGCAGCCTTCAGGGCATCCCTGTAGCTGACAATTGCTGGGGTGGATGAAAGCTCCTGGGCTTCTTACCCCCAACATTCACACTGTATCATCCATCCTCTTCTAGATCGCTTTCATCATCAAATCGTCCATCTTCTAACAGTTCCAACACATCCTCCCACATCAACCGTTCACCTTTCAGTCTCACTCTCTCCTTTCTCTTTCCACTCAGCCATTCACTCACCTTTCGCGGGATCGTGTCCAAAAACTTCCTCATGAGTGGTTTACATTCATTTACATCATCATCACCATACCTCGTTCTTGCCATACTCTCAAGCCTATGTACATACATATTCACACTTTCACTCTTCCCCATTCGAGCCTTCTCAAATTCATTCTCACTCTCTTTCATTCGTTTCACCTGCCCAATCAATCTCTTCTTCACTACATCGTACTTTGGCTCTCCCACACTCGTTATCACTCGCAAGAACTCCAACACTTTCCCATCCAAACAATCTCCCAGAACACTCACCCAGTGACCCTTGTTCTGCGGGTACTTGAGCTTGCAGTACCGCTCAAAATCCCCGAAGAACTCATCCATACTCTTTCCCCCATGCAATCTAAACTTATCAATCCTTGGCACTTCCCTAATCAAAATTCCTTTCCCCACGTTCACTTCACTCTCCGAAGAGCTACTCTCGGTCTCACTCATTCCAATCATATTGTCACTCTCTCCCTCATCTGAGTATAGCGAATCCACACTCTTCCCTCTCGCCTTCCTATCCTTAACCTTAGAACCATGCTTACTTCCTCTCTTACTTTCCACTCTCTTCCATTCACCCCATTTCCTACCACTCACAGTATCTTCTTTAGACTCAATCCTACTGCCATCCATTCCATTTAGCGGTGTCCCTTCAGTAGGAGCAGGGGTCAGGGTTGTAGGTCCTGGGACTGATCCAGCCCCTGTCATCATGTTATACAGGTCCTGCATCCGTCGGTCCATCTGATCCTGTCGGTCTCCCATTTCCTTCTTCATCTTATCAGTCTTTTCATTCATCCCTTTTATTTTATTCTCCATTCCCTCCATCATTCCCCGCAACATTTCACACTCCTCTTCTTTCTTTCTCAACTCTAGTCTCAATCGCACTACTTCTTCATTCAATGTTTCCGCTACAGCCATTGTTCCCAAGTTAGTAAAAAGATAGGGGAAGGGAAAAATCAATCAAACTACTTGTCACACTAATTGGGTATGGACTGCAATCCAATCCAGTCATGCTCCCAGTTTCGAAGTCTCATGTCCCTATTCGGGCGCCAAATGTAGCGGGCCGAAAATAGATGTCTAATCCCAATCGATAATCAATCCAACCCGCTTCCTACACTGTCCGGACGTGAGAAATCGAGGGAGAATAAAACGGATTGTATATACAGTCCCTTTACTTACAAAAAAAAATAATGATAGTTACAGTTTATATTTACAACAATTTTATATTTACTAGGGAAGTGTGCACACTTCAAAATGAGGCTAAATTCCCCAATCAAAATACGATACCAAACGAGAATCTTATAACCGGCGGATACAACAATTTACTTATATTCTACACAAAACAAAAAAAACACAACCAAAACTGAACGAAAAGGGGGCACGCGCTATCACTTGCTGGAGGTGGGTGGTAGTTGGCTAACTTAGAAGGAGGCAGGATTGTCAACGAAGGCAGGTATGACACGAAAGCCCTCCTCTCAGGGCTGGGTGGAGCACTCGTCTATAGAACCCCTCTTGCTACCAGTCCACACTTCCACTCTCTGTAGAAGAGATATATCCTCCTTTTATGACCCATTTATTTATACATGGATGGCGAAACTAATAAGTGGGCATTACCCGAAAATACATCGACTAGCTTACCTCTTTCCAGAATAACGCTTTGATAAAAGATTAATTTAAACAAAGTACAATCTTATTATAGTGATATCTCAAAATTAGCTACTATCTTTCCAGAATAACGCCTGGAAAGAAAGAAAAACATGGTAATCATTTTATACATGAAATAAACAAAAATAAAACAAACCCATTCCCATTCACACACATTCTTACAGAGGGAGGGAGAGGGTACTGAGAAAAGGGGTGGGAGAATGGCCCTTTTACACACACTCACATTCGCCCCACCACAGTAGGAAGGGAGCGAGAAGATATACAGGTCTGCGAGGGAATTTTCACACAATCTTGAAAGGTGGAAAATGTAACCATAGAGAAAGTCATAAGACTGGGGAAAAAGAAAGATGATATAAATAGACCACTATTGGTTAAATTAAATTCTGAGAGAGAAAAGTAGGAAGTTCTGAAAAACACAAAAATACCTAAAAGATGAGAAAGATGGTAAAATAAAAAAGATAGGAATAAGCAAAGATGTCTTTAAAAGAGAGACAAAGAAACAAAGAGTTGTGGAATGAGATAAAAGTTAGATGACAGAATGGTGACTATGGATGGACCATAGTAAATGGTAATATTATAAAGAAAAATGCATAACAATGATGCCTGGGAGAGAAAAAGCAGAAAACAGGCAATCAAGTCATCAAGGAAAACAATTTTTATATTAAGATAAATAATAGTAATAAAACAGAAACTTTAATGCAAAATAAAGATGAAAGCAGCATAATAGTAAATAAAAGTGAAATCTTTGAGAACATGATAAAGCTGCAAGAAGAAAAAGAAAGCACTATTATAACTGTGAACTATATAAATATATGTGGCTTATCAAAAGCAAAAATAGGTGAAATAGAACAAATAATTAAAAGCAAAGATGATATAATGATAGTAATAGAAACTCAATTAAATGTGAATACAATGAAGTAAATGAGATGCTTATAAAAGTACAGAGCATGAGAAATGAAAGAGACAAAAAGGGAGGTGGAAGGTGTCATGTTTGTGGATGTGTGGGATAGGTTTGTTGGAATGAAAGAAATGTATGCGATGGATGGACTGCATTTGAGTAGGAGGGGGGTAGATGTGTTGTGGGAGGAGTATGATCATGTTATTAGGTATTTGCGGGTGGGAAACTAGATACTAATAGTGGCCAGGGAATTATGAGAGGACATTATAGTACTGAAAGTAGAATGGACTTGGCAGATAACAGAAATAGGTTCCAAGGCAATAGAGGTGAGATCATTCAGGTTGGAAGAGGTGCTTCAGGGATAGGGGGGTTAAAATGTTTCTATACAAATGCTTGTAGTCCTAGAAACAAGAAGTATGAGCTATTTAGTTATATTAGTGATGAGGATATAGATATATTATGTGTTACTGAATCATGGGTTAATGAAATAGAATTTAGTGACACTATAAGTGAATTTGATTTACAGGGCTATAATATGTACATTAGTCAAAGGACAGGTAGGATTGGTGGAGGAATAATTATCTACATAAAAAACAACATTGTTTCAAGTTTAAATACTTCAATAAAGCAGGATGGAGTTGAGTCACTTTGGATAGATATTAGGTTCAGTAAAAATAGAATAGCACATTTGGGAGCTTTTTACAGACCACCTGGGCAGACTGATGATATAGATGAACTAATGATAAGGAAAATAAGTAAGGGATGTGAAACAGATGCAGTTATTATTGGGGACTTCAACTTAAACTCTGTGGACTGGGAAAATATGATAGGTAGGGATAGAACAAGTGGCAGGTTCATAGAATGCTTTGGGGATAATTTTATTAATCAATTTGTTAATGAGCCAACAAGGGGAAACAATATATTAGATTTAGTATTTTCTAACAGTGATGATTTAGTTCAAGAATTAACTGTTTGGGAGAAGCATTAACTGTTTGGGAGCTGCCAAGTGTAGGCCATGAATGGTCTTTTGCAGTCTCCTTCTTTTCTTATGTTCTTAAATAGTAACCATCAGATAGTTCGTTTTAACTTGGAAATTGAGAAGGGTAAAATAACTTGAGAATGCTGTAAAAGTTCCAAATTTTCATAAGGGAGATTATGTAAAACTTCGAAGCTTGCTAAATTTGGTAGACTGGGATGTAGAATTCAGAGGTAAAAATGCTTATGAGATGTGGGATACTATCAAGCATATAATAAATGTAGTCCAACAGCAATGTATCCCAATGAAGGCCATTAGGAACAAAAGTAGGAAACCATTATGGTGGAATCAGGAGATAGCTAGAAAAATTTCAGAGAAGAAAAGGCATATAAAAAATTACAGGTTGAAAATGATATTCAAAATTTAAGTGATTATAGAATGACTAGGAATGAGTTAAATAAGATTATAAAGAAGAACAAAAGGGTGTTAGAAACTAAATTAGCTCAGGATAGCAACAAAGATCCTAGAAAGTTCTTTAGTTACTATAAAATTAATAACAAGTCTGGCAGAGTTAAAATAGGACCTATCAAATATGAAGGGGTTGTGAGAGAAACTGATGAGGAAATAGTTGAGGTACTAAATGGTCATTTTGCATCAGTATTTACATAGGAGAAACTAAATAGTCTTATGTATAGTACTCATGGGTCAGGGAAAGAGGTGTTTACTACCATTAGTGTGGATCGGAGGATGATAAAAAGACTAATTTCCAAGTTAGATACTACCAAGGCCTCCGGCCCTGATAATATTCATTCTAGGATACTTAGCATGGGTTTAGATCAGGTAGATCATGTTTGACTAATTTACTAGACTTTCTAGAGTTTGTAAAAATTTAAGTAGATAAGGGAGAGAATGTTGATGCAATTTACTTGGATTCTAGTAAAGCATTTGATAAGGTACCACATAGGAGACTAGTTCATAAATTAAAAATAATTGGGATATGTGGGGGAGTTTCAAATTGGATAGCTGAGTGGCTGAAAGACAGGAAGCAAAGGGTAGTGCTAAATGGACTAAAGTCAGAGTGGAGGGATGTTATCAGTGGGGTTCCATAGGGGTCAGTTCTTGATCCATTATTATTTGTCATCTATATAAACGATCTTGGGGAGGCAGTTAATAATAAAGTGTCAATTTTTGCGGATGATACCAAATTAGCAGCTGTAGTTAAAGATATTGATGATAATTTTAAAGTGCAGGGGGATTTAAATAAATTGTTATCCTGGGCACATAAGTGGCAAATGACTTTCAACCTTGATAAGTGCAAAGTTATTAACATGGGAAAAGATAAGAGAATTTAACTATGAATTGGATGGGTTTGGCTGAGCTCAGTACAAGATGAGAAAGATCTAGGAGTAGTAATAGATAAGTCATTAAGGTTTTCTAAGCAGTTTATTGAAGCAAGAAATAGGGCAAATAGAGTGCTGGGTTTCATTAAGAGAAATGTCAGTTATAAAAGTAAGGAGGTTATTCTTAAACTCTATAACTCTTATGTTCGGCCACATCTAGAGTACTGTATACAGGCATGGTCCCCACATTTTAGACACGACATTAACCTTCTCGAGTCAGTGCAACGGAAGGCAACAAAGATTATTCCTTCCCTGAGGCACCTTGAATATATAGATAGACTGAGGGTATTAAATATGTTCATGTTCGAAAGGAGGTGTGTGAGAGGGGATATATATGATTGAGCTCTTTAGAATTTTTTCTGGGATAGATAAATTGGATGTTAGCAACTTTTTTGAGTTAGATGATGGAAATCGGACTAGAAGTCACCACTTGAAAATTAAAAATCAACGGTGTAGGTTGGATTTAAGAAAATATTTTTTCCCTAATAGAGTGGTAGACTTCTGGAACAAATTGCCGCAGAGAGTAGTAGGTTGTCCAAATTCCAATGTGTTTAAGAGTAGGTTGGATGAGTTTATGGGGAGGGAAGGTTGTGATGGTTCCTAAGTTTTGTATATATTAATATTGTTTGTATATATCTATAGCTGCATGATTTAGTTCTTGACAAGCCTTGATTGGTGATACCCTTGTTTCTGGATGCAATCCTCTGGATGTAGTTTTCTTGGGAGTTTGGGTGCCTTAAATAGAGGCTGTTTGACTCGGATGACCTATGCTGGGCCCTTGTGGCTTTTGTCATCTGTTATATTATATTGTGGGGGACTTTGATTTTGTCTTCCCCTGGTGATGTTGCTTTTTGTGGGTGGGTTTTGATGGATGCGGATGACCTTTGATTAGCCCTTGTGGCTTTTGTCATCGATGAAATTATGTTATGTTATATTATAATGGTTCAATACTGCACAGAAAGCAGCTATGATGTTATGAAACAAGAAACTAAAAGTAGAGATATAATGATGTTAAAATGAAAAATCAGAAACAAAAGAATTAAGATAATTATAGTATACTTTTCAGTTATAAACAGAAAAGAGGATCAAGAAAGAAATGATAAAATTAGAAAAGAGATAGAAGAAATAATCATTGAAAATCAGCAAGAGTCAACATTAATAATAGGAGACTTTAATGGATACTTAAAGGAAATTAGTGATCAAAAATGCGGATAGAAATGGAAAAATGATAATTAAATGGATGAATGATTTCAATTTAACTCTACTAAATATGGATGAAAAATGTGAAGAAAAGACAACATGGTCAAGAAACGAACAAGAAAGCACAATTGACTTTGCATTAATGAATGAAGAAATGTACTGTTTATTTAGGAAAATGAAAATAGATGAAAAACAAGAAATATGTGATCGCTTAGACCATAATATGATCCAAATAGAACTAGAAATAGTAAAAAATAAACAAAAACTCAAGTGGGGATCATGGATAGAAAAGGAGTATTATACAACAGAAGTTAAAGCACTGAATACTTTCAAGAATAATATAGAAAAAAGAATAAATGAAAATAGTATAGACACTATAAATCAGTTAAATAGCCAAATAATAGAGGCTGCTGTTGAAACTTTAAAGAAGACATACAAAAGAAAAACTGAATGTGTAAATGGAAAGTGAATAGAGGAAAAACCTTGGTTTACACAGGAAATAAGAAGTGAAATAGCAAAGAGAAGACAATATAATAAACAGAGAAGGAAAGCCCAAGGAGGAGACAGGGAAGAAAAGCAAAAACTCTACAAAGATCAAAAATATAAAGTACAAGCACTAGTAATGAAAGAAATAGAGATTCATGAAACAAAATACTGTTCAAGAAATAAGAAACAGCAAAGACAATTGGAAAAAACTATGGGAAATGTAAAAAAATTCAAAGAATAATAACCAAAGGCAAAGAAGTAAAGATATATGACACAGAAAGAAAAAAGCTAGATGAGGAGGCAGAGAGAACAGAATTCGTCCAATTTTGTAGGGAATTTACCAAAGAAATGAAAATAATATAACAGAAGTTTCAAATCAAGAAATAAGAGATGAATATGAAAGAAGCTTAAAAAGGGATGAAAATTTGGTAATACTCAGATATGGAAAAATTCCAGATGCAATCAAGGAACACTTTGATATGGCCATTAGAACAGAAGAAACTGTAAAGGCTCCTCCTGTACTCGAAAAACATCCCAACATGGTCTACAAAATAGAGCACCAAGTGCATACAAAAGAATGTATCACAGTGACCAGTATGAAAGACACATAAAGAAAATGAAAAGAAAAAAAGCAGCATGCCCAGATGGCATAAAAATAGAATTATGCAAAGAAATGATAAAAAGCAAGAAGTGTCTCATAACATTAACAAAATGCATAAATAGTGAAATGTTACAAGATCAGAAGCCGGAAAGCTGGAGTAAATCAAAAATAATAATGATCCCAAAAGTTTCAAAACCAACAGCAAAGGATCTTAGACCAATAGCCCTGACAGATCAGGTCATTCCGCACAAAATCAGGCAAATTTCAAAAACACTTGCCAGGTGACCATCTTTGATTTTCTTCATTTTTGAATATGTTGATACATGTCATAAAAGAACTTCACATCCAAAATTATAGCTCTGTACCTTAAACAGTTCCGGAGATATTGCCTGCCTAATTTTTTTGGCTTTTTAGAGACTAAGTCGATTCTTCAAAATTGCCGGCTTTAAGGCCTCATAAAACGCAGTTTGAAAGATATAGGTCTGAAAAGTTCAGGTCCTATAGAATCAGGGCCATAGATTCCCAAAAGGCAATCAAAACCAGTCTATCTCTAACTATCAAAGAGTTATAAGCTAGCAAAAACTGAAATATTGAACAAATCGTCATATCTGAAACAACTTCCGATTCAAAATATTCATACTTAGAAGCTTACCTATTTCAATAACATGGGAGGTTAAGAGACTTGTCTTTTATTTCTACCATCTCGACTCCAACGATGAGTAGATGCACAAAACACTTAATACAAAATTTAAATTGTTCACTCAAAAATAAATTCTTTAGAATATAATCTCCTTTTAATACTAAAATATAGTTCCATATCAATATGTAAAAATATATCAAAATTTATTTTGCTATTAATATATAACATCAATAATAACAATCAATAATCACAATTGTCCAACCTTGACTTGAACAAGCTAATAGTGGCTGCATTTATTACTTCTTCTGGCAGTGCATTCCAACTATTAACTACCCTGACACTAAAGGAGTTTGCTCTAGCTAAGGTTCTCCAATGACCTCTTTTCTTTAGTTTATAAGTGTTTGAATATGTGTTGGTCTCAGTGTACTCGAAGAAGAGCTTATAGTCAATATCCTCATCCATTTAGGATTTTATAAGTTTCTATTAAATCACCTCTTCATCTCCTCTTCTCAAGTGTTGTTGTGGGGAGCGGTGTGTGTATGTGTCTGTAGGGCCATTCTCCCAACTGCCTTTACATATATCTTTCCCTATCCCTGTGTGAGTATGTAGGTAGACAATTTTGTTCTTTGCCTTCTGATTTTTCATATTTTTAACACAAATAATGTTAACCGATTGTATTCTCTTTTCAGAGATATATTTTGTTTAAATCTTTCATAAATATAAGAATAAATATTTAGAAAGTTAATGTAATTTCCTCGGGTCGAGTGCCCACTTATTGGTTTTCCTTCCCTCTATAGTAAATAGATTGTAAATGGGGAATATCATCTCTTCTACAGAGTGGAATCTTGGATAGACTGCTAGAGGGGTTCTCTAGGCGAGTGCTATGCCCAGCCCTGAGACAGAGGGCTTTCTTACCTCGTTTGCCACATGCACTGCCCACCTGCATTGGCCTACTACCATCCCCCACATTGCACAAGTGATAATCCTGTACCCCTTTTCATTTCGTTGTTTTTCATTTTGTTGTGTGGAAATAGTTGTGTAAATTTGTTCTCTTCGCCCATTATAATTTTTATGTATCTTGTTTGGATTGTGATATTTGGCCTCATTTTGAAGTGTGCACACTTTTCTTTTGAAATTGAAATCAGAATAGGTTAATTGTTTGGGTGCATACCTGTATTATTTCCTTGTAAATTTGAAATTGTAATTATATTTGTAATTATATTATATAAGTAAAGGGACTGTATATCAAATTGTATCAATTCTTCCTCAGGTTCTCAAGGTCCATAAATTCTAGGATAAGGTTGGAACGCGGGGTTAGTGTTGCATTCGGACCGCTATATTTGGCACCCAAATAGGGACCTTGAGATCTCGAAACTGGAGGAATTTGATTTGATTGCAGTCCATCTTTATATTGGTAAAGTAGTTTGGTTGATTTTCCCCTCCTCCTATCCTCTGTTACTAACTTAGGAACAATGGCTTCGGCTGAAAGTTTGAATGAAGAAGTAGTGCGATTGAGACTGGAGTTGAGGAAGAAAGAAGAGGAGTGTGAAATGTTGAGAAATGTGATTGATGGATTAAAGAGTGATATGATGAGTATGGATGGGAAGACAGACAGGATGAGGAAAGAAATGGATGAGAGACAGAAGCAGGTCGACCAATGGATGAAGGACTTATATGCCATGATGAAGGGGTCAGGATTGGCTGCAGGACCCTCGACCTTGACCCCTGCTCCGACTGAAGGGGCTAAGACTAATGGAATAAATGGGAGTTTGTGCGATTCTAGAGAGGATAGGGTTATTATGAGTGATAGGAAGGACGGAGAATGAAAGAGAGTTGAAAGCAAGAGAAGAAGGAAGACTGGCTCAAAGGGGAAGGATAGGAAGGTAAGAGGAAAGAGTGTGGTCTCATTGTACTCGGACAAAGGAGAGAGTGATGGTATGATTGGTATGAGTGAGAGTGAGGGCAGCTCAAGTGAGAGGTAGGTAGGTTTAAGTTGCATTGTGGGAAAAGTGTGGATGAATTCTTCAGGAAATTTGAGGAATATTGTAAGATCAAGTACCGAGAGAATAAGGGATACTGGATGAATGTATTGGGGGAATGTTTGGAGGGAAAAGTATTGGAGTTTTTCCGCGTGATTACAAGTGTGGGGGAACCGAGGTATGATGTGATGAAGGAGAGATTGATTGGGCAGGTGAAATGAATGAAAGAGAGTGTGAAGTATAAAAGGGTGAATGAATTTGAGAAAGCTCAAATGGGGAAGAGTGAAAGTGTGAACATGTATGCACATAGGCTTGAGAGTATGGCGAGAAAGAGGTATGGTGATGATGTGAATGAATGTAAACCACTGATGAGGAAGTTTCTGGACATGATCCTATGAAAGGTGAGTGAATGGCTGAGTGGAAAGAGAAAGGAGAGAATGAGACTGACTGGTGAATGGTTGATGTGGGAGGATGTGTTGGAACTGTTGGAAGATGGATGATATGATGATGAAAGTGATCTAGAAGAGGGTGTATGGTACAGTTGTGGTGGAGCGAATGTGAGTGTGTGTGTGAAGGGCCATTCTCCCACCCCTTTCCCAATACCCTCTCCCTCCCTCTGTGTGAGCATTATGTGAATAACTGGCATTTAAATTTTGTTTTGTTTTTTATTTTTATTGATGTTTGTTTTCTCTTTTCAAAGAAAAGAGTTAGATGTTAAAATAGATTGAAAGCATAATATTTATATACATTTCAAAAGAACGCTAGCGAGGAAGAGTATTGTCTGATTAAAGAAGATTTACTGAGTTCGAGCATAGAGTGGAGACTGTGTGGACGCAACCGTGAGACAACAGACTTCTAGCAGAAGTTGAAAAGAGGCCTAGAGGGTTTCTACCCCTACCCTGATAGGAGGGTTTACACGACCTCTCATTGGAAACCATGACTGCACCTGGTTTCACCAGCCCTCATCGTGAACCAAGAAATATACAGCCTTGCCCTAACTCGCGAGTAATACCCTCTCACCCCCTTTTGTTTTAAAAAGCATCGTATGGTGTTGATTGAACTATCTTGTACTATTCAGTTTTTCTTTAAATTTTTTTTTAGCGCGCATTGTTTGACTCAGTACCGATTGGTGTTATTGTATAATTTTTTTTCCTCTTTGTCTGTTGTAGTTTTTTATCTTTTTTTTTGATTGGGGAATTTTGGCCTTGTTTGTGGTGTGCACACATTTTTTTCATTGAGTTCTTATAAGAAAATTTAATTTTCTTTTGTAATTATTGAATTTTTTGTTAGTAAAGGACTGTACATAGAATCCATTTCTTTCTCCTTTAATTTCTCACGTCCGGATTAGTGTAGGAAGCGGGTTGGATCGATTGGGGTTAGTCTAAATTTTTTGGCCCGCTACATTTGGCGCCCGAATAGGGACATAAGATCTCGAAACTAGGAGCGTGACGGGATTCGATTGCAGTCCATACCCAATTAGCGTGGCAGGTAGTTTGGTTGTTTTTTACCTTTGTCTATTGCTGTTACTCAACTGGGAGGATGGCTTCTGTGGAACAGGGCCTCCATGATGAGATCGTGAGACTGAGGCTGGAATTGAGGCAGAAAGAGGAGGAATGTATGATGTTGAGGAACGTGATTGATGGATTGAAGAGTGATGTGATGAGTATGGATGAGAAGACAGACAGAATGAGGAAAGAAATGGATGAGAGACAGAAGCAGGTCGACTGATGGATGAAGGACTTATATGACATGATGAAGGGGTCAGGACCGGCCCCAGGACACTCGATCTTGACCCCTGCTCCGACTGAAGGGGATAAGACTAATAGGATCAATGGGAGTGTGTGCGAGTCTAGAGAGGATAGGGTGATTATGAGTGATAGGAAGGACGGAGAATGGAAGAGAGTTGAACGCAAGAGAAGAAGGAAGACTGGTTCAAAGGGGAAGGATAGGAATGTAAGAGGCAAGAGTGTGGACTCATTGTACTCGGATGAAGGAGAGAGTAATGGTATGAGTTAGAGTGAAGTCAGCTCAATTGAGAGTGAAGTGAATGTGGGAAAGGGTATTTTGATAAGGGAAGTGCCAAAGATAGATAGATTTAGGTTACATGGTGGGAAAACTGTGGAAGAATTCTTTGGGGAATTTGAGCGATATTGTAAGCTCAAGTACCCGGAAAATAAGGGATACTGGATGAATGTTTTGGGAGAATGTTTGGAGGGAAAAGTATTGGAGTTTTTCTGCGTGATTACAAGTGTGGGGGAACCAAGGTACGATGTGGTGAAGGAGAGATTGATTGGGCAGGTGAAATGAATGAAAGAGAGTGTGAAGTATAAAAGGGTGAATGAATTTGACAAGGCTCGAATGGGGAAGAGTGAAAATGTGAACATGTATGCACATAGGCTTGAGAGTATGGCAAGAAAGAGGTATTGTGAAGATGATGTAAATGAATGTAAACCACTGATGAGGAAGTTTTTGGACACAATCCTGTGAAAGTTGAGTGAATGGCTGAGTGGAAAGAGAATGAGACTGACAGGTGAACGATTGATGTGGGAGGATGTGTTGGAGCTGTTGGAAGATGGACGATTTGATGATGAAAGCGATCTAGAAGAGGATGGATGGTACAGTGTGAATGTTGGGGGTAAAAAGCCCAGGAGCTTTCATCCACCCCAGCAGTTTGTCAGCTACAGGGATGCCCTGAAGGCTGCACCAGCTGGAGTGATGTCGAACTTCCTGGGCCGGCAGAATGGATGGGTAAATGGAGGGTGGTCGAACGGAAGGGGACAGATGAATTTCAAGCATGGGAATGGATATATGAGAGAGAAACCGCGGTATGTCCCAGCAAACGAGAGATCGAATGGTGGTAGAAAGATTGTGGAATGTCATCAGTGTGGAAGGAAAGGTCATATGTTGGCGGAATGTAGTTGGATGTCTGGTGCATGTTTTGGGCGTGGTAAGAAAGGGCATATGATAAAGAATTGCCGGGAAAGTATGAAAGAGTGCTTCGAGTGTAAAGAAAGAGGCCATTTGAAGAAAGATTGTCTGAGGTAGAATGGTGGAGCAACTGCTGGGGTAAGTATGAAGTATGCTTGTGGTAATTGTGGAAAGGTTGGTCATTATGTGAAGATGTGTCATGACCAGAGGAATGTATAGAGCTATTGTGTGATGGAAGGACATTCAAGTGAAAAGTGTTGGATCAGACTGAGAGTGCAAGGTGTGAATGGAAAGTCTGAAGCGGGAAACTGAATTGTAAGAGGGTACCTGGTGAAGTATCCTCTGGGTGCATGAGTGTGAGTAATGTGTTGGTAAGTCTGTCTAGTGTGAAAGTGCTGTCTGGTAGGAAGTATGAGTGTCTGAGTATGAAGGTGGAATTGAGTGTTTGGCTTTAATAGATTCTGGATGCAAGGCGAGCTTGGTGTATAAAGATGTGTATGACAAGGTGAGCGAGAAAGCCCTCCTGTCTGAGTGTAAGGGTAGTTTGGTAGGTATTGGTAATAGGAGAGTGCCTGTGATTGGAATGATAAGGTCAGCTGTTCGAATGCATGGTATGTTGATGAAGGAATGTGAATTCTCTGTGATTGGTAAGGTGAGTAGTGAGTATGGTATGATTTTGGGGTATGATTTTATGGAAGTAAACTGTATGGTTGTGCATCCTGCAAATGATCAGATTGAGAGGAAGATTGGTAAAAATGTGGTGTATAAGTTGTATGTCGGAAAAGATGGTAGTGTTTTGAGGAATGTGTTTACTAGTATTGAGGTTACTGCTATGGAGAGTGTAAGGCTTGTGAAGGGTGAAAGCATGTCTGTAAGGATATGAGTTTTGAATGTGGGTGAGAACACTGTGATATTGGATGGAAAGGATGCGTGTTTTAAGGTAAGGTGTGTTGCTTGTGTTTTTGATGGCTTGATGAGAATGAATGATCTGTTTGTATGTGTGCAGGCAGACCCTAGTGTGAAAGGACAGGTGAGGGGGATCCAATTCAGAGATGTACTAGGTCACCTCTCCTCTGTCAATGAGGTAGGTATGGATGATAGCACAGATGTCAGGGTGAATGTTGCAAATGAAAAGATATGTGAATGGACCTATAATGAAGTGAAGAGCATGGTGGAATTGGATGGATGTTTGGCTGAGTATGAAAGGGAGGATGGGAATCGAATGATATTTGAATGAAAGGCAGCCCTCAGTAAGGGTGATCTGGATTTTGGAGTTGCAAAACTCCCGGAATTCAAGATTGTCCTGAAGGAGGACGCCCCATTCTATCAGCGGCCGAGGCATTTCCCACATCCAGTTGCTGATGAGATTGAGGAGCAGTGTTTGGAATTAGAGGAATTGGGGGTGATTGAAGAAAGGAGAGTGCATGGAATAGTCCAATTGTGCCTGTATGTAAGCTGGATGGAAGATTGCATCTGTGTGTGGATTATCGAAAGGTGAAAGAAAGGTTTCTGATGTGTGTGGTATCTGAGTGTGTGTATAATATGCATGGGCTGGAGTGGTTTACAAAGCTGGATCGGGTATGGGGGTATTACCAGATGCCCATTGCTGAGGAGAGCCGCCCGGTAACTGCCTTCTCTTTCACAAAGAGGCATTATCAGCTCCGGAACCTCTATTTTGGGTTGGCTAATGCTCCCGGAGCCTTCCAGCGGGCAATGAACATTGTGTTGAGTAAGTTTGCAGGTAAGAATGTGATTGCGCTTATTGATGATATTTTGATTATGACTGAGACTTTTGAGGAGCATATGAGACTGGTGAATGATGTGTTGAGAACATTGGAGAGTGTTGGTGTGAAGGTGAAAGTAGCGAAATTTGAATGGGTTGCGAAAGTCGCCAAAGTATGTTGAGAAGGTATGAATATTTCAGAAACCTGTGACTGAAGCAACTGAAGTCATTTTGGGGTTTGATTGAGTTTCAGTGAAAGTTTATACGTGTTTGTTCTGGTGTGAGTAAGCCTCTGACTGAGTGGATGGGCAAGAAAGATACTACGGTTGTCAGGTGGAATGATAAGATGAATGAAGCATATGAGAAACTGAAAGAGGCAGCGGCTGAAGATGTTGAATTGGTGTATCCAGATTATAGTGTGAATGCTAAAATGCTTGAACTGTATAGAGATGCGAGTGCGTATTGTATGGGAGGTTTTCTGATGCAAGAGCAGTGTTTGAATGGAGAGAATGTCAGGCGAATAATTGAGTATTTATCCAAGGCTATGAATGTTGCAGTATGAAAGTATTCAACTGTGGAATGAGAGTTAACTCCAATAAGGTATTGTTTGAAAGTGTTGCACCCATTTTTGTATGGTGTGAGGTTCGTGATTAACACATATCATCAACCTCTTGTGTATCTGCAGCGTATGAAGTGGGCTGATAGTAGGATTGCAAGGACTTTGGAAGATTTGAGTGACTTTGATTATGTGATTGAGTACGTGCCTGGTGAATGAAATGGAGTGGCTGATTTGATGTCAACTCATCCTGGTACGAATGATGAAAATGTGTGTGGAGTGAGTGATGCTGAATAATTGCCGAAAGGGATTATGAATGGAAATGAGAGTAAAGTTGGTGGTGATTCCCTGTTTGAGAGTGTATGGAATGGTTTGCCAGATTTGAAGATTGTTGGAGTAGATGTGAGAGTGCCCGATAGTGTGGATGACTTAAGGAAGGAGGTATTGAGCGAAGTATGTAGGAAGCATGAAAGTATTGGTATGGCGAGGATGCGGAACTTCATGAAAGAATTGAGAGCGATGTGTATGCAAGGGGTCTCGCCATTTCAGGAAGTGTTGATTGTAGTGAGTCATTTGTATTGAGTAATTGTTTATGTGCACTTTGGTGGTGAGAGGTCGATTGTGTACAAAGATGAGAAGATGAAGGGTTTGAATCCTAATGTGGTACATCTGCAATGTTTGAGCGGTGTGCACTACAATTGGGTGATTGAAAAGTGTTCATATATGAGAGAGAAGCATGATTGTCTGGATTAAGATGAGTGTGTGGGGAGTTGATGATGGTGTAGATGTCAGTGCTGATGTTGGTGTGCTTGTTCCTTTGGTGTATTGCGAACATGGTGGACCTGATATGATGGAAGCGAGAGTAAAAGTTGGTGAAAGGTTCTTCTGTGGTTTGATTGATACTGGTGCGCAAGTGTCATTAGTGAATGAGAGGATTCTGAGTAAGTATGATAAATTTAGATGTTATTTGCATAAACCTGTGAAGTTACGGATAAGTGGATTAGAAAATGGCATGATAGTGGCATGGGAACAGGTTAGTCTGAAAGTGAGTTTGGGTAATGGTGTGAATGTGAAGAATGACTTTGTGATTCTGAAAGATGAGCAAATGCCGTGTTGTTTTCTGCTTGGTGTACTTTTATTAGATTGAATGATTTGTCTTTGGATGCTGATAGGATTGTATTATGGAAGGCAAATGTGAGGTGATGAGGTTGAATGAGTGTGCAAAGAATGTTATCAAATTTTACGGTATGATTGAGTTGGTCATGGATGATAAAAATGAGGTTTTGAGTGATGATGATATTCTAGAGATGCAAGAGAGGTGTCCTTTTGTCAGCGAGTTGAAGAGGTATGTAATGATGTGTGTTGATTTGAATGAATGGCCTGAGTGTTTAAGTGATTTTACAAGGTATGCTAAGAATCTTGTTGTTTGTATGGATGTTGTATATTTTGTGAGGCATATGAAGTGTGGTGATGATCTGTATGTACCGGTAATATTCTTAGTTGGTATGCTTGGTCTGGTGAAAGTTGTGTATGATAATTATGGGCATATGGATAAGTTTAAACTGTGGGAGTGTATGAAGGAGTGTGTGTTCCATCCGTTTCTGAGAACTGCTGTGAATGATGTTGCAACTAAGTGTGAAAATTGTCAGAAGCAAAAGGTGCAAGTCAAACCACCGATGTCGAAAGTTGATGCAAAAGAACCATTTGAATTGGTAATGATTGATTGTGTGTCTTTGCCGTGTACGAGTGCTGGGAATGTTGGTATGGTTGTTATGGTTGATTATAAAAGTAAGTTTGTGTATGCAGCGCCTGTGAGAGATAAAAGGAGTGTGACTGTTGCGTGTGTGGTTGAGCACATGAAAAGTTCCATTCATTTGAATTAGGTGTGAAAGTATTGAAGGTGAAAGAAGTGAAGGGTTGGTTGAATGTGTCGGAGATCAGTGAAAAGTTTGATGGACCATATAGTGTTGTGAGAGTTTGGGAAAATGGGGTGATGTATGTTTTGGAAAGTTTGAATAACGGTATGACTGAGAGAGTGTGGGCTCATCAGAGTCAATTAAGGAGATGGAGAGAACTTCCTGACTACCTGGTGTGCCATCCGGTGTATGAATTGTGCAAAGAGAGAAATAGGGTGTATGATGATGAGAAAGAATGTGATAGTTGGGATCTGTCTGGGAAAGTGCTAGTCTTGGTCTCGAGGAGTAGAAAGCGTACAAAGAAGAGTGAAAGGTTTTGGGAACAGTATGAATGATAGTGTGTTTGGGCAGAATGAACCTAGTGTGGCTGATTTTTCGGGTTTTATGAATGGTAATAGTAGGGGTGCATTTGATGTATTGAATGATGAAGTGGTTGATTTTTCAGGTTTCTGGTGGGAACCAGTCGAAGGGGTTTCTGGTATGCCTGTTGAGAATAGAGGGGATGTGAGTGACCTGTCTGTTTCGCAAGAGTGTGCTTTGAGTTTGATGAGGGCTGTGAGGGAGGAGATGATGAATGGAGGTATAAAGAGTGAAGGTTCTGAACGAAAAAGTATGAAAGAGTTCTGTCGAGAGATGAGCAAGTTAGTAATGAAAGCAAAGAGTATGGTGGATGACATGATTGATAGTGACAAAGAGACCAAGACTGAAAGGACAACTGACGAACGACCCGACCGATTGCTACGCATAGCCAGGGACCAGTAGAAGAGTGTAAATGGGTGTAGAAGGATGCGATTGAGCGCAAGTAGTACTGTGAAGAGTGATTGAAAAGGTATTGTGTGTAACTGGTCGAATGGCTTAAGGAAGGAGGGGTGTGGGAGAGCGGTGTGTATGTGTGTCTGTAGGGCCATTCTCCCAACCCATTTACATATATCCTTCACTACCCCTGTATGAGTGTGTGTGTAGACAATTTTGTTATTTGCCTTCCGACTTTTCATATTTTTAACACAAATAATGTTAACTGATTGTATTCTCTTTTCAGAGATGTATTTTTTTTAAATCTTTCATAAATATAAGAATAAATATTTCGAAAGTTATAAATTAGAATTGGTCGTGCGCACTTGGATGTTCACTTAGAAGTAAGAACATTAATGGAATTTCCTCGGGTCGAGTGCCCACTTATTGGTGAGTGCTCACTTATTGGTGAGTGCTATGCCCAGCCCTGAGACAGAGGGCTTTCTTACCTTGCTTGCCACCTGCATTGGCTGATGAGCATGCCCCCCTTTTATTGGCCTACTACCACCCCCCACAGCTCACAAGTGATAATCCTGTTGTAGCGGCGGAATCACGGACCTGACAAGGTCTGCTCGGTGGTTCAAGGAAAGGGTATTGAGGAGAGAGAGTATTTTCTATTTTAATTTAGAAACAGTAATTATAGCAAAATTTTCAACCCAAAATATTATACAACCCTAAACCAAAATCCAATACATATATATATATATATATATATATATGCAGTTGGCCTTACAATACTCTGGCCAACCACCACACATATATATTTACAAAAGGCCTTACATAAGATCTTGGCCACGCAAACAAATAGTATAACCAAGATATCGCGAAAGAGGGGTGCACCCTTAACTAACTAATGGAGTGAGACGTGTTGGAGAAAGTGAGAGGTCACTCACTTTATGCGGGATTCTGAGGGGCCTGTGAATCGGTAAATCCAAGGATTTCAGGTATCTGGGATGCTTGTTGGTCCCAACTGCTGGGTCACAGTCGGTGGGCCGTGGCTCCAATTACTCCCTGTAGACTGGAAGGTGCTCTCCAAGGTCCACACACAGAGTCTGCGAGGACTCTGTGACCGGACCATCAATTTGCTCTTGCTCACACCGACTACATGGCAGGAATACGGGCAGCTTTTCGGACTGCTTGGCAAAGAAGATGGGAGACGGTTGAAGGGAACTTAAACTTGCGGGCCATAGAGCCGCGACTGTTCCCATGGACCTATCCCCCAATGCCACGACGGCTTCAGGTTGCTTTCTGTCATCTCCGAATTAGACACACTCGTGTGACGCATCGCTATTTGATGGAGCGCTTGCCTGCGCCCTATTGTGACAACTGCGTCGTCCCCCAGACTATTCAGGGCAGTCTTGTTGAATGTCCCAGTCTAGGTGATCTTCGCGCATGTTACCTGTCCCAGTACCGGAATGGGCAGGGTCGCTACCGCCTGTCCCTTGTACTCGGGACAAGTGCATGCACATTGACAGGTGGACTTGTTGACTTTTTGGGGGAGGCCAACCTTCTCCCTATTATTTAACCTGTTTTTTTTTTTTTTTGTTTTTTCCCCCTTATAAGTCGGACACTCCGGCGCCAGGAGTACCTACCCCCAACGCACGAGCTTGCTTACTGCTCGCTTCCTTTTTCTATTTTTTTTTGGGGGGGGGGGAGTGTTTTTTATCCTTTTGAATTTGATTTTAAAGTAGCCTAGTACTAGGCGGTCCTTTTTAATACGGCGACTAATGCCCAAGTAGGTAGTCGCCAGATGAGCTCTTTAAAAAAAAAAAAAAAAATCTAAGGTCCATACCTTTGAAAATCGCCCCAAAAGGTAGGCGCACTTGCGATAGTCAGGAGGATTGGCTTCAGCCATCTCTGAAAGCCAGATGTCAGCGACAATCGGTACCACAGAACTGGAAAAGAGAAGGCACATTCAGTCACCTATTCACTGCCACACTCAAACATCCTTACTCCCTAACACATTCAACCATATCCACTCTCACACAATCTTCACTCACCTATCTTCCTTCTTCAGTCACAACTAATGACTTCCAAACTATTACTAAACAAAAATATTAGCTGAAAGAATCCGGCTAAAAAGAAAACAGATGAACGGGGGAGCACGATAGAGATCCATCAAGTCCTCCCCACACAAAGCAAAGATGGTGATCACTCGATTAGACATAGGGGAGGGGAGGCGGACAACCAAACCACTACACCGTACCCCTTTTCATTCGGTTGTTTTTCATTTTGTTGTGTGGAAATAGTTGTGTAAATTTGTTCTCTTCACACATTATAATTTTTTTGTATCTTGTTTGGATTGGGATATTTGGCCTCATTTTGAAGTGTGCGCACACTTCTTTTGAAATTAAAATCAGAATAGGTTAATTGTTTGGGTGGTAACCTGTATTATTTCCTTGTAAATTTGAAATTGTAATTATATTTGTAATTATATTATATAAGTAAAGGGACTGTATATCAAACTGTATCAATTCTTCCTCGGGGTTCTCAAGGTTCATAAATTCGTATTCAAGATCTCTCAATTCTGGAACAAGCTTAGTCATACATCTTTGAATTTTTTCAAGTTCAAGTATGTCCTTTTTGTAGTACGATGACCAGCTCTGGACAGCATATTCAAGGTGTGGCCTAACAAGCGCACAGTATAAAGTATGACAAGTATCTAATTCAAGGTCAGGAAAATGTCTCTTAATCAGCCCCACCATCTGGTTGGCTTTCTCTGCTACCACATTAACATGATGTGAAGGCTTTAGGTCTGCTGACACATAAACAACTAAGTCCTCTTCTACATTTGATTCCTTGAGTTGCTTTCTTTTGAAATCATAGTTTTTATGTGGATTTCTGTGACCAATGTGCATGGTGACACATTTATTGGCATTAAAGTCTAGCAACCATTTAATACTTCAATTTTCAAGTTTTTTCAAGTCCCTCTGCATTAATTCAATGTCTTCTTGTGATCTAATTTCCTTAAAAAAAATTTCATCATCAGCAAAAAGCAATACTGGACATTCCAATTCATTCACTAGGTCATTAATGTAAATAAGAAATAGTACAGGACCCAAAATGGAACCTTGTGGTACTCCTGAAGTTACCCTTAGTTTATCAGACTTGGTCCCTCTTATCTCCACATACTGTTTGTTCCCTTCCAGTTAAAAATGCCTTAATCCAATGTAAAATTTTACCTCTTATCCCATATGCCTCCAACTTACTTAATAGTCTCTCATGTGACACTGTATCCAATGCTTTCCTACAGTCAACATAGTTTACATCAACTGGTATTTGATTATCCAGTGCTACTGCCAAGGTCTCCATATATATCAGTAAGTTTGTAAGTGTGCTTCTCTTTGCTCTAAACCCATGTTGACAATGATAAATCAATTCATTATCTTCTAGATGCTTAACTACAACTTTTCTTATAAGTTTTTCACACATTTTACAAATTACACAGGTCAGGGATACTGATCTGTAATTTTGAGGGGGTCAAGAATATCACCTTTTTTTATAGATTGGACACAAAAACCCAAGAATCCAAAGAGCTGGTACTATCCCTGAATCAAGTGATTTCTTGATAATAATTAAAACTGGTAAGGCAGTTCATTGTGACATTTGCTCAAGGGCTTCGGATCAATTCCATCTGCACCCTTTGTTTTATTACCATTAGCTTTTTTCATTAGTTCCTTAATCTCATACATATCCACATCAATTTCTTCAATTACTGGCCCATAATATCCAATATCAAATGCTGGTATATTCAATACATCCTCCTGTATGAACACACTTTGAAATGCTGTATTCATTTCATTGGCAGTTTCTAAGTCTGTTTTGGTTATTTCAACATTTTGATTCCTCACGTTAAGTACCTTTTCTTTTATGCTGGTTTGACTCCTCACAAAACTCCAGAAATGCTTAGGGTTTACTTTTATGTCCTTATATAATTTCTTATTTATATATTTCTTTAACTTCCTTTTCTCTAAAGAGTTCAATCCAGTTAATTTCTGCTAACTCTCTTTTCATTCCAACATAGTTAGCTTTGTGAAAATTATATCTAGGATGCTGGCTACTATCTACCTCTTCATTACCCGTGTCCAGTAAGAGATCACATGCATCACAGCATGATGACTTTTCCCTATGGGGGAAGCAATTCTAAACCTGTAATGTCATGAGAATCCCAGGTAAAAATGAGATCAAGCCTTGATGGATTGTTTTCTTCTAAATTGTTAGTGACTTCCAAAACATGTTGTTGTAAGAACACATCATTAACACTATCAAGAAAATTTCTTCCATCCAGAATCTGGCCAACACTAGATATTTCATGGTTTTCCCAGTTTATCTCCTTAAAATTAAAATCACCACAAATAAACACCTGAGATTCATTGTTATAATCACCACTTAGCCTTATAAGGTCACAGAGAAGGTTATTCTTCTCTCTTACTGAAGCTTGGGGTCTGTATATTGTCCCAACTAACACACCCTTATTCTGACATTTAACTTCACACCAAACCACTTCAGCATAAGCATGGTTGTTCAAAATATTCACATTGCTACTTGAAGATACTAACGCCGTGATGCCACGGTTTTGGCGAGCCGGGCAGATGTCGAGATTATCTTCTGCTGGGTTCCTGGACATGTAGGAATTGTGGGGAATGAGCGCGCCGATGAGGGCGCCAAAGAGTCCGCGACGACTCTGCGCCTGGACCAGAGTTTCGCTCTTCCTCACACCGACTACATGGCAGGAATACGGCCAGCTCTTCCGACGGCTTGGCAAAGAAGAAGGGAACTTAAAGTTGCATGCCATTGCGCCGCGACTGTTCCCATGGACCTATGTCCCAATGCCGCGACGGCTTCAGGTTGCTTTCTGTCATCTCCGAATTGGACACACTCGTGTGACGCATCACTATTTGATGGAGCGCTCGCCTGCGCCCTATTGCGACGACTGCGTCATCCCCCAGACTGGTTGGCACATTCTTGTCGAATGTCCCAGTCTGGGTGATCTTCGTGCACATTACCTGTCCCGGTACTGGGATTGGCGGGGTCGCTACCACCTGTCCTTTGTACTCGGGACGAGTGCGTGCACATTGACTGGTAGACTTGTTGACTATTTGGGGGAGGCTGGCCTTCTCCCTTTCATTTAACTAGGTTTAGTTGTTGTTTTTGTTATTGTTTTGTTATTGTTATTGTTATTTCTTTTTATTGTTGTTTCCTGTTCAAATTTTTTAAAGTAGCCTAGAACTAGGCTTTTTGTTTACGGCGACTTATGCCTAAGTGGGCAGTCGCCAGATAGCCCCTTAAAAAAAATAAAAATTAAATAAGATACTAACTTTTAATTCACTAACACTACCACACCACCTCTAGGCGCTGCTTGATTTACTCTGTCTTTTCTGAATACAGTATAATTATCAACATCAAAAATTTCTGAATTATGATGATTACTCAATTTAGTTTCTGTTAGACACACAATATCTGGTTTGATTTCATCAATCAGCACCTGCAATTCACTTGATTTATTGAAAACTCCATCAGTGTTAGTATACATACATTTGAGGGTGGTGTGGGTGTCTAAAAATTCATTCTTAGAGAGGCATTTGGATTCACTTTCACTTTAACTAGCTTGTTACCCCTAATAATCCACTTACTGTCCTTAATACTCTGTTGTTTGAGATCTTCATTCTTTTGTTTCATGTTATCCACCAGGATTTTCCTTCCTCTCGCTCTCTCTCTCTCTCATAACGAAAATAGAGGGAGAGGTGATGCCCCCTTGTCACGGGAGGAGAGCTTGTGTGGACCTTGGACTTTTCGAGCTATGTCGACGGGGGTACCTCTTCTGGGTACCCCTGGTAGGGCTTCCCTTGTCGATTTGTTTGGAAACGAGGTTCCAGACTAAGTGTGTCATTTCTTCATTTTCTACTCTATCCCTCTCCTTTTTTACTTTTATCCTATCTCCCACTCATACAAAAAGAAAAAAAAAAAAAGAAAGCATATTCCTATCGTGTCACTCTTTCCCTTTCTTCCTCTATCTACCTATAAGGACCTGGCAGCTACCTCATGCGTCAGAAGAGAGGCTTTGGAACCTCTATAAACAATGCCAATCAACGCTCACTGGTTGCGAGAGACTAGGACTAGAGGTCTCCTAGGTGTTGGGGCACGATGAATGGGATGAGGGTAGTGCCCCGTTAACCCCTTCCCTGGCGCGTAATTATTGACCGTTCCCAGTGCCCATTGACGGGTGCTTATGGTAGCATTGGTCTGAGGTGACGGCCCTTTGTTCCCATGTTGGTTGCCAGGCCAATAAAAAGCCTTGGGTCGAGTTCCTTGGTGTGGCGGGATATCCATTGAACGCTACTCTGAGATCCTGACCGTTGTGAAGGGAACTAGTAGGAGTTTAGTAAGGGGCGTGCTTCGTTGTTGTTCACCTGGTGACAAATCGATGGCCCCTTGGGGGACAGTCAGTGCTGCTTGGTTGGGAGCCATGGCATGCCGAGGTTTGACGACTCGGTCGGACGAACAGCAGCACATGGAGCGTGCCTTCTGAAAGATCCGAAACCTCTCCGATCGATAGGCGGAAGTGACTCACTCGGGGAGAACTCACCAACCCCCCTTTTTTATCATTGATTGGTCACGAGTTTTCAGAGAGAGAGAAAGCGCTCAAAATTACAGGCACAAAAGGACCCGTTTGTCTCAAACACAACTGTGCAATATGCCAGTTAGAAAAGTGGTGCGTTGACTTCCTGGAGGGCTGCTACTCAAAATGCAGCTCTGAAAGTATCTGCACTACTTGCATATTGACGCGAGAGGTGGAGAAATTAAAAGACCTCTATAGAGCCTCAGAGGAGAGAGCTAAGGTCCTTGAGGGAAAGTTGGAGAAGCTCGAAGCCCTTAACGTAGCTCAGGTTCGATGCCTAGAAGAGGCGCCGCCCACTGACGTGTTGGAATCCCCTGGTAATGAAGCGGACATTCCGGCATCATCTGAGGCTAAGCTAGCTGAGGCGAGAGAAAAGGAGAAAAAGAAGAAAGGAGAAATGAAGAAAAAAAAGAAAAAGAAGATAGTTGAAACAAAAGTAGAACCAAAAATAGAAGAAAAACAGATAAAGAAGAAGAAAAAGAAAGATAAGAATGTGGAGAGTAAAATGGAAAAGAGGAGGCCTCTTCCACAAGGGAAGACCCTGTCTTCAGAGACCAATTGTCCGAAGGTCACCCTCATTGGTGACTCGCAAACACGGGATCTGCAGCCGCTGCTAGCGGCCCGCCTTCGCACTAGCGTGAAGGTAAGCTGCCTGTCAGGACGGGGTAACCACAACATCGGAGTAGAGGCAGAGAAAGCTCAGATTTCTGAGAATTCAGTTGTTGCTCTCATGGTAAGCGGCAACGACCTCTACCTCAGAAGGGGTAAGGTTGGCCTTAGTGGTAAGACCATCCAAACAGTAATGGGAGGCGTGGACGACATAGGGCTTAAAACCCGCAAACGTGTGGTGGTTGGGATGCTTCCGAGAGGAGGTCCATCCCGAACCGCTCACGAAAGAAACGTCGCAGTGAACAGAAGGTTGGCGGATCTCTGCACGGCAGAAGGAGTCTTCTTCGTGGCCGCCTATCGTACCTTTATCGGTAGAGACGACCTCTACCAAAGGGACGGGGTACATCTCTCCTTTAAAGGGAAGGCCTTTCTCGCAAACCTAATTCAATATGTCGTGGAACGCACCCAAAGGAGCGTTCGAAACAGAGCGAAAGCGGACGTGCGCCAGCATGCCCGTGTCACTCCTGGAACGACCTTCTCTGAGGTCGTCAAAAAGGGTGTGACCACGAAAACAGAGAAGCCGGGAAACGGAAGAGCGTAGGGAGTCCTACACTAGGGGACTCCCTCAAAGTTCTTCTGTTCAATGCGAGGTCAATCAGGAATAAGTTTCTTGAGCTCCGTGGCCTCGTAGTAACAGGAACCTGAGATGGTGGCCATAACGGAGTCGTGGATAAAAACCTCAAGCCGAGATTTTGAAGGTGAATTCACGATTCCCGGTTACCAGCTCTTCCTGAAAGATAGGCCACACAGAGAGGGTGGCGGTGTGATGTTGTATGTCAAGGATACTCTCAACTCGACGGATTGCAACATCGTATCCGACCATGAACTACTAGGTGTTGACCTAGAGATAGGTCCTGCCAAATACAGGACCCTGGTGCTTTATAGACCTCCTGCCCAACTCGTTGAAAAGGACAGAGATCTGTACCAGCTACTAGGAGAACTTGTCAAAGACAGAGTGTGTATCGTCATGGGTGATTTCAACACACAAGTTGACTGGAAAACCAGAGAACCCTGTGGCAAGAACGCACTACTCCTGGAGTTCACGAACAACGAGTTCCTCACTCAATGGGTGAGAGAACCAACGAGAGGAGACAATATCCTCGACTTGGTTTTCACCTCTGAGGATGACATCGTTGAGGACTTCTTTGTTGGCGAAGAGCTCGGTGGCAGTGACCACCGACTAATTAGATCTGTAGTCAAAATCCCCAAGGCAGAGCCTGCAACTAGTAAATCAAGGAAACTCGATTTGAGAAGAGCAGACTTTGCAGGTCTACGCGCGGGACTGACTGACGCGAGGCTAGAAGAGTGCGAGGCTGTTGAAGACTCTTGGAACAGTTTCAAAACCACATTCATGAGTCTTCAATCGCGTTTTATCCCTCTGAAATCCCCCCGTCGGTCCTCTGTTTAACCAAAGTGGTTTAATCGAGAAATCGGGCAACTGCTTAGGGAGAAGAGAAATGTGTACCGGCAATCGAAGATCTCGGGTGACTTTGACGAATACCGGAGGCTAGCCAGGAGAGTGAAGTCCAGTATAAGGGCGGCTAAGCGGTCTGAGGAACTCCGAGTGGCGAGACTCTGTAAAGAGAATCCCAAGGAGTTTTTTGGATATGTGAACAGCCGTAAACCAATCCGTCGAACGATTGGCCCTTTGAGGAATGAGGAGGGGACATTAAAGCATTCAGATGCAGAAAATGCTAACCTCCTCAACGACTACTTCTCTTCAATGTTTACTGAAGAGTGTGGTCCCATTCCCCAGCTGACAGATTCCTACTCGGGGGGAAAAGCTGGAGGCAATGGACTTCACCGAAGGAGAAATAAAGAAAAAGATCGCTGACCTAAAGACGAATAAGTCCCCTGGACCGGACGGGTTTCTACCTAAAGTGTTGAAGGAAGTGTGCGATGAAGTATCACGACATCTGTGTGCTATCTTTAACATGTCAATCCGGACCAAATGCGTTCCTAGAGACTGGCGTGAGGCGGAGGTGACTCCTATCTTCAAGAAAGGAGACCGTAACCAACCGTCGAACTACCGACCTATCAGTCTGACTTCGATAGTCGGTAAACTCATGGAAAGCATCATGGTGGACAAAGTGACATCATATTTAGAGTCAAACCTGCTACTGAGGAGTTCCCAGCACGGCTTCCGAAGGCAACGGTCATGCCTGACGAACCTTGTGGAATTCTTCCACTTCGTTTTCAGTGAGCACGATCGGGACAAGGCGGTGGATGTGGTCTACCTAGACTTTCAGAAAGCCTTTGATAAGGTACCACACCGCCGCCTTCTCCGGAAAGTGCGAGCGCTTGGCATAGACGGAAAGGTAGCCGGCTGGATCGAGAACTGGCTAAGTGGAAGACGGCAACGGGTGGTGGTGAATGGACAGTCTTCTGAGTGGGTGCCCGTTACTAGCAGGGTGCCTCAAGGTTCTGTCCTGTGATCACTACTATTCATCATCTACGTCAACGACATGGACGGTGACATGGTTGCAAAGATTTCCAAATTTGCCGACGATACCAAGCTTGGTATGAACGTTGCAAAGGATGGAAATACTGCCCGCCTGCAGGAAGATCTTGGGAAGATTGGGGAGTGGTCGGACACGTGGCAAATGCCTTTTAACGTGGGAAAATGCAAAGTGATGCATATCGGCCACAGAAACCCCCAATCTCAGTATATCCTTAAGGGCACTGCTATGGAATCCACCGACACTGAGAAGGACTTGGGTGTAACAATCACTAGTGACCTCAAGTTCTCGAAACAGTGCATTGAGGCGGAGAAAAAGGCCCAAAGGATGCTAGGCTATATTTAGCGCCAGTTTGGTTATCGGAACCAGGAGATTGTACTGTGCCTGTACAACTCACTTCTCCGACTGCACCTGGAGTATTCCGTACAATTTTGGAGTCCTTCATTGCGAAAGGACATCGCAAAATTGGAACGCGTACAAGTTAGGGCAACCAAACTGATTCCCTCTATCCGACATAAAAGTTATGAGGATAGACTAAGGGAGTTAGATCTGTTCTCGCTGGAAACCCGTAGACTGCGTGGTCAGCTCATCGAAGTATTCAAAATACTTTGATGGTTCGACAATGTTGACTACCGGGATATTTTCACACTGAGTGAGAACAGAATGCGCAATCACGGCTTCAAACTTGAACTGAAGCGTTACAACCGCAATCTGTGTGGAAACTTTTTCACCTACAGTATCTGCGGTAAGTGGAATGCACTTCCAGTGGAAGTTGTCAACAGTGAATCTGTTGACCAGTTCAAGTCAAGACTAGACAAAGTCTTGAAAAGTGGCCGTTTATGGATGCAAAACAATTGAGCAGCCATGTGCCCGCTCGATTGCTAGTCCAAAGGTACCCTCTTTGAATGGACCGTAAGGTCTCCTAGGGTACTTACTTTCCTTATTACTCCTTGTTACTTCTGTTTCTGTCCTCCTGATTCATATCTCTGAAAATTTGAATATTTCTTATCTTTTCCTCAGTATATTCCCCCAGTTTAGGGCAGCTCTCAATACCCTATGTGCGGTACTCTCCTGGTCTAATACTACTTTTATTAGCCTTGGGCTTTTGGCTGTCCTGTCACTCTCCTTTTTTCCTAGCCTACCAACTGATACAATTTTACTATTAATATCGATTGAGTCAATTCCCTGAGTATCAGTAAACAAACTTGATATAACCTGTTCATCATATTTTTTCCTATGCTCACCCACTGTGGCTTCTGACTTGGGTACATTGGCTAGCAGTACATTTTTTCCCCTGGCTAACCTATATTTCTCAGTTTCGCAGACACCTCTTACTTTATCCTCAATGGTTTCGGTGACAGTATTTTGTATTTCCTCTTTAACCTTGTTTTCCAACTCTTCTGAATTCCTTCTCACTTTATCTTCAAGAACCAAGATTCTCTGTGAGTTTTCTTCAATTTTTTGTCTAATAGGGCCTAACTGTTTTAGAATTTCTTTAGACACTATATTACAATGGTTGAGGGAACAAAAGTATTGTAGGTTCTTAACTCCCTCTGCTAACTTAGTAAACATTTTATAATACTCAGTAGACATACCATCACATTTAGCATGTACCCAAAAACCACAGTAATCACATAATATACCATCATTTCCCCTTCCCTTTGTAGTACACTTTTCATTATAGTGGCCACACAGATCCCTCGGTTTATCCCGCCATAAAAACATATGCCGGTTAGTTATTTAATACACAGAAAAACTGAGTTAAATATTTCAAAATTCAAATGTTGGTGTTCTTCAATCCTTGCAGCGATGTTCAAGCCTTCACTCTCAACCTCTCAGTCACGAAATTAGGTAAAATGACAGCAGAACTGCAAGAGCTCAGGAGTGAAATCTTCTACATCCGTCTCCAACAATGGCATAACAGATAGAATATGATAATATATGTCTTTCATTGTATTTAAAACCTTTTATGGCAGTTGAACATACATAGCAGCTGAGAAATAGTGTTTTAAATATAGTCAATTTTCATAATTTTTAGAAAATGACCTTGACTTTGTTGACTCCGTGGAAACATGAGGACCCTCTTCAAATTTTTTGTGCTTGAAGGGGAAGGTCTATACACTAGCTATACTAAATATCTTATTTGCTCCATTATTCCTTCATTTTCACAATGCTGAATTCAGGACACTATCAGCATTACAGCAGGGTTCCTTTATATCATGAATTCTGTGTAACATGGTTTCTATTTGAAACCTCTGATATTTTTGGCTTCTAATGTATTGAGCTGATAGTTAGGGATGCTTGTAATGATACTTCAATGTTAGCATTCAAATTCTAATTTGCTTAGCAGGATGGCTGATGTAAATGCTGTATTGGAAGTTACCTGAAGGAGGATTGCCACACCACTAATTTTTCATGAAAAAAAGTGTATTATCTTTGGAAGACTTATCCAATGACAGTGTTAAATTGTTAGAAGTAAGAACTGGATATAAATGCAAAGAAGGTGACTCACTTTATCATCATGAGAAAGTCTTTTTGAGTAGATATCAAAGTTTGCAGACAAGTCATGGTGACCCATTCCAGAAGCATAAAAAGCAAATGACTGGTAAGTAGAAATTTATTAGTTTTTTATGTAAAATTAAATTTATATAAAGTTACATTTTAGAAATAAGTTTAATTTCACATTATAGGGGCCTTGATATGATATGATATGATTTATTTATACACTAAATACAAAACTCATTACAGTTTTTGTGAACAGTATTTACAATTATCTAGTGCAGGAAATACCCCTAGCCCAAAGGCTGTAAAACGTCAAAAAAATGAGATGAGGGGATAAGCCTTGTGTGTTGTTGAGTAGTAGAAGTTCTATCTATTTACTGTCCCCATGTTTTTTAGGATCATTCCAGGTTGTGAAAACCCCAAGAGCTAAATTATACAACCTTAACCCTAGGCAGAAGGTCTGTCCATGTTGTGATACCCAGATGAAAGCGCCTTCAGATTACCTCACATATGAAGAAACAACACTCGAAGATGCCAGCGAGCAGTCATTTGAAGAGACCTTTGAATCCCTCAACTCAAGTGTTTTACTACTAGAATGTTCCCCAATTAAGACTAACATAAGAATGAGAGACAAGGTAAATTATGGTAAGCAGAGAGTATCAGAGGTTCAAAAAGTTGTAGAAAAAAAGGTAGCCACTGTTCTTAACATTACCGAAGAATCGATACAGTCACAGGATACCACAAAGAGGCCTGTCCAAAATGTTCTGACTTAGATAGACTGATTTATTTGATGAAGGAGAAATTGAAAAATTGCAAATCCAAACAGGACAAAATTCAAATATTGACACTTTTTCCAGAAAGCTGGACTATTGAAAAAATGTGCAATGAATTTGGTATTTCAAAATATGCAATAAACCAATCTAAAAAAAAAATCTGGAATCCTTGCACGACTCGACACCTATCTGGGGAGTAAGACACTGTCACAAAATATTATTACTCCTGTTGAATTATTTTATCAAGATAATGAGTTTTCCAGAATGTGCCCATGAAAGAAAGACTTTGTTTCTATCAGAATCAATGGTGAAAAAGTTTGCAAACAAAAAGACTGATTTTGGTAAACATCGCAGAATTGTACGCAATTTTCAAAGTGAAGTTCCCAAATTTTAAGATTGGTATATCAAAGTTCTTTGAGCCTCGGCCCAAATGGTGCGTACATGTGGGGTGTAAGAGCTCTCACTCTGTTTGTGTGTGTGAGAAAGATCAGAATGCCAAGTTGTTACTCAATGGGTTACCCACCGCAGCCATCTATGGTACTAATTACAAAGATATTTTGTCAATGGCTGTTTGTGACATATCTAAGCAGTACTGTATGTTGAGAATCTTTGAAAAATGCCCTAGTGTTCAGAAAATTAGAGAAAATTTGATGTCTGTGTTTACTGCTAATGAGCAAGAGCTTGATGATAACATATCATATAAACCAATGGTTCCCAAACTTTTGCAGGCTGGCGCCCCCTTGGCTCCCCAGTGAATTCCCTGCACCCCCCACAGACACATATGGAAACAAACACCTCTTTCTTGATATTTGGTATGCTGCAATTTGAAAAGAGAAAGGTTAAACACAAATGTGTATTTCACAAATAAAACCCAATTTAGTAAACCAATTTATTTTTTAGCAGTTTTAACTGTTTCAGCAACATAGAATGGTAAATAAACATTACACCAGTAACCTTCATTGTCTCACACTTAATATTAATGGGATGGATGTGCTTGGTGCAGGGACATAAGCTTCTCAACATCAGGCTGGAACTCACTAAGAAGAAGTCGTAGATCCCCGCGGTCAGTAATTTTCAGTCGGTTTCTTTGCTTGGAAAGAAGCAAGGCGACTGCACTGAAGCCCCGTTCTACTAAATATGATGTTGGCAAGGCAATAAAGTACATCTTTACCTTGTTCCACAGCACTTGATAGCAGTCAGAGATTTTTTTTTGTAACCAAAAATCTTGATATGACTTTTTGAACATTGGCCTTAGCTCAATGTCATTTTGAATGGAAATCAGTTCTTCCTCTGCCACTCCAGTTTCTTCACCGTCAACATTTAGGAATGGATTGATCACCCAGTCTGGTATTTCAAGCAATAAAATGTCCTCAAATCTCTCAGACATGTCTCTGTGCAGTTCATCCAGGTGTGTACAATACACTTGAAGGTCATCGAATGGTATGCCTTTTTCCTTATCCAATTCAGAGAGGCTTGGGAACTGGTAGAGTGCATGGCGAGCTATGTTTCGTTTGAATAACTGTAACTTGGCCAGGAAGGTGGAGATAGCTGATTTGACTGTAATTAGATTAGCCTCATTTCCTTGCAGCTGCAAATTAACTTCATTGAACTTTGTGAATATATCTGCCAAATAAGCAATGTCATGCTTCATGTTTCTTAGTTCATCACACAGAACAGAATTGGAGTCTTGGAAAAATTCAACAACTGTATCAAACAGTGAATAGAAACGTCTCAGGCAGTTTCCCTTTGACAGCCATCTAACTTCTGTGTGCAACACTAAACGTTCAAACTCTTCATCATTATAAGTGCACAGCTGTCGAAACAGTCGGGAATTGAGGGCATGTGCCTTGATTTTATTTATTGCTGTGATAACAGTACTCATTGATTTGTGTAGTCTACCACTCAGGTTTTTTGCGACCAGATGCTGCCTGTGGATTACACAGTGCACTGTAAGTACTCCAGGTACAGCTTTTTTCAAGAAACTAATGAAGCCACGATGACGACCTACCATTGATGGTGCCCCATCTGTTGCACAAGCAAGAATGTTAGAAAGTGGGATGTCTTTCTCTTTGAAAAAAACATCAACGACACGAAATACTGACTCCCTTTTTGTGTCTTTCAAGCTGTCTCGCAAATAACAGCTCTTGAACCAAGCTTTCATCTTTGATGAAACGAACATAAGCAAGAAGCAAAGATTCATTGCCTGGCAGAGTGGACTCATCTAACTGTAAACTAAATTCTGTTGTCCTAAGCATGTTACACAATATTTCTTCAATATTTTCAGCCATTTCATCTATTCTTCTCTGAACAGAGTTATCACTGAGAGGAATAGCTTTTATAATTTGGTCAGGTGACTTGTGTAGAACTGTGTGTAGAACCTCTCTTACTGCTGGTAGAATAAGCTCTTCTCCAATTGTATGAGGCTTACCAGATCTAGCAATCAGCAAAGAGATGTTGTATGATGCTCGCAAACCGTCAGTAGATTGTTGTAAACTGCTGGCAAATATATTTCCGATGGTTTTCCGTTTCCGAACGTTGTCTCGGAGTGACTGAAAATATGCCAAGTTTTTGTCTGCTTTATCAGAGTGCATTTTCTTCAAATGTTCCAAAAGCCTCGAAGGTTTCATAGCTTCATTTGAAAACACTCTATCACACAGTAGACACATTGGTTGCTGTTGGTTGTGTGGTGCTGCGACAAATCCATATTTCAGATATTCCACACTATATTGCCGACACTTCTTTTTTGTTTGCTGTACCAAGGCCATGCTTTATTCTGGAACAAAAAAATAAAACCATGTAAAATACAGCATTTTATCACATTTCATAAATAGGCCTACTTAAAGACAAAAATGACAACATTGAAGGTATAAAAAGCAAGTTTACCCTCTCATGTATTCATTTTCTTCCATTTACTCACAGAAAATGGTGGCGGATGTGATCACCCACACAATGACACACGCGCGAACACACATATATACACACACACACACATGCACACACAGGTACAAAGTCATATACATTCGTAACAATATATATCAGTGAATGCACCACCCTAACCAGCTCAACACAACACAACACGGCGCGTTCTGGCGAGTCTCCAATTTCATGTTGACTTGAACTCAAGATGATGTTGACCGCCAGGATGCGGTTTTTATTATAAGATAAAATTCTGAACATTACAAGCTTGAAATTACAAACCTGAGCTTTTGCTTTTGTAGTCTATGCTGTCGGATCTGACTGGGCCAGAGCGGCGTGCGGTAACCGGACCCTGATGCGTCGTCCACTGACTCATCTTGCTGCACGTGTTGTGTACAAATCGTCAAACAAACGTTCGAACTTCTGACTTCAACTTCGGACTGCCGCCCCCCTACCGCCCCCTTCTTCCTCACCGCCCCCCCAGATCTTTCCACCGCCCACTTTGGGAACCACTGATATACACAGTGGGTTAGGAATGAGTTGAGTAAAACAACTCTGGAAACATTGTCATGAACAGTTGAGAATTTTATTGACAAGTTCTGTTCAGTGTATAAAGCACTGCTTTCTCACCAGTTCATCACAAAAGCCCAAGCACAGCATCTAAGCAACCTGAAAGAAACCATTTCTGAAAGTACTGGGCTTTTGTTGTTAGATTTTGCTGAAAATTAGTTTTATTGTTCAAGATGCAGTTCAAGGCCACCACTGGGATAACAGTCAAGCCACACCGCACCCATTTGTCCTCTACTACATTGTAGATGACAGGCTGAAAGTTTTGAATATGTGTGATATCAGATTGTATGAATCATGAAACCAATACTGTTCGTGCTTTTCTAGAGGTTGTTATCAAACATATCAAAACAGTGATGCCCACTTTGACACATATACAGTACTTCAGTGATGGTGCTGTTTCCCAGTTTAAGAATTACAAAAACCTTGTGAATCTTTGCTGCTACAAAGATGATTTTGGAATACCTGCACAGTGGAATTTCTTTGCAACTAGTCATGGTAAGAGTCCCTGTGATGGCATAGGTGGCACTATCAAACATCTAGTTGCACATGCTAGTTTGCAGGCCACTTTCTCTGGACAAGTTCTAACCCCTCTAGAAATGCATGATTGGTATGTCATCAATGTGAAAAGTATAAAATTCTTTTATGTATCAGTGACAGATGTCATCAATAGTTGTGAACGGTTCAAGTTAGAGGAAAGGTATAGTCATGTGTCTACAGTCCCAGGTACACGTTCTCATCATAGTTTTGTGCCAGTTGGGGACATTAAACTTGAGATTAGGCAAATTTTAGCTGACACCATCTTTAAAACAGTTCAGATGGAAGTCTTGCAGGGTATCAAGCCACAAGATGATAGTGCTTTTCAGGTAGGAAAGTATGTAGCTTACATGTATGACTAAGACTGGTATATTGGGATTGTAGAAGATCGCTCTGATGAACAGCATGACTTGCTTGTCAAATTCATGTAGAAGGGTGCAACAGAGCAGTCACTTTCATGGCTATGAAAACATGACATCTGCTGGATTCCTTTCCAAGATGTAATCTGCACAGTTCATGTCTCTAGTGCCCAAGGAGCAAGTGGCAGGCAGTATTTCATGTCAAAATCCGATTTGCAAAGAGTCCTGCAATACTGTGAGAAATCATAGATATCTGATTGATCAATCTGTTTAGAAAGGAACTACCTACATGATGATATAGTTATACTGTTAGTGTTTTTGTTCATTTTATGGTTATAACATCGAAATATTTTGTGGCACATACAATATCATACTTTCCATTAGTCCGTACAGTGAGGTGTTTGAATACAATAAGTAAATTAGCTAAATCAATTGTGAAATGGTCTGTCCTAATATACATGAATAAAGGATAGAACAAATAAGATATTTAGTTTAGCTAGTGTATGGACCTTCCCCTTCAAGCACAAAAAATTTGAAGGTTGTCCTCATGTTTCCACAGGGTCACAAAGGTCAAAAGGTCATGATCATTTTCTGAAAATTGACTATATTTGAAACACTATTTCTCACCTGCTATGTATGTTTCTCTGACAGAAATGGTTTTAAATACAATAAAAGACATATATCATCATATCCTATCAGTTATAACTTTTGGTATTGTTTCCAAGTATGAATATTTTGAATCAAAAGTTGGTTTAGATGTGATGGATTTGTTCAATATTTCAGTTTTTGCTAGCTTATAACTCTTTGATGGTTAGAGATAGACTGGTTTTGATTGCTTTTTTGGAAACTATGGTCCTGATTCTGTAGGACCTGAACTTTTCAGACCTATATCTTTCAAACTGCATGTTTTATGAGGCCTCAAAGTTGGCGGTCTTGAAAAATCAACTTAGTCTCTAAAAAGCCTCAAAAATTACGTGAGCCATATCTCTGGAACCATTTGAGGTAAAGAGCTATAATTTTGCATGGGAAGTTCTTTTATGACATGTATCAACATACCCCAAAATAAAGAAAATCCAAGATGGTCACTGGTTTGGCATTGCCTGATTTCAGGCAGTTGGAACTCATAGTTTTGGTTGACATCCCACCTAGGAGAGGGACAACTCTGACTTCAAACCTGTGCAGATGTGGCTTGTTTGCCATGGTAGGCAATTCATCTAGGTCCCAGCCAATAACTTTGAGAACCACAGCACTGAACATTCCTATGACCCAATGTTAGGCGTGGTGACCCTAACTGCTCTTAAGCCAGTCACCAAGCTGGATCCATCATCCTGACCTGTCTACCATGCCATGTGTAGGATCTGGTCCCAAGTTTCCCAAGGGGTGGCAGAGAAGGCATATCCCATCCTACATAGTGATTGTGGTTGGGGCCAATCAAAAGCCGCTCAGTAGTGCCGTTCCCTTGGGGTCAGTGTTGGCCATCACAGGTAGGGGTGGTGAATGAATAATTTCGGCCATGGATAACACTACAAAAAACAAATAACCACTCAACCAATGAACCAACAAACAAACCTTTAACAATCTCAGACAAATACTTGGGCCAGCCTGCTGGTCCTGATACATAACTATTAAAACTACAACCAATAACCCATTTTGTGCACTAGAACTCCGGGAGCGACTGCAAGCAGTCACTGGAGAAGCACAGCCAGAGTTCTCCATTAACTTGTCCCAAACTGAGGCCACAGTGAAAGCAAAATCAGAAGCAATTTCCCCCAAATTACTAGTTCTCACCATCCTAGGTGAGCATGAAATTAACTCCACTGACAAAAACTAGTATAATACTACAGTGGCCACTATCCTACTCAGTACGTTTATGCCTGGGCCAAAGAGCACAGAGTCCTTTATATGCAAAGGCATACAAAAGCTTTTTGAAGATGATGGCCACCAAATAGAGGGCGTCTCGATCTTCAAAAAGAAATTAAGCAACCGCCCTATCCCACTAAAAATCGCTAAAATCATATTTAAGCAACAAACCATCCCAAACACAATTAGATTTTCTGGAACAACTATACAAATACAAGAAGAGTTGCCCTCCCCAATCCAGTGCAGTTCACGCCTTAAGTTTGTCCATCTAGCCAAGTACTGCATGTCAAACCCACAACTATGCTTTAAATGCTCCCAGTCGGGCCATAGCAGCGAACAATGCAGTACAGATGAACACTATTAACTGGAGAAAACCATCATGCATTTAGAATATTATTCAACACTTCCTCTTTCATCAAGAAGTGCGAATTAGGATGGTCCATTATGGCATTTGCAGGTACCAAGCTTTGGCCAATATGTCGGAAGAAGGAAGATCTCTGAATAGACCCAGCTATGCTGATGCTACAAACGACTCCCTCACCTCTAAAGCCTCTACCAGTACACCAACCTCCCAACCAAAAGCTCCAGAAGGAACTCTGGAAATAGCAGAAACCAGCAAGACTCCCAAACAAAACTTCAAAAAAATAACATGCCTTAGAAAGCCCTAAATCCCAGGAATCCAAAATTGCAAAATCCAGAACTAAAAGCGACCATTAAGAAAAGCTTCTCTAGTGAGGAAACAGTCAATTACGAAGATCAGTTACTTACATCTCTCCTAGTACATCCCTCGTTCTTCATCCAATGACCCAAGATGTACACTGCTCAGCACCCGAAGAATCCACCACGGCAATAAAGATGGACTTAAACAGATCTAAAAAAAAAACTCAGATTACAGAGGCCCACCTGGATGCTCAGCTTCTAGCAGACTCTTTACAGATTAAGTCCCCACCTTTAAATCCTCAACCAACGGTGACTTCTGCATCAAGTGAAAAACCTAGAGTAACTCAGAGACTTAACTCATGCGATGGGCACAAAATAATCTCACCAATAAAGACACCCACACAACAGATCCCACACCAAGTATTCTCCCCTGTTTCACAGAGAGAAATGCACTTAGCAGAAACATCATGCAATATAAAACCCAAACTGGAACACCCCCAGAAAACCGCATAGTAAGTAAAATGACATCTACCCAAATCTACTTGAACAGCCCGAACCTGTCATCGCAAAAGCCCTCAAGGTTAACACTTCCTAAACTAGCTGTCAAAACCGGCAGCTCCGCCAAATTTGGAGCCTTAAGGTCATCAAGATAAGTACAAATATCGGAAACACCAAGCAAATCTTCATCCAATGGAACATATGCGGCCTTCATGCCAACTTTGAATCTCTCCAGAAATTAATAGCAGAGCAAGAACCGATATGCATATGCCTCAGCGAAACCATGTGTACTAATCCGCAAAATTTCTTATACCGCCAATATAATTGCCATTCACCTCTGACGGCTCCAACCAAAGGCAACGTCATATACATTCGTCATGATACCCCCCATATCCTACACCCATTAAACACACCTCTAAATGCAATAGCAGTTAGAGTACAAAATACAAGCCTCACCACCATTTGCTCACTCTACTTGTTGCCCAATCTTCCCTTAAACCAACTAGAGCTCAAACTACTAATAGAACAGCTACCTGAACCATTCTTACTGGTATGACTAAAAAACAAATAGAAGAGGCAGAGTTGTGACCGATACCATTGAAAGCCATGGCCTTAATATCCTAAATTGCAATAGCGCAACTCACTACCACCAACAGACCAACACCTTTTCTCACATAGACTTAATTCTTAGCTCTCCTAACTTTCCCACAGAACCATACTGGATCACATATTTCAATCTGTGGTAGTGATCACTACCCTATTATAATCGAATTCCCAGTGCAAGCCCCCCCCCCGAAACCCAAGAGGAAATGGAACTATGATCGTGCAAACTGGACTGCCTTTGCAACCAAAACAGCTAATATAAAATCGACCCTAGAACAAAATGATAAGGAAATGAACATCTCCTCATTTACATTGCCCCTACAAACAATTGCTCTAGAATGCATCCCAACAACTAGTTCCAAACAAAGACACCGTTCTACACCATGGCGGAACGAAGACTGCCTAAGAAATAAAAAGAAAATGAGATAGGGCACACAGAACCTTTAGGGCGACATGGTTATTAGCAGATTACATAGAATATAAACATCTATGCGCTGTTACCCGAAAGAAATTTAAGGAAGCTAAAAGATCTTCCTGGATAAGATACACGTCAACCATTAATTCCAACATGCCCATCCCTAAAATATGGCGACAAGTACAGCAAAGTTAGGAAACAAAGTCCAACACACCTCCCGATTCTAAAGATTAATGGCAACAGCATCAGTGACCAAAAGGAAGTTTGCAATACTATTGCAAGCTCCCTAAGTTTTATATCAAGGGGCTTGAATGAAAGACAATTTTTGGTCTGAAAAGCCACCGTCAACCAAACCCCACTAAACTTCTCCACCTTATAACCTCCCTTCTCTCAAGCAGAGATGGAAGAAACTCTTGCAGAAATCCTCAATACAGCTCCAGAAAATGACAACATAACATACAACATTCTGAAGAAAAGTCACCCCACCTGTCTAGAGTTCCTCCTACAACAATACAATCGGATATGGAAAGAAGGCTCATTTTAGGATCACTGGCAACAGGCAGTAATTCTGCCTTTCCTTAAACCAGGTAAGGACCCATCTAATCCCAACAATTACTGACCTATATCACTGGCATCTTGTCTATGTGAGTTGCTGGAGAAGATGGTAAACAACAGACTGAAGTGGTTTTTAGAAAACAACAATATGCTATCACCCAACCAATACGACTACCGAAAAAAATGCTCCATGCTACACCCTCTAACCATCCTTGACCATGATATAAGACAATCATTCATTCAAGGAAATTTTCTCACTGCTGTATTTTTTTATGTAGCCAAGGCATATAACACTGTCTGGCATCGTCAAATTTTGAACCAACTCTATAAACTAGGAATCAAAGGCCCGATGGCTTTTTTTATTAAAAACTTTCTCAGTGACCAAAGTTTTGTTGTGGAAATACATGGAACATGCTCTAAACCATACACCCAATATGAAGGAGTACCACAAGGGAGTGTTCTTAGCACAACCTTGTTTATCATCACGGTAAACGACTTCGCCCTTCAGGTTCCTCCACTATTAGATGCACCTTATACGTGGATGACCTAGCAATCTGGTACTACGGTAAAACCACAAATGAAGTAGCACACCATCTACAAATAGCAATAAACAATATTACCCATTATGCTATACACTACAGTTTCACCGTATCAGCGGAGAAAACTGTGGCCATCACCTTTACTAGGAAAAGAACTACCCCTCATATGGCCTTACAGATTAACCACCATCAAATTACCTTTAAAAACCAAACTAGATTCTTAGGCCTGATACTAGATCAAAGGTTCACATGGAAGGATCATATAACTGATCTCAGGAGACGCTGCATCAGCGTAACCAACCTCATCAAAAAACTATCCCACCTCCATTGGGGTGCGGACAGAAACACACTATTGTATCTACACCACACCCTGTTCCTTTATAGAATTGGTTACAGCTGTCATCTATCTGGAATGACTACAAAGTCAACTCTAGGCAAATTCGACCCACTTCATTACCAAGGCCTATGACTGGCTACAGGCGCTTTTAAATCCAGCCCAACCTCATCACTCTCTGCCGAAACTGGACTCCCACAATCAGCCTACCAAAGGATGGAATCTTAACTGAGATACCTAGCTCGTGTATACCGTACCAACTCCAAACCTCTCCAGCTCATCAGATCAGTACCAGCCAGAGCTCAAAGGCCAACCATCTACCTGTCCTACACTCAAAGAGTCAAAAATCACATGATAGATTTACAACTAGACAACCCAAATATCTATTTGGAAAAATACCCCCAAATCCCCCCTTGGACAACACAATCACCTCATATATGCATACTATATCTCCCTACAACAAGACAAATAATCCCACCAACAGTGCTAGCCCATTATTTTTATAATCACCAAAAATCACATCAACTATACCGATCCATATTCACAGATGGATCCAAATCATTAAATGGAGTGGTGTGTGCAGTGGTTCTTCCCACCACCCACTTGCCATAAAAATACAAGACCAACTAGCCTTGACCCAAACTAACATAACAATATGCTGGTGCCCTGCTCATGCGGGCATTAAAGGAAATGAGAAGGCAGACAAGACAGCTAAAGCAGTAGCTACTAATTTAAGGCCGTTACCCTATTATCTTCTGCTGGGTTCCTGGACATGTAGGAATTGCGTGGAATGAGGGCGCCAAAGAGTCCGCGAGGACTGTGACGGACCAGCGTTTCGCTCTTCCTCACACCGACTGCATGGCAGGAATACGGGCAGTTCTCCGGCCTTCTTGGCAAAAAAGATGGGAGACGGTCGAAGGGAACTTAAAGTTGCGTGCCATTGCGCCGCGACTGTTCCCATGGACCTATCCCCCAATGCCGCGATGGCTTCAGGTCGCTTTCTGTCGTCTCCGAATCGGGCACACACTTGTGACGCATCGCCATTTGATGGAGCGCTCGCCTGCGCCCTATTGTGATGACTGCGTCGTCCCATAGACTGTTAGGCACATCCTTGTCGAATGTTCCAGTCTGGATGATCTTTGCACACGTTACCTGTCCCGGTGCCGGATGGGTGGGGTCGCTACTGCTTGTTCCTTGTACTCAGGACGGATTCATGCACACCGACCTGTGGACTTTTAGACCTTTTGGAAGAGGCCGGCCTTCTCCCTATTATTTAATATTTGACTATGGATCGCGGTCTTCTTTGGCATGGAAGGGTGGGCCATTCCCCATTGACGGAGCTCACTCTATATTTTTTCAATTTGTTTGTGTTTCTTTTGCCTTTTGTTTATATTTTTGTTTTGTTTTTTAAATTTGGCTTTTAATATAGCCTAGCTTGTGTACGGCGACTTATGCCCTAGAAGGCAGTCAGTCGCCAGATGAGATATATAAAAAAAATAAAAATGAAAGGGACACAGATTATATGTTGCGAACATAATTTTCAACAATTATACTCTCAACTAAATCTTTTGCACACAGTTTTATTAAATTTTCAGCTATTGTGTGAGCCTCGCCTTGCTGTACTATCCTAAAACTAACTTTATAACAAGCAATAAGGGCATTTTTATGATCTTCACTGGCTATTGTTTTAAAAATGTTCATCTTTCTTCTTTTAGTTCTTGGCTTTTATTCCCGAAATAATTATTATTTTTATTTTTAAGTTTAGTGCTTTGTTTCTAAGTGCCATTTGAAATTTGCTGGGAAAAGACTGTCATTTTAAAGAATAGTGCCACATTCTATACAAAGTCCATTTAGCCCTTCCTCATTACCATCATATTTTCTCTTATTAGAAGCTCCTGCAGTTTTATTATTATCAAGTTTCGATGATGAACACGATTTGCCTGCAACAAGTTGGACAGCGGCTCACTTGTTTCAGTTAAAGTAGGCCTACTTTGGTTTCCTTTTACAGTTTTTAACCATTTATCCATTTTAAGGGTATAAGGCAATTAACTTTTGACACACGAAATATAAGTCATCACCATATGATCAATTACATAAAGTCTGACTTTTATTGCAGTTAAGCATGCCACATTTCACATTTATTTCAAAGTGACACATTACCCCTTTTACCATTTTTAACCATTTATCCATTTTATGGGTATAAAACAATTAACTTTTAAAACTCAAAATATAAGTAATATAAGTTTTATTGGAAATGCAACAACTAATTAATATGGTACGTCTACAGGAACAACATGAACACACTTAACATTCATGGATGATGAAATTGATGTTTGCAAGCATACCAATAGACAATGTTGCCATATTTCCATTACCATATGATCAATTACATAAAGTGACTTTTATTGCAGTTAAGCATGCCACTTTTCACATTTATTTCAAAGTGATACATTATGCCCTGTGCCAAATTTCACCACCACTTATGCCAGATTTCATTAATCCCATTATTGCTTGTTATAGTTACAAAATTGCCCCAGGTTAATATTTTAATAAATAAAAAAAATGGCTCACAGAGCACTTTGAGAACCCCTGTGCTATGTGGAACCTCCCTTATCTAATTGTTTAGTTACATAATCCATAAAATCCAGTAAATTTGTTAAACACGATCTACTTCTTCCAAAGCCATGCTGAGCATCATTTATTAACCTACTACTCTCTAGAGGGTCAGAAATTCGCTTCTAAACTATCTTCTCAAGAATTTTGCAAACTATAGAAGTTAAGCTTACCAGTCCTCTTTACTTCCCTTTTTAAAATCCGTACTACAGTTGCTAATTTCCAATCATTAGGTATTTCTCTAAACTCTAGTGATCTAGTATATATCTTCTCAAGAGCTATGGCTAGGCTATCTGCACCTTCTTTGAGTAACCTAGAATGAACATTGTCTGGGTCAGATGCCTTACTAGTATTAAACTCCTTTAATTCCCTTTTTAAAATCGGTACTACAGTTTCTAATTTCCAATAATTAGGTATTTCTCTAAACTCTAGTGATCTAGTATATATCTTCTCAAGAGCTACAGCTATGCTATAACATATGCTATAATATAACAGATGACAAAAGCCTAGGTCATCTGAGTCCAACAGCCTCTTTTTTAAGGCACCCAAACTCCCAAGAAACTTACATCCAGAGGATTGCATCCAGAAACAAGGGTATCACCAATCAAGGCTTGTCAAGAACTAAATCATGCAGCTATAGATATATACAAACAATATTAATATATACAAAACTTAGGAACCATCACAACCTTCCCTCCCCATAAACTCATCCAACCTACTCTTAAATACATTTAAATTTGCACTACCTACTACCCTCCGCAGCAATTTGTTTCAGAAGTCTACCACTCTATTGGTGAAAAAATATTTTCTTAAATCCAACCTACACCCTTACTTTTTAATTTTCAAGTGGTGACCTCTAGTCTGATTTCCATCATCTAACTCAAAAAACTTGCTAACATCCAATTTATCTATCCCAGAAAATTTTTTAAAGAGCTCAATCATTTTCCCTCTCACACACCTCCTTTTGAACGAGAACATATTTAATACCCTCAGTCTATCTATATATTCAAGGTGCCTCAGGGAATGAATAATCTTTGTTGCCCTCCGTTGCACTCACTTGAGAAGGTTAATATCGATTCTAAAATGTGGGGACCATGCCTGTATACAGTACTCTAGATGTGGCCTAACATAAGAGTTATAGAGGTAAGAATAACCTCCTTACTTTTGTAACTGACATTTCTCTTAATGAAACCCAGCACTCTATTTGCCCTATTTCTTGCTTCAATACACTGCTTAGAAAACCTCAATGACTTAGTGTAGAGGGATATTATTTAAGCATATTTTTTTTGTTTTTTGATTTTCTTTAAATACTTATAACACTTTTTTAGTTAAAGATGAATAAACCCTGTTTAGAGTCGCCAAAGCAATATGTGAGTTAGATGGAACTAGTTAAATAATTTCATCACACCAAGGAAGTTCAATATAATAACGATTTTGTTTGAATTCAAGGGAATTTTTGAAATTTGAAATCATAACGTCGTCTGAACTATCTGTCTGCTTGTCTTTAATGCCAATGAGTCAAGACTGTACAAGTATTCCAGCCCCAAATCTAGATCGGAATCAGAGTTACTTAACATAACATTATTTCATGGATGACAAAAGCCACAAGGGCCTATCAAAGGTTATCCGCATCCTTTTAAAACCCACCCACAAAATGCATCCATAGGATTGTGTCTAATCATGCATCTACAATTTACAATTTAAATAATCCATAGGATTGTGTCAGATCAACATCTACAATATACAATTAGAACCATACACAAGAATGTGTTAAAAACACAAAGCATCATCTTCAAGACTCATCAAAATCCAAATCAATCATAATATACAATAATAAAATCTGCATCCACAGGAATGAGTCCAGAATACCCTCCAAAGTTAACCCTACCACCTCAGACTGGGCAATGGTATTGAGGCCCTACCATGTAAGAATACCATCTCAGATGGCAAACTATTCCAGCAATCTACCATTCTATTGGTGAAAAAATATTTATAAACATCCAACCTGCACCCCCGTTTATTCCTTCTTTGAGTAACCTAGAATGAACATTGTCTGGGCCAGATTCCCTACTAGTATTAAACTCCAATATAAACCCTTTAATCATTTCCTTGTTCATATTAATAGTTGACACAAATACAACACTATGGAATATCAAAATGGTAGAAACCTGATCAATAATTAACAGTGATGAATGGTGAACTGAAAAAAATATTTGGTGCCAGTTTAGTATGTGGCCTTCCCAAGTGATTCTAGTTTAGTATACCACTTGCCACGTTTTTATTTGGCTTACATAATCAAAAAGTAAAGTACTGATATCCAAACGATAAATAAGATATACAGAAATATTTTACCATTCATAGTCAATTAAAATATAACTTTTAATTAGTAAAAATCATTTGAATATCTTGAAGCATACATAAAAATAAACCAGCATTATCTCCCTTTGATACACACCAGCAGTATTCATCGAGATGCCCTTGGAGGTAATGAATGGTGACTCCTGATAGTGAATGCCATTATCAGGATCAACGTAGTTCTGTTGATGATTTATGATTTTGTGGTAAAATCCCAATCTTTGGAGTTGGCAATAAATAAGCGGCCCACTCATCTGAATAAATGCTGGAACCTTCTTCTACCTCTCGGAATAATTGGAATAAGAGTCTCGCCATTGTGATTTTCCACATAGAACTAGTGCACATCTCATCCTTGAATCAAACCAAATACCATAGCCCATTTACATCTCATCCTTGAATCAAACCAAATACCATAGCCCATTGATTCTTCACCCATGATTGCGACTTTTCAATAACATTTTCATCTGGAGCAGCTGCATGGTCTCTATTTAACATACAGCCTCTTTTCTGTTATATTTTTTGTGTCCATCAAAGCGAGTTTCATCTATTTGCACTGGTGTACATTCAAAACCTTTCAACCGACCCCCTTTTTCTACCAAAACTATTGCTGAACACACTTCATGGCAGTAGTTAAATCAATCCACTAGTGTTGTTTTTGACCTTCCAGTTAAAGAGGATACTTCCTCTACTCCCAATCTAATGCTCTACAGGTACACTAATTCCAATATTTGCCATACTGATTTGCCATTCAAATCAGTATATGTAAAAAATATTTTACCAGTGTAAGGGGATTTACTTGCTTGATGACATCCTTTTCTCCTGCATCTCCAAACCATCCTGTCATGGGCATGAAATTTCATGTTTGTCAGTGCCATGGCTCCACCACACTTCAGGCAGAAATTTTCATCCTGTAAAAGGCCCTTTTCTCTTAAAAACAATGTAGCACTTTTTTCATTGGCAGCAACAGTGTAGTAAAATGCAATCAGCTGCATCTTAGAAAGGAGTATGTAAACTAATATCATTTAAACTCTTACAAACAAAATGAAAGCTTTGAAATGTGAGTTCACATATGAACATAATCTAAACCACAGTTCACCAGCTTAGTATGCGGGTAGGACTTATACCTAAACCATTGAACTCTTGTGGTGGGCACTTGTAACAGGTAGACCACATACTAAACCAGCACCAATCAGAATTACCATGAATAATTATCTGCTTCCCATTCTCTAATTATTTCCTATATTATAAGAACATCAATATTGTTAGTCTGTCAAGGTGGTCTGGAAAATAGTATCATTTTTACTCACACTATTATCATTTATATTTGAATCAATACTATTTCTCATATAAATAATTATCCCACTATTAGTGTTACTCTTCTTTGACTAATCGACATATAAATTTTAAGGTCAACTTCAAAAAGTTTTAATTTAATTACCAATGATTCTTTTACACATATTATATCTCAATGTTCATCAATAATATAACTCATGATGAGATGAGTACTCATTATCGGTATCAAATATCAGTAGTATCGGGACTTTTTGTCTCATTTCCGATATCAAAATCCAATACTTACTTATTAATTCTCAAGACACTGTATGCAATCATTTTACAAATATTCATTCTATTTAATGATTATATTTTTGTATCCCATACGGGAAAAAATTCACATATAATGCACCTAATTTATTTATACAAAATTTAACATTTTATAACCCTTTCAAACCCTTAGTTTTTCATGGAACCAAAAGGAACAAGCACAGGCCAAACTACTAGTTTACCAGTACATGAAAAATTCATGTAATTGCAATCAATTAAATAACTACAGTTAGTTTGGTATAAATAATATAATTTTATTTAAATATTTAACTTAATATTCGTAAATTTAATTTCAATAATTTTATCCTATTCAAAAATATTTTGAAAATAGTGTATATGTGCCTTCATAAATGATAGAAAATTTTACATTATTTTCATTTCCATTATTATTGGTTAAATCTTTAACAAAAGATTAAAATTTCTATAGAGTCACTTCCATCACAATGAAAATTATTATTACTTCCCCAAAATACATGCAATTAGCTTGAAATCAAAGTCGTTCCATATAGTCATATTGTATGTATGCTACCAAACCAATTAATTTCTATTTTTGTTCCATCATTTTTTCTGACAAATTTTATTTTGTTTAAAACAGCTGAAAGTTAAGCTTTAAATAGACTCTTTAATCTTTATGTACAACTTTTATCTATAAATGTTATTTGTTTTATATTCCTTCAATATTCATATTCAATTCTCACCAATTGCAGAATGAATATGAACAGTTACATGAAATAAACGATAGTGTTAGAGAGTAACCATATCGAACATGTTCAAACAGCGTTCATTCAAATGATCAAAAATTATTTAGAATATTAGGTTTGAAGTATGACAAATATTCAAGTTTACACCTATATTGTCTGTTGTTTTTATTTGGTTGCTAAAGGATTTAGTTGTATAATTGGATTCCTAGGTATTCTATTTTATAATAGCTTAAAGAATTAAACAAAGCCCCATTGTTCAGTAATATTCTTCAAACAAATGAATAGAAACCTATATAAGTATTTACTAATACACAAACACGTACGTATATATATTATATAAGTACTCGGTATTCATACTCAGTACTCATATCGGAATCGGGAGTATACAGTGGTATCATACTCAGTATTGGTACTTGCTTGAAAATCTGGTATCATCCCATCACTAAATATAACTAAAGACTATGAGCATTGGTATAGAGACAACCTACCCATACATGGAGAACTTATCATTGTGCATCTATGCCACTTTACTCTCACCCAGACTACATAACCTGACCTTCAACCTTAAATAAACTGGCAAGTCATTGGTACCTTGTAAATTATAAGTGTAGCCAAAAGTATCTTGAAGCAAGTGGCTAGGTATAATAGGTACTCTTTTAATTTGGGAGAATTGTTTCTTAAACCGAAACAGTTTCACAGAAGCCATTTAGTTCTTAAATTGAACTCATCTTTGGGTCTCCTTAGTTTATTTCAGCTACTGAGTTGGGACTCCATATAGCAAATAACTATGCCTAATGATGCTTAATTTTACTCTAATTGGAAGGGGTCTGTCCCATCATTAGGCCATGTGGTCGTTCGTCAGTTAGACATTATTTTGACCTTCTCTGATTGGTCATTGCATTCCCTGATCATTGTATCAGACTCATTTTCCTCTCTCTCCCTAACTTTATTTTAGAAAACAGCAAAGTCAAAATAATATATTGAAGCTTCTGAAGAGTCTGGTATATAAAAGAAGTTCATCCACCAGAAACTTTAAGTCACTATATAAAACATTCAGATAGAATTCTTGAAACAAACAGGAAATAAACATGAATAATGAAAAGAATATATTTAATTATGAAATGAAGGATAATAAAAAGGTGAGTTACTTTGATCTTTCAGGTATTTTGTATAATTAAGTAATGCTGATTATTCATTCCTTGGTTTTATGAGTTTACTTATCTTTATTGTGAAATGGGGTTTTCTCTTTAGTATTGCTGCATGTTCTGCCATCAATTGACTTCACCGATTGCATTAAATGATGCAAATAATTTATGAAGAAGGAAAACTTGCAGGGCTAATATCCAATTTAGTTTTATTAAGTGGCTTTTTTTATTTTCTGATGGTGCGAAAGAGACTTTGAAATGTTGATGTGGACTACTCAAGGAGGTACCCTGTCTAGTTTTGTGCACTTGGGAGCTAGAGGAGCTAGCTGCCCTTTGTACCAGCCTAGGTGCAAAAGTGAAGGGTCCATTCACTGGGTTGACTTGATGCTGGTGAGCTTCCTCTTGCTCTTTCTTAGTGCCATTTCTTTTTTATTTACTATCTCTTCAACCCTTTCTCTACTACAACTGAAACCTGGGCACCAGCCACCCTACTGGTTTGAGTCCTTGGGAGGGGCTACTGTCGATACTGTTACACTTGGTATCCAGATGAACTGCATATCCTCATGGCCTGACTGAATATAGTGAAGGCTCCATCACTGGGTTGACTTGAACTCTTTGAGACAAGGTGAAGCTGCAAGAAGATCGATGCTTTAGCTTGGGGCAAAACCCCCTGTTACCACTGAAACCTGGAAAAGAAACCCCTGTAAGGGACCCTCATAAGGGGCACAGCGATTTGTTTTCCTGGATACCGTGCTGACGGGAGTCAGCGCCTCGTCCAGCCCCATATTTGCCTCCTCTCATTCTTTCTGACACCCTGTCTTCTTGCCCTACCCCTTCCCTTTCACTACAACCTCTCCCACAACATTCTCTGGTAAGCCTGTAATTTCACAGGGTAGATGCTGAGCACCTTCTTCCCACCCAACTGTCCCGGATCAGGGCTAAAGGGGGAGGGGTCAATGTCCCCTTTCCCTTGAGGTCTGGTTTGGAGTAGTGGTTTTTTACCAACCTGCTTCACCCCCACCCACACCTAACAATCCCATTCTTTTTCCTTTCACTATCTATTAATTTTATGCTGAGCCTAAGGTAGAGCTGCCATGCTGATGGGCTGCCAGGTCACTAAGCAGTAGGAGTGGCCCTAAATGGCAGCAGCTGGTTTGGCCAGCTGCGTGTTCACCTGTAGAGCGGGCTCTTGCCTGTTGTGATTAACGTATATGTTATATGCTTTAAATAGGGTCACCATGCCCAATGATGAGTTTAATAATAAAAAGAAAATACTCCCCCTACTCCTCTACAATCACCGGAGTCACATTAGGGCAGCTCCACTTAAAAATCGAGCCCCCCCTCCCCCGTGCTTTCGCAGGGTACCCTGCAAAACTTTTCCACCATCGAGGAGGCTTACTCCTCTCCTATGCTTATGAGTGCATGGGACTTTCCTCACCACCATCTCTGTAGTCGCCATTGGACGACTCCCTCTGTACAGCTGCATTCCTCCCCTTTACTTTCCAGGGGACATGGCAAGAAAGCATGCCAGTGGCCCATAATTGACTGCTCCTCTCCTAAAAAGAAAAGGAACAAAAAAAAGACTAGGGAGCCCTCTCCCTCCACGGCCTCCACAGGGACAGACGGGGCCGCTGCTGTTTCGGTATACGGCCAAGCAAAGATCAGCACATCCGGCCCTAGTGCTACCACAGGTAGGGAGTCCCAGACCAAGACCAAAAGTGCGTAGAGTAGAGTCGAGTCTTGATTACGTCGGGGCCCCTCATTCAGAGGTTACCTGGCATTTTCGAGCCCGCTGACTTCAAAACCTTTTTCGTTATTCGCTCCAAAGATGGCAGCATGTTGGCTAAGGACCACATGATCCATCAGAGGAAAGCTCTAGCTAGGGTGATTAGTAAAGAGCCGAAGGTGACCTGTTACTCAGACGTGAACCTTCTGACGAATGCATCGAATCCCTCCGAGGCTGCAATGATTAGTGCCTTTCGATCATTTGATGGTACGCCGGTGAGTGTGATGCCGCACCTTACCATGAACTACTTGAAAGGAGTGCACTACTCCATAGATGACATGACTTTTTTTTTTAAGGGGCTATCTGGCGACTAGATGACATGACCTTAGAGCTGGCCGACCATGGAGCGGTCAAGGCGGAACGTGTGATAAGAACGTCTGTCCGTTTTGCACGCCGACCACTCCCGTGGTGGTCAGCCGACTGTGAGGTGGCACTCAAACAGAAGCGTTATGCCTACATGCGCTATAAGTGCCTATCGAATGATTTCACTATCGGCGAATTTCGTCGAGCTAGGTCTATGTTGCGCTATGTTTCGAAGCATGCCCGCTGCTCTTCTTGGCGGGCATACGTGTCATCACTTAACGGGAAGACTCCTCCAGCAGAGGTGTGGAACCGAGTCAAAGGGATTTGTGGAAAGCTCTCGCAGGATCCCCGTCCCGTTCTCCAGGAGAATAGGATCGCAATCTCGGACCACGCGTCCGTGTCGGAATCCTTCGTGACCGCTTTCTCTGCATTCTCTAGCCGGGATGCTCTTGCGCCAGCATTCAATGCGCGTCGTGATGTCGAGGGAGGCTGCTGACTGGACTTTACCTCCAGAGGTAGAGAACATTTCGACGCCAGGTTTACTTTGAGTGAGTTGCGTTCCGCTCTCGTTTCGTGCGCCGATACCGTCCGTGGTCCGGATGATGTCCAGTACTTTATGCTTCGATACCATAGATTTTTTCAACAGGATCTGGGTAGAGTGTCTTCCCAGACTCCTGGCGACTTGCTTGTGTTTGCTTTTCACAAACCCAGGAGCGATCACTACCCTGGCCGATTTCCCACCAATCTCTCTAACTTCATGTGTTTCCAGTTCCGCCCAATCTATCAAACCTCCTGCGTGTGAAAATTAGTGGAAAATTCGTAAATGTTAGATTAGCCTTTTTCTGGACAGCGGAGGTCATATGTCTTCTGCACAGTGCGGCTTCCGCAAGTTCCACTCCTCGTCGGATACTCTGCTCAGACTGGAAAATACCGTCTGCAAGGCCTTCCTTCGTAGACAGCACTTCGCTATCGTGTTTTTTGATCTGGAAAAGGCTAATGATACCGCATGGCGATACGGTATCATGGAGACTCTCCACACGATGGGGGCGAGAGGACGCCTCCCAATGTTTATATCTGAATTTTTGCCAGATCGTCTCTTCCGCGTACAGGTGAGGGGAGCCTTCTCCGGCCAAATGGAGCAGGAAAAGGGTGTCCCGCAAGCAACATTGAACTGTGTTTCTCGCTATGCCGAAGCGCACAGGCTTTGGTTTCCTTTGGCCAAGACTAAGGTGGTGCACTTCTACCGCCATCCAGAGGTCCACCCTGGAAGTGGTGGAACTGCACCGTTTCCTTGGTCTTGTATTTGACTGGAGCCTCACCTGGGAGGCTCATATTCGTAGCCTTAGTCTCTTGTACCCGCTACTGCCTTACTTTTTGATCGATCACTTGTTCGTTCGAAGCTTAACTATGAATGTGAGTTTTATGCATCTGCAGCCGAGCGAGTATTGCGGAAGGTGTACTGGATCCACCAGACCGCCCTTCGCCTGGCGACCGGTGCCTTCCGCACGTCCTCCATTAAGAACCTACTGTTAATTCTGGCCAGATACACTCGCTGTGCGCCGTGCACAGTGCATTATAAGCCTGTATGCGCGAACCCGGCGCATTCCTCAGTTGCCACCGGCTCTCACTGCATCCGCAGCTGATCACGACTGTGCCTATGCCGCTGAGAGATGCCAGTCATAACCTAAGCTATTTGAGTTTAGGGCTGGGAAACTCCTTCAAGAGCTCGGTATAGCTCTCGGATGCACCTGGTTCTGCCTCGGACACGATCGTGAAGTGTACCACCTTCGAATATTTGTCGCCGCGCCTCTCCTCTCAAAGTTTCTACACTGCCTGGAGTACTGCTTTCGGCCTTTTTGGAGCACACTTCGTGTCTCGCTGAAACCGTGCCAGTGTATACGGATGGTTCCAAGTCCCCCAAAAGAGTCTATTTCTACGCTGTATCCCCTCTATTTGACGTCATCGGTGCTCTGCCAGGTGCTGCATCTGTCTTCACAGCCGAGCTGGTTACAATACCCCGCTCAGGACGGGAAATAACGCGACGCCCTGGTTTGGAGACTGGATTGCGTTTTATAGCAACTCACAAAGCACCCTGAGTGCTACTGGTGCATTTGAATCTCTTTACCCCCTGGTTTTTAATTTGTAACGCTACAATTTTGGCCAGCCGGGCAAATGTCTAGATATTCATCTTCTGAGTTGCTGGACATGTAGGAATTAATGAGAATGAGGGTGCCAAAGAGTGTACGAGGGCTGGGCGACCGGACTAGCGTTTCATTCTTCCTCACACTGATTATATAGCAAGTATATGGGTTGCCTGTAGGTTGGTTTGGCAAAGAAGATGGGAGACGGTCTGCAGGAACTTAAGTTATGTGCCATTGCCCTGCGCTTTTTTTTTCCTCGCTCTATCCCCCCAATGCTGTGGTGGCTTCAGGTTGCTTTTTGTCATCTTCGAATTGGACACCCCGTAAGGGGCGCGGCCACCTGGCCGCCATGCTGACGACCCCAGCTTAGCCTCTTCTCCTTCCTTAAAAACACTTGTTTCCTCGCTTTTCACACAACCTCTCCCACAACTTTCTCTGGTCAGCCTCTAATTTCAAGGGTAGATGCTGACCTTCTTCTCAGCCAACCGTCCCGGATTAGGGCTGAGGGGGGATGGGACAACGTTCCTAACCCCTAAGCTCCGGTTCGGGATGGGTTTTTTTTAACAACCTGCTTCATCCCCACCCATACCTTCCTCACATCCCATTTTCCTTTCCTCTTCACACTCTATCAGTTTTACACCGTGTCTAAGGTGGAGCCGCCATGCCGATGGACTGCCAGGCCACCAGGCGGGAGAGGTGGTCCTGAATGGCGGAGCCTGGCTCTGCCAGGCCTGTAAGCACCTCTTGCAGTGCGGGCTACTGCGAGGGGTGATGAACGGTTGCATCCCGTAATAAAAAGTGGGTCACCATGCCCAATGAGACTCCATTCCCCCCTTTAATTCCCCCTGAACAAACGACGGAGTCGCCCTCGGGCAGCTCCAGCGAAAAAATGGAGGTCTCCCAGCGCAGGGGACTCTCGATATTTCTCTAACTGGAGAGGAGGCTAACTCCTCTCCTTTGCCTACAGGTGTAGGAGACTCCCCCTCACTCCCTTCTCTGGAGGTGCTTGCGGGCTAGGTTCCGGTATATTTCGAAGCACGCCTGACACCTTCGACACCTGGGTCGAGCGAGGCGTGGCCTTTCTGTTAAATTTGTTCAACAGGATCGGGGTGGAGGGTCTTCTCCCAGTTTCCTGGCGAATCGCTACTGTACTCGCCTTTCGTAAACCGGGGAGAGATCACTCTACTCCGACCAGTTTCCGCCCAATCTCTCTAACCACTTGCGTGTGCAAGTTGATGGAGAAATTTGTATATGTTAGATTAGCCTTTTTCCTGGACAGCGGAGGCCATCTGTCTTCTGCACAGTGCGGAAGACAGTGCTCTGCTCCGACTGGAAAATGCCATCTGCGAGGCTTTCCTTCGTAGACAGCACTACGCCACGGTTTTTTTTTATCTGGAGAAGGCTTATGATACTGCATAGCGATACGGTATCGTGGAGACTGTCCACACGATGGGGGTGAGAGGACGCCTCACAATGTTTATATCTGAATTTTTGCGAGATCGTCGTTCCGCGTGGGGGGGGGGGAGCCCTCTCCGGCCCAAAGGAGCAGGAAGAGGGTGTCCCGCAGGGAAGTGTCTTCAGTGTCACACTCTTTGACCTGAGCATCAACGGCATCACCTCGGTGCTGCCGGAAGATGTTCTCGCTACGTTCTACGTGGACGACCTTTCGATCTCTTTTGGCGCGTCCCAGATGCCAACTCTGGAGCGTCTACTCCAACAGGCATTGAACCGCGTCTCTCGCTATGCCGAAGCTCACAGGTTTCGGTTTTCCTTGGCCAAGATTAAGGTGGTGCACTTCTGCTGCCATCCACGGCTCCACCCCGACCCAGACTTGTTTCTTAATCGGGTACGCCTGGAAGTGGTTGAATCGCACCGTTTCCTTGGTCTTGTATTTGACCGACGCCTCACCTGGGAGGCTCCTTTTCGCAGCCTTAGCTTCTCTTGTATCCACGCCATGGATATTCTCCGTTCCGTGACGTTCAGCGCTTGGGGTGCTGATAGGGCTACTTCCTTACTTTTTTATCGATCCTTTCTTCGTTCGAAGCTCGACTACGGATGCGAGTTTTATACATCCGCATAAAACCGAGCGTTTATTGCGGAAGGTGGACTCGATCCACCACACCGGCCTTCGCCTCGCGACGGTGCCTTCCGCACTTCCCCCATTGAGAGCCTGTTGGTCGATGCTGGGAAGATGCTACTCGCTCTACGCCGCGTGCAGTGCATTATTCACCTGTACGCGCGAGCCCGGCGCCTCCCTCAGTCGCCAACAGCTCTTGCTGCATCCGCAGCTGATCTCGACGGTGTCTATGCCGCCGAGCGACGCCAGTCATACCCTAAGCCCTTTGGGTTTAGGGCCAGGAAACTCCTTCGAGAGCTAGGTATAGCTCTCGGGCCGGTAGAGCCCCTAGTTCTGCCCAGGACGCCACCCTAGAGGGTACCACATTTGGTTATTTGTCGCCACGCCTCTGCTCCCAAAGCTTGTACAGCGCCGGGAGTATTGCGTTCGACCTTTTTGGAGCACACCTCGTGTGATGCTGGAACCGTAACAGTGTATACGGATGGCTCCAAGTCCCAAGAGGGGGTCGGCTTCCACGCCGTATCCCCTGTGTTTGAAGTCAGCGGTGCCCTGCCAGACGCAGCGTCTGTCTTCACAGCCGAGCTGGTGGCAATACACCACTCGGTATGGGAGATTACGCGACGTGCCCGGTTCGGAGACCGGATTGTGATCTATAGCGACTCACAAAGAGCACTGAGTGCTCTCGGGGCATTGGAATCTCCGCATCCCCTAGTTTGCGATATCCGTGACGCTACGGTTTTGGCAAGCCGGGCAGAGGGCGAGATTATCTTCTGCTGGGTTCCTGGACATTTAGGAATTGTAGGGAATGAGCGCGCCAAAGATGCAGCGAGGATTCTGCGACCGGACCAGCGTTTCACTCTTCCTCACAGGAATACGGGCAGCTCTTCGGACTGCTTGGCAAAGAAGATGGGAGACGGTCGAAGGGAACTTAAAGTTGCATGTCATTGCGCCGCGACTGTTCCCATGAACCTATCCCCCAATGCCGCGACGGCTCCAGGTCGCTTTCTGTCGTCTCCGAATCGGACACACTCGTGTGACGCATCGCTAGTTGATGGAGCGCTCGCCTGCGCCCTATTGCGACGACTACGTCAACCCCGAGACTGTTTGACATATTCTTGTTGAATGTCCCAGTCTGTGTGATCTTCGCGCACATTACCTGTCCCGGCACCGGGATGGGCGGGGTTGCTACCGCCTGTCCTTTGTTCTCAGGACGAGTACGGGCACATTGCCTGGTGGACTTGTTGACTTTTGGGGGAAGGCCGGCCTTCTACCTTTTATTTAACTTGGTTTTGTTGTTGTTTTTGTTATCGTTATTGTTATTGTTTTCTTTCTAGGTCACACGCTCCTATGCCGGGTGGAAGGGGAACTCCCCCGACGCCGGAGCTTGCTTCTAAATTGTTATTTCTTTTTATTGTTGTTTTCTGTTCAAATTTTTATTTTAAAATAGCCTAGAACTAGGCTGTTTGTTTGCGGCAACTTATGCCCAAGTGGGCAGTCGCCAGATAGCCCCTTAAAAAAAAAAAAATCAAAAAAAAATCTGAATTTGACATACTTGCGAGATACAGCGCCATTTGGTGAAGCGTTCGCCGCCGCCTTACTGTGACGACTGCCTTGTTCCCCAGACATTTGGCATATTTGTTTTGAATGTCGCACTCTGGGTGATCTTCACACATGTTACCTGTCCTGGTACCGGCACAAGCAGGGGCTTTTAAAGCTTGTCCCTTGTACTCAGGACTGATTCGTGCACACAGACTTGTGGACTATACATCTTTTTAGAGGTCATCCTCTCTTTTTGACTGTTTTTATGGGTCACATGTTCCTTTGCAGGGGCAAGCCGCTTAACCCTGGATGCTGGAGCGCGCATCCTTTATTCCCTTTTGCTTTCCTTTTGTTATTTTTTTACCCTTTGTCATTTTTTAGCATTATTTGTTATTTACATATTTTTTTAAATATAGCCTAGTAATAGGCTCCATTGAGTACGGCCTCTTATGACCAAGTAGGCAGTCACAAGATGGGCTCCTAAAATTAATAATAAATGAAACTTAGCAGAGTTCTACTAGATGCTGTGTCTATCCTCACAAGTAAACTGCTTACAATACACAGCTGGTATGAGAGATGACACATTGTGCTAGGTTCAGGGACCAAATTGTGATATATTATGACTCATATTTCCTTGGTGCTCTCTGGGCATTGTACTCTCCAAACACATTGGTTCGAGGTATCTATGATGTACCAAACTGGACAGAGATTGAGATTTTTTTCTACTTGGTACCTGGACAAGTGGAGATTGCCGGGAATAAGGGCATCCTAGATTCAGCAAGGACTGCATGACTAGAGCAGCATTTTTATCTTCCTCAAATTGCCTACTTGGTTGGGATCAGGTCAGCCCCTGCCATAACTGTTCCTATGGACCTACCTCACATTACTTCAGCAACTTCAAGTCAATGCCTGTTACCTTCCGATTGTGCATCACATGGTATGCACTGTTATTTGATGGAGCATTTCCCTGTGCTTCACTGCAATGGATGCTTCACATATTCATTTGAGTGTCCAAGTCTGAGGGATAATCACACATGCTACCAGTACCTTTATAATCCACCCATTTAATTTGAGGCTTTATGTTGAGTGCCTACTCTGTGGCTGAGTGGACACTACCTTGCCCTGCTAGCAGAGAATACATGGTTGTGCTGTCGCCAGAGAGATCTTTAAAAAATCTTGATTTGGAATCAATTTGTTACTCAAATCAAGGTAATTTGGAAGGCACTTGCAGGATGGGCTGCTCTTACCTGAATTTTAAAAGGGGTATTCCGGTAACCTATGCCCTTGGTAGGTGTCGCCAGATCGGCACCTTTGAAAATAATAATGATAAGTGGGATATTTTATATGATTGTTTGTGCTTGCATTTGAAATGCTCAGTGGAAGTTTCCCTGATGTCAAGAGACCTTTAAACCATTACTCACTAAATTAAACTTTTGAGTGGAATGTATCACCTTTTTATTCATCGTGCCTGAATATCAATATAATGAGCCTTTTGAAATTTATAAGATTTATCATAAAATGTGAAAGTATCTTTTTAACTTTTACAGGATACATCTGGAGAGAAAATAAATCACAAATTTTGCGAAGATCCACTTGTTGGCAATTTTGATGACAAAAAGGTGAGGGAATATATAATAGTAATTTTGCCATAGTTATTTAATTATTTCCATTTGTTTTATTTTTGACTGTCATTATCAGCACATATCTAATTATATATTATAGTTGAATTAAATTTTATAATATGAAATTAATTTATTTTTATATTAGGAGGATTGCAGTGATAGCCCAACCAAAAAGATCAAAGACGAGTTTATTGATTCATTTGATGAAAATCAACATGGATTGAGAGGTCAAGCACAAGCATTTGGTGGTTCTTATGAAATAGGCCAAATTGGCTCAGTCAAAATGGTAATTTTATTCATTTTTTTCTTTTGCATTTCATTTGTTTGCACAGTATTAAGAGTAGCTATCTTACATTCCCCATTAAATTGGAGTCTTAAATATGATTTAAGTTTGTAACTTTAGAGATAGGAATCTCTTTATGCATTTCTAAAGGAAAATCTCACACTTCTATATTAATTATATACAAAAAGCAAGAAATGCTCCTATACCTGAAAGTATTTAAAAAAAAGGTTCCTAAATAAAGCAGTGGTGATAATATGTGGCTGGTACTCTCTTAAGTTGTCATTGATGGTATTCTCTGGGGTCATAGTAGGACTCTTTGAGGGCCTCCTAACATGCTTCCTCTTATAGTAAGAGATAAAACCAATGAGTGCAATAGGTAAACGATTGGATGCAATGGCTGTCAGACTTTTGCCTGCCTTATGTAGTTTTTTTGCTGTTAAATGTCTTCAGAAACTTTTTTCAAACAAGATTGAAGAGAAAACAGTAAAAATGTGTGCAAAGCAAATTCATAGTCTTTTTCCACTAGTAGGGCCTGGTTAGCAAACATGAATCTGAGGGGCCTGTGTAGCCTTTTGGTCCTTCTTTTTTCTCCATGTTATAGAAATAAAAATATTTCTTGGGTATTTTAATGGAATTGACTTGTCTTTAACTTTAGGAGCAATTTTATGAGATTGTAATGAAAGAGGAGATTAAAGAAGAACCCCTGGAAGATGAAATTCCTCTCCTTGAGGGAGAGAGACTCGATTCACAGGAGGAAAACTTGAGCCCCAAATCCTGTACTGAAATGGCCCTACAAAACTCCCTTCAAGAAAAGGTAATTTTGCCCACTTTACAATTTAATACCAAATTTATTTTTGCAAGTAATTAGGATGCAAGTTTATACCATCCGCAAAGCCTTGGGAGGAAAATCTACCAAATGTCAAATAAATGCGACCAAGTCCATCTATGGGGTTGCTGGCCTGAGATTCTGCTGCCCATGCCAACAGTTTTATATTGTGAACTCTTCCTGAAGACCTTGTCCAGTCATTACGGTTAATCAGCATCTATAATTTAGTGGACTATGGGTTATATAGAAAATGGAAAAAGTAAATTTTTTTAGCCATTCCTCATGGATAAGATCTTACTGAAATTTGTATAAAGATCAAAGTGACAATTGCTGATATGCATAAAGGTAATAGGTGCTTCTTCTTAGAGGTTAGGAGGGGATGGGGTGTGCATTGATTGTACCCAAAACAGATTTGCGGGTTCTGAGGCAGAGGAAAGAGTGGATATTTTTTGCTGTGAAGATATGGTGGGTCTACTGCTTCAGAAATCGAGAATGGGAAAGTTGGTAGCAGGACACCTGCTGGGTCCTCAACATCATCACAAAACGGAGGCACAATTATGATAACTAATATCCTACAAATCCTCACATTCAATACAATACACACTATCATGAAGAAGTTTGGTACCATAATGAGAATTGGAATCATGAGAATAATGATACCACCAACATATGTTACGTGATCTTCCTGACAAAGCAGGCCATTAAGGCAGCCCTTGAGCATGCAACCTCCTTATCCATATGTCACAAGAACTTCTGTCACACTCGTAAGATATAGTAATCCTGAGGAGACAGAGCATGACTACTGTGCAAATACATTTAAAGAGCATCTGGCAGAGAAGGCAGCAAGGCCATAAAAACTACACATCCATACTGGTTCATTGCCCACTACAAAGAGGGCAAGGGCAATTTCATCCAAGCCTCCCGGTATCTGGAGAGAGAGATAGGACTCATCCCTGAAGGTCATCTTAAAAAGTACAAGAAGGGAGTCTTCATAGACTCAAAGGTGTTACCCAAGCAAAAATGCTCTCCAACCTCCCATGCCTATCTGATGGCATGTTTGACCATTAAGCCTCACAAGTCCTCGCAAGTCTACTATCCACTAACTTCATACGTTGCAAATACACTAAATGCTGGGGATCCATTCTCGCAACAAATCGTACTCTGTACAAAAATGGCTGTAACGACTTGAGACAGAGACATAATGCAGCCAACTTTCTTTCAATTGTCAAATGCGCAGTGGTCGCTCAGATTGGGTCAGTGGAAGATAAGGTGATATAGTTGTTCAAATGGTTTCTTGGCTGGGGTGTAAATCCAGCCTAAATGACAACTCACTGGAGTATTCAGAAAGGAAATAGGAAAGAGATGGTAGAAGAGTAAATGGAAAAATGACTTGAATGGGTTCGATGTCCAAAGTTATACAAAACTGGAAAATCAGGGAACACAGGGCAGACTTAAGAAGAAGGAACAAAGAGGCAGAAGCTTAAGAATTTAAGCAATTTGGTTACTAATAAACAACAAGGTTTTAATAGTAGATTTAGTTAAGAACTAACTACTACCCCAAAATTATTTACAATTGTAGGAACACCATAGAGATTTTTCTGTTTGACAAAAATAGACCCAAGATTCAAACCCCCAAAAATGAAACTATTTAATTAGATATGAGCATAACACAACTCTTTGGAAGAAAAAAATGAATGAAATGTATTATAAAAAGAATATAAATAAAAAGCTACACTCTATATAATAAACTTAATTTGGTTTAGGATCTAATTTACAACACTAAGAAAAATTTATGAGGAGGTGAGGAAACCTCCATCCTGCAAGGAAACTTTGTGGCTAACTGAATTTAATCTAAATTAGGAGTTATCATCAAACTAAATATATAATTTCCTAACAGGTAAATAATAAAATAGATAAGGAAGTTCAAAACTAGTAAATAATACAGGTAAGGTCAATAATAAAATAGATAAGGAAATTCAAATCTCTCTCTCTCTCTCTTTCTTATATATGTATATATATATGAGAATACTTACCCCTTTACTGGGATCCTTTTTATTTCTTATTTAATCATCTGAAGTTAGAGCCTTTATTTTGTAAAAGTTAATTTTTAAAAATTTACAATTCGGAATGCTTCAATACAAACAATCATAATTATATATCATCTCTGAAATTCGCTGAATGTACTTTAAACTAAGTAATACCTGAAAATATGAAATTATAAAATTAAATCACTCCAACTTAACTTGCCTATCTAAACAAATATATTGAAATCAAAAGAAAAAGAGAATAATATATTACAACGCACACTTTGCCATGCTTAAAGCATTTGAAACATATGCAATTACTCATTTACTTTTAACCCCATCCACAACCTGATCTTGGATCAAACATCCACCCATCAAATGACCACTCGCGTCCAAATATACTTCAAGCATTCTGGCATTTGGTCCATATGCCAGATACAAAAGTCTGACATCTCTTGCAACTTCAGCTTTCATTGAGTCATCCTCCTTAATCACTGTACTCTTCTTTTTCCCAGTCCATTCACTTAATGGTTGCATCATACCTGAACAATCTTTCATAAACTTTCTTCCAAACTCAACAAAACCATACAACTCTCTCTCACCGTGGAAGAGCTTATGAAAATTTCGACATTTTCCACAAACTTCTCTAATTTATGCAATCCAGTCGCACTTACCTAATGTCCCCCAAACTCAACTTCACTGGCAAACCACACACATTTAGACAACTTCGGTTTCACACCAAGCTCTTCCAACTTTCTCAAAAAATCATTTACCTGAGTCCTATGTTCTTCCATGCTCTCGCTCATCACCAAAATATCATCCAAAAACACTAGTACATTTTTACACAGAAAACTGCTCAACTCCGAATTCATTGCATGCTGAAAACCCAAAGCTCAGTTTGTTAAACTGATAATGGCGCTTCGCGGAGGAGGACGTCGTAATTGGCCTGCTCTCTTCAGCCATAGGCATTTTTTGGTAGTAACCACGTACCAAATCCATCTTTGTATATATGTTCATTTTATTCATACTATTCACACAACCAGACACAACACTCATGGTAGACCTGTCTTGCAATGTTCATTCATTCACTTATCTGTAATCAATACACAGTCGCAAGCTTCCATCTGGCTTTCACACAGGCACAATTGAGCTATTCCAACCACTCATACTTGGCTTAATTACACCAATTTTCTCTAATTTTTCACACCGTTTGTCTATCTCTTGATCCACAGGGGAGGGAAATGATGAGGCCTCTGTTAAATTGGTGTGTCGTCGCTCAACACAATTTTAAACGGGCAAGTGAGTGTTGCTGAATTCTTCATCCCCTTGAGTCAAGGCACCTCTTCTATTCCACAACATCCTGTAAAGCTTTTGCTTCTCACATTACCTCAACTTTTTCAAATTTATTTACTCAATCAATTTTTCATACTTCCAAACAGTCGACTTTACACTCACAGAAACTACACTTGCATTCAACACATGCATATCATTCTCCATATTCACCACTGTATTCAACACGCCCAATTTATCTCCCACTTGTACTTTTTTCAGGCCCTTGCTTCACAGATCAGGCCAAACCTGGATACAGACACACGGATCTTTCATATCATACACGATCAAACACATGCACAACTTGCTTCATTCGATAGGTTGCAGCACTACCAGACAATACATACATATTTCCATCATTCTGGCTCATCTCAACATCCGAATTCCATCCAATCTTAACACTCAATGTTTCGTTCTGCATCAAGGGCACTCACTCCATTGCATACACCTCCAGACCTATCATGATATTCACTTTCTGGTCCCCCGTAAGGGGCGCGGTAGCCATTTGTCTTCCTGACCGCCGTACTGACGTGACTCAACGCCCCGTCCGGCCCCAGCTTAACCTCTTTTTCTTCTTTCAGACACTCTGTTTCTACGTATTTCCTCACTTTCCCTACAATCTCTCCTTTAACTTTGTCTGGTTGGCCTCTAATTTCACAGAGAAGATGACGACCAGCTTCCTGTCGCCTATCACTATGCGGGAATCGGGCTGAGAGGGGAGGGGACAACAGTCCCTCACCCCTGAGCTCTGGGCTTGGGTGGTGGGTTTTCAAGAACCTGCTTCATCCCCATCGACACGTTCCTCACGTCCCGTCTCATTCTCTATCCATTTTACACTGTGCCCAAGGTGGAGCCGCCATGACGATGGGCTACCAGGCCACTAAGCGGGAGTAGTGGCCTCAAATGGCGGCAGCTGGTTCTGCCGGCCCCGTACTCACACCTCGCAGAGTGGGATACTGCGTGGGGTGATTAGCTTATGCTAATCACCACGAAGGGATCTTCTCCGGCGGGTGCCGCTGTGTCAGCCAAGACATTTTCCATCTCGGAGAAGGATCTTGCTGACACCGGTCCATCTGGCCTGGGGGCTCCTGATGGCGAAGGATAGAAATGGGTTCATTCACAACCCTTGTCTCCTAAAAAGAAAAAAAATAGAAAAAATACAAAAAAAGACGGGGGGGGGGGTTCCTCTCGATCCGCGGAGGCTGCGGGGACGGATGGGTCTGCTGCAGTTTCGGTAAGTGACCAGGCCAAGATCTGCATATCCAACCCCGTGGCTTTCCCGGGCGGGGATTCCCAGACAAAGACCAGAACAGCGCAGAGCGGAGCCTCTATTACGTCGGGGTCCCTCACTCAGAGGCTAGCTAGCTTTTTCGAGCCCCCTAGGTTCAAACGCTTCCTCGTCATATGCTCCACTGATGGCAGCATGTTTTCTAAGGGCAACTTGATCCATCAGAGGAGAGCTTTAGCTACGCTGATTCGTAGAGAGCCGAAAGTGACTTGGTTTATCGGATGGGAGCCTTAGTGAATGCGTCGAATCCCTCGAACACTTGATGACACGCTGGTGAGTGTGACGCCGCACTCTACCATGAACTTCGTGAAAGAAGTGGCTTATGAGAGGGAACTCGTGGACTACTCCATAGATGACATCACCTTAGAGGTGGCCGACCATGGTGCGGTCAAGATCGAACCTTTGATGAGAAAACAGGGAGGGGCCTCGAAAACCCACCCCTACACTCTTCGTTACGTTCGACTGTGATAAGCTCCCTTAGTCGGTGCTTGCCGGTTGGTATCGCTACCGCGTTTGGCATTTGTGCCATTGCCGTGGAGATGCTATTACTGTCACCGCTTCGGCCATACTAATTGCTCTTGTCTGCGCACAAATCGGGGTTACCTGAAGTCTGTGTAAGTTGCTCCAAGGCCGCACACGATAAGTCCAATTCGTGTATGACCAAATGTGTCAATTGCGGAGATCCGCACCCCGTATCCTCGAAGCAATGTGGCGTATATCTTCTTGATAAGGAAATCCTAGCCGTAGAGGCCCAGGATCGTATCTCATTTCGCGAGGCTAAGAAATTTGTCCTGGCGCGCTTTTCTCTGCCTGGGACGTCTTATGTCGCAATGCTAAGAAAGACACCCTCTTCTCCTGGCCTCTCAAGACCTACGAGCACGGTCGTTTCCGTGCCCATTCGGAACCCTTCTGCGGGTTCTACCCACCCCGGGCCCTTCCCTAGTAAAGCCGCTGGCACAAAGGATTCACACCCAGCCCAGGCTAAAACCATGGCTCCCCTCCATTCCCCCAGCGTGACCGTTTCCCGTAAGGCGAAACGGCCGCGCGCCTCCACCAAGTCGCTCGACTCGCAGGAGGCAACACCTTTGAAGTTGATCGTGAGGCCATCTTCCAGGGTTCCAAAAGTTGCTAACCAAAAGGAGGAAACACCCCACACCCAGTGGCGGGCTGGGTAGCTCGGAGACGGTGGATCCTCCAAAAGAGGAACCACTGCCTCCGAAGCCCTCCCCCCCTTCCCTGCTCGCCTAAGGTTTCGAGGCGGAGGGAAAAAAAGATTCGCATGGCTAGCCCAACTTCACCCGATAACTCCTAGAAGGTGACAGCGCCTTCAACTCATTGTCTGGCCAACACCGCCCGGAGTTCTGCCTCACGGAAGCGTACGGCCATTCCGGTGAGGGTCTTCTCTTCGAAGAAGGCTCCTGCATCTCCTTCGAGCTAGGCCTGGAGGGCATATTCATTCAATAGAATTGCCGCGGACTCTGGGCCGACTGGTGGAACCTGCGGAGGCTCGTCTCGCCCCGTTCTCCTTTAGCTATCTTTTTTTTCAGGAAATCATGCTGGGCGTGTCTCCCTGCCCACTCTCCCTGAGTATAATAGTTTTGCCATCCCACCGCCACGGGATGGTGGCCGGGCAGGGGGATGCGCCATTTACACCCATAATTATGTCTCCGTTTTTCTCCTTGCTCTAGATACCTCTTTTCAATCAGTAGTTGTGCAGCTGCACCTGGATAGGAGGTATACTGTTATTTCCGCGTATATTCGACCGTCAGCTGATTTCGGCGCGCTGGACTTCCGCCGCGCCGTGGCATGGTTGACGACGCCCTTTCTCTTCCTCGGAGATCTGAACGGTAGACACAATCTCTGTAGAGCCTACTCTATTAATCCCCGGGATCAAGTCCTTTCCGACCTGATCGCCGAACTGGAGATATGTGTCCTAAATGCGCATGAGTTTACGCATTACTGGCCGAAAACTGCTTCAATTTCCTTCCTTGATCTTTGTGCTCCCCGGATGCACAGCCTGATTTTGAGTCTAGGGTGGTCGATGACCTCTATGGTAGTGATCACTTTCCCATTCAAATATCATTTTCTGGTCTGCTGCCGCCCGAGAGCCCGCCCCGAGCCTGCTAGGTGCGGGCACGGTGGTCCGCATTTCAGGAAATAACTGATTTCTCTATCTCAGTCGAGGAGTTTAGGTCGGTTGATGAGGCCGTTGGGTTCTTCTCTGGCAACATCTTCGCCGCGAGCCTAACTCCTATTCCTAGAACGTCTGGCATTTTGCACGCCGACCACTCCCGTGGTGGTAAGCTGAGTGTGAGACGGCCCTCAAAAAGAACCGTTATGCCTACATGAGCTATAAGCTTCGCCCCGAACGATTTCACTCTTGCGAATTTCTTCGTGCTAGTAATAGGTTTCGGTATATTTCGAAGCGGGCATACGTGTCTTCACTTAACGGGAAAGACCCTTCTAGCATAAGTGTTGAAGCAAGTCAAACGGATTAGGGGCAAGTTCTCGCAGTGCACCCTCCCGTTCTCCAGTAGAATGGGCCTCTGACCCCGCGTGTGGCGGAATCCTTCGCGAACGCTTTCTTTGCATTATCTAGCCAGTCGGAAGGCTGCCAACTGGACTTTGTTTCCAGAGGCGGAGAACCCTTCAAAGAAAGGTTTACTTTGAGTCATTTGCGCTCCGCTCTCGCTTCGTGCGCAGAGACCGCCCCTGATCCGGACGATGTCCCGTACGCCATGCTTCAATAACTTGATAGGCGAGGCATGGCCTTTCTGTTAGATTTGTTCAACAGGATCTAGGTAGAGGGTATCCTCGCAAATTCCTGGCGAATCGCTACTGTGCTCACTTTTCGCAAACCAGTGTGAGGTCACTCTACCCAGGCTGGTTTCCGGCTAATCTCTCTAACCTCCTGCGTGTGACAGTTAATGTAAAAATAAGTAGATGTTAGATTAGCCTTTTTTTCTGGACAGCGGAGGCCATCTGTCTTCTGCACAGTGTGGCTTCTGCAAGTTCCACTCCACGTCGTTTACCTGGTCTTGTATTTGACCGACGCCTTACCTGGGAGGCTCATATTCGCAACCTTAGGGTCTCTTGTACCCGTGCCAAGGATATTCTTCGTTCCGTGACGTTCATTACCTGGGGCGCTAATATAGCTACTGCCTTACTTTTTTATCGATCCTTTGTTTCGTTCCAAGCTCGACTACGGATGCGAGTTTTATGCCTCCGCATTTGAGCGTGTGCTGCGGAAAGTCGACTCGATTAACCACATCGGCCTTCGTCTGGCGACCGGTGCCTTCCGCACTTACCCCATTCAGAGCCTACTTGTTGATGGTAGGGAGATGCCACTCGTTCTGCGGCGTGCACAGTGCATTTCTCGCATTTACGCGCGAGCCCGGCGCCTCTCTCATTCGCCAACAGCGCTCACTGACCTCGTCTGTGCCTATGCCACCGAGAGACGCCAGTCATACTATAAGCTCTAGAGGGTACCACCTTTGACCATTTGTCGCCACGCCTCTGCTCCCAAGGCTTGTACAGCGCCTGGAGTATAGCGGTCGGCCTTTTTGGAGCACACTTCGTGTCACGCTGGAACCGTGCCAGGGTATATGGATGGTTCCAAGTCCCAAGAGTGGGTCAGTTTCCACGCCGTATCCCCTCTGTTTCAAGTCAGCGGGGCTCTGCCAGCCGCTGCGTTTGTCTTCACGGCCGAGCTGGATGCAATACACTGTTCGATACGGGAGATAACGCCATATGCCCGGGTGGAGACCGTATTGTGATTTATAGCAACTCACAAATCGCTCTGACTGCTCTCGGGGTATTGGAATCTCCGCCTTCCCTATTGGCGATATCCGTCAGTCTACGATTTTGGCAAGCCGGGCGGATGTCGAGATTATCTTCTGCTTGGTTCCTGGACATGTAGGAATTGCGGGTAATGAGCGCTCTGATGAGGGCTCAGAGTCTGCGATGACTGGGCGACCAGACCAGCGTTTTGCTCTTCCTCACGCCGATTACATAGCAGGAATACGGTCAGCTCTCCGGGCTGTTTGGCATATAAGACGAGAGACGGACGAGGAGAACTTAATGTTGCGTGCTATTGCTCCGCGGCTGTTCCTATGGACTTACCTCTCAATGCCGCGACAGCTTCAGGTTGCTTTCTGTCGTCTCCGAAATGGACACACTCGTGGAACTCACGGTCATTTGATGCAGCGCTCCCCTGCGACAACTGTGTTGTCACGCACTCTGTTCGGCACATTCTTGTTGAATGTCCCAATCTGGATGATCTTAGCGCCCGTTACCTGTCCCGGTATCAGGACGAGCGTAGTCGCTACCGCTTGTCTCTTCTGATCAGGACTGATCCTTGCACATGGACCTGCGGACTATATGACTTTGTGGAGGAGGCTGGCCTTCACTTTAATTGACTGTTTGTTGTGGTTCGCATGCTCCTGCACCGGGGTTCGGCGGGCTTACCCCCCGACGCCAGACCGCGCTTCCTTCCTGTTGACTCTTTTCTTTCTTTTCCTTTTTATCTGTTGTCGTTGTTTTTTAGCCTTGTCTTTCTTTTTATTTCTTATCTACACATTTGTTTTTAATCTAGCCTATTAGTAGGCACTTGTGAGTACGGTCTGACCTTTACTCTAGTAGGCAAAATTGGGCTTTCCATCAGCCCTTAAAATACTGAATCCCATTAGCAACCTCGGAGCCTTCCGCACTTCTCCTGTCTGTAGCAGTTGGGTGCCCCCATTGCCCCATCATCGACTCCAGATCTGTATGCGATACCTTTGCCGAGTACAGTAGGCCCCTGTATCAGATGTCTACAATTGCCTGTATGCTGTTGAGTCAAAGGTGGCATTCGATAGGTTGCCATCCATCTCCAGCCTGGGTGCTATAAGGGTCCTTGCCCTTCCTTCGTTACTGACCCCTAGTTGGCGTGCTCCACTTCCCACAGTATGTAACAGCATGTGGAGCCTGGACAATTCGTCCGTGAAGCCTTGCATCCTTAAGAGCCTGTTCTTGGAGCATGCGACTTCACACATATAACACTGCTCGATATACGCGAAGGGTTTCAAGTCAGACGGTGGCGTGGGTGCCGCAGTCACCTACTCAGGTGAGTTTTAAACTTCGTCTTTGCCGCTGGTAGCTACTATTTTTAGCCATTCCATAGCTTTGAGACTGATTCAAATTTTACCTTTTCAAGATTTCGTTATTTTCTCCGACTCTGGGAGTGTTTTACAAGCAATTGGCTCTTTTAAAGCTTCCCATCCCTTTAGTCACAGAAACTTTTAACACCCTGGTCGGTTATCGCATTCTATTTTGTTGGGTCCCCAGGCATGTATGATGTAGGGGTTCTAGGCAACGAGAGGGCTGATCAGCTGCCCCGTGTAGGCTATTCTGTATCCCCGGTTACTTCTGCACTGTACTCGAATCAGCTCTTGATGACGCTTTTGTGGTGAGATCCATTCGGTTTCCCATCTCCTAATAGAATGCACTCATTTCGCCACTCTTCGGTCGTCCTGTTTCTCGACCCTTTCAACCATCCCGCGCCTGTCGTGCCTTCGTTTCATTCTGGCAGAGGAATCTTTTAAACTCTCATTTTTATAAAAAATTATATAGTGGTATTCTCCCTCTTTTATAACTAATTTTCCTTGTTCTACTCGCGCTGGGGCAGCTGGCCGATTGGTTCCTTACCTTAAAACTTATCTTGCTTTTTATATTTATTTGATGTTCTTTTTTTTAGTCTGCCTTGACCTTTGTTCCTTTTTATCTATATTTTTTATTTATATTTATATATTATTTGTGAGTATGGCGGCTTTTGCTGCCCTAGTAGGCAGTCGCCAGATGGACTCTTAAAATTAAAAACATACGCCTCTCGTGCAACAAATGTAGAACCGTGTGGCATTTTTAAAACGGATCCCTTGATCCTGCTCTACTCTATTGTTTTATTCCTAAACATGTCTGAGTGATCATGCCCTCAGTGGCAACATTTTTTTATTTTTTTTTTTAAGAGCTCATCTGGCGACTGCCTACTTGGGCATTAGTCGCTAGTCGCCGTATGGCAACAGCCAACATAGCGCTCTTAAGTTAAAACAAGGTCTGATGACCAAAATCATGCGCTCTTACTCATTCTGATTTATGACCTTACGACCTTCAAAAGTTTCTATAATTTTCGGATGAACCTTGGGAGGACCTTGACAATTATATCATTCAAAAGAGAATGTTTAACAACATAATAATTTCAAATTTCTTTAGAATCGGCCGAATAGTTATGATGTTATTTGCCAAAACAAAATAATTCTAGGGCTAACCTTGCCAATTATATCATTCGAAAGAGAATATAAAACAACAGGGTTTCAAATTTCACTACAATCGGCCGAATAGTTACAATAGTACACACACAAAAATGGGGACCGAGCGCCATAGTGAGAGAGAGTCGCACGCGACTAAAAAGATCCCATGCTCCTCATTCTTAATCCATACAGAATTATCAAATTCAAGCCGCAATTTGGTCGCAGCAGCGGTTTATTAGTCATCTCTACAGCTGCCCTTACCTAGGATATCCTCTATCTAACTGAGGAATTATCACATTCTTTTAAACTTCCGCCTTATTTTTACTTTCTACAATTTGATTATTTATACTAATTCTAGAACTTTAAGATTCCCATCGTTCTTTCGGCTCTTCTTATCCTATTGCTCACGAAATTCGTGGTTGTCAGATGCAGAGTGGGTCAATATATAAGATCACTTTTTGTTACGAGAAAGATCGTGAACAAAAGATTATAAAATAACTTTCTTTTTCAGGAGATGAAATTGCGTTTGTCCAGTAACCTTAAGGTTATTCCACAAGTTACTGGTATTATATCATCGCCTCCTAGAGCTTTCGAGTATGAACCAAATTGGACTACAGAGGTATATTCAAGATCTGAAAGCCCAGGAAAATGCGGCAAAAACACCTCGATAACTTCCCAGTCGACACACACAAATTCACATGCGCTGCATGGTTCAAAAATGAATAAGAAAATCTATAAATGCTGCTCCTGTCCTTATCAGACTGCACAGAGGAGAGATTTAAGAATACATTTAAGAACCCACACTGGCGAGAAACCTTTCAAATGCGACCTTTGTTCTTATCAAGCTACAACAAAAAGGAGCGTTAAAATACACACACTCACTCACACAGGTGAGAAGCCTTTTAAATGCAACCTGTGCTCTTATCAGGCTGCAAGAAAAGCTCATCTTAAAAGGCATTCATATATTCACACTGGCGAGAAGCCTTTCAAATGCGATATTTGTCCTTATCAAGCTACAACAAAAAGGAGCGTTAAAATACACGCACTTACTCACACAAGTGACAAGCCTTTTAAATGCAACCTGTGCTCTTATCAGGCTGCAAGAAAAGCTCATTTTAAAAGGCATACATATATTCACACAGGCGAGAAGCCTTTCAAATGTGAGTTGTGCCCTTATCAGGCTGCCAGAAAACAAGATATTAAGATACATTCATATACTCACACTGGCGAGAAACCTTTCAAATGCAATCTTTGCCCTTATCAGGCTGCCAGAAAAGAAGAAATTAAGAAACATTTATATACTCACACTGGCGAGAAGCCTTTCAAATGCGACCTTTGCCCTTATCAGGCTGCTATAAAAAAAGATATTAAGGAACATTCAAGGACTCACACTGGCGAGAAGCCTTTCAAATGCAACCTTTGCCCTTATCAGGCTGCAAGCAAAGTTCAACTTAAAAGGCATTCATTTACTCACACTGGCGAGAAGTCTTTCAAATGCGATATTTGCCCTTATCAAGCTGCCAGAAAACAAGATATTAAGATACATTTATATACTCACACTAGCGAGATGCCTTTCAAATGCGAACTATGCCCTCATCAGGCCTCAACGAAATGTCAGCTTAAAAGGCATTCATATACTCACACTGGCGAGATGCCTTTCAAATGCAACCTATGCCCTTATCAGGCTGCAACTAAATGTCGGCTTAAAAGGCATTCATATACTCACACTGGCGAGAAACCTTTCAAATGCAGCCTTTGCCCTTATCAGGCTGCCAGAAAAGAAGAAATTAAGAAACATTTATATACTCACACTGGCGAGAAGCCTTTCAAATGCGACCTTTGCCCTCATCAGGCCTCAACGAAATGTCAGCTTAAAAGGCATTCATATACTCACAAAGGCGAGCAGCCTTCTAAATGAAGTCTTTGCCCCTATCAGGATCAGAGAAAGTACAACTTGTGGTACATGCAAGAATCCATACTGGTGTTAAATAAACCTTATTTAGAGAAGCAAGATGTTTTAATGCGCTACAAGCGCTCTATGGTGCAATGCACCATCGGTGAATATACCGAGCGCTTTCGTATTGGTCAGCCGAGTGTGAGATGGTCCGCAAACAGAAGGATGCTGCCCAACTCCATTTGGGGGAGGGGGGGGGGGGGGTACTATTCTGGGCTCATTCCTGTGGATGCAATTTTTTATTATTGTATATCATGATTGATTTGGATCTTGATGATGATGCCTTTTGTTTTTGACACATTCCTGTGGATGGTTCTATTTTTATATTGTAGATGCATGATCTGACAAATTCATATGGATTGTTTAAATTCTAGATGCATGATCTGACACAATCCTATGTATGCATTTTGTGGGTGGGTTTTGAAGGATACGGATGACCTTTGATAGGCCCTTGTGGGTTTTTTTTGTCATCTGTGAAATTATGTTATTTGACTTTTTGGTGTTGTCTCATTCTCCGGGTATGACAGTCGGGCCCAAAATAATGAATGCCTTTGTAAACAGGTTTTGAAAAGCAGCCACAGAGTTGACAAAAGAGAACATTATGAGGGGTTCTAAGAATTTCGAATAAAAATATTAACAAGATGTACACAAGCATATCATTGAAAACATTTTCCCCAAAAGATGGAGCTGGTGCACATCATCGCCCTTACCGAAATGAATGGTGGTGTCCACAGACTCCCTGCCCATCACCGCCTTTTCGTATATAGCTCGCAGGAGCTAAAATTATGATGTGCGGCAGGCACTCTTAAGTGGGCAGCCCGTATCTGAGTTTAGCCTCCCTTTACGACACTCGCGGTAGACGATATGGATAGTCATCATGCCCCACATACAAGAAAAAAATACACATCACTAAATTCCCTTCTCAAACAAACAACTTGATGACATAGATAAACTCGACGTGATCTACTTTAAAAACTATGGCATAATTTTTTTTTCCTGGCATCATCTTGATCTCAAAATGGCAATTCAAACCCACAACGTATCCGTTTAAGAAACCCATTCAGATTAGGGCTTTAACCCGTAAGGCGGAAGTCAATTTTGTTTTCTGGCTGCCGTTCTATCGGGATTTAGCACCCTGTCCTGCCCCAGCCTGGCATTCTTTTTCTCCTTTCGCTAACTCCTACCTCGTCTTCTGTGCCAATTCTCTTTCACCCTGCATCGTCCTTCCATCTTTCGTTTGTTTGGCGATCTCTGTGGCTGAGTCTTGCCTGTTTTGATTGGTGGGTGCCTGAGCAGCACTCTCGGGGGTCTTTGCTTTCCCCAACGGTAAATTTCCGAGGCTGGCCGGCCATTTTTAAAACGATAGTTGGATCAGGTGTCATCGGGCTTACCCTCCTGTTTTGTCGGACGCTCCGAGTAGGTGTCGCGACGGTAGACAGTGACTGCGCTGCGGAGTTCGTACCCGCTTTTATACTCTATCATATGGGTAATAATCTCGTATTACGCCTTTCAGTAAGTCCTCTTTTCCGCATTTGTTAGAAACCTTCGCAGAAGAGATATATCCTGACTGGATTATCGTTTTCTGGTGCTGAATTCTACTTCCGGGTGTCCGCTTTCTAAATTGAACGCTTTTAATTTTAATGAGTAGTTTGAGTCTCGCTGTCGTGTGCTCCGCCGTATGTTGGCCCGTGGCAGTGGCGATTTAGTTGTTGATGTATCTTCGCGAAAGCAGGGTGGCGTCGTGGGGGATTTTTCCTCCCTTTCGGAGGTCCCGGTTTCGGTTATGTTCCACCCTCGCCTTAATTTTGTTAAGGGAGTAATTTGCTCCAACGAATTACTGCAGTATGATATCTCGAGACTAAAGGATTATCTTTCGTCCCAGAGGGTAACAGACGTTTATAGGGTGTCTAATTCTGGTGAGCCTTCTAAGGTTCGTAGAGTACGCTCATCGTCACCTTTGAGCGTCAGGATCTGATCCAGTTTGTTCGTGCTGGTTATCTTCGTGTCCCGTTATATCGAGCTCCCCAGACGTTTTTTTTAATTTCCACCAGTTTGGCCATATGAGCAGCAATTGTAGTCAGGCTCGTCGGTGTGTGGCATGTGCGTTGGCGTACCATGGCTCTTGTGGGAATCATGAGTGCTGCGGCAATTATGGAGGTTTCCATAGCGTGGCTTCGCCTTCTTGTACCGTATTTATTTTTGAGAAAGAGCTCCTGACTTTTCGGGACTCCTTCAGGCTGGACTTCCGCGAGGCCCGTCGTAGGGTGCGGGGGCATCTCGCCCCCTCTGGTCGTATCTTCTCTGACGTTCTCTTGGAGGCGGGTTCCCGCCGCCCTCCTAGTCATCACACTCCTATGTCTTCTCCCCGCGGTCCCTCTGTTGCTCCCTCTCCTCTGCCCGCAGTTTCTCCGTTGCGCCCTCTCCTTTGCCTTTGGTCTCTTATCATGATCTCTCTGTCTCGTACCGTAAAACCGACCGGGCTGAGAAGCTGGAGGATATCCGGCAGTTTCCCTAGGCGTCTGCTCCCACTGTTTCTTCCGTTCCTTTGCCTCAGTCCAAGCACTCTGCCTCTGATGAGGCTTGTTTGGTCGACTAGTTGGTTTTGGGGGCACCCTACGTTTTAGTGTCTTCTCCTTCCCGGTCTTCGCTGTTCGTTGGCCTTTCCCGTCGGCATCACCGATGTCATTGTGAGGGCAGAGATTCACCCGGTTCGGTCTCCCTCGCCCCCTATCCCGGTTTCTTCTTCCTTGCCCACTACCTCTTTTCAATCTTCGATGTCTCCTACCCAAGTTCCGTCTCCCTTGCCTCCTACCCCTGTTTCGCTTTCCTTGCCTCCTACCCCAGTTCCGACTTATTTGGCTGCTACCCGAGTTCCGTCTTCTCTGCCGCCTACACCAGTTCCTTCCTTGCTATCCGCCCATATTCCTTCATCTCTTTCTAACCCTGCTCCCTCATCACCCTCTGAACTTGTCCCTGCCTCTTCATCTGACTCAATTCCCTCCTACCCTCTGCACTGTTTCCTCCTCACCTCTCTCAATGTTCCGTCTTCTGTTCCATCTTCGCATCTTAGTTCTCGTCCTTCTCAGTTCGAAATTCCTTTCTCTACGGATTATTAACCGTCCACGTAGGGGGTTCGGGCTGGCTCTCAGCTGTCACCTCCCGCCGTTCACGTTGACAAGTCTGTGCTGTGGGCACCCCTGACTCACCGTAATCTGCCCCTTGTTTCCTCTAGATCTCTAGTCATCGGGAACCTTCGTTGCTTTCCATCACTAGAATCTTGACTTTGGTGTCGGGACGACAGTAATGTCTGTCATCCTACAGTGAAATTATCAAGGGGTTCTCCCAAAGTGGGAAGAACTCCAGCTCTTGCTTTCTAGCGTTCGGCCCTTAGTGGTCTGTTTGCAAGAAAATAAGCTTGGGGTTCGACCTTTCTCGGTGCTTTCGCACTTTCGGGTGTTTAATTCAATCTCCTCTGCTGGGGGCGTGTTCCATGGTGGTGCTTCTCTTTTAATTTCCTATTCTCTATTCTCTGCGCCACTTTCCCATCGTACTACCCAGGAGGCAGTTGCTGCGAGGGTTTTTATTTTCAAGCTTTTAACTGTTCTGTTTACCCCGATTTTATTACCTGGTGATTTTAAAGCTCGTCACCAGTCTTAGGCGATACCACCCGTAATACCCGTGGAGGTGTGGTTGAGTCCTTTTATTATCCGATTACCTTGGTCTTTTAATTTCCGGCGATTTTGGATTCTTTTAGTGCTGTAGACTTGTCTTTATGTTCGCCCGACTGTTTTTTCGATTTCTGGTGGTCGATTCGGGACGACCTTTCCGGGAGTGATCACTTTCCGATCGTCCTGTCGGCCTTCCTTCCTGGCCCGTGCCTTTTCCTCCCTCCTACTCCGTAAGGAGCGCGGAGATTTGCCTTCCTGGCCACCGTGCTGACGGGACTCAGCGCAACGTCCGGCACAATCTTATCCTCTACACCTTCTTTCAGACAGCCTGTGTTTCTCCCATACTTCTTCACTTCCCCTACAATTTTTCCCACAACTTTCTCCGGTCGGCTTCTATTTTCAAAGGGTAGATGCTGACCACTCTATTCTCAGCTAACTATCCCGGATCGGTGCTAGGGGAAGGGGACAATGTTACCTAAACCATGAGCTCAGGTTTGCGTTGGTGGGTTTTAACAACCTGATTCCTCCCCACCCATACCTTCTTCAGGCCCCCTTTCCTTCTCACTTCACTATCAATCTTTTTACGCCGTGCAAAAGGGGAGCTGCCAGGTCACTAGGTGAGAGGGGTGGCTTAAAATGGCTGCAGCTGGTTCTGCTAGCCCCGTACTCACCACTTGCCGAGCGAGCAACTACGAGGGGTGATTAGCGTATGTATCCTGTAGAATAAATAGGGTCACCATGCCCAATAGGAAATATAAAAAAAATTATCTCTCCTTACTTTCCCCTCTACCACCGTTGGAACCACCTTTGGACAACTCGACCGAAAAAATGGAGGTCCCCACCTGTGCTCTCGCAGGGGACCCTCCAAAACTCTTTGACCAAAGAGGAGGCTTACTCCCCAAATTACTTCTAAGTGCAGGGGGCTCGCACTCTTTGGATTAACCCATGGGTGCCTCCCTCTTTCCAACGGCAGTCCCCTGCTTTACTTTCCAAGGGCACTGCCAAGAAAGCCAGTAGGCAGCCCATGGCCGACCGCTCCCCGTTGAAATGTTTCGGGAGGGTAAACCCCCTTAGGGGGAAGACGGAAGACAGGCCCCATCGGTCCTTCCCTCAAAAGACATGCTGGCTCGAATATTAAACCTAGCGGGGGCAAGGCATGTGCCTCCCCAGACTCGACTAATGAAACCGATGCCAATGGGACCTGTGATGTCCTGCGAGAGGGGGGGGGGACAGATGGCTAAATGGAGACCCCCCTCTCCCCTCCGAGATAGACATGGTCCTTGAGGCAACCAAGCCTCAGACGGTAGGGCCTTCCGTGGGGGCGAATCTGGGCTCGGTTCCAGGCACCGAACTCGAGGCCGCTCCTTTGCAAGGTCCTCCTCAAACAGCTTGGGTCTCCAAAGCAGTACAAGGAGGAGAGGGATCTCCTCCTCCGGCCGGTGCCCCTGCGATGGCCAGGAACTTCTCCATCTCGGAGAAGGACCTTGCTGAGGTCCGTCCATCCGGCCTGGAGGGTCTTGCCGGCGGAGGGGAGAAGCGGGTTCATTCCCCACCCTCCTCTGCAAAAGAATACAGGAAAACGACGAAAAAGTCACAGGGTTGATCTCAATCTGCAGGGGTTGCAGGGACTGATGAGTCTGCTGCCAATAATTCGGTAAAAGACCAAGCTAAGATCGACCGGCACTTCTGCCCCACACCCCCGCGACTACCCGGCTTTTTCGAACCCGCGTGCTTCAAACGCTTCCTGGTTATTATCTCCACTGATAGCAGCATGTTGGCTAAGGGCCACAGGATCCATCAAAGGAGAGCTTTAGCTAGTGTGATTGGGAGAGAGCCGAAGGTGACCCATTCTCAGACGGGAGCCTTGTGGCGAATGCTTCGAATCCCTCTGGGTTATGATTAGTGCCCTTCGGACACACTCGTGAGTGTAACGCCGCACTCTACCATGAACTTCTTGAAAGTCGTAGTTTAGTTTATGCGAGGGAACTCGTGGACTAACTCTATAGATGACATCACGTTAGAGCTGGCCGACCATGGAGGGTCAAGGTCGAGCCTGTGATGAGAAAAGAGGGAGGGTTTCGAGACCCACCCCTACATTATTGGTCACGTTCGACTGTGACAAGCTCTTTGAATCGGTGCGTGCCGGTTGGTACCGTTACTGTGGGAAGGCATTCGTGCCACCACCGCGGAGGGGCTATTACTGTCACCGCTTAGGCCATGTTAATCGCTCGTGTAGACGTGCAAAGTCTGGGGTACCCGAAGTCTGTGTGAATTGCTCCAAGGCCGCACGCGATAAGTCCAAATCGTGTGTGGCTAAGTGTGTCAATTGCAGAGAGACACACCCAGATTCTTCGAAACAATGTGGTGCATATCTCCTTGAGAAAGAAATCATGGCCGTTCAGGCACAGGATCTTCTCTCCTTCAGAGAGACTAAGAACTTTGTCCTGGCACGCCCAACGCTGCATGGAACATCCTATGCCTCAATAATAAGAAAGACACCCTCAACTCCTGCCCCCTCTAGTCCTCCGAGAACGGTCGTTTCAGCACACATTCGGAACCCTTCTGCGGGTTCTACCCACCCCCAGAAGACACCATCGCCTCCAAAGCCCCCCTCCCCCGCTCGCCTATGGTTTTTTAGGTGGAAAAAGTAAATGACTCGCATGGCGAGCCCAACCTCCTTCGATAAGTCCTCCAAAGCGACAGCACCTTCAGCGCATTGTCCGGCCAACAATCCCGGAGGTCTGCCTCTGGGAAGCGTACGGCCATTCCAGGAAGTGTCTTCTCTTCGAAGAAGTGGTTAGGCCTGGAAGGCCTAGCCTCCTGCGAAGGCTCATCTCCCGTCTCCCTTAGCTATCTTTTTGCAGGAGACAATGTTGGGCACGTGGCCCCTGCCTACCCTCGCAGGGTATAAGGACTTTGCTACTCGACCAGCAAGGGATGAGGGCCGGGCATGGGGGTGCGCGATTTACACCTGGCATGATGTCTCTGTTCTTCGCTTCACTTCAGATACCTCTTTTCAGGCAGTAGCTGTGCAGCTGCACCTTGACAGGTGGTATACTGTTATTTCCGCGTACATTCCACCGTCAGCCGACATCGACGTGGAGGATTTGCACCGCGTCGTGGCACGGTTGCAGAGGCCCTTTCTCTTGCTCAGAGATCTGAACGGTAGACACCCCATCTGATAAGACTACTCAATTAATCCTAGGGGTCAAGTCCTTGCCGACCTGATCGACGAGCTTGAGTTGGGTGACCTAAATGCGGATGGGTTTACGCATCGGACCGAGAACCGCTTCATTTGGCCCGTCTCGATCTATCTCTGTGCAATCTGGATACAGAGCCTGATTTTGTTTGGGTGTGGTCGATGACCTCCATGGTAGTGATAGGTTTCCTATTCAAATATTATTTTCTGGGCCGCTGCCGCCCGGTCGCGGTGGTCTGCATTACAGGAAATAACTGATTTCTCTATCTGAGTCGAGGAGTTTAGGTCGGTTGATGAGGCCGTTAAGTTCTTCTCCGGCAACCTCATTGCCGCGGACCTAACTGATATTCCTAGAAGTTCTTACTGTTTTGTACGCCGACCACTCCTGTGGTGGTCAGCCTAGTGTGAGACGCCCTTTAACAGAAGCCTTATGCCTACATGCGCTATAAGTCCCGCCCGAACAATTTTACTGTCAGTGACTTCCGTCGGGCTAGGGCTATGTTCCGGTATATTTCGAAGCACTCCGCCGCTCTTCTTGGCGGGTATACGTGTATTCACTTAATGTGAAGACCCCTATAGCAGAGGTGTAAAAGCGAGTCAAAACGATTAGGGACAAATTTTCGCCGGACCCTCCCCTCCCGTTCTCCAGGAGAATGAGACCGCAATCTCGGACCCCGCGTCCGTGGCGGAATCATTCGTGACTGTCTTCTCAGCATTCTCTAGCTGGGATGCTGCCCCACTAGCATTCAATGCACGTCTTGATGTCACGGAAAGCCGCCGACTGGACTTTACCTCCAGAGGCGGAGAACTCTTCAACGACAGGTTTACTCTGAGTGAGTTGCGTTCTGCTCTCGCTTAGTGCGCGGACACCGTCCATTTTCCAAACGATGTCCCGTACTAGATCTAGGTGAGCGAGGTATGGCCTTTCTGTTAGATTTGTTCAACAGGGCATGGGTAGAAGGTAACCTCCCAGATTCCTGGCGAATCATTATCTTGCTAGCTTTTTGCAAACTGGGGAATGAGCACTTTACCACCGTCGGTTTCTGCCCAATCTCTCTAAGCTCCTGCGTGGGCAAGTTGATGGAGAAATTGGTAAATGTAAGATTAGCCCTTTTTTGGACAGCGGAGGCCATCTGTTTTCTGCACAATATTGCCTCCGCAAGCTCTTTGTCCTGAGCATCAACAACATCACATCGGTGTTGTCAGTCGATGTTCTCGCTACGCTCTACGTGAACGACCTTTCGATTTCTTTTGGTGCGGCCCAACTACTAACCTTGGAGCGTCGACTCAAATAGGCATTGAATTGGGTCTTTCGCTATGCCGAAGCGAACAGGTTTTGGTTTTCCTTGGCCAGGACTAAAGTGGTGCACCTCTGCCGCCATCCACGGCTCCACCCTGACCCAGACTTGTTACTAAATAGGGTGCGTTAGGAAGTGGTTGAATTGCACCGTTTCATTAGTCTTATATTTGACCGACGCCTCACATGGGAGTCTTATATCCGAAGCCTTAAGCAATCTTGTACCCGCGCCATGGATATTCTCCATTGCGTGACGTTCAGCGCCTGGGGCACTGATAGGGCTACTGCCTTACTTTTTTTATCGATCCTTTGTTCGTCGTTCAAGCTCGACTACGGATGCGTTTTATGTATCCGCATCCGAGCGTGTATTGCGGAAGGTGGACTCGATCCACCACACCGGCCTTCGCCTGGCAACCGATGCCTTCCGCACATCCCCCATTAAGAGCCTACTTGTCGACGTTAACGAGATGCCGCTTGCTCTACGCCGTACACAGTGCATTATTCGCCTGTACGCTCGAGCTCAGTGAGCCCTTCAGTCGCCAGCATCAACATTGCATTCGCAACAGATCTCAACTGTGCCTATGCCACCGAGAGACGCCAGTCATACCCTAAGCCCTTCAGGTTTAGTGACAGGAAACTCCTTCGAGAGCTAGGTATAGTTCTCGGTCCGGTAGCGCCACTGGTTCCACCCAGGAGACCACCCTGCAGGGTACCAACTTTGACCATTTGTCTCCACGCCTATGCTCCCAAAGCTTGTACAGCAGCGGGACTATTGCGTTCGACCTTTTTAGAGCACATCTCTGATTACGCTTTAACCGTGGCCGTGTATATTGATGGCTCCTGATCCCAAGAGGCGGTTAGCTTCCACGCCGTATACCCTCTCTTTGAAGTCCGCGGGGCTGCGCCAGGCGTTGCGTCTGTCTTCACGGCCAAGCTGGTGGCAATACAATACTTGGTACGGAAGATTTCGCGACGTGTCGGGTTCGGAGACCGGATTTTGATCTATAGCGACTCACAAGGCACCCTGAGTGCTCTCGGGGCATTGGAATCTCTGAATCCCTTGGTTCGCGATATCCGTGACACCACGGTTTTGCCGAGCAGGGCGGATACGAAATTATGGGCTCCTAGACATGTAGGAATTGTTGGGAATAAGTGCGTCGATGAGGTCGCCAAAGAGTCTGTGAGTACTCTTTGGCAGGAATATAGGCAGCTCTCCGGACTTCTTGGCAAATAAGATGTTAGACGCTCGAGGGGAGCTTAAAATTGCGTTCCTTGCGCCGCGACTGTTCCCATGGACCTAACCCCAATGTTGCTATGGCTTCAGGTTGCTTTCTGTCTTCTCCAACTTGACATACTCGCGGTACGCACCACCATTTGATGAGTCGCTCGCCTGCGCCTTATTGTGACGATTGCTTTTTCCCCCAGCTGTTCGGCACATTTTTGTCAAATGTACCAATCTGGGTGATCTTCGCGCACGTTATCTGTCCCGGTACCTGGATGAATGGGGTCGATACCGCTTGTCCCTTGTACTCAAGACGGCTTCGTGCACACTATTGTGGACTTTGACTTTATCTGGGTTTTTTTGTTGTTTTCTTTCTACGTTGCACTTTCCTGCGTCTGGGGGATGTGGACCTTCCCCCGAGGCTTCCTACTTGTTGGCTTACTTGTTGTTCTAGAATTATAAAAAAGCGAGGACACAGCCTGAATTATATGCACTGGAGTACAATGCCCTACCGGATTCCTATTTAGACAGTCGGCAACACAGTTTTCCTTCTCTTTAATGTACATTATTCAGAACTGCTATTTCCTTAGAAGTAAACTCCAACGCATAAGACTTGCGTTCTGGCTTTTACAATTCTTTAAGTAAGCCAATGTATGTTGATTGGTTTCGATCACGAACTCCTTACCTAACAAATATATTTGGAATTTCTGTACAATCCACACGATCGCTAGAGCTTCAAGTTCTATGAACGCGTAGTTCCTTTCTCGTGACGAAAGCTTTCGGCTAGCGTACGCAATAGGGGCTCTGTTGCCGTCTTCTTTATACTGGAGCAAAGGGTAACTGATGCATTCACTACAATCATCCGTTCATATCCCAAATGGTTTGTCTGTTTTCGGGAGTCTCAATATGGGAGCTGATGTTAGTTTTCCTTCAGCTGATGGAAGTGCGCGGTCGCTTTTGGGTCTTATGCGAGAGGATCCGGTAAACGTTTCTTTAGTAGGGAGATAAGGGGCTACGCTAAGGCGGAGAAATTTATGACAAAGCGTCGGTAAAAGGATGTCGACCCAAGAAAAGAGCGTAATTGCTTTTTAGGACGCGGGAGGAGAATGTCAGCGATGGCCTTTACCTTTTCTTTCTGAGGGGCCATTTGATTTTCATCAATGTGGAAACCAAGGTACTTAGTGCTATAGGCGAAATGGTACTTGCTAGGGCCTAGAGTGAGGCCGTGTTTACGACGCCTATTGAGGAGCGAGTGTAGGGACATAAGATGCTGGTCTCATGTGCGGGTGGACACGTAAACGTTATCAAAGTAAAAGGAAATGTTACTTAGCCCATCCAGTATCCTTCGCATCATTCAATTATAGTTACTACAGGCAGTAACTAAACAAAAAAGTAGACGCTTAAACTGCATATGACCTTTTTCTGTGGGAAATGCGGTTTATTTCCCGCCACTATCCTTAATGTAGATTTGATAGTAAGTAGGCCTTGCGCAAGTCTATCTCTGAAATAAATTTTGCGTCTTCAAATAAATGTAGGCTGTGTTCTATCAAAGAGATATGCTCAGCGTCGAAAACTGTTACGGCGTTCAGCTTTCTAAAGTCTACGCACATGCGAAAAGACTGATCCGGCTTTCTGACCATAACAATGAGAGAACAATAATTCGACGTGGAAGGTTCAATTATTGCTAATTTTAGCAAGTTTGCCACTTCGGGGTTAAAAGTAGGGCGCAATTGAACGTGCACGGGAAAGGGCTTAGATCTAATAGGCCCTTGGGTAGTTAGGGCTATATTATTCCCAAAATAGAAAGAGCAACCAGGCTTCTCGGAAATTACATCGGTGAATTCAGTTAACAAAAGAGCCAATTTCATCTTTTGAGGGGGTTCTAACTAGGGGTTTAAATCGAGTTCCGGGGTGGAGTTTACACAGAAACTTGGGAGCGTTTTATTGTGACTAAAATGACCAACCATTAATCCATTGTGGGTGAGTCGGAGCACTTAGAGAAAATGGGAACGGGGGATACACAATAAGCAAGTGTGGGGTTTATCCTCAGCCGGACTGGAGCGATAAAAAAGTCCGTCGCTAATGAAGTAGGCGACTTCCCTTTGACCACGGACTGATCCACGTTCGTCACTTCTCGCTTTTTCCCACAAAGACTGCAGGGTATGGCATTCCTTTGAGCACTTGCAAAAGTCCCGTTTTGAAGGGCTGCAAAATCTGGGGCATAAGGGCACAGGGAGGGGGGGAGCAGTGTCCTTTAGCGCTTGGGCCCTCGTGATGACGGGCTGTGCGAGGGGGTTAAGGGAGAGCGACGGGCTCTGGCCGATCAACACGGCGCTGAACTTAATGTGAGCTATCACTTCGGCCCAACCAGTAAAGTATTTACATGCGAGATAGCAGCGGACCACGTGGAACAGATTTATACATCCCAAGTAGTCATGGACTACTGCGAATTTATCATGGTCGGGCCTACTGGAGGGAGCAACTTTTCAGAGGTAACGAAGCAAGTACATTCGGTGTCTCTTACGAGGCTTTACACTCGGCAACCATTAACACTTCCATTTTCAAACTTAAGCCAACCGGGGCCGCTTTTATTGAATAGGAAATTAACTTGCTGTCCAGGGGGACTGCTTGTTGAGGAAGTTTCTGGCGTTTCAGGGCGTCAGGCGGATGAGAGAGAGAGAGGTACTTATTTTGTGGATTTGTTGACTAGGAGCAGAACGAATTGGGGAGTTTGGGGGACCGTGGGTCCTCACATGACCGGGAACACCGCATGAAAAACAAATTATGGGCCTTCGAAAGTTATCCGACAATGAGGGATTATTTATGAGGGGTTTAATATCCCTCGATTCTAGTGGGTGATGGTACTTGTGTTTAAAGGGACCAGGTACCTTCGCAAACTTTAGCGAATTCTTCTGGGGAATTGGAGAGGGTACTTTTACTTTGGGGGGATGAGACTTCTTAGGGTCCCTCGGGTATAGATGGTGGCTTGATGCGTGCACATCCGCTTCTTCTATACATTTATTGAAAGAAGACAAGCGTCTGAACTTCAGGAATGTGGGGATTTCAGATGGTAGTGCAGCCATCAACTGATCCCGTTAAACGAAATCAAATAGGGACTCGTAGCCGCGGTTGACTTGGGCTGAGTCTAACAAGATTTGTAAAGACCTCTGGATGGCTAATCCAAATTTTCGGTAGGTCTGGCCGGAAAGTATCCTCGTCGGGCCGAATTTGACCTATAGTAATCGGGATTCATATTACCAGCCGATAATAATTTCGACTTCAGGGTGGAGTAGTCGAGAATAGCTTCGGCCGGGAGCGAAATGAAAATTTCTCGAAGGTGAGTATTAAGGAGGGGAAGTAGTCGAGCAACTCTATGGGGGGGTATGAGATGATTTTACTTGCTTGTTTGCAGTTATTTTTGCCACTCCCTGTATTTTAATGGGGCTTGCTCTTGAGTGGTAATCCTTGGTACCAATAGGGGGTTTGGTTGCCCAGTTAGTGGTAACGTTGCCACTCAAAAGGGTGAGCTTGGTAGGATTGGGATAACACTTGCCACCGGCAATGGTAAAAAGTTATTTGAATGCGCAACGGAAATAGCCCTTTAGGTAGCCTTGTACTTAATCCGAGAAGAGAGTACCAGCTTGGATGAATAAAATAATATGTTTATAGATGTAAACGAGTCTCAGTCTATTTATTTTACCTTGCACCAAAAATAGGAATTACTCCGAGTACAATTTCATAATTCACTTTTACAACAAAGTAATCCTGAATATGGTAGAGCGACCAAGCGATTATAATGATCGACTTATTGAATTAATGAATGCGTAACAATTAAGATAGTAATAATGAAAGACTCTCTTTTTAATCTATTTGCACCCATTCATAAAGAGGGAGAAACATTCATCAAGTCAGCCTCACGCCTCGCCTACAAATGACGTTGGCGCAGGTGATTGGCTGCTCATTCCGTTATCTCGCCTCTTGATTGGCTTAAATTAATCCTTAATTTAATTTTGATTGGATGACATCTGAACTACCGCACCTCGTTATTGGCCAATATTTCTAGAAGGCGGAGCTTTATTATTAAACATACATTTGTTTAACTTCTAGCTATCTTTGTTACAGAAAGTTGAAATGCTTTTATCACACGCCCTTTTATTACCTCCAGACATTCTCAGTTTCCCAATGTTTACTCTCTGTCACCTGTCTGACTTAAGCCAAGGTAAAGAGACCCTCTTTATTACAGTGAGAAAATCGAGCCTTTATCTCGACATTCTAGAGTCGCTCTCTCTCTTCCTTTCCTTGGGTTCCGTTGTGTAGGGTATCTACATGTACACCCATCAGGTTAATACATGTGTGCCCTACAACTCTATCGGCCCCATCAGGAACCCTGAAAATAAAGAGTTCATTCAAACAAAAATAACCCAGCTTTACCTGCCAGCAGATAAAGCTAAGGATAATGATAAAAAAATCTGTGTTCTTCCACCACAAAAATTACTTAACTATACCTGACACCAGATAAAAGTAATGAGATATATATATATATATATATATATATATATATATATATATATATATATATATATATATATATATATATATATATATATATATATATATGTATATATATATATATGTATATATATATATATGTATATATATATATATGTATATATATATATATATGTATATATATGTATGTATATATATATATGTATATATATATATATATGTATATATATATATATATATATATATATATATATATATGTATATATATATATGTATATATATATATGTATATATATATGTATATATATATATATATGTATATATATATATATATGTATATATATATATATATATATATATATATATATATATATATATATATATATATATATATATATTGAGGATAAATCCCAAAATGAAACATGTAAAATTTCTCATTTAATTAAGTACAACGTTTCGGGTACCTTACCCATCTTCTGGTCTATAAGATAGATTTAGAACACGTTTAAAATTACAAAAATTATAATGCACACAAGGATTAGAAATAAATTATTTAGTTAATTGAAATTATGACAAATCGTTTGAAAACTATTGAAACTTTAGATATGGGTACTTAAAATATGGATAAATATAACATTAGTTGATGCAATTATTATTGACACAGATATTAGTCACTTAATCAAGCAAAAATAGTAATAAATTATTTAATAAATTGAAAATGGGAAAAAATCATTTGAAAACTTGACACAAAATACAGATGCTATAAATATGAATAAATATAAAAAATATACTAATTGGGGCAATTAATTGGTACACAAAAGCGGACGGCAAAAGCGGAGAGACTGAGGAAAGATTATAGAATAAACCGATTAAAGATTTGTAGGTTGTGAAAATATTTTGAGTGGTTTATGAAATGAGAAGGGAAAAAGCAGTTGAATCAGAATTTCAAACTGGGATTTAGTTGTTTTATAAATAATGATTCGAGAATGCGGAGGGAAGTGGAGTCCTTTGCATGTCCTATAATTTGAAAGTTTTGGTGGGAAATTTCTGTCTTACATTTAATTGAATGATCTCGAATGGGAGAAGTTTCTTTATTGGTCAAGGTAGAGCCTTTAAAAACTCCGGTTTCTTGTCTCATTTGCTCATTTGCGTCCAAATTCTCCTTTATCTTGTACTATATGTATTTATAGTCAGCCATACAAGGTTTCTGCATCTTTCTTTCTGTCTTCAAATTTATTTGAAAGGCAGAAAATAAAAATGGCGTAGCCCTGTGGTGGTTGTATGATCACTCGCAGAACCCTGTAGTTGCTTCTTTATGTATGTATATATATATATATATATGTATATATATATATATATATATATATATATATATATATATATATATATATATATATATATATATATATATATATATATATATATATATATATATATACACTCGTATTATAAGTAATTTCCACTAGTTTTTGTGGATAATTTGTTACGCTCTAATTTCCACCCATTTCCTCGTGTTGGACTTTTGGTTAATTGTGAATGGTTTCCCGATATCCAAATCGTCGATACCGATTAAGAATCTGTATACAGAGCTTAACCGAACTTGTCGAGAATGTTAAAAAAATAATATCGTTTTCTTCCAATCTTTACAACGTCCATTCTAAGTATGAGCCACGAACTAAATATAAGAAACCGCATCTCGTCTCTCAGCCTGAGCCTGATGATTCGGTCTGTGATCTAACCCTTACTAAACAATGAGTCAACTCCTTGGCCTCCAGTCTGCGAGAATGGAATCTGATGGATAACGATGTACGGATTACAACATTCAGGAAATGCTCGTCAGATCTGCAGCAATTCTAAATTCTACTCACTAGTAAACAATCTTTGATTTTGCAGTGATATCAGAGGGTTCTTTGATGTTCTTGGGTAATCCTTACCATCCATATCCCGACCCCTATTGTTTACATTTTCGAGCCTAATAGTATTGGTACGCGTGTGTTTTTTTTATTTCGTTCAGCGCGCATGAAAATGAGCGATACAATACAAGTTCAAAAAGTGAATGCGGCATATTTAAAGAAAACAAGAAAAAAGTTAATGCACCATTGAAATTAAATTAAAGAACGAAAAATGGTTTTACTTACATTATTCTGGTGGGTAGAGATGCGAAATAGCACCGAGGAAAGCGGGAAATCGAGTTTGTATTCCTGTTTTATCATAAGGGAACAGTTTACAAAACATGGCGGTTGCGAGATACGAGTCAAAATCTGAACATTTGCGCCTAAATTTTGGAATTAAATTTCTCGCATGCCGCCATACTCGCTCTATGTTCTGTGTACTAGTTCCACTTTCAGGGTCCACAAAGTTCTTCGAATGGTTGACGGTCTGATGTTGGTAGCCTTCCAATTCCTAGCTTGACCAACAATCAGATATTATTTGGGTTCCCGGCAAGATCATTTTTTTTAATTACGCTCACAAGCGTTTCTTTTGTGCGATCGGGCACCTGGACCATAAAAATGTTTTTGGTCTCGCGTTCAAATGCGCCGAAAATCCAAGCACCGCCAACCACTCTCCCCTTGTTATATTTCCGCTTTCTATATTTTGCCTCGTCGATTTTAACAATTTTTCCTTCACCACCTACTTGTTGTGCATTATTTTCAAAATAATACACTGCGACCACTCTGCAGAAACTATACCAATCGATTAATGTTTTTTCGTAGACTTTTACCTCATTGCGTACTACTTCCAATGTATTCTGGTTGATCAGAAACTAATAAATAATCTTCAGTATAGTTTCTGGAGAGAGGCGCGATTTTGAAAAAAAATGATCCACTAAGACCAGAACGTGAATCCCGATCGCTAAACAAAGGGGCAAGATGGAAGAGTTCTTGCGGGCAAAATTGGCACGAGGCGTCCATGATAATACCTCAATGAAAAGTCTAGCGAATTGTAGGTATGATTAGACATCGAAAACTAGTGCCCTTCGGAAAAATAGGAATAGTATTTAAAAATGTTCGGTCCCCCCTTCCCCCCCAATTCAAAAATAAATAAAAGGAAAAAACTAAAAAATAGGGTAAATAATAAAATGGTGACCCTAACCGCTAAAGCCGGTCATTAAGTACGTCCGTCATCCCGACCTGCCTACCACGCCACGTGTAGGATTTGGTCCTGGTTTTCTAAATGGGATGGCGGAGAAGGCCACCTCAGTGATAGCGCCCGAGGCCAATCAAAGGCGCCCAATAGTGCCGTTTCGTTATTGAGGTCAATGTTGGCCGTCACAGGGAGGGGGATGAACTGTTGCTGAATAGCGCCCCTTTTACTTTCTCGGGAGCTCCTCCATCACGCACTACGGCGGGAGAGGAGGCTTACGCCACTCTTAGTCCTACGGGCGCTGAGGACTCCCCCTCACCCCCTTATCTGAAGGTGCCCTTGGAGAAACCATTGTAGCAGCTCTGCAGCTATATGTGTGTGTGTGTAAAAAAAAATCTGATTCAAAGACAATTGGGAACATTTACACGCACGTACGAATGCTTCCAAATATTCCGCATGAGAGACAAATTTTCACTCGCTGTCTCGCCATCACCAAGTCATCAAGGTCAATTAAATTCTTTCTCCATTAAATCCTTAGGTTTTATAAACAAAAATAGTCTTAGTTTCTTATATTTACTTTTCAGACTCTCATACATTTTCCCTTTTAACTATCGTGATTTTAATTAGTTACAATTACATTTACCCACAATTCGTGATTCTATTAGCTACCATTACAATTACTCCCAAATCATACTTTCATACAAATTATTTATTTCGTGATTCCTGATTCTAATTAGCTACAAGTTACATTTACCTCGTTACCACTCACACAAGTTGCCTAGTAAAATATTATTATAATTACCATTTAACTAATTGTTCTTGTCATTATTACCCATTGTTATTATTCCCATCTTTGTAATTTCGACTAATTAGCTCTGACTTCATCCTTCAGATGACAAACGATATTCACGTTTCTGGTTCATCAAACTTCGTTCTGGGCAAACTCTCTCGCATTTAATCGATTTCGGGAGCGCAACTCTCCTACACTGCGCCCATCGACCATGCGACAATAGCGCTCACCCAGGAGCAAGATGAAGACACACCAACACTGCGTCACTATTTTCAACTCGTCGTTCGAAATCTACATGCCGGACAGTCCTTCCAGGCGCATCCTGGTTGACTATTCATTGCCTGTCATCGTCCACTCATTCCTCGGAACCCAAATGCGCGAGGGTCATCGTGATCGGTGACTCCCAAGCGCGGGATCTACAACCCTTGCTAGCGGCCCGCCTTCGCACCAGTGTGAAGGTAAGCTGCCTTCAAGGAAAGGGGAACGGAGAAATAAGGGTGGAGGCTGAGAAATCCCAGATCTCTGAGAACTCAGTAGTTGCCCTCATGGCAAGTGGCAACGATCTCTACCTACGAGGAGGTAAAGTAGGCGCCAGCAAGAAGATCCTGACCACGGTTATGGGAGGAGTTGACGACTGTGGGCTAAAAACCCGCAGACGTGTCGTGGTCGGGATACTCCCAAGACTAGGTCCATCCCGCAATGCTCACGCGAGGAACGTCTCCATAAAGCCACGCCTGGGAGATCTTTGTACGGCGGAAGGAGTCTTTTTTGTAGACCCTTACCGCACCTTTTACGGGAGAAATGACCTGTACAAAAGGGACGGAGTGCATCTTTCCTTTAAAGGGAAAGCTGCACTCGCGAACATGATCCAGGATGTTGTGGAGCAGACCCAAAGAAGTGTCAGACCCCAGGTAAAGTAGGACGTATGCCAGTACACCCGTGTTACTCCAGCAACGTCATTTTCTGAAGTCACAAAGAGGGGAGTGACCCCCCCCCACAGAGAAAGAAAGCGGGAAACAAAAGAGCGTAGGGAGTCCTACAGTCAGAGACTCCCTCAAGGTTCTTCTGTTTAATGCGAGGTCTATCAGAAACAAGTTTCTAGAATTTCGTGGCCTCGTAGCAACAGAAGAACCGGAGATGGTGGCCATAACGGAATCGTGGATAAAAAACTCAAGCCGAGATTTTGAAGGTGAATTCACGATTCCCGGTTACCAGCTCTTCCTGAAAGATAGGCCACACAGAGAGGGTGGCGGTGTGATGTTGTATGTCAAGGATACTCTCAACTCGACGGATTGCAACATCGTATCCGACCATGAACTACTAGGTGTTGACCTAGAGATAGGTCGTGCCAAATACAGGACCCTGGTGCTTTATAGACCTCCTGCCCAACTAGTTGAGAAGGACAGAGATCTGTACCAGCTACTAGGAGAACTTGTCGAAGACAGGGTGTGTATCGTCATGGGTGATTTCAACACACAAGTTGACTGGAAAACCAGAAAAACCCTGGGGCGAGAACGTACTACTCCTGGGGTTTGCGAACAACGAGTTCCTAACTCAATGGGTGAGAGAGCCAACGAGAGGAGACAATATCCTCGACTTGGTTTTCACCTCTGAGGATGACATCGTTGAGGACCTCTCTGTTGGCGAAGAGTTCCGTGGCAGTGACCACCGACTAATTAGATTTGTAGTCAAAGTCCCGAAGGCAGGGCCTGCAACTAGTAAATCGAGGAAACTGGATTTGAAAAGAGCTGACTTTGCAAGTCTTCGTGCTGGACTGACTGACACGAGGCTAGAAGTGTGCGATGTTGTTGAAGACTCGTGGAACAGTTTCAAAACCACATTCATGAGTCTTCAATCGCGTTTCATCCCTCTGAAATGTCCCCGTCGGTCTTCTGTTCAACCAAAGTGGTTTAATCGAGAAATCGGCCAACTACTTAGGAAGAAGAGAACTGTGTACCGGCAATCGAAGATCTCGGGTGACTTTGACGAATACCGGAGGCTAGCCAGGAAAGTGAAGTCCAGCATAAAGGCGGCTAAGCGGTCTGAGGAACTCCGAGTGGCGAGACTCTGTAAAGAGAATCCCAAGGAGTTTTTTGGATATGTGAACAGCCGTAAACCAATCCGTCGAACGATTGGCCCTTTGAGAAATGAGGAGGTGGCATTAAAGCACTTAGATGCAGAAAATGCTAACCTCCTCAACGACTACTTCTCTTAAGTGTTTACTGAAGAGTGTGTCCCATCCCCCAGCCAATGGATTCCTACTCGGGCGGAAAAGCTGGAGGATATGGACTTCACCGAAGGGGAAATAAAAAAGAAGATCAGTGACCTAATGACGAATAAGTCACCTGGCCCGTATGGGTTTCTACCTAAAGTGTTGAAAGAAGTGCGCGATCAAGTGTCACGATACCTGAGTGCAATCTTCAACATGTCAACCGGACTGAATGCGTTCCTAGAGACTGGCGTGAAGCGGAGGTGACTCCTATCTTCAAGAAAGGAGACCTAAGCCAACCGTCAAACTACCGACCTATCAGTCTGACTTCGATAGTCGGTAAACTCATGGAAAGCATCATGGTGGACAAAATTACGTCGTATTTAGAGTCAAACCTGCTAATGAGGAGTTCCCAGCACGGCTTCTGAAGGCAACGGTCATGCCTGACGAACCTTATGGAATTCTTCCACTTTGTCTTCAGTGAGCACGATCGGGACAAGGCGGTGGATGTGGTCTACTTAGATTTTCAGAAAGCCTTTGATAAGGTACCACACCGTGCCTTCTCCGGAAAGTGCGAGCGCTGGGCATAGACGGAAGGGTAGCAGGCTGGATAGAGAAGTGGCTAAGTGTCAGACGGCAACGGGTGGTGCTTAATGGACAGGCTTCTGAGTGGGTGCCCGTTACTAGCGGGGTGCCTCAAGGTTCTGTCCTGGGACCACAAATATTCATCATTTTCATCAACGACATGGACGGTGACATGGTTGCCAAGATTTCTAAATTTGCCGACGATACCAAGCTTGGTATGAAAGTTGCAAAGGATGGAAATACTGCCCGCCTGCAGGAAGATCTTGTGAAGATTGGGGAGTGTTCGGACACGTAGCAAATGCCTTTTAACGTGAACAATTGCAAAGTGATGCATATCAGCCATAGAAACCCCCAATCTCAGTATATCCTTAAGGGCACTGCTCTTGAATCGAGTGACACTGAGAAGGACTTGGGTGTAACTATCACTAGCGACCTCAAGTTTTCGAAACAGTGCATCGAGGCAGAGAAGAAAGCCCAAAGGATGTTAGGTTACATAAAGCGCCAGTTTGAATACCGTAACAAGGAGATAGTACTTTGTATTTACACCTCCCTCGTTCCGCCGCACCTCGAGTATGCCGTACAATTTTGGAGTCCTTAGTTTCGAAAGGATATTGCAAGTTTGGAACGCGTACAAGCCAGGGCAACCAAGCTGATTCCCTCTATTCGACATAAAAGTTATGAGAATAGACTAAGGGAATTAAATCTGTTCTCGCTGGAAACCCGTAGACTGCGTGATCAGCTCATCGAAGTTTTCAAAATACTTCGAGGGTTCGATAATGTTGACTACCGGGATATTTTCACACTGAGTGAGAACAGAACGCGCAACCACGGCTTCAAACTTGAACTGAAGCGTTACAACCGCAATCTGTGTGGAAATTTTTTCACTTACATTATCTGCGATAGTTGGAACGCACTTCCAGTGGAAGTTGTCAATAGTGAATCTGTTGACCAGTTCAAGTCAAGACTAGAAAAAGTCTTGAAAAGTGGCCGTTTAGGGACGCAAAACAATTGAGCAGCCATGTGCCTGCTCGATTGCTAGTCCAAAGGTACCCTCTTTGAATGGACCGTAAGGTCTCCTAGGGTACTTCCTTTCCTTCTTACTCCTTGTTACTCTCGCTTACTGTCAGCACATTTTTTACCAAACTCACGGTCTCTCCCATCCTGGCATTCGAGCTTCTCGCAAGCTCAATACACAAAGTTATATGTGGCCAGGTATAAACGCCGACGTGACCAAATGGACCCGCGCATGTTTGCCTTGTTAACGCGCAAAGGTTCAACGCCACAGAAATACCCCTCTTGCTGCTTTTCCTCTTTCATCGGCACGCTTTTACAAACGAGAGCATAACTAATGACCAAATAGAAACTAATAAAAAGGCCATCACTAATCCACTCGAATCAGTTAGATGCTCGGTCGATAGTACAAGAAAACTTATAGAGAAGATGAATAAATTCAAATCTCCGGGACCGAACAAAATATCTCCAAGAGTTATAGAAGAAACCAAAGATCAAGTAGCGGAACAGCTAACGCAGATTTTTAATCTATCGTTAGAGAGAGGAATCGTGCCTCAAGACTTGGAAGATGGCAAACGTAACACCAATATTTAAGAATGGGTGTAAAGAGATTGCTAGCAATTACCACCCTATAAGTTTAACTTCCGTGATTGGGAAACTCCTCGAAACACGCATTGCCGATAAAATAGTTGAGCACTTAGAAAAAAATAAATTATTAAATGAAACTCAGCATGGCTTCAGGAGAAATAAGTCGTGCCTCACAAATTTACTAGACTTCTTTCATTATATAAATACTGTGTACGACAATAACAGATCTGTTGATATTCTGTATTTAGACTTTCAAAAGGCATTTGATAAAGTTCCGCATAGGAAGTTAATGTGTAAAGTAAGAGCCTTGGGAATAAAAGGAGAAATTGCAAAATGGATTGAGAATTGGCTCACTAATCGTAAACAGCGAGTAGTAATTAACGGACAAGCGTCAGAATGGGTTCCTGTTAGTAGTGGTGTTCCACAAGGTTCTGTCCTTGGACCTTTGCTTTTTATTATGTATGTTAATGATATAGACGATGACCTGCTATCAAAAATTTCTAAGTTCGCTGATGATTGCAAATTAGGAAAAGGAATAATAACTGAACAGGATGTCTTTGAATTTCAAAAAGATATTGATAAGATAGAACGATGGTCGGCAGAATGGAAACTACCCTTAAATCTTAATAAGTGTAAAGTAATGCATATCGGTTATAAAAATCCAAGAGCAGAATATAAACTTTTCGATAAAAAGATTACAGTAACTGAAAATGAAAAGGATCTTGGAGTGTATATCTCAAATGATCTTAAGTTTACTTGGCAGTGCATTGAAGTTGAAAAGAAAGCACAAAGGCTTCTCGGATATATAAAACGCCAATTCACATACAAAAATAAAACTATAATCTTGAATATGTACAATGCTTTGGTAAGACCCCAATCAGAATACTGTTCTCAGGTCTGGGCACGATACTTAAGAAAAGATATTGATAAATTAGAGAAGGTACAAGCAAGACTCACAAAATTAATTCCAGAACTACGAAATCATAATTATACAACAAGATTAGAAAGGTTAAACTTATTCAGCCTCGAAACAAAACGATTGAGGGGCCAATTAATAGATGTGTTCAAAATCTTGAGAGGAATAGATAACGTAGACTATAAAAATTGGTTCGAATTCAGCACATCTAATACAAGAAATAACAGAATTAAAATAATGCCCAGGCATTTTCAAACAAGCTTATACGGAAACTCCTTTGCATACAAAATTGTAAATACCTGGAATCAGTTACCTGAAGATGTGGTTTCCAGCAATACAGTTAAAACATTTAAGGTAAGACTGGACAAAATTTTAAGAAATGTTAGATAATAAGTGACATGACATTGTATATTGAAAAGATAAAGCGAATGCTCATATAAAAGATTATAAAATCGCTTCATTAATATTTGTTTGTTTATATAGGCTAAGAATCTATTGTAAATATGTTAGATAACATGTGACATGACAACATTTGTTAAAGAGATTTAAATAGTAGTAAAATGTCTTAATTAATATTTGTTTAGACAAATTAACAATCGATGTTAACAAAAGGAAAAGAAAAAAGATCATGTTCTAAATTAAAATTATTACGATAAGTTAGATTTTTGTTTTTGTATATAGTATTATTTCCTTCTTTCATTTTAAAATTTCCTGGATGTGTCTAATTTCGATCACTGCCAGGTATATATTTTCACTTTTCCAAACCCGGAAACGGGTGGGAGAGGTGGGTGGATAGAGACTTCATCGCTACTATCCTTTTCCTTATATGTAGTTGTATATAGTTAGAATTTAGAATAAAATTATAGGTACTTCCATTGAAATGGATCGAATGGTCTCTTGAAGTACTTAATTTCTTTATAACTCTCATTCCGCGAGGCTAAGTACTTGGTCCTGGCGTGCCCGTCTCTGCCTAGGACGTCTTATGCCTCAATAGTTAGAAAGGCACCCTCTGCTCCTGGCCCATCCAAGCCAATGAGCACCGTTGTTTCCGCGCCCATTCAGAGCCCTTTTGCAGGCTCTACTCAACCCGGGCGCTTCCCTGGTAAAGCTGGCAGCAAAAAGAGTTCATACCCATTCACGGCTAAAACCAAGGCTCCCCCCTGTTCCACCAGCGCGACCGTCTCCCGTAAGGCGAAACGGCCACGCGCCTCCACCGAGTCGTTAGACTCACAGGAAGCAACACCCCTGAAGTTGGTCGTCAGGCCATCTTCCGGGGTTCCTAAAGCTGTCCCACCAAAGGAGGACAGCAGGAAAGGAGCTTCGGCTCCTTCGCCCACGCCTAGTGGTGGAGCGAGTGGCGCGGAGACGGTGGTTCCTCGAAAAGAGGGCCCTGCGCCTCCGAAGCCGCAACGCCCGCCTAAGGTTCCGAGGCCGAGGGAGGAAGACTAGCTTGGCGAGCCCAACCTCCCCCAATAAGTCCTCGAAGGCGACACGCACGGGGTTGTGGCTCGGGGAAGCGTACGGCCATTCACGTGATGCTCTTCTTTTCGAGGACGGCCCCTGCGTCTCCTCCGAGCTAGGCCTGGAGGGCATATTCCTTCCATGGAATTGCCGTGGACTCCGGGCCAACTGGGAGGAGCTGCGGAGGCTCGTCTCGTCTCATTCCCCGTTAGCTATTTTTCTGCAGGAGACCATGCTAGGCGCGTGCCCCCTGCCCGCCCTCCAGGGGTATAAGGGTCTTGAAGCCCAACCACCACGGGATGGCCGGGCTGGGGGATGCGCGGTTTACACCCAGGATGATGTCTTCGTTCTTCCTTTCAGACAGAGGCTGTGCAGCTGCACCTGGATAGGAGATATACTATCATTTCTGCGCACATTCCACAGTCAGCTGATTTCGATGCGGGGGACGTCCGCCGCGTCGTGGCACGGCTGCCGAGGCCCTTTCTCTTGCTTGGAGATCTGAACGGCAGTCATCCTCTCTGGGAAGATTACTCAATAAATCCCAGGGGACAAGTCCTTGCCGATTTGATCAAAGAGCTTGAGAGAGGTGTCCTAAATGTGGATGAGTTTCCGCATCACTGTCCGAGAACCGCTTCATTTGCTTGCCTTGACCTATCTTTGTGCTCTTCGGATGCACAGCCTGAATGTGATTGGGGGGTGGTCGATGACCTACATGCTAGTGTTTACTTTCGCATTCAAATATCATTTTCAGGGCAACTGCCGCCTGAGAGCCCACCTCGGCGGTGCTTGGTACGGGCGCGGTGGCCTGCATTTCAGGAAATGACTGAATTCTCTATCTCAGTCGAGGAGTTTAGGTCGGTAGAGGAGGCCGTTGAGTTTTTCTCCGGCAACCTCATCGCCGCAGGCCTGAATACTATTCCGAGAACGTCTGGCCGTTTTGCACGCCGACCACTCCCATGGTGGTCGGCCGAGTGTGAGACGGCCCTCAAACAGAAGCTTTATGCCTACATGCGCTATAAGCTTCGCCCGAACGATTTCACTGTCAGTGAATTTCGTCGGGCTAGGGCTAGGTTCCTGTATATTTGGAAGCACGCCCGCCGCTCCTACAGGCGGGCATACGTGTCTTCACTTAACGGGAAGACCCTTCTAGCAGAGGTATGGAACCGAGTCAAAGGGATTCGGGGCAAGTTCCCGCAGGACCCCCCTCCTGCTCTCTAGGAGAATGGGCCGCAATCTCGAACCCCGTGTCTTTGACGGAATCCTTCGCGACCGCTCTCTCCGCATTGACTAGCCGGGATGCTACTCCGCCACCATTCAATGCACGTCATGATGTCGCGAAAGGCCGCCGGCTGGATTTTACCTCCAGAAGCGGAGAACCCTTTAACGAAAGGCTTACTGTGAGTGGCGTTCCGCTCTTGCTTCATTAGCGGACACCGCCCATGGTCCGGACGATGTCCCGTACACCATGGTTCGACACCTGGGTGAGCGAGGCATGGCCTTTCTGTTAGATTTGTTCAAATGGATCTGGGTAGAGGGTCTCCTCCCTGATTCCTGGCGAATCGCTACTGTGCTCGCCTTTCGCAAACCGGGGAGAGATCACTCTACTCCGGCCGGTTTCTGCCCAATCTGTCAAACCTCTTGCATGTGCAAGTTGATGGAAAAAAAGGTAATTGTTAGATTAGCCTTTTTCCTGGATAGCAGAGACCATCCGTCTTCTGCACAGTATGGCTTCCGCAAGTTCTACTCCACGTCGGATGCTCTGCTCCGACTTGAAAATACCGTCAGCGAGGCCTTCCTTCGTAGACAGCACTACGCCAGTGTTTTTCGATCTGGGGAAGGCCTATGATACCGCATGGCGATACGGTATCATGAAGACTCTCCACACGATGGGGGCGAGGGGATGCCTCCCAATGTTTATATCTGAATTTTTGACAGATCGTCGATTCCGCGTACATGTGGGGGGAGCCCTCAACGGCCCAAATGAGCAGGAAGAGGGTGTCCCGCAGGCAAGTGTCCTCAGTGTCACACTCTTTGCCCTGAGCAAGAACGGCATCACCTTGGTGCTGCTGGAAGATGTTCTCCGCTACGTTCTACGTGGACGATCTTTTGATCTCTTTTGGCGCGGCTCAGATGCCAACTCTGGAGCGTCGACTCAAACAGGCATTGAATCGCCTCTCTCGCTATGCCGGAGCGCACAGGTTTCGGTTTTCTTTGGCCAAGACTAAGGTGGTGCACTTCTGCCGCCATCCATGGCTCCACCCCGAACCAGATTTGTTTCTTGATGGGGTCCGCCTGGATGTGGTTGAATCACACCGTTTCCTTGGTCTTGTATTTGACCGACGCCTCACCTCGGAGGCTCATATTCGCAGCCTTAGGGTCTATTGTAACCGCGCCATGGATATTCCCCGTTCCGTCACGTTCAGCGCTTGGGGCGCAGATAGGGCGTATGCCATACTTTTTATCGATTCTTTGTTCGTTTGAAGCTCGTCTACGGATGCGAGTTTTATGCATCCGCAGCCGAGCGTTTATTGCAGAAGGTGGACTCGATCCACCACACCGGCCTTCGCCTTGCGACCGGTGCATTCCGCACTTCCCCTATCCAGAGCCTGTTGGTCGATACTGGGGAGATGCCACTCGCTCTACCTCACGTGCAGTGCATCACTCGCCTGTACGCGCGAGCCCGGCCCCTTTCTCAATCGCAAACAGCTCTCACTGCATCGGCAGCTGATCTCGACGGTCCCTATGCTTCCGAGAGACGCCAGTCATTCCTTAAGCCGTTTGGGTTTAGGGCTAGGAAACCCCTTCGAGAGCTAGGTACAGCTCTCGGGCCGGTGGCATCTCTCGTTTTGCCCAGGAAACCACCTTGGAGGGTACCACATTTGGCTATTTGTCGCCACGCCTCTGCTCCCAAAGCTCGTACAGCGCCGGGAGTATTGCGTTCGACCTTTTTGGAGCACACCTCGTGTCACGCTGGAACCGTGCCAGTGTATACGGATGGCTCCAAGTCCCAAGAAGGGGGCGGCTTCCACGCCGAATCCCCTCTGTTTGAAGTCAGCGGGGCTTTGCCAGGCGCTGAGTCTGGCTTCACGGTCGAACTGGTGGTAATACACCACTGGGTACGGGAGATTACGCAACGTGCCCGGTTCGCAGACTGGATTGTGATCTATAGCGACTCACAAAGCGCCCTGAGTGCTCTCGGGGCATTGGAATCTCCGCATCCCTTGGTTCACGATATCCGTGACGCTACGAATTTGGCGAGCCGGGCGGATGTCGAGATTATCTTCTGCTGGGTTCCTGGACATGTAGGAATTGCGCGGAATGAGCGCGCTAATGAGGGCGCCCAATAGTCCGCGATGCCTCTGCGACCAGACCAGCGTTTCGCTCTTCCTCACACCGACTACATGGCAGGAATAGGGGCAGCTCTTCGGACTGCTTTGCAAAGAAGATGGCAGACGGTCGAAGGGAACTTAAAGTTGCGCGCCATTGCGCCGCGACTGTTCCCATTGACCTATCCCCCATTCCGCGACGGCTTCAGGTCGCTTTCTGTCGTCTCCGAATCGGACTTGCTCGTGTGACGCATCGCTAGTTGATGGAGCGCTCACATGCGCCCTACTCTGACGACTGCGTCGCCCCCCAGACTGTTCGGTACATTCTTGTTCGAATGGCCCAGGCTGCGTGATCTTCGCGCACGTTACCTTTCCTAGTACCGGGATGGGCGGGGTCGCTACCGCCTGCCCCTTGTACTCGGGACGAGTGCGTGCACATTGACTGGTGGACTTGTTGACTTTTGGGGGGAGGCCAGCCTTCTCCCTATTATTTAAGCAGGGTTTGTTTTTTTTGTTTTTGTTTTGTTTTTTCCCCTTATAGCTCGCACACTCCTGCACCGGGGGACCTCCCCCCGAGGCAGGAGCTTGCTTACTGCTCGCGTCCTCTTCCCTTTTTTTTGGCAGGGAGGGTTGTTTTTTGTCTTTTTTAATTTTATTTTAAAGTAGCCTCGTACTAGGCCAGTTTTTAATACGGCGACTAATGTTCAAGTAGGCAGTCGCCAGATGAGCTCTTTAAAAAAAAAAACCCTTAAATATGACGAGGAGTTGGACACGATGAGTGAACGAGCGGATCCTCTTTATTTGTAAGGTATGTGTTTGATGCCCCTGACATATTGCTTATGAAAATCTCTTGATGGGAACATTTAGAGAACCTCTGGAGAGTACGGGGTCTTCTTGATTTAGAGCGCCCAAAAGACTTTTCGTCTGGAAAATCGGGGCATGGACCTCATACGGAAATTCACTATTTTCTAAACCTTAATTGCGGAAATGCCCTTCATTTCTTTCGGCTTGTTAGCTACCCTAGACGATAAGTGGGGAGTGGCCTGCCCAATTCTGGCAGTCCCCCAAGAGGAGATAGCCCTGGAAAAGGTGTACCGCGGGAACAAACTTCCACAGCTGGGACTTAATAATAAGGATTGGAGCTCACGTGCGGGAGGGAGGGTCTGCTTTGTGGTGGTTACTCTTTCCTGATTCGTGCTATGATCAGACGGAAAAGAAAACACTTTTCAAATGACACAATTTACTGTATGGGGTTGGGGTATGGCATGCCTATGTGTGCCTAGCAAGCGCAATCACACCAGAAATCCGCATTTGTCAGTTTCGTGCACGGAGGCAACATTTCTTGGTGGTACGATACTATCTTACGGTCCTTAGAGATGCTCACTACACTTCCCGTAAGGGAGGAAAACAAAATTCAAAGAAGTCAAATTGTAGACTGCGAAGAATTCTCTGTTGAGTGTCTTGTTACTAAATGTTTGTTAAGATAATATATGGACTTACACTGAAGGGGGCAGATATCGCATTTGAAAAGTTTTGTGTTCAAGTGCATAATTAAATGCCTTTTAAGATTACCTTTGAAGGCTGATTGAAAGAGGCACGAACTGCATTTGAAAGGCTTCTCACCTGTGTGGGTTCTTTGATGTATCCTAAGAGCCACTATTTGCGTCGCTTAATAAGGACATGAACTACAATTGAAAGGCTTTCGCCATTATGAATTCTCATATGCCGCTGAAGATCAGATCGATGCGCTGTGTGATATGGGCAGGAAATGCACTTGAAAGGTTTATCACCCGTGTGGATTCTTTCATGTGTCTTAAGAGCCCCAATTTGCCTGCTTGATAGGGAGAGAAACTCCACGTGAAAGGCTCGTCCCCAGTTCTTCCATGTTCCTTAAGAGTCCCGAAGTGTGCTGCTCGATAGGGACAGGAACTGCATCTGAAAGGCTTTTCACATGTGTGGGTTCTTTCATGTCTCTGAACGTGCTCCAATCATGCTGCTTGGTAGGGGGCGGGAACTGCATTTGAAAGGTTTTTCACCGGTGTGTGTTCGTTCATGCGTTTTAAGAGATCCAATTTGGACTGCTTGATAACGACAAGAATTGCACATTGAAAGGCTTTTCCCCAGTGTGGGTTCTTTCATGTGTCTTATGAGTGCCGTATTGCGCTGTTTGATAAGGACATAAACTACACATGAAAGGCTTTTCCCCAGTGTGGGTTCTTTCATGTGTCTTAAGAGTGCAGTATTGCGCTTCTTGATAAGGACATAAACTACACATGAAAGGCTTTTCACCTGTGTAATTTTTTGTTATGGTTATAAATGTGATCTATTCGTGTTGCTTGATATGGACAGGAACTGCATTTGAAATGCTTTCCAGTAGTGCAAATCTTCTTGGGCTTTCTTCTTCCGTCAAACAAAGGCGCTTCTGAGTTAGATTGTGCGAAGTCAACTTCAACCGCATTTGAAAGAGGAAATTGTGCCTGGAAAGAAAGGTATGGTTAATTTCTACTTTTTACAACACCACTGGTTAGAATAAAGGACCTAATATTATCCCCTATGCCACCCGAAATGCAAAAAAAAGAAAAAGATGGATGACAGCCTCCATCGAGTACACGAAACCACCCAGTGTAAAAGACAATCGGTAGCGACCTCGCTTGTTTCGGTACTAGGAGAGCTAACCTACGCAAACTTCCGACGATGGGACATTCAATAAGAAGGTGCAGAAGTTTGGGAGCCAACGTAATCGTCTCAGTAAGGTGCTGGGGAGCACGGCGTAAAATGGCAGTGCGTCACGCGAACGTGCTCACTTCAAAGATGACCGAAAGTAACTTGAAACCATCAAGGCATTGGAGGGTAGATTCAAAGGAATAGTCGTGGCGCGATGGCACGCAACTTTAAGTTCCCCTGGGTTCTCACATCTTCTTTGCCAGGCGGCCTGGAGGTCTAAGTTGATTCCTGCCCTCTAGTCAGCGTGAAGAGTAGCGAAACGTTGGTCTAGTCGTTCAGTCATAGAAGACTCTTTGGCCCCCTCATTCCAAGAACCCGACAGAAGATAATCTCGTCATCCAACCGGCTCGCGTCAACTGTGTCGTCACTGATACCGCGAACCAGAATGTAAGAGATTCCAATGCCCCGAGAGCAATCAAGGTGATTTCTATGTCGCTAAAAATCAAAATCCAGTCTCCGACATGGAACGACGCGTTATCTACAATACCTAACGTTGTATTGCAACCAGCATGACCGTAAAAAGAGCATGGTTAGTCTCGATGTTAAGAAATGGGTACTAGTTATAGCTGGTCTTTAGAGCTAATAGAGGCACCGATGTTCTTGTAGTAGGCATTACAGATTCAAGGACATTTTATTTCAGGCAGCAGAAAAGGTGGTAGGCTTCGGAGTAGAGACGAGATCACATGACAGAAGCTTGAGATTCGCTAGGCTAGGTTTAAAGGATCGATGCGGATTACCTGTAGCAAGGAAATCACAAACGGAGGAATCTCGTACTCTTTATTAAGGCGTAGAACTCGGGTAGCCTTGGGCGTAAGAAGGATTCGAGACGGGGATGTAGTGTGTTTAAGTGGCTTATTACTACATGACTTCTCTTTGACTTACTCTTCCTGTGCCTTCCTTTGGCAGTGTATATATATATATATATATATATATATATATATATATATATATATATATATATATATATATATATCGGAGACAATGGGCGTGGCCTATTATTATCCACTGGTGTTGTGGAGCCTATTCTACTCCCTGTTAATTCGCGTCTAAGGAGATAGAGATTTGTTTCTAGTCAAAATACCAAAGACGCGCCTTTGAGTTCGCAGTCTTATGATAGTAAATAATGGCCGCTGTCATCTTGTTTTCAGTTCTTCACCTGCATCCTAACTTTGTTCAAACAGCTGATCTTCTATCGCAGCTATGGGAACCACTTTTGTATGTGTGTGTACTTGTGCATGTTTACTAGCGTCTCGAATTCATTCTTTTCGCCTTGAGCAAAATCCACATATTATTTATATTAATGTTTTCTTAACTCAGGTCTATTTCTACTATAAGTGTTTCGCTCTATTCTAGATGCGTTCATTATTACATGGCATATTATTTCAGTAATTAACGTGCGTGCCCAATTTCAGGAGGTTTTGTGAGGTTCCTCGTTGGGTCTACTCCAATTTGGGTGCCACAAGAGACGGGGCACATGGTAGAGCCCCACTGACTTCAAACAGAGGGGATACGGCGTAGAAGCTGCCCTGGGCCTTGGAGCAGTCCGTGTACGCACGGAACCAGTGTAACACAAAGTGTGCTTAAAAAAGGCAAAACGTAGTACTTCTCTGCGGCAGAGGCATCGTAGACATTACCCGCGGATGCAATGAGATCCTTTGACGGCTCATGGAGACGCAGGCCTCGCGCGTACAAGCGCATGATACATTGTACGTAACAGAGTGACTAGCATCTCCCCAGCATCAACACAGTCTATCAATGGGGGACGTGCGAAAGTCACCAGTGTGGTGGATCGAGTCCACCTTCCGCAGTACACGCTCTCTTGCGTATGCGTACTACTCGCATCCGTAGTCAAGCTTCTAACGAACAAAGTATCGGTAGCAATGTAAGGCAGTGATCTTATCACAGAACAAATAATGTACATGGCGCAGGTACGTGATACCCTCAGGCTGCGGATATGGGCCTGCCAGGTGAGGAGTCGGTCGAAAACAAAACCAAGAAAACGGTACGAATCTACCACTTCCAGGCGAACCACATTTATGAACAAGTCCGCGTCGGAGTGCAGCCGTGAATGGCGGCAGAAGAAAACTGAAACCTCTAAGCTTCGGTATACAGAGATGATGTTCAATGCGTGTTGAGTCAATGCTTCAGAGTTGGCATCTGAGCGCCACGACGAGATCACGAGGTGGTCCACGTAGAGCGTAATACGAACGGCTTCCCGCAGCACTGAAATTATACTGTTGATGCTTAGGGCAAATAGTGTGACACTGTGGCACTTATTTTCCCTGCGGAACGTCCTCTTTCTGCTCCGTTGGACCGTAGAGGACTCCCTCCCATACACCCGTACGTGTAATCGACAATCTCGCAGGAATTCAGACCTAAAAAAATGGGAGGCGTCCTTTCTTCCTCATGCTGTAGTCTCCATGATACTGTATCACAATGCGGTATCATAGGCCCTCTCCAGATCGAAAGACACCTTGGCGTAGTGCTTTCTACCAAGAAAAGCCTTGCTGATAGAATTTTACACACGGAGCAGATCATCCGACGTGTAGTGGAACTTACCGAAACCGCATTGTGCAGAAGACGTAGCCTCCGCTGTCCAGGAAAAAGACAAATCTAAATTGTTATTAATTTCTCCAACTTGCACAAGCAGGGTTAGGGAAATTGAATTAAAACCGGCTGGGACGGAGTGATCTCTTACTACTTTGCGAAAATCGAGCACAGCAACCATTCGCTACGAGTCTGGGAAGGTGGCTTTTATGCAGACCTTGTTAAACAAATATAGCAGAAAACCATGTCTCGCTTACCTATGTGTTGAAGCAAGACATACTACAGGTCAGTGTCCTGACCAGGGGCGGTGTCTGCACTTGAAGCGATATATTAACGCAAATCATGCAAAAGTGTTCGGTGTCGAAAGGTTCTGAGCCTCTGGGCAACAAAGTCCAGTTAGCGGAACTCATCGACATCACGAATTGTAGTGAATGTTGGCAAAGCAGCATCACGGTTAGAAAATGTGGAGAATGCAGTTTTGAAAGACGCCGCCATGGACACGTGGTCCGAGATTACGGCCACATTCTCCTGGAGAAGAGGAGGGGGGTGCTGCGAGACTATGCTCCGAATCTTTTTGACTCGCAATTACACACTTCAAGAGGCATCCTTACTGTTAGGTGATGACACTAGGTAAGAAACTTAAAACTTACTTAAGCATTCCTCATCCAAGATCTTTCATATCTTCCAGTCATACAAATTTTTTTTGCTTGCCTCCTTGCTTCCACAAACAGATCAGTCATCATCCAATTATCAATGACAAAGTTGCCTTTCTTTCATGAATAAATGGAAATGGGTTTCTGTAAGTTAAGCTTTGTGGGATATTCAAGAATCATTTAAAAGCATAAATGTTTACGAGAGTCATGAAAGCACAGAATTCTTCATTTACCTTATATACATTCTCGAAATTCAAAAATTTAACCCACAATTTCAGGTCTCTTGTTTGTATTCAAATTTACTAATAAATTTGGTAGTTAGTAGAAAATTAAAATGGGCAAAATTACCTTTCCTTGATGCCAGTTTTGTACTAATGTTTCAGAAGTTACATTTGACGAGTTTTTCTCTAGGGTATTGAGTTTTTCTTCATTTTCATAAGAAAGAGAACTTTGATATTTTAGATCTTCTTCCTTAATTTCTTCTTTCATTAAAATATCTCCAAACATTTCCTAAATACAAATATATTCCTATGTAAGAACGATTAACAAATGAAAAAAAATTTAAACTCAATATATGAAAAAGAATTGAGACCAAAAGAACTACCAGAAAAAGATACATGTATAACCCATAAAACTCTTTTACTTTCCTTAAATTTACAATTATCTGCCTCTCTTCCTAGCAAGCTCCATGTACTCTTGGTATACCCAAAGCACTTCCTCCTTCCTCTAATTAATTATTGTCCTTTTTATTATGTTAAAAAAGTTGTCTTTTTCCTTAGACAAGTGCAATTGCTAATTCTTACACCATCTATAAGGCCAGAATACAGGCTAAAATGTTACTTTCAAATCAACAGGAATTGTAGGTGTCTCCACTGCTCACATTAACTCTTCCATTTGTCAATCTTTGAAGCACATGTTTTCCCGAATGCAGGCCATCTTCCGGGGTTCCTAAAGCTGTCCCCCGAAAGGAGGACTGCAAGAAATGAGCTTCGGCTCCTTCGCACACGCCTACTGCTGGGCTGGGTAACTCAGAGACGGTGGATCATCGAAAAAAGGGCCCCTCACCTCCGAAGCCGCAACGCACGACTAAGGTTTCGAGGAGGAGGGAGGAAAAGACTTGCATGGGAAGCCCAACCTCCCCCAATAAGTCCTCAAAGGCGACAGCGCATTGTCCAGCCAACAGCGCCCCAGGTTTAGCCTTCGGGAAGCATACGGCGATTTCCGTGAGGGTATCCTGTTCTAAGAGGGTCCCCGAGTCTCCTACGAGCTAGGCCTGGAGGGCATATTCCTTCAATGGAATTGCCGTGGACTCCGGGCCAACTGGGAGGATCTGCAGAGGCTCGTCACGTCCCGTTCTCCTTTAGCTATCTTTTGAAGGAGACCATGCTAGGCGTGTGCCCCCTGCCCGCCCTCCCGGGGTATAAGGGCTTTGCGACCCTACCACCACGAGATTTTGGGACAGGCTGGGGGATGTGCGGTTTACACCCAGCATGATATCTCCGTTCTTCCTTTCGCTTTAGATACCTCCTTTCAGGCAGTGGCTGTGCAGTTTCACCCGGATAGGAGGTATAGTGTTATTTATGCGTACATTCCACAATCAGCTGACTTCAACGCGGGGGTCTTCCGCCGCATCGTGGCACGGTTGCTGAGGCGCTTTTTCTTGCTTGGAGATCTGAACGGCAGACATCCTCTCTGGGGAGACTACTCAATAATTCCCAGGGGACAAGTCCTTGCCAATCTGATCGGAGAGCTTGATATAGGTGTCCTAAATGCGGATGTGTTTATGCATCACTGCCTGAGAACCGCTAGATTTTCTTGCCTTGATCTATCTCTGTGCTCTCCGGATGCACAGTCTGATTTTGATTGGGGGATGGTAAATAACCTCCATGGTAGTGATCACTTTCGAATTCAAATATTATTTTCAGTGCAACTGCCGCCTGAGAGACCACCTTAGTGGTGTTTGGCGTTGCGCGGTGTCCTGCATTTCAGTAAATGACTGAATTCTCTATCTTAGTAGAGTTTGGGTTGGTAGATGGGGCCGTTGAGTTCTCCTCCAGCAACCTCCTTGTCGCAGGCCTGACTACGATCCCTAGAACTTCTGGCCATTTTGCACACCGACCAGTCCCATGATGGTCGGCTGAGTGTGATAAAGCCCTCAAACATAAGCGTAATGCCTAGATGCACTATAAGCGCCACCCGAACGATTACACTGTCGGGATAGGTTTAGGTTCCGGTATATTTCGAAGCGCGCACGCTGCTCTTCTTGGCGCTCATACGTGTCTTCACTTAATGGGAAGACCCTCTAGCAGAGGTGTGGAACCGAGTCAAAAGGATTAGGGGCAAGTTCTAGCAGGACCCCCCCCCCTCCTCCCATTCTCTAAGAGAATGAGAACGCAATCTCAGACTCGCCTCCATGGCGGATTTTTTCGCGACCCCTTTCTCTAGCTGGGATGCTGCTCCGTCAGCATTCAATGCACGCCGTGATGTCGCGGAAGGCCGCCGGCTGGACGTTACCTGGTGAGGCGGAAAAACCATCATCGAGAGGTATTCTCTGAATGAGTTGCATCCCGCTCTTGCTTCGTGCGTGGACACCGCCCATGGTCCGAACGATGTCTCGTACGCCATGCTTCGACACCTGGATGAGCAAGGCATGGCCTTTCTCTGAAATATGTTCAACAGGTTCTGGCTGGAGGGTCTTCTTCCAGATTCCTGTCGAATTGCTACTGTGCTCGCCTTTCGAAAACCAGGGAGAAATCACTCAACTACGGCCAGTTTCTGCCCAATCTCTCTAACCTCTTACGTGTGCAAGTTGATGGAGAAATTGGTAAATGTTAGATTAGCCTTTTTTCCTGGACAGCGGAGGCCATCTGTCTTCTGCACAGTGTGGCTTCCATAAGTTCCACTCAACGTCGGAATCTCTGCTCCGACTGGAAAATGCCGTCTGCAAGGCCTTCCTTTGTATGTAGATAGTACTACGCCAGTGTTTTTCGATCTGGAGAAGGCCTATGATACCCCATCGTAATACGGTATCATGGAGACTCTCTACACGATGGGGGCAAGGGGACGCCTCCCAATGTTTATATCTAAATTTTTGCGAGATTGTCGATGCTGCGTACGGGTGGGGGGAACCCTCTCCGGCCTAATGGAGCAGGAAGAGGGTATTCGGCAGGGTAGTGTCCTCAGTGTCACACTCTTTGTCCTGAGCATCAACGGCATCACCTCAGTGCTGCCGGAAAATGGTCTCGCTGCGCTCTACGTGGACGACCTTTCGATCTCTTTTGGCCCGGCCAGGTGCCAACTTTGGAGCGTCGACCCCAACAGGAATTGAACCGCGCCTCTCGCTATGCCGAAGCGCACAGGTTTCGGTTTTCTTTGGCCAAGACTAAGGTGGTGCACTACTGCCACCATCCATGGCTCCACCTTGACCCAAACTTGTTTCTTAATGGGATACCCCTGGAAGTGGTTGAATTGTACCGTTTCCTTGGTCTTGTATTTGACCGACGCCTCACCTGGGAGGCTCATATTCGCAGCCTTACAGTATAGTCTGGGAAATGTACACTTTTTTTTCCCCCATTGTACATCATCCCTCGCATCCCTCAGGTTACTTGCAACTTTTAATATTTCGTACTTCTTTTCCACTGAGTTGAATTTTACACACACTGGTCTAGGGCCTTGATCACTTTCTTGCTGCCTCTTTCCTAGTCTAGCTACCTTTTCAATTTCATCATCCCTTATCTTAAGAGTATCACTCACTCCAACATGTAGTTCCAAAACCTGACTTTTCTCAAGCCTTGCCCTCTCTCGGGGGTTAGTTTCACTCTTATCCTCCTCATTTATTCCAAAAATAACATTATTCTTACGTTTCTCCTTTTCCATCCTTTCAGTAATAACTTCTTCAATCTTTTTATCTACATGAGATACTATATTCTCTTCTATTTCTGTTAGCTTTTCTTCTAGTTTGTCAATTCTCTGTAGTGATAACATTACCTTACTGTCACAATCCTTACAAAACCATCTGACAAGGTCATGTACTTCAATTATGACTTTGTATAAATTTACATAAATTTTTAAACAGCCGTAATGATACCATACCTTACAGGCATCACAGCATAGAGCATTATCATCATCATTTACTCTCTTCTTGCACTTTCCACACAGGGCAGAGTCTTTGCTCCTTTACTTACTTTACTACTTATCGGGTTCCTTTTGTTTACCTGCTGATCTGCTGGGCCTGTTTGCGCTGCCACCGCCGGTTTATTTTGACCACTATGGCCATCATATTTTGCGCACAGTCTTCCTGATGCAGTTATCTTTTTGACAAAAGATCCACTCTTCGCAATTTGGCCTGACCGACATTTAAAAGATAAGCTTTTAGCCATAAAATTGAATTAACTTAATCTCAAACCACACGTCTCTTTTATTTACTAGTTGATCCAGGCAGCACACAGTATATCCTTGTGATTTAAGAGAATTTAAAATATCTAAGAAAATGTTTAGATAGGTTGCTGAAGGAATTTGGTATTTACCATATGTTGTTAAACAAAAATTGAAGTGATCTTTTTCACTTAAAATGGAATACGCATTTCATAATGATATGGTTATATCCTCTAATCTAAGGCCGAGATTTGTGATTGACTCTTTAACCTATCCACAAAAAGGCTTAGGGTGAGGCCAGAAATTGTAAAAGTTGTAGCAATAAAACTAGAATGCATAAGTGGGTAGACTCATTACTTTGGTACAATATCTTAGGCCTAGTAGTAGTGTATGAAATTTGAGTGGAATTGGGTTGTATTCTGCTTCCAAAAAATCATCTCTAGTAGAGGTGAGGGCTCCTATGGGTAATCTAATGTATCCATATTGTATTCTATCTAGTTTTATTGCATTTGATTCACAAGCTGTCTTGTATGGAAGGATCCATAATCTATTTTGCTTCTGATTAATGATTTATAAATATGCAATAGATGAATTCTATTAGATCCCCAACTTGTATTTGCAAGGTATTTTAAAGCAAGAATGCTTGGCTTGCATCTTTCTACGAGAGTGGAAATATGGGCAGACCAGTTCAAGCCTTGATCCATTATCATTCCTGGGTATTGATAGGTGGATACATATTCTATGGGATAATTATCTATCATTAAATTAGGTAAGTGATGTTGTCTCGATTGCTTAGTAAATATTAGATATTTTGTTTTTTGACCCACATTTGTGACCATTCTATTATACTATTCAATACACACTGCATACTATGATGTAGTTGGTCAAGATTATGTCCAACAAGCCACACTGCAATATCATTAGCATAAAGGGCATGTTTTAATTTTATCTCTTGGAATATATCACTTATCATAATAGAAAATAAGAGGTGGCTCAGGACACTCCCTTGTGGAATACCAATTTGAAGGGCAAATTTTTCAGAAAGTTGACTAGAAACTGATGCTTGAATTATGCATGAGGAGATAAAGTTTTGAATGAACTTAGGAAGATGGCCTCTCAGCCCTAGCTTATATAATTTCATACACAGTCCATGTTGCCAGATAGTATCATAAGTTTTTTTAATGTCTAGGAATATAGCCATCGCATATCTGTTACTTAGGAAGGCTTCCCTAATATCACAGTCCAGTCGTACTAGGCTGTCCATGGTTGAAAATTGTTTTCTGAAGTCATTTTGATAAGAAGAAATTAGTTTGTTATCATTTAGGAATTTCCAAAGTCTGGTATGCACAATTTTTTCCATTATTTTACTAAGGCAGCTGGTTAAAGCAATAGGGCGATAAGATGTTGGGTCTTGACTAGGTTTACCAGGTTTTATTAAAGGGATAAGTATGCATGTTCTCCATTTATCAGGGTATACATTATTTAGGAATATGTAGTTGTAAAATTTAAGTAGATTGTCTTATTAGCTTTAGAAAGCCTGGATAAAAAGGATATGCTATGTCATCTAGTCCTGGTGAAGTTACATTATTACGGGGAATGGCATTTTCTAGTTCATTAATGGAGATTGGTTGATTATATGTTTTATTGGCAGCACCAAAATTAATGTCAGAGAGGTCAGCTTCTGCCATATTATATACAAAAGGTTCTGCTGATTCTAGCAAAGTGGGCTGCCAAGATTTGTGCAGTGACCTTAGGTTCGGAGATTATCTTATTTTCATGTTTAAGAGTGATTGGAGAAAAACTCTTGCGTCCTTTTGATAATCTGCTTATCTTGTTCCAAACTTTTGTCACAGGTGTGCAGTGATCAATGGATTGTACAAATCTTTTCCAGGCCAGTCGTTTAGAAATTCTAATAACTCTTCTAGCTAGTGCTTTAGCCTTGGTATATAATAATAATGTTTCTTGATTCATATGTTTTTACAGTTCCAAAAAGCTTTTTTCGTTACTTTTACTGCATAATCACAAATGTTGTTCCACCAAGGGTTATTATATTTAAAATATATATGCGGTGATGATTTTGAGACATGTTTATTTGCACATTCAATGATAGCTGTAGTGATTAAAGAGCATGCATCATTTACATTATTCACACTATTTATCGTAGGAATTTTTAAATTGTAATGAAATTGAGTTAGATTGCCTTTATTTAGTTTTTTTTTTTAATTAAGGGGCTATATGGCGACTGCCGACTTAGGCATAAGTTGCCGTAAACAAACAGCCTAGTTCTAGGCTACTTTAAAAAATTGAACAGGAAACAACAATAAAAAGAAATAACAATAACAAAGCAATAACAAAAACAATAACAAAAACAACAATTAAACCGGGTTAAATGAAAGGGAGAAGGCCGGCCTCCCCCCAAAAGTCAATAAGTCCACCAGTCAAAGTGCACACACTCGTCCCGAGTACAAGGTACAGGCGGTAGCGACCCCGCCCATACCGGTACTGGGACAGGTGTCGTGCGCGAAGATCACCAAGACTGGGACATTCACAAAGAATGTGCCGAATAGTCTGGGGGACGACGCAGTCGTTGCAATAGGGCGCAGGCGAGCGCTCCATCAAATAGCGATGTGTCACACGAGTGTGCCCGATTCGGAGACGACAGAAAGCAACCTGAAGCCGCCGCGGCATTGGGGGATAGGTCCATGGGAACAGTCGCGGCGCAATGGCACGCAACTTTAAGTTCCCTTCAACCGTCTCCCATCTTCTTTGCCAAGCAGTCCGAAGAGATGCCCGTATTCCTGCCATGTAGTCGGTGTGAGGAAGAGCGAAACGCTGGTCCGGTCGCAGAGTCCTCGCGGACTCTTTGGCGCCCTCATCGGCGCGCTCATTCCGCGCAATTCCTACATGTCCAGGAACCCAGCAGAAGATAATCTCGACATCTGCCCTGCTCGCCAAAACCGTGGCGTCACGGATTTCGCGAACCAGGGGATGCGGAGATTCCAATGCCCCGACAGCACTCAGGGCGCTTTGTGAGTCGCTATAGATCATAATCCGGTCTCCGAACCGGGCACGTCGCGTATTCTTCCGTACCGAGTGGTGTATTGCCACCAGCTCGGCCGTGAAGACAGACGCAGTGCCTGGTAGAGCCCCGCTGACTTCAAACAGAGGGGATACGGCGTGGAACCCGACCCCCTCTTGGGACTTGGAGCCATCCGTATACACTGGCACGGTACCAGCGTGACACGATGTGTGCTCCAAAAAGGTCGAACGCAATACTCCCGGCGCAGTACAAGCTTTGGGAGCAGAGGCGTGGCGACAAATAGCCAAATGTGGTACCCTCCAGGGTGGCGTCCTGGGCAGAACCAGGGGCGCCACCGGCCCGAGAGCTATATCTACATCTCGAAGGAGTTTCCTGGCCCTAAACCCAAAGGGCTTAGGGTATGACTGGCGTCTCTCGGCGGCATAGGCACCATCGAGATCACACATAGATTAAATGAAAACACCGTGTCAAAGAGGTAAGGAGCCGGATAGGAAAAGAAAAGAGGTGGGTGTCCGTAATACTTTATAGTGACAAATATTCCAAACACATCGGATAGTTCGTTTTAACTTGGGAATTGAGAAGGGTAAAATAACTGAGAATGCTGTAAAAGTTCCAAATTTTCAGAAGGGAGATTATGTAAAACTTCGAATCTTGCTAAATTTGGTAGACTGGGATGTAGAATTCAGATGTAAAAATGCTTGTGGGATGTGGGATACCTTCAAGCATATAATAAATGTAGTCCAAGAGCAATGTATCCCAATGAAGGCCATTAGGAACAAAAGTAGGAAACCATTAGGTGGAATCAGGAGATAGCTAGAAAAATTTCAGAGAAGAAAAGGGCATATAGAAAATAATATTCAAAATTTAAGTGATTATAGAATGGCTAGGAATGAGTTAAATAAGATTATAAAGAAGAACAAAAGGGTGTCAGAAATTAAATTAGCTCAAGATAGCAACAAAGATCCTAGAAAGTTCTTTAGTTACTATAAAATTAATAACAAGTCTGGCAGAGTTAAAGTAGGACCTATCAAATATCAAGGGGTTGTGAGAGAAACTGATAAAGAAATAGTTGAGGTACTAAATGGTCATTTTGCATCAGTATTTACAAAGGAGAAACTAAATAGTCTTATGTATAGTACTCATGGGTCAGGGAAAGAGGTGTTTACTACTATTAGTGTGGATTGGAGGATGATAAAAGGAGGGGTAGAAAGTATCTCAATAGCTCTGGAGAAGTTGTATACTAGGCCACTAGAATATGGAAAAATACCCGATGATTGGAAGAGAGCGAATGTAGCCCCCATTTTTAAGAACGGTAGTAAAGAGGATCCAAATAACTTTAGACCAGTTAGCCTAACTCCTGTACTCTGTAAAATTCTTGAGAAAATAGTTAAAAAAGGGATTTGCCAACATCTAGAGAGGGAGGGGTTAATCAGCGATGCTCAACATTGGTTTAGATCTGGTAGATCATGTTTGACTAATTTACTAGACTTTCTGGAGTTCGTAACAAATCAAGTAGATAAGGGAGAGAATGTAGATATAATTTCCTTGGTTTTTAGTTAAGCATTTGATAAGGTACCACATAGGAGACTAGTTCATAAATTAAAAATGATTGGGATATGTGGGGGTGTTTCAAATTGGATAGCTGAGTTGCTGAAAGACAGGAAGCAAAGGGTAGTGCTAAATGGTGTAAAGTCAGAGTGGAGGGATGTTATCAGTGGGGTTCCTCAGGGATCAGTTCTCGGTCCATTATTATTTGTCATCTATATAAACGATCTTGGGGAGGCAGTTAATAATAAAGTGTCAATTTTTGCGGATGATACCAAATTAGCAGCTGTAGTTAAAGTTATTGATCATAATTTTAAAGTGCAGGGGGATTAAAATAAATTGTTATCCTGGGCACAGAAGTGGCAAATGACTTTCAACCTTGATGAGTGCTAAGTTATTAACATGGAAAAAGATAATAGAGAATTTAACTATGAAATGGATGGGCATTGGCTGAGCTCAGTAGAGGATGAGAAAGATCTAGGAGTAGTAATAGATAAGTCATTAAGGTTTTCTAAGCAGTGTATTGAAGCAAGAAATAGGGCAAATAGAGTGCTGGGTTTCATTAAGAGAAATGTCAGTTACAAAAGTAAGGAGGTCATCCTTAAACTATACAACTCTTATGTCAGGCCACATTTAGAGTACTGTATACAGGCATGGTCCCCACATTTTAGACACGATATTAACCTTCTCGAGTTAGTGCAATGGAGTGCAACAAAGATTATTCCTTCTCTGAGGCACCTTGAATATATAGATAGACTGAGGGTATTAAATATGTTCTCGTTCGAAAGGAGGTGTGTGAGAGGGGATATGATTGAGCTGCTTAAAATATTTTCTGGGATAGATAAATTGGATGTTAGCAGTTTTTTGAGTTAGGTGATGTAAATTGAACTAGAGGTCACCACTTGAAAATTAAAAAACAAGGGTGTAAGTTGGATTTAAGAAAATATTTTTTCACCAATAGAGTGGTAGACTTCTGGAACAAATTGCCGTGGAGGGTAGTAGGTAGTCCAAATTTAAATGTATTTAAGAGTAGGTTGGATGAGTTTATGGGGAGGGAAGGTTGTGATGGTTCCTAAGTTTTGTATATATTAATATTGTTTGTATATATCTATAGCTGCATGATTTAGTTCTTGACAAGCCTTGATTGGTGATACCCTTGTTTGTGGACGCAATCCTCTGGATGTAGTTTTCCTGGGAGTTTGGGTGCCTTACAAAAGAGGCCCGTTTGACTCGGATGACCCATGATGAGCCCTTGTGGCTTTTGTCATCTGTTATATTATATTGTGGGGGACTTTGGTGATGGTGCTTTTTGTGGGTGGGTTTTGACGGATGCGGATGACCTTTGATAGGCCCTTGTGGCTTTTGTCATCCGTGAAATTATTTTATGTTATGTTATGATCTGACACAATCCTCTGGATTGTTTATATTATAGATGCATGATCTGACACAATCCTATGGATGCATTTTGTGGGTGGGTTTTGACAGATGCGGATCACCTTTGATAGGCCCTTGTGGCTTTTATCATCCATGAAATTATGTTATGTTAAAATCTTTAAGCTAGGTTTGTGAGATGGAGTTGTTTTGAATTTACGATTATCACTAACTATAATTTAAGAAGTGGCTTTTTTTAGTATTTGAATAATAATTTCTTCTAAGTTTAGTTATTATAATATCAACAAACAAAATGGTGAAGTTCAGAAAAAAATTTTTTTATATATCTTCTATAACTATATTTTAGTATCGTGATATTTTGAAAGGGGGGAAATTTAGTTTAGAGTTCCTTTTTAAAATGATTATAATTGACGAGTTCAGAAAATTTCTCAAAATTTAACCATGGCCGTTTTTTTTTAGATCTTAAATTTTAATCTTAATAGTGAAGCACAAGCTTTCCCCGTAGGGGCAATGGCGAAGCCATTACCTGGTATTTCATATAATTATTTCCTTCAATACTTAATTAATTCAAAATATTTAAGCTAGGTTTGCAAGGTGGAATTAAGTCTAATTTATCATTATTATATATTTTTGCAAATTGTTTACTTGATTTAAATCAAAGTGAGCTCAGTCAAAATACTTGCTTACTTGATATTGACTTTGGATGAAACTATGATGTCTGATGACTGGGTACTAGAAAGAAAACACATAGAATTGCAACATATACGTTGGGAAGGATATGAAATGGATTGGATGTAGTACCTATGATAGGTGGTATCACAAGAAATGTGTATATCTGGATGGATTAAAGGAAAACAATATAAAGAATTTATTTTGATGTTGCAAAATATGTTATTAGAGCTCTACAAAGTGAAGTAGCAGCTGAAGCTGTTAAAAGAAGAAAATCAGTGTATTACTAGTGAGCTGATACTACATGATAAGAAGATTGCTAAATTGGAGAATATTAAACATGAATCAACTGGAGTTAATCAAAGGGTTGAGACTAAGCTAAATGATCTTTCAAGAAAAGTGAATATCTTACAGGATGCCATCATGAATATAACTAGGCTTGATCAAGAAAGTATAGTTAAGCCTAGGTCTATTGTTACTTAACATAACATAACATAACATAATTACACGGATGACAAAAGCCACAAGGGCCTATCAAAGGTCATCCGCCTCCGTCAAAACCCACCCACAAAAAGCACCATCACCAGGGGAAGACAAAATCAAAGTCCCCCACAATATAATATAACGGATGACAAAAGTCACAAGGGCTCATCATAGGTCATTCGAGTCAAGCGGCCTCTTTTTCAAGGCACCCAAACTCCCAGGAAAACTACATCCAGAGGATTGCATCCAGAAACAAGGGTATCACCAATCAAGGCTTGTCAAGAACTAAATCATGCAGCTATAGATATATACAAACAATATTAATATATACAAAACTTAGGAACCATCACAACCTTCCCTTCCCATAAACTCATCCAACCTACTCTTAAATACATTTAGATTTGGACTACCTACTACCCTCTGCAGCAATTTGTTCCAGAAGTCTACCACTCTATTGGTGAAAAAATATTTTCTTAAATCCAACCTACACCCTTGCTTTTTAATTTTCATGTGGTGACCTCTAGTCCGATTTCCATCATCTAACTCAAAAAACTTGCTAACATCCAATTTATTTATCCCGGAAAATTTTTTAAAGAGCTTAATCATATCCCCTCTCACACACCTCCTTTCGAACGAGAACATATTTAATACCCTCAGTCTATCTTCATATTCAAGGTGCCTCAGGGAAGGAATAATCTTTGTTGCCATCCATTGCACTGACTCAAGAAGGTTAATATCGTGTCTAAAATGTGGGGACCATGCCTGTATACAGTACTCTAGATGTGGCCTAACATAAGAGTTATAGAGTTTAAGAATAACCTCCTTACTTTTGTAACTGACATTTCTCTTAATAAAACCCAGCACTCTATTTGCCCTATTTGCTCTATTTTCCAATTGTCAATACAAAATTCTAGGCCAGTTGTAATGTTGTAGTTAATTTTGAGACCGAGGATATTAGGAATGATGCGGTTAGCATGTTCAAGAGTCATTTGTGGTGTTACTAGGATGGTGGGTAAATTGCAACCTAAATTTATGATATGCAATGTGCATAGTGATGAGGATAATATAACTGATGCCTTATTAGAGAAAAACTTATGGTTAAAATCTATTGTTGATGTAAGGAATAAGATTAAGGTTGTTCTTAAGAAGCAGGTGACTGGTGGTATTGTACATCATATATTTAAGTGTACTCCCGAAGTATGTAAAGCTATTCATAATAATGGGGACAAGGTATCATTGCAATGAGGGAGATACAGTGTGAGGGATAGGTATTATGTGCTGAATTGTTTCTTCTGTCAAAGTTATGGTCATTCTGAGAAGGATTGTAAATTTGAGAATCATGAAACTAAAGATTGTATATCAACTACTCCAAAATGTATTAAGCAGAAATACCTGATACTGATCACAGATTTAATGCTAAGTGCTGTAGGGCTTTGGACACAGATTTTGAGAATTGCTTCAATCACTGACCATGGGTATTGAGGCGGAATTTTTGAAGTGTGGTCTTGTAAATATTCAATCTGTGGGCAATAAGGCTTTAGATATAAAAGATTTATTGAATCAGAGTTCATTTGATATATTGGCTATAACGAAAATTTGGTTAAGTTAAATGGATAGGGCAAAGATAAATGAAATGACCCCTATTTCACACACCTTTCTCCATGCTCCTAGGAAGAAGGCAGTTGCCAGATGGGCTCTATAAAATTTTAAAAAAAAAATCCTAGGGAGAATGGAGTTGGGGGAGGAGCAGTGGCGGTCCTAGCCTATATGGCACCCTGGGCGAACCTCACCTACGGCGCCTTCCCCTCCACAGTGCACATAAGAAGTTTCGGACAGCCATAACTTTCACAAAACAGCTTTTTATTGAACAATTTATTGTTACCTCAGAATTTTTTAAAAAAAATGTCATTTATGAATTTTAAAAACTCTTCATCACTTAAATAAAACACAAACATAGGAATATAGTTATGGTACCAGAAATAGCAATAATACAAATGAAATTGCACAACTAACATAAACTACAGAAACAATATTGTAATGTAAATTATATAAATATTTTATCATAAAAGTATAATAAAGTTGATAGAAGATAATAAATAAAATCTACTGCACCACAGCACAACTACCATCTAAATCCTGACTTTTCTCACTTTCCTAGCTGCAAAATCATGAACTAGCTCATCGTATGAAATCTTCTCAGCAACTGTGTGATTTATTCTGATGGTGGCCAGACCAGTGAGCCATTCCTGTGACATAGTTGATCTGAGGTAGGATTTGATGAGTTTCAATTTGGAAAAGCTCCTCTCTGCTTCATCAACAGTGACTGGAAGAGTAATACCAATCCTGAAAGCAGTCCACAAATTTGGATATATTTCAGAGAGCTTCCTTTCGTGGATAAATGTTAATTGCTCAAGCAAGGACAGTTTTTAATGGCATGTATGTCAAGTTTTTCAGCTCTTGTACAAGCTCTCTACCATTCAAATCAGAATGACCCTTAAACTGTAGTGTAGTGCTAAGGTTCTCACATTGTTTAGTCAGCTCCTCAAATGTGAGATTATGGAAATTAGTCAGCACTCCAAACTTTTCTCCCACATTTTCCAAGGTGGAAAATCTTTCTTGAATGGCTGTCATTGCTGCATCAATGACTGCATTGAAGAATGTCACCTCCAACTTCTTCAAAGCATCATTTAAGGGCTGATCACATGCTTCATAGGAGAAGTGCCGCTTTGTAGACCTCAGCCGTTTCTGTTTTAACACAGCCTCCACATGCATTTGTTCACAGATATCTTTGGCTGCCATCTGTGCAGCAGCAAAACCTGTTGCTCTGTAATCATAGAGAGCTTTCTCTGTCTTCTTTAGGAGATTTACTGCAACATCAACTCGCATTTTACGTGATTGCATCTGCTTGCTCACATGCTGAATTTGGCATAACAGGTCATACCACACAACTGAACAAATGGCAAAGCGGTATGATTCAACTTCCTCTGCTAGAGATTGGGCCTCAACCTTTATTACAGAATCTTTGGTGTGATCTTTCACCTCGATCAGTGCATCTCTCACTCCAGCTGCTTGATATCTTCGGGGCTCCACACTCTTTATCTTGCTCTGCCATCTTGTGTCAGACCACATCTTCAAGGTGATATTCACATGTTTTTTCAAAATGGCCCATCGTTGTGTGGGGGCTGAAAACAAGTTATAAAGCTTCTGCAAGATGCCAAAGTAACTTGTTGCATCAATAGATCCCTTGCCAGCATCGGCCACAAGCAAATTCAGAGAATGAGCCCCACATGGAACAAACGGAGCTCTGGGATTCATTTCAAGTAGCTTGGATTGAACACCTTTGTTTTTTCCCTTCACATTGGCCCCAGTCTCTTCAAAATCATAGATGCCAAATGCTGAATAGTAGACTCTTCCTCCTCCAAGAACCCCATGAAATGTTCCATGATATGGGGCTTTCCCTCAAGTAATACTGCCTGAATCACAACTGACAACTGTTCAGTGTGGCTGATGTCTGGAGTGCAATCTAGAATTATTGAGAACAACTTATTGTTTCATGTCAGCCACCATAACTGAAATGGTCTTGCTGTTCAACAAATAAATAGGCTTGTTTTGTATGTGATGGCCAAAGTATCTGGTGTAACTGGAGGTCCCTTGTTGGACATGTTTGATGTGCTCTCCTGCATTATAGGGTCAAATTGTGCCATAAGCTCAACTTCTTTCAAAAAATTGCCATTTGATGGTGAGAATAACTTTTCTGTGTGTCCCCTTAGTGCCAAATTCCTAACTGCCAGAGAATGCACAATAGCAAGAAGACTTGTTAGCACTACTTTCCATCTTGATATCTCAGCCTCCTGAAGTGCCATCTCCTGCTTGTCAATGGTGTTCCCTCTTTTCATCCTCACTGCCAGCTCTTTCCACATTTTCATAGATTTTAGGTGTTCTGGACTGCTTTCGTGTGATGTGAGCAATGAGCCTGCATGCTTCCAGTCTGAAAGTCCCAGTCTTGTTAAATGTGTCTTTCTCTTGCAAAATAATACGCAACAGAAACAAAAGAGGCTGTTGTTTTTTGATGAATAGACCAGCTAACTTCTGGTTATATTATCACCACTAATCAACGACTTCCTGAAATAATGATGGTGGCAACTTCTTTCATCACTGTCGTTTTTAGGGAATAAAAAGTCAGATAAAACTTGAGTTGGTCCTCTGGAAGTCAATTGTGTCCTAATTCTGTCTGTCAGAACTGAAGGCCAATTAGCAGGGTCAGTGGACAGAGGCTCATCCTCGGTAGTCAATTCAGCTCCAGGCAGTTCTAATGGAAAGAACAAGAGAAATATAAATTAGTATGCACATTTAAGTTAGACATCACAATATTCACAGCATGTGTTATGGTGGTGGTGTTATGGAATGATGGTTATGACTTGTGAGACACCACAATTATCTGGTAACCCCAGTGAATCAGTGATAATAACATTATAATTCATAACTATTTACAGAATTGTTTACACACACACACACACCTAATAAATAATTTACTGCTTTATATTTGAAATACATCATTTATTATTTTAAATTATATTTACCATCCTATGTGCAAAAAGATAGATAAATAAATAAATAAATAACTTACCTAAAGAATCTTGATAGGAAGCAGTGGAAGTGAATGGGTCTTCATCCTCTGGATCTGACTGCATTTGTGGAGACAGGTCTATGTGAGGCTGCAAAGTAGATAGTTCGCCATCCTGGCTAGTGGCAGAGGTTTCAAAATATTTCAAAAGGGCCCCTGCAATCAGGAAAAAAAAACCATAAGTGACCAATGCATGAGTTTGCCAAAACAATAATTTAACTTATTGAGCACAAGTTACTAAACATTTTCCTAGGAAACTAGGCAAATTAGGGCTTAGGCTAAATACATCAGTGCACTTTAAATATCCCAGAAAGATGTATGATCACAAAATAGCAGTGAGAAGTACCTGCAAAGTTCTATACCCTCATCTTTTGCTCGTTTCTTCCTTCTTCTTTCCTCTTTTTTCTACATTGAGCACCTGATAGCTTAGACCTTTTCTTATCCATTTGCGTTTCTCAGGCCTTGATGGTTTAGTGTTAAGAATTGTTCTCTGTAATAAATAACATATGATACAATACTATTCTTATCTTTCATGCTCAATTAAAAAACACCACAAAAATCAAATTAATTAGACAGTTTAAATTGCAACACAAATGAAAATTTGAGACAATTAGAAAATGAAAGTTGCCAGATCGTTGGTTAAAGGGCAATCATGAAAGACATATTTTAATGATGAAAAAAGTTTCTAAGGGGGCAGCAATGCCACCCCCTCACAAGTGCCACCTGGGCAACTGCCCATAGCGCCCATAGGAAGAACCGCTACTGGGGAGGAGGTCATTAAAAAAGTTAATGTGAGTAGTTTTGAGTTCATGTAGGTAAATTTTAAATGTCCTTAGTTGTAGTTTACAGACCACCTTCTTCTAGTATTAATCTATTTTTTTGAGGAATTTTGTATATTGCTTGATATGATTATGTTATCTTTTAAAGTTTTTATTGTTGGACATTTTAATATATGGATGGATGATGTTAATAATCGGGTTATGATCAGATTTTGTGACTTATTGGAATTTTATCAGTTAATAAATAATGTGAATACTTCTACGTCATCAACTGATCATGCTCTGGATCTTGTAATTGAGGATGTTGCTATAAATTTAATAACTGACCTAAACATTGAGTTTGCATGTACTATCTCTCCTGTTCATAAAATAATATCTTTTAAGATTTTGTTACCAAAGTCTAGGTTTGCTAAAAAGATTAACCTTAGAATGAAATCAGATTTTTTTCCAGAAATATTCCTTGTTGAGGTTGTTCAGAAAATTAGGGAAGGACTTTCTCATCTATGTATACATAATGCACATTTGTTAAAGTCAGATTGTGCTGACTGTCTAGTAAATAGTTATAATCAAGTAATCAAAGATGAATATGATGCAAGGTGTCCCTTTCAAGAAAAAAATATATCAATCAAAGACAGATTTCCATGGTTTGATGGGGAGATACTATATAAGAAGCGTGAGAAGAGACACAAGGAGAGTCAATGGCTTAGGTTAGGTACTGAGAATGCTGAAATTGAATTTAAGACTGTAAAAAATCAATATAATTATGTAATAAGAAGAAAGAAAAGTTTGTATTATAAGAAAAAAATTCAAGAGGCAGGATTTAATATGGTAAAGCTTTACAGGATATTAAACAATTTAAATGGGAATACCAAAAAGAAGGTACTCCCAGATGGTTATAGTGCTAATGATTTAGCAACTGCCTTTCTTAATTTTTTTAAGAACAAAATTGTTACCATAATTATTCGATCTGTTGGTAGGCCTGGTGTGGTAGTTGGTCAACCAAGTACTGTACATTATCTGAATGTTTTTTGTACTATTGTAAAAGATCGTCTTATTCAGGTGATTGGGAGAGCAAAAAAGAAACATTGTAGCTTTGATCCAATGCCAATATCTGATATATTGGATGCCAATAATTTCTCGAATATGTTAGATATTATTCTCATGATTGTAAATACTAGTATTTTAACATGTAAATTCCCAGTTTCAGAGAAAAATGCCATTGTAAAGCCAGTGTTAAAGGGTGCGCTTGATCAACAGATGTTAAGCTCATATTGGCCAGTTTCAAATCTATCTTTTTTAGCCAAAATATTAGAGTATGTAATTCTAGATCAATTAAAAGATCATTTACAACTAGTTAAAGATTTGCTGGATAGCCAGTCAGCCTACAGACATAATTATTCTACTGAAACAGCAATTTGCTCAGTGGTCAGTGACCTATTGGTAATAATTGATGATGGTAAATGTGCCATCTCAGTCCTACTTGATCTGAGTGCTGCTTTTGATACTGTGTTGCATGATTTACTTTTTGATGACTTGAGGTCTGTGAGAGTTATTGATGGGGCTCTGGCTTTTATAGAAGATTAATTAACTGACAGGAAATATTATGTACAAATTGCTGATTCATTTTCATCATTTGGAAGACGATAGAGCTGTCCCACAGGAGAGTGTGTTGAGCCCTGTTCTTTTCTGTGTATAAACAATAGGTTTATCAAGGGTTCTTGAGGCATATGATCTTTGTGAAAAGTTTTTCGCTGATGATACTGATTTATTTTGCTATTGAAAATATTGATGACTCTATGACAACACTAAATGGATTTCTTTTAAGTGTACAAGAGTGGATGGATTACAAACAATTAAAGTTAAACCAGAATAAAACTGGGCTATGATTGTGGGTAGTAAGGAGAAAATTAAGAATTTAGGTAATATCAATTTTATTGTTAATGAGGCCTTAGTCCATATTTCTGAAAAGTTTGTGATTTGGGGGTACTTGAGGACTGTAATCTAACATTCAATGCTCAAATAAGTAATGTTGTCAGGATAATCAGTTAGCATTTGAGGACCCCATAAGGGGTAAGGTATTTTGCCTTTCTTGACCGCCCCATCCGGCCCCAGCTTAGCCTCTTCTCCTTCCTCACTTCGCCTACAACTTTCTCTGGTCAGCATCTATTTTCACAGGCTGACCTTCTTCTCAGCCAACTATCCCAGATCGGGGGTGAGGGGGTGGGGGTATAATGTTCCCTACCCCCTGAACTCTGGTTTAGGATGGTGGGTTTTTAACAACCTGCTTCATCTCCACCCATACCTTCCTCACATCCTCTTTCCTTCTCACTTCACACTCGTATCATTTTTATGCCATGCCCAAGGTGGAGCTTCAATGGCAAAGGGCTGCCAGGTTACTAGGCGGGAGGGGTAATTTAAAATGGCAGCACCTGGCTCTGCCAGCCCCTTATGCACCACTTGCAAAGTGGGCTACTGCGAGGGGCGATTACTGTCTGTATCCATAAAAAAATAGGGGTCACCATGCTCAATGGTGACAAAAATCTTCCCTCAATTTCCCTTCATCCACCGTCGGAGCCACCCTCAGCAGCTCCACAAAAACATTGAGGTCCTCCCCCATCCCCTGTGCTCTCACAGGGGACACTCCAAATCTCTTTAATCGGAGGCTTACTCCTGTCCTTTACCTACGGGTGTAGGGGTCTCCCCCTCACGCCTATGTCTGGAGGTGCCTTCGGGTGCCTCCCTCTTTCCAAGGGGACTGCAAAGAAAGCCAGCAGGCAGCCCATAGCTGACCGCTCCCCATTGAAGTGGCTTGGTAGGGCAAACACCCCTTAGGGGGAAGAGGGAAGACAGGCCCCATTGGTCACTTCCCTCAAAAGACCTACTGGCTCAATATTAAACCTAGCTGGGTTCAAGGCCTGTACCTCCCAAGACGAGACTAAAGACACTGCTGCCAGTAGGACCTGTGATGTCCTGGGGAAGATGGCCAACTGGTGGCCCCCCTGAGATAGACATGGTCCTTGAGGCAACCCAGCCTCAGAAAGTAGGGCCTTCCATAGGGGGGAATCAGGGCTCGGTGCCAAGCAACGAACTCGAGACCACCCCTATGCAAGGTCTTCCTCAACTGGCTTGGGTCTCAAAGGCCTTACAAGGAGGTGAGGGATCTCCTCCGGCTGGTACTCCTGCGACTGCCAGCACCTTCTCAATCTCAGAGAAGGACCTTGCTGAGGTCGGTCCATTCGGCATGGGGGCTCCTGCCGGTGGAGGGAAGAAGCACATTCATATTCCCGCCCTCCTCTCCTAAAAAAAACAAGAAAAAAACTAAAAACCTTTAGGTCTCCTCTCTATCTGCGGGGGGTGCAGGGAACGGATGGGGCTGCTGCCACTTGGCTAAGAGACCAAGCTAAGATCGGCACATCCGGTCCTCTGCCTCCCCTGGATGTGGAGCCCATGACTAAGACCAAAAGTGCTACTGTGCAGAGCGGAGCCTCGATTATATCAGGGCCCCTCATTCAGAGACTACCCGGCCATTTCGAGCCCGCTGGCTTCAAATGCTTCCTGGTTATTTACTCCACTGATAGCAGCATGTTGGCTAAGGGCAAGATGATCCATCAAAGGAGAACTTAGGCTAGTGTGATAGGTAGAGAGCCGAAGTGACCCATTTTTCGGATGGGAGCCTTTTGGTAAATACGTTGAATCTCTCCGAGACAGCATATTTATTGCCCTTCAGACACTTGATGGCATGGCTGTGGTGTGACACGCACTCTACCACGAACTTCGTAAAAGGAGTAGTTTATGCGAGGAAACTCGCGGACTACTCCATAGAGGACATCACCTTAAAGCTGGCTGACCATGGGGCAGTCAAGGTCGGACGTGTGATGAGAAAACAGGGAGGGGCCTCGAGACCCACCACTACACTCTTCGTCACGTTCGACTGTGACAAGCTCTCTGAGTCGGTGCGTGCCAGTTGGTATGGCTACCGTGAGAATTCATTCATGCCACTGCCGTGGAGATGCGATTTGTGCCAGCACTTAAGCCATACTAATCGCTCCTGTTGACAGGCAAAATCCAGCTTACCTGAAACCTTTATAAGTTGCTCCAAGGCCGCACATGATAAGTCCAAATCGTTTGCGGCTAAGTGTATCAATTGCAGAGGTCCACACCCCGCTTCTTCGAAGAAATGTAGTGCGTATCTCCTTGAGAAGGAAATCCTGGCAGTTCAGGCTCAGGATTGTCTCTCATTTCATGAGGCTTAGGACTTGGTCTTGGTGCGCCCGGCACTGCCCGAGTCGTCCTATGCCTCACTGTTGAAAAACACACCCTCTGCTCCTAGCCACTCCAGGCCTACGAGTACGGTCTTTTCCACGACCATTCGGAACTCTTCTGTGGGTTGTACCTACCCCGGGCGCTCCCCTGGTAAAGCTGGCAGCACAAAAGATCCATAACTAGCCCCGTCTAAAACCCGGGCTCTTCCCCCCATTCATCAAGTGTGACCGTTTCCCGTAAGGCCAAACGGCCACGCGCCTCCACCGAGGCGTTAGACTCACAGGACGTAACACCCCTGAAGTTGGCCGATAGGCCATCTTCCGGGATTCCTAAAGCTGCCCCCCGAAAGGAGGACAGCAACAAAGGAGCTGTGATTCTTTCCCTCATGACCAGTGGTGGCCTGGGTGGCTCGGAGACGGTGGACCCTCGAAAAGAGGCCCCTGCCCCCCTAAGGTTTGGAGGCAGAGGGAAGAAAAGACTCAGATGGCGAGATAAACCTCCCCCAATAAGCCCTCGAAGGTGACAGCGCCTTCGCCGCATTGTCCGGCCAAGAGCGCCTGAAGTTTTGCCTCCGGGAAGCGTACGGCCATTCCCGTGAGGTTTTTCTCTTCGAAGAGGGCCCCCGCATATCTTCCGGGCTAGGCCTGGAGAGCATATTCTTTCAATGGAATTGCTGCGGATTCCTGGCCACCTGGGAGGAGCAGAAGAGGCTCGTCTCCTCCCGTTCCTTGTTAGCTTTTTGCAGGAGACCATGCTGGGTGCATGCCCTCTGCCCACCCTCCCGGTGTATAAGGGTTTTGTGACCCACCACCACGGAATAGGGGCCAGGAGGGGAATGTGCGATTTAACCCCGGCATTATGTCTCCGTTCTTCTCTTTGCATTAGATACCTCCTTTCAGGCAGTAGCTGTGCAGCTGCACCTTGATAGGAAGTATACTGTTATTTCCGCGTACATTCCACCGTCAGCAGACTTCGACGCGGGAGACTTCCGCCTCGTCGTGGCACGGTAGCCGAAGCCCTATCTCTTGCTCGGAGATCTAAACGGTAGACACCCCCTCTGGGGAGACTACTCTATCAATTCCCGGGACTAGTCCTTGCCGACCTGATCGTCAAGCTTGAGATGTGTGCTCTAAATGTGGATGAGTTTACGCATCACTGCCCGAGAACGCCTTCATTTTCCTGCCTCGAACTATCTTTGTGCTCTCCGGATGCACAGCCCGTATTTGATTGGGGAGTGGTCGATGACCTCCATGGTAGTGACCATTTTCCTATTCAAATATCATTTTCTGGGCCGCTGCCGCCGCAGAGCCCATCCCGGTGGTGCTTGGCGCGGGAGCGGTCGTCTGCATTTCAGGAAATGACTAAATTCTCTATCTCAGTCGAGGAGCTTAGGTCGGTAGATGGGGCCGTTGAGTTCTCCGGCAACCTCATCGCCGCGGGCCTGGCTACTCTTCTTAGAAGTTCTGGCCATTTTGCACGCCCACCACTCCCGTGGTGGTCAACTGAGTGTGAGACGGCCCTCAAGCAGAAGCACTATGCCTACATGCGCTATAAGCGCCGCCCGAACGATTTCACTGTCGGTGAATTTCGTCGGGCTAGAGGTAGGTTCCGGTATATTTCGAAGCACGCCCGCCGCTCTTCTTGGAGGGCATACGAGTCTTCACTTAACATGAAGATCCCCCTAGCAGAGTGTGGAAGCCAGTTAAAAGGATTCGTGGCAAGTTTAGGAACCCCCTCCCGTTCTCCACGAGAATGGGACCGCAATCGCGGACCCCGCGTCCGTAGCGGAATCCTTCGCGACCGTTTTCTACGCATTCTCTAGCCGGGATGTTGCTCCGCCAGCATTCAATACACGTTGTGATGTCGCGGAAGGCCGCCGAGTGGATTTTACCTCCAGAGGCTGAGGTAAAGTCCGCTCTTGCTTCGTGCCGGACGCCGCCCATAGTCCGGACGATGTCCCGTACGCCATGCTTTGACACCTGGGTGAGCGAGCCATAGCCTTTATGTTAGATTTGTTCAACAGGATCTGGGTGGAGGGTCTCCTCCCGGATTGCTGGCGAATCGCTACTGTGCTCGCCTTTCGCAAACCGGGGTGAGATTACTCTACTCCGGCTAGTTTCCGTCCAATCTCTCTAATCTCTTGCGTGTTCAAGTTGATGGAGAAATTAGTAAATGTTAGATTAGCCTTTTTTAGGGGGGACAGCGGAGGCCATCTGTCTTCTGAAGCACAGTGCGGCTTCTACAAGTTCCACTCCATGTCGCATGCTCTGCTCCCACTGGAAAATGCCGTCCACATGATGGGGGCTAGGGAACGCTTCCCAATCTTTATATCTGAATATTTGCGAGATCGTCGATTCCACGTACGGGTGGGGGGGAATCCATCTCCTGCCCAATGGAGCAGGAAGAGGGTGTCCCACAGGAAAGTGTCCTCAGTGTCACACTCTTTGCCCTCAGGTGCTGCCGCAAGATGTTCTCGCTACGCTCTACGTGTACGACCTTTTGATCTCTTTTGGCGCGGTCCAGATGCCAACTCTTGAGCGTCGACTCCAACAGGCGTTGAATCGCGTCTCTCGCTATGCCGACACGCACAGGTTTCGGCCTTCCTTGGCCAAGACTAAGGTGGTGCACTTCTGCCGCCATCCACGGCTCCACCCAGACACAGACTTGTTTTTTTAATGGGGTACGCCTGGAAGTGGTTGAATCGACAGTTTCCTTGGTCTTGTATTTGACCGACGCCTCACCTGGGAGGCTCCTATTCGCAGCCTTAGGGGGTCTTGTACCTGCGCCATGGATATTCTCCGTCCCGTGACGTTCAGCGCTTGGGGCTCTTATAGGGCTACTGCCTTACTTTTTTATCGACCCTTTGTTCGTTTGAAGCTCGACTACGGATGCGTGTTTTATGCATCAGCAGCCAAGCATGTTTTGCAGAAGCTGGACCTGATCCACCACACCGGTCTTCACTTGGCGATCGGTACCTTCTGCACTTCCCCAATTGAGATCCCTACTATTCGATGCTGGGGAGATGCCACTCGCTCTATGCCGTGTACAGTGTATCATTCTCCTGTACGCGCGAGCCCGGCGCCTCCCTCAGTCACCAACAGCTCTCATTGCATCCGTAGCTGATTTCATCGGTGCCTATGCCGCCGAGAGACGCCAGTCATACCCTAAGCCCTCTGGGTTTAGGCCAAGGAAACTCCTTCGAGAGCTAGGTTTAGCTCTCGGGCCGGTGGTGCCCCTGGTTCTGCCCAGGACGCCACTCTGGAGGGTACCACATTTGGCTATTTGTCGCCACGCCTCTGCTTCAAAAGTTTGTACAGCGCCGGGAGTATTGCGTTCGACCTTTTTAGAGCACACCTCGTGTCACGCGGGAACCGTGCAGTGTATACGGATGGCTCCAAGTCCGAATTTCGGGTCGGCTTCCACGCCGTATCCCCTCCTTTTAAAGTCAGCGGGGATCTGCCAGCCGCTGCGTCAGTCTTTACGGCCGAGCTGGTGGCAATACACCATTCGGTACGGGAGATTGAGCGACCTTCCCGGTTTGTGGACAGGATTGTGATCTATAGCGACTTACAAAGTGCCCCAAGTGCTCTCGGGGCATTGGAATCTCCGCATCCCCTGGTTTGCTATATCTGCGACGCCACGGTTTTGGCAAGCCGGGCGGATGTTGCGATTATCTTCTGCTGCGTTCCTGGACATCTAGGAATGAGCGCACCGATGAGGGTGCCAAAAAGTCCGCGAGGACTCTGCGACCAGACCAGCCTTTCGCTCTTCCTCACACCGACTGCATCACAGGAATACGGGCTGCTTTTCGGGCTGCTTGGCAAAGAAGATGGGAGACTGTCGAAGGGAACCTAAAGTTGTGTGTCATTGCGCCGCGACTGTTTCCACGAACTTACCCCCCAATGCCGCGTAGGCTTCAGGTTGCTTTCTCTCGTCTCTGAATTAGGCACAATCGCGGGACGTACCTCCATTTAATGGAGTGCTCGCAAGCGCCCTACTGTAAAGACTGCCTTGTCCCCCAGACTGTTTCGCACATTCTTGTTGAATGTCACATTCTGGGTGATCTCCACGCACATACCTGTCCCGGTACTGGGATGGGTGGGGTCACTACCGCCTGTCCCTTGTACTCGGTACGAGTTCATACACATTGACTGGTGGACTTATAGACTTTTGGGGGGAGGCCGGCCTTCTCCCCTTTATTTAACTAGGTTTTTTTTTGTCTTCCTTGTAGGTCGCATGTTCCTGCGCCAGGGGACCTCCCCCAATGCCGCAGCTTGCTTTTCCTTGTTGCAATTTTTCCTTATTATTGTTGTTGTTTTTCATATTCATATTTTAAAGTAGCGTAGTGCTAGGCCGTCGTGAGTGCGGCGACTTGCGCCCAAGTGGGTAGTCGCTAGATAGGCTCCTAAAATTTAAAAAAAAAATGAGTTGACCTGAATTGGACTCCATCTAGCAAATAACTATGCCTAATGATGCTTAACTTTACTCTAATTGGAAGTGGTCTGTCTTATCATTAGACCATTTGCGCCTTGGTAAGTTAGCCATTATTTTGAGTGTCTCAGATAGGTCACTGATCTCCCTGATTGTTGTATCAGACTCATTTTCCTCTCTCTCCCCAACTTTATTTTTGAATACAGCAAAGTTAAAAAAATATATTGAAGCTTCTGAAGAGTTTGGTATATAAAAGAAGATTATCCACCAGAAACTCTGTCATTATATAAAACATTCAGATAAAACTTGAAACAAGCAGGAAATAAAAATGAATAATAAAAAGAATTTACCTAATAAGGAAATGAAGGATAATAAAAAGGTGAGTTAATTGAGATCTTTCAAGTATTTTGTATAATTAAGTAATTCTGATTATTCATTCCTTGGTTTTATGAATTTAGTTATCCTTATTGTGAAATGAGGTTTTCTCTTTAGTATTGCTTTATGTTCTCCCATCAATTGACTCCTGATTGTATTAAATAATACAAATAACTTGATGGCTAATATCAATTTAGTTTTATTGGTGCCTCTTTTTTCATTTTCTGATGGTGCAAAAGAGACTTTGAAGTGTTGATGTGGACCACTCAAGGAGATACTCTGTGTAGCTAGAGGAGCTGCCTGTTGTGCCAGCCTAAGTGAAAATAGTGCAGGGTCCATTCACTGGGTTGACTTAAAGCTGGTGGGCTTCCTCTTGCTCTTTCTCAGTTCCTTTTCTTTTTTATTTACTATCTCTTCAACCCTTTCTCTACTACAACTCAAACCTGGAACACCAGCCACCCTACTGTTTTAAGTCCATATTGAGGGGACTACTGTCTATTCTGGTAAATGTGCTGCATATCCTCATGGCTTGACTGAATATAGTGAAGGCTCCATCACTGGGTTGACTTTAACTCTTTGAGACAAGATGAATGTGCAAGAAGATTGATGGTTTAGCTTGTAGCAAAACCCCCTGTTACCACTGAAACCTGGAAAAGAAACCCCTGTAAGGGACCCTCATAAGGGGCACAGCGATTTGTTTTCCTGGATACCGTGCTGACGGGAGTCAGCGCCTCGTCCAGCCCCATATTTTCCTCCTCTCGTTCTTTCTGACACCCTGTCTTCTTGCCCTACCCCTTCCCTTTCACTACAACCTCTCCCACAACATTCTCTGGTAGATGCTGAGCAGCTTCCTCTCACCCAACCATCCCGGATCAGATCTAAAGGGGGCGTGGGTCAATGTCCCCTCACCCCTGAGGTCTGCTTTTCACCAACCTGCTTCACCCCCACCCACACCTAACATTCTCTTTCTTTCTCCTTTCACTCTCTATTGATTTTACGCTGAGCCTAAGGTAGAGCCGCCATGCTGATGAGCTGCCAGGCAACTAGGCAGGATGAGTGCCACTAAATGGGAGCAGCTGGTTTTGCCAGCCTCATGTTCACTTGTAGAGCGGACTGCTGCATGGGGTGATTAGCGTATATGTTCCATACTATAAATAGGGTGACAATGCTTAATGATGAGTTTAATAATAAAAAGAAAATACTCCCCCTCTACCATCGCCGGAGCCGTGTTAGTGCAGCTCCACTGAAAAAATGGAGGTCCCACCCGCATGCTTTCGCAGGGAACCCAGCAAAACTCTTTGACCGTAGAGGAGACTTACTCCTCTCCTATGCATATGGGTGCATGGAACTCCCCCTCACCACCATCAAGGGTGACTTCCTCTCCACAGGAGTAGTCCCCCCTTTACTTCCCAGGGGACATGACAAGAAAGCACACCAGTGGCCCATAATTGACTGCTCTGGAAGGGAGTGGCTTGATAGTGCCAACTCCCTTAGGGGTTGAGAGATGACAGGGCCTGACGACCCGGGCCCTCCAAAGTCCTGCTGGTGTGCATATCGAGCTTACAACGGGTCACCCTACATGCTTGACCCTCTTCCCCAAAGGATGCTGGTTCGCTAGTCCAGAATATGACAAAAGAGACCTCGAAGGGTACCTGTGATGTCTTGGGAGGGATGGCCACATAGAGGTCCCCCTTGAGATTGACATGGCCCCAGAGGTCCCCCTTGAGATGGACATGGCCCCAGAGGTCACCCAGCCCCAGGCAGTAGAATCGTCCATGGGGTCGAACTCGGGCTCGGTGCCATGAACGGATCCCGAGTCCGCCCCTGTGAAAGCTTCTCCTCAGACAGCGCGGGCGCCCGAAGCCTTACGCGGAGAGGAGGGATATCCTTCCCCGGTTGGTGCCCCTGTGACAGCCTAGATCTCTATTTCAGAAGTATCTTGCTGAGGCCGGCCTATCTGTCCTAGGGGTTCCTGCAAGCAGAGGGCAGAAGTGGGTTTATTCCCCGCCTTCCTCTACTAAAAAGACGAAAAAGACTGGGCTCCTTTCTCTCCGCGGGAGGCAAAGCGACAAAGCCAAAATCGGCACGTCCGGAGCCACGATTACGTCGGGCGTTTTCGAGCCCGCTGGCTTCCAAACCTTCTCCGTTATTCGCTCCACTGATGGCAACCTGTTGGCTAAGGACAACATGATCCATCAGAGGAGAGCTCTAGTTAGCGTAACTAGTAAAGAGCCGAAGGTGACCCGTTACTCGGACGTTAACCTTCTGACGAATGCATCGAATCCCTCCGAGGCAGCCATGATTATTACCTTTCGGAAACAAGATGGCACGCTTGCAAGTGTTCCGCCACACTCTACCATGAACTACCTGAGAGGAGTGGTCTATGCGAAGGAACTCGTGGACTAGTCCATAGATGACATCACCTTAGAGCTGACTGACCATGGAACAGTCAAGGTTGAACATGTGATAAGAATTTCTGGATGTTTTGCACGCCCACTCCCTCCGTGGTGGTCAGCCGACTGTGGGGTGGCACTTAAACAAAAGCGTTATGCCTACATGCGCTATAAGTGCCTAACGAATGATTTCACTATCGGTGAATTTCGTCAAGCTAGGGCTATGTTCTAGTATGTTTCGAAGCACGCCCACTGCTCTTCTTGGCGGGCATACGTGTCATCACATAACGGGAGGACTCCTCTAGCAGAGGTGTGGGAGCGAGTCAAAAGGATACATGGAAAGTTCTCGCAGGACCCCCCTTCCGTTCTCCAGGAGAATGGGACCGGAATCTCAGACCCCGCGTCCGTAGCGGAATCCTTCGTGACCTCTTTCTCTGCATTCTCTAGCCGGGATGCTGCTCCTCCAGCGTTCAAGGCGGGTCGTGATGTCGCGGAAGATTGGACTTTACCTACAGAGGCGGAGAACCTGTCAACGCCATGTTTACTTTGAGCGAGTTGCGTTCTGCTCTCGCTTCGTGCGCGGACACCGCTCCTGGTCCGAACGATGTCTAGTACACCATGCTTTGACACCACAGTGAACGAGGCATGGCATTTCTCATAGATTTATTCAACAGGATCTGGATGGAGGGTATCCTCCCAGACTCCTGGCAGATTGCTTCTGAGTTCGCTTTTCGCAAACGGGGGAGAGATCACTACCTCGGGCGATTTCCCCCACAATCTCTCTGACCTCCTTCGTGTGCAGTTCCGCCCAATCTCTCTAACCTCCTGCGTGTGCAAGTTGATAGAGAAATTGGTAAATGTTAGATTAGCCTTTTTTCTTGACAGCGCAGGACATCTGTCTTCTGCACAGGGCGGCTTCCGCAAGTTCCACTCCACATGGGATTCTCTGCTCTGACTGGGAAATGCCGTCTGCGAGCCATTCCTTCAAAGACAGCACTACGCCACGGTGTTTTTCGATCTGAAGAAGGCCTATGATACCGCATGGCGATACGATATCATGGATACTCCCCACACGATGTGGGCGATGGGACGCCTCCCAATCTTTATATCTGAATTTTTGCGAGATCGTCGATTCCGCGTACGGTTTGGGGGGACCCCTCTCCGACCAAATGGAGCAGGAAGAAGGTGTCCCGCAAGGAAGTGTCCTCAGTGTCGCACTGAGCATCAACTGCATCACCTCGTTGTTGCCGGAAGATGTTCTTGCTACACTCTACGTGGACGACTTTTCAATCTCTTTTGGCGAGGCCCAGATGCCAACTCTGGAGCATCGACTCCAACAGGCATTGAACTGCGTCTCTCGCTATGCCGAAGCGCACCGAATCTGGTTTTCTTTGGATAAGACAGGTGGTGCACTTCTACCGCCATCCACAGGTCCACCCTGACCCACACTTGTTTTTAAATGGGGTTCTCCTGGAAGTGGTGGACTCGCACCATTTCCTTGGTCCTGTATTTGACTGGAGCCTCATCTGGAGGCTCATATTCGTAGCTTTAGTCTCTTGTACCCGCTACTGCCTACTTTTTGTTGTCGATCCTTTGTTCGTTTGAAGCTTAACTATGAATGTGATTTTTATGCATCTGCAGCCGAGCGTGTACTACGGAAGGTGGACTTAATCCACCCTACCTGCCTTCGCCCTGCGACCGGTACCTTCCACACGTCCTCCATTAAGAGCATACTGTCGATTCTGGGGAGATGCACTCACTGCGCCGCAAGCCAAGCGCCTCCCTCAGTAGCCAACGGCTCTCACTGCATCCGCAGCTGGTCTCTAATATGCCTATGCCGCTGAGAGATGCCAGTCATAACCTAAGCCTTTTGGGTGTAGGGCTAGGAAACTCCTTCGAGAGCTCGGTATAGCTCTCGGGCTTCCCTGGTTCTGCCCCAGACACCACTGTGAAGTGAACCACCTTCGAATATTTGTCACCACGCCTCTGCTCCCAAAGTTTCTACCGCACTGGGAGTACTACTTTCGACCTTTTTGGAGCACACTTCGTGTCTCGATTGAACCGTGCCAGTGTATACAGATGGCTCCAAGTTCCAAGAGAGGATCGGTTTCCACGCTATATCCCCTCTCTTTGAAGTCATCGGTGCTCTGCCAGGCGCTGCGTCTGTCTTCACAGCTGAACCTGTTGTAATACCCAGCTCAGGATGCGAAATAACGCGACGCTTTCCACGCTATATCCCCTCTCTTTGAAGTCATCGGTGCTCTGCCAGGCGCTGCGTCTGTCTTCACAGCTGAACCTGTTGTAATACCCAGCTCAGGACGCGAAATAATGCGACGCCCTTCTTTGGACACTGGATTGTGATTTATAGCAAATTACAAAGCGGCCTGAGTGCTCTCGGGGCATTTGAATCACTGCATCTCCTGATTTGCAATATTTGCAACGTTACAGTTTTGGCGAGCCGGGTAGATGTCGGAATTATCATCTGCTGGTTTCCTGGACATGTAGGAATTGCTGAGAATGAGGGTGCCAAAGAGTCCACGACGGCTGGCGACCAGACCAGCGTTTCATTCTTGCTCACACCGTTTATATGGCAGGAATATGGGCTTCCCTCAGGGTAGCTTTGCAAAGAAGATGGGAGATGGTCTCTGAGAACTTAAAATTATGTACCATTGTGCCGCTATTTTTTCCCTACACCTATCTCCCAATGCTGCTGCGGCTTCAGGTTGCTTTCTGTCATCTCTGAATTGGACACACTCGCCAGATATAGTGCCATTTGATGGAGCGCTCGCCTCCGCCTTACTGTGACGACTGCCTTGTCCCCCAGACAGTATGGCATATTTGTTTTGAATGTCCCACTCTGGGTGATCTTTGCACACATTACCTGTGCCAGTACCGAGATGAGTGGGGCTGCTAAAGATTGTTCCTTGTACTTGGGACTGGTTTGTGCACACAGATTTGTAGACTATAACACTTTGCAAAGTTTCTCCTGTCTTTCTGACCTGTTTTTATTGTTTGCATGTTTTTGTGGTGGGGTGAAGCGGGCCTACCCTCGACACTGGAACATGCGTCTTTCTTGCCCTTTTTCTTTATATTTTTGTTATTTTTTACCCTTTGTCATTTGTTAGCATTATTTGTTATTTACATATTATTTTTTTAAATATAGCCTAGTAATAGGCTGTATTGAGTATGGCCTCATATGCCTAAGTAGGCAGTCACAAGATGGGCTCCTAAAATTAATAAAATAATAATAAATGAAGTCAGCTGGATTCTACTAGATGCTGTGTCTATCTTCACAGCTGGTATGAGATATAACACATTGTGCTAGGTTCATGGACCAGATTATGATATATAATGACTCGCATATTTCGTTGGTGCTCTCTGGGCATTGTACTCTCTAAACACCCTGGTTTGAGGTGTGTATGATGCACCAAACTGGACAGAGATTGAGATTTTTTTTTTCTACTTAGTTCCTGGACAAGTGGAGATTGCCGGGAATAAGAGCATCAAGGATTCAGCAAGGACTGCATTACCAGACCAGCATTTTTCTCTTCCTCAAATTGCCTACTTGGTTGGGATCAGGTTAGCCCTATGGGCTGCTTGTAAAGATTATGGGACATGGCCAATGGGAGCTTTAAGTTGCATGCCTTCCTGCCATAACTGTTCCCATGCACCTACCTGCCATTGCCTCAGCAGCTTCAAGTCATTGTCTGTTATCTTCTGATTGGGCATATATAGTGGTATACACTGCCATTTGATGGAGCATTCCCCTGTACTTTATTGCAATGAATGCTTGATTGACATATTCTTTTGAGTGTCCAAGTCTGGGGGATAATTACACATGCTCCTAGTACCTTTATATTCCATCCATTTTATTTGAGGCTTATATTAAGTGCATACTCTGGGGCTTTAGGTTGAGTGTATACTCTTGCCCTAGTAGCAGTGAATACTTGCTTGTGCAGTCGCCAGAGAGACTTTAAAAAAAAATTTGGATTTGGAATCAATTTGTTTCTCAAAACAAGGTAATCTGGAAGGCACTCACAGGATGGGCTGCTCTGACATTAATTTTAAAAGGGGTATTCCGGTGACCTATAACCATGGTAGGTGTCACCAAATGAGCACTTTTGAAAATAATAATGAGAATTAGGATATTTTATATGTTGTTTTTATTGTATTCGAATGGCTCAGAGGAGATATCCCTCATGTCAATAGACCTTTAAACCATTACTCCCATCAAAAAATTAAACTTTTGAGTGGAATGTATCACCTTTTGATCCATTCTGCTTGAATATCAATATAATGAGCCTTTTGAAATTTATAAGATTTATCATAAAATATGAAAGTATCCCTTTAACTTTTACAGGATGCATCTGGAGAGATTAAAGAAATATATCACAAATATTGTGATGTTCCACTTTGTGGCAATTTTGATGATAAAAAGGTAAGGGGATATATCCATAGTAATTTTGCCATAGTTATTTAATTATTTCCATTTGTTTTATTTTTGACTGTCATTATCAGCACATATCTAATTATATATTATAGTTGAATTAAATTTTATAATATGAAATGAATTTATTTTTATATTAGGAGGATTGCAGTGATAGCCCAACCAAAAAGATCAAAGACGAGTTTATTGATTCATTTGATGAAAATCAACATGGATTGAGAGGTCAAGCACAAGCATTTGGTGGTTCTTATGAAATAGGCCAAATTGGCTCAGTCAAAATGGTAATTTTATTCATTTTTTTTCTTTTGCATTTCATTTGTTTGCACAGTATTAAGAGTAGCTATCTTACATTCCCCATTAAATTGGAGTCTTAAATATGATTTAAGTTTGTAACTTTAGAGATAGGAATCTCTTTATGTATTTCTAAAGGAAAATCCCACACTTTTTTATAAATTATATACATAAAGGAAGAAATGCTCCTATACCTGAAAGTATTTAAAAAAAAGGGGTCCTAAATAAAGCAGTGGTGATAATATGTGGCTGGTACTCTCTTAAGTTGTCATTGATGGTATTCTCTGGGGTCATAGTAGGACTCTTTGAGGGCCTCCTAACATGCTTCCTCTTATAGTAAGAGATAAAACCAATGAGTGCAATAGGTAAACGATTGGATGCAATGGCTGTCAGACTTTTGCCTGCCTTATGTAGTTTTTTGCTGTTAAATGTCTTCAGAAACTTTTGTCAAACAAGATTGAAGAGAAAACAGTAAAAATGTGTGCAAAGCAAATTCATAGTCTTTTTCCACTAGTAGGGCCTGGTTAGCAAACATGAATCTGAGGGGCCTGTGTAGCCTTTTGGTCCTTCTTTTTTCTCCATGTTATAGAAATAAAAATATTTCTTGGGTATTTTAATGGAATTGACTTGTCTTTAACTTTAGGAGCAATTTTATGAGATTGTAATGAAAGAGGAGATTAAAGAAGAACCCCTGGAAGATGAAATTCCTCTTCTTGATGGAGAGAGACTCGATTCACAGGAGGAAAACTTAAGCCCCAAATCCTGTACTGAAATGGCCCTACAAAACTCCCTTCAAGAAAAGGTAATTTTGCCCACTTTACAATTTAATACCAAAGTTATTTTTGCAAGTTTTAATGCAGTGAAAGACTTAGTAATTAGGATGAAAGTTTATACCACCCGCAAAGCCTTGGGAGGAAAATCTACCAAATGTCAAATAAATGCAACCAAGTCCATCTATGGGGTTGCTGGCCTGAGATGCTGCTGCCCATGCCAACAGTTTTATATTGTGAACTCTTCCTGAAGACCTTGTCCAGTCATTACGGTTAATCAGCATCTATGGTTTAGTGGACTATGGGTTATATAGAAAATGGAAAAAGTAAATTTTTTTAGCCATTCCTCATGGATAAGATCTTACTGAAATTTGTATAAAGATCAAAGTGACAATTGCTGATATGCATAAAGGTAATAGGTGCTTCTTCTTAGAGGTTAAGAGGGGATGGGGTGTGCATTGATTGTACCCAAAACAGATTTGTGGGTTCTGAGGCAGAGGAAAGAGTGGATATTTTTTGCTGTGAAGATATGGTGGGTCTACTGCTTCAGAAATCGAGAATGGGAAAGTTTGTAGCAGGACACCTGCTGGGTCCTCAACATCATCACAAAACGGAGGCACAATTATGATAACTAATATCCTACAAATCCTCACATTCAATACAATACACATTATCATGAAGAAGTTTGGTACCATAATGAGAATTGGAATCATGAGAATAATGATACCACCAACATATGTTACATGATCTTCCTGACAAAGGAGGTCGCTAAGCAGCCCTTGAGCATGCAACCTCCTTATCCATATGTCACAAGAACTTCTGTCACACTCGTAAGATATAGTAATCCTGAGGAGACAGAGCATGACTACTGTGCAAATACATTTAAAGAGCATCTGGCAGAGAAGGCAGCAAGGCCATAAAAACTACACATCCATACTGGTTCATTGCCTACTACAAAGAGGGCAAGGGCAATTTCATCCAAGCATCCCGGTATCTGTCTGGAGAGAGAGATAGGACTACTCCCTAAAGGCCATTTTACAATGTATGAGAAGGGAGTCTTCATACAGTCAAAGGTGTTACCCAAGCCTCACAAGTCCTTGCAAGTCTACTATCCACTAACTTCATACGTTTCAAATACGCTAAATGCTGGGGATCCATTCTCACAACAAATCCTACTCCATACAAAAATTGTTGTGATGATTTGAAACAGAGACGTAATGCAGCCAACTCTTTCAGTTGTCAAATACGCTGTTGCTGCTCAGATAGAGGAATTGTTCAAATGGTTTCTTGGCTGGGGTGTAAATCCAGCCCAAATGACAACTCAGTGGAGTATTCAGAAAGGAAATAGGAAAGAGATAGTAGAAGAGTAAATAGGAAAAAATCATGGAGCAAAGGGCAGACTTAAGAAGAGGGAACAAAGAGGCAGAAGATTAAGAATTTGAGCAATTTGGTTAGTAATAAACAAAAAGGTTTTAAGAATAGATTTATTTAAGAAATAACTACTACACAAAAAATATTTATAATTAGAGGAACACCACACAGATTTTTTGGCTTGACAAAAATAGACTCAAGATTCAAACCTAAAAAATGAAACTATTTAATTAGATATAAGCATAACAGAACTCTTTGAAAGAAAAAAATAATGAAATGTATTACAAAAAGAATATAAATTTACTAATATAAAATGTAAATATAAAGCTACACTCTATATAATAAACTTAATTTAGTTTAGGATCTAATTTACAACACTAAGAAAACTTTTTGAGGAGGTGAGGAAACCTCCATCTTGCAAGGAAACTTTGTGGCTACCTGAAATTCTCTCTCTCTTATATATATATATATATATATATATATATATATATATATATAGTACAGGAAAGAGAAATTTGACGGAATGAGCAATGAGACAAGAAACAGGAGGGGTTTTTTTAGAGGTAAGAGAAAGGGACATTAGAAGAAGACTAGAATCATAGAGAGCAGAGGGCGGCACAATGAAAGCAATTCTTTACCGAGAAGACAGAGATAACGCCAGGGGAAAAAGTTTGAAATTCCTGGCCGGGACTCGAACCCGGGTCTGCTGATTGCCGGTCAAATGCTCTACCGCTGAGCTACCAGGCACAGTGACTCTACTTCGCCCAAAGCGTCACCCCATCAAACCCAGTATCTCTCTAAGCTAGGAACCTCCAAGGAATTTTTATACCTCATCTTCTTACCCGCTCACAATTTAAAGGCTCATCCCCAAGTCACATACAAAGAAGAAGGAGCAAATGCAAGTTCTGCGGGTGATAACAACCACCACAGTGCTTTCGCCATATTTATTTTCTGCCTTTCAAAACAATTTTGAAGACAGAAATAAAGGTGCAGAAACCTTGCATTGCAGACTATATTACAATATAGTACAGGAAAGAGAAATTTGACGGAATGAGCAATGAGACAAGAAACAGGAGTTTTTTTTTTAGAGGTAAGAGAAAGGGACATTAGAAGAAGACTAGAATCATAGAGAGCAGAGGGCGGCACAATGAAGGCAATCCTTTACCGAGAAGACAGATGTATTTGTATTTGTATGAGTATTTTTTGATGATATTTTGGTGATGAGCGAGAACATGGAATAACATATGACTCGGGTAAATGATGTTTTGAGAAAGTTAGAAGAGCTTGCTGTGATAGCAAAGTTGTCTAAATGTGTGTGTTTTGCCAGCAAAGTTCAGTTTGGGGGACATAAGGTGAGTGCAAGTGGATTGCATAAATCGGAGAAGTTTGTGGAAAAGGTCAGAAATTTTCATAAGCCCTATCACAGTGAGAGAGAGTTGTATGGTTTCGTTGAGTTTGGAAGAAAGTTTATGAAAGATTGCTCATATGTGATGAAACTGTTGAGTGTATGGACTGGGAAAAAGAAGAGTACGGTGATTAAGGAGAATGACTCAATGAATGCTGCATTTGAGAAGTTGAAAACTAAAATTGAAAGAGATGTCAGACTTTTGTATCTGGCATATGGACCAAATGTGAGAATGCTTGAAGTCTATTTGGACACGAGTGGTCATTTGATGGGTATTTGATCCAAGATCAGGTTGTGGATGGGGTTAACTTCTCCGATTTATGCAATCCACTTGCACTCACCTTATGTCCCCCAAACTGAACTTTGCTGGCAAAACACACACATTTAGACAACTTTGCTATCACAGCAAGCTCTTCTAACTTTCTCAAAACATCATTTACCCGAGTCATATGTTATTCCATGTTCTCGCTCATCACCAAAATATCATCAAAAAATACTCATACATTCTTACACGGTAAACTGCTCTACTCCACATTTATTGCACGCTGAAAAGCGGCAAACCCAAAGCTCAGGTTTCTAAACTGATAATGCCACTTTGCGGTGGAGAACGTCGTAATTGGCCTGCTCTCTTCAGCCATAGGCATTTTTTGATAGTAACCACGTACCAAATCCATCTTTGTAAATACTTTCATTTTATTCATACTGTTCACACAATCCAGGCACAACACTCATGGTAAACCTGTCTTGCAATGTTCGCTCATTCACTCTTCTGTAATCAATACACAGTTGCAAACTTCCATCTGGCTTTCACACAGGCACAATTGGCCTATTACAACCACTCATACTTGGCTTAATTACATCAATTTTCTATAAGTTTTCACACCGTTTGTCTATCTCTTGATCCACAAGGGAGGGAAATGACGAGGCCTTTGATAGATCAGCGCGTGTCGTCGCTCAACACAATTTTAAACTCGGGCAAGTGAGTGTTGCTGAAGTCCTCATCCCCTTGACTCAAGGCACCTCTTCTATTCCACAACATCCTGTAAGGCTTTTGCTTCTCACATTACCTCAACTTTTTTTCAAATTTATTTGCTCAGTCAATTCTTCATATTTCCAAACATTAGACTTCACAATCACAGAAAGTACACCTGAATTTACCACATGCATATCATTCTCCATATTCACCACTGTATTCAACACGCCCAATTTATCTTCCACTTGTACTCGTCTCAGTCTCTTCCTTCACAGATCGGGCCAAACTTGGATACAGACACACGGATCTTTCATATCATACACGATCAAACACATGCAGCACCCCAGACAATACATACATATTTGCATCATTCTGGCTCATCTCAACATCCGAATTCCATGCAATCTTAGCACTCAATGTTTCGTTCTGCATCAAGGGCGCACACTCCATTGCATACACCTCCAGACCTATCATGATATTCACTTTCTGGTCCCCCGTAAGGGGCAGGGCCATTTGCCTTACTGGCCGCCGTGCTTACGGAAACTCAGCGCCCCGTCTTGCCCCAGCTTAACCTCTTCTCCTTCTTCTTTCAGACAGCCTGAGTTTCTACCTACTTCCTCACTTTCCCTACAACCTCTCCTTCAACTTTCTCTAGTTGGCCTCTAATTTCACAGAGAAGATGACGACCAGCTTCTTGTCACCCAACACTATGCGGGAATCGGGCTGAGAGGGGAGGGGACAACAGTCCTTCACCCCTGAGCCCTGGGCTTGGGTGGTGGGGTTTTAAGAACCTGTTTCATCTCCATCCACACCTTCCTCACGTCCCGTTTCTTTCTCTTTCCATTTTACGCTGTGCCCAAGGTGGAGCCGCCATGACGATGGGCTGCCAGGCATTAAGCGGGAGGACTGGCCTCAAATGACGGCAGCTGGTTTTGCCGGCCCCGTACTCGCACCTAGCAGAGCGGGATACTGCGTGGGGTGATTAGCATATCGAAGGGATCTCCACCGGCTTAGGCCGCTGTGGCAGCCAAGACATTCTCCATCTCGGAGAAGGATCTTGCAGACACCGGTTGATCTGGCCTGGGGGCTCCTGACGGCGGAGGAGAGAAATGGGTTCATTGCCAACCCCCCTCTCCTAAAAAGAAAAAAAAAATATAAAAAAGACTTTTAAAAAGACTCGGGGTTCCTTTCCAGCCTGCGGGGACCGATGGGTCTGCTGCAGTTTCGGTAAGTTACCAGGCAAAGATCGGCATGTCCGGCCCCGATGCTTTCCCGGGCGGGAAGTCCCAGACGAAAACCAGAACTGCGCAGAGCGGAGCCTGTATTACGTCGGGGCCCCTCATTCAGAGGCTACCTAGCTTTTTCGAGCCCCTTGGCTTCAAACGCGTCCTCGTCATATGCTCCACTGATGGCAACATGTTGTCTAAGGGCAACATGATCCATCAGACGAGAGCCTTAGCTACGCTGATTGGTAGAGAGCCGAAGGTGACCTGTCTCTCGGACGGGAGCCTTTTGGTGAATGCGTTGAATGCCTCGGACATTTGATGGCTGGCCGGTGAGTGAGACGCCGCACTCTACCATGAACTTCGTGAAAGGAGTGGCCTATGCGTGGGAACTGGTGGAATACTCCATAGATGACATCACCTTAGAACTGGCCGGCCATGGGGCAGTCAAGATCGAACGTGTGATGAGAAAACAGGGAGGGGCCTCGAGACCCACCCCTACACTCTTAGTCATGTTCGACTGTAATAAGCTCCCTGAGTCGGTGCTTGCCGGTTGGTATCGCTACCGCGTTAGGCATTCGTGCCAGTGCCGCGGAGGTGCTATTACTGTCACCGGTTCGACCATACTAATCGCTCTTGTCTGCGCTCAAATCGGGGTTAGCTGAAGTCTGTGTAAGTTGCTCCAAGGCCGCACACGATAAGTCCAATTCGTGTATGACCAAGTGTGTCAATTGCGGAGATCCGTAACCCGCTTCCTCGAAGCAATGTGTTGTGTATCTCCTTGAGAATGAAATCCTGGCCGCTGAGGCCCAGGATCGTATCTCATTTTGCGAGGCTAAGGACTTGGTCCTGGCGCGCTTTTCTCTGCCTGGGACTTCTTATGTCTCAATGCTAAGAAAGACACCCTCGGCTGCTGGCCTCTCCAGGCCTACGATCACGGTCGTTTCCGTGCCCATTCGGAACCCTTCTGCGGGTTCTACCCACCCCGGGCGCTCCCTTTGTAAAGCCGCCGGCACAAAGGGTTCACACCCAGCCCAGGCTAAAACCATGGGTCCCCTTCCTTTACCCAGCGTGACCGTTTCCCGTAAGGCGAAACGGCCGCGCGCCTCAACAGAGTCGCTCGACTCGCACGATGCAACACGCCTGAAGTTGGTCGTGAGGCCATCTTCCGGGGTTCCAAAGGCTGCTAACCGAAAGGAGGAAACGCCCCACACCCAGTGGCAGGCTGGGTAGCTCGGAGACGGTGGATCCTCCAAAAGAGGGACCCCCACCTCCGAAGCTCCCGCTCGCCTAAGGTTTCGAGGCGGAAGGAAGAAAAGACGCTTGGCTAGCCCAACTTCCCCCGATAACTCCTAGAAGGCGACAGCGCCTTCAGCTCATTGTCTGGCCAACAGTGCCCGGAGTTCGGCCTCCAAGAAGCGTACAGCCATTCCGGTGAGGGTCTTCTCTTCGAAGAGAGCTCCCCCATCTCCTCCGAGCTAGGCCTGGAGGACATATTCATTCAATGGAATGGCCGCGGACTCTGAGCCGACTGGGAGTAGCTGCGGGGAGGATCGTCTTGCGCCGTTCCCCTTTAGCTATTTGTTTTTCAGGAGAACATGCTGGGCGTGTCCCCCTGCCCACTCTCCCTGAGTATAATGGTTTTGCCACCCCACCGCCACGGGATGGGGGCTGGGCAGGGAGATGCGCCATTTATAACAAGCATTATGTCTCCGTTCTTCTCTTTGCTTTAGATACCTCTTCTCAGTCAGTAGCTGTGCAGCTGCACCTGGATAGGATGTATACTGTTATTTCCGCGTATACTCCACCGTCAGCCGATTTCAGCGCGTTGGACTAACGCCGCGCGGTGGCACGGTTGACGAGGACCTTTCTCTTCCTCGGAGATCTGAACGTTAGACACCACCTCTGGGGAGCCTACTCGATTAATCCCCGGGATCATGTCCTTGCCGACCTGTTCGCCGAACTGGAGATATGTGTCCTAAATGTTCACGGGTTTACGCATTACTGGCCGAGAACTGCTTCAATTTCCTTCCTTGATCTTTGTGCTCCCCGTAAGCACAGCCTGATTTTGAGTGTGGGGTGGTCGATGACCTCTAAGGAAGTGATCACTTTCCCATTCAAATATTATTTTCTGGTCCGCTACCGCCCGAGAGCCCGCCACGGGGCTGCTAGGCGCGTGTACGGTGGTTCGCATTTCAGGAAATAACTGATTTCTCTAGCTCAGTTGAGAAGTTTAGGTCGGTTGATGAGGCCGTTGAGTTCTTCTCCGGCAAAATCATCGCCGCGAGCGATGATGTTCCTAGAACGTCTGGCCGTTTTGCACGCCGACCACTCCCGTGGTGGTCAGCTAGGTGTGAGACGGCCCTCAAAAAGAACCGTTATGCCTACATGCGCTATAAGCGCCGCTCCGAACGATTTCACTGTCGGTGAATTTCGTCGGGCTAGGAATAGGTTCCGGTATATTTCGTAGCGGGCATACGTGTCTTCACTTAATGGGAAAGACCCTTCTAGCATAGGCATGGAAGCAAGTCAAACGGATTAGGGGCAAGTTCTCGCAGCGCCCCCTATCGTTCTCCAGGTGAATGGAACCGCACTCTTTGACCCCGCGCCTGTGGCAGAATCCTTCGCGACTGCTTTCTCTGCATTCTCTAGCCATGATGCTGCTCCGCCAGCATTCAATGCGCGTCGTGATGTCGCGGAAGGCCACCGACTGGACTTTGTTTCCAGAGGCGGAGAACCCTTCAACGACAGGTTTACTTTGAGTCAGTTGCGCTCCGCTCTCGTTTCGTGCGCAACACCGCCCCTGATCCGTACGATGTCCCGTACGCCATGCTTCAACAACTGGGTAGGCGATGCATGGCCTTTCTGTTAGATTTGTTGAACAGGATCTAGGTAGAGGGTATCCTCCCAAATTCTTGGCGATTCGCTACCTTGCTGGCTTTTCGCAAACCGGTGTGAGGTCATTCTACCCAGGCTGGTTTCCAGCCAATCTCTCTCACCTTCTGTGTGTGACAGTTAATGGAAAAATAAGTAAATGTTAGATTAACCTTCTTTTCTGGACAGCGGAGGCCATCTGTTTTCTGCATAGTGTGGCTTCCGCAAGTTCCACTCCACGTCGTTTACCTGGTCTTGTATTTGACTGACGCCTTACCTGGGAGGCTCATATTCGCAGCCTTAGGGTCTCGTACACCTGCACAATGGATATTCTCCATTCCGTGACGTTCATCACCTGGGGCACTAATATAGTTATTTCCATACTTTTTCATCGATCCTTTGTTCGTTCGAAGCTAGACTACGGATGCGAGTTTTATGCCTCCGCAGTTGAGCGTGTGCTGCGGAAAGTCGACTCAAACAACCACACCAGCCTTCGCCTGGCGACCGCTGCCTTACGCACTTTCCCCATTCAGAGCCTACTTGTTGATGGTGGGGAGATGCCCCTCGTTCTGCGCCGTGCACAGTGCATTTCTCGCATTTACGCGTGAGCCCGGCGCCTCTCTCATTCGCCAACAGCGCTCACTGATCTCGCCTGTGCCTATGCCACCGAGAGATGCCAGTCATACCATAAGCCCTAGAGGTTACCACCTTTGACCATTTGTCGCCACGCCTCTGCTCCCAAGGCTTGTACAGCGCCTGGAGTATAGCAGTCGGCCTTTTTAGAGCACACTTCGTGTCACACTGGAACCGTGCCAGTGTATACGGATGGCTCCAAGTCCCAAGAGTGGGTCAGTTTCCACGCCGTATCCCCTCTGTTTCAAGTCAGCGGGGCTCTGTCAGGCGCTGCCTCTGTTTTCACGGTGGAGCTGGATGCAATACACCGCTCGGTACGGGAGATAATGCGATATGCCCGCGTGGAGACGGTATTGTGATTTATAGCAACTCACAAATCGCTCTGACTGCTCTCGGGGTATTGGAATCTCCGCCTTCTCTATTCGCGATATCCGTGAGGCCACGTTTTGGCAAGCCGGGCAGATGTCGAGATTATCTTCTGCTTGGTTCCTGAACATGTAGGAATTGCGGGGAATGAGCGCGCTGATGAGGGCTCAGAGTCCGCGATGACTGGGCGACCAGACCAGCGTTTTGCTCTTCCTCGCACCGATTACATAGCAGGAATACGGTCAGCTCTCCGGGCTGTTTGGCAAATAAGACGAGGAGAACTTAAAGTTGCGTGCCATTGCTCCGCGACTGTTCCTATGGACCTACCTCCCAATGCCGCGATAGCTTCAGGTTGTTTTCTGTCGTCTCCGAAATGGACACACTCGTAGGACTCAGGTCATTTGATGAAGCGCTCGCCTGCGTCCACTGTGTTGGCACGCACTCTGTTCGGCACATTCTTGTTGATTGTCCCAATCTGGATGATCTTCGCGCACGTTACCTGTCCCGGTATCAGGACGAGCGTAGTCGCTACCGCTTGTCTCTTCTGCTCAGGACTGATCCTTGCACATGGACCTGCGGACTATATGACTTTGTGGAGGAGGCTGGCCTTCACTTTAATTGACTGTTTGTTGTGGTTCGCATGCTCCTGCACCGGGGTTCGGCGGGCTTACCCCCCGACGCCAGACCGCGCTTCCTTCCTGTTGACTCTTTGCTTTCTTTTCTTTTTTATCTGTTGTCGTTGTTTTTTAGCCTTGTCTTTCTTTTTATTTCTTATCTACACATTTGTTTTTAATCTAGCCTATTAGTAGGCACTTGTGAGTACGGTCTGACCTTTACTCTAGTAGGCAAAATTGGGCTTTCCATCAGCCCTTAAAATACTGAATCCCATTAGCAACCTCGGAGCCTTCCGCACTTCTCCTGTCTGTAGCAGTTGGGTGCCCCCATTGCCCCATTATCGACTCCAGATCTGTATGCGATACCTTTGCCGAGTACAGTAGTCCCCTGTATCAGATGTCTACAAATGCCTGTATGCTGTCGAGTCAACGGCGGCATTCGATAGGTTGCCATCCATCTCCAGCCTGGGTGCTATAAGGGTCCTTGCCCTTCCTACGTTACTGCCCCCTAGTTGGCGTGCTCCACTTCCCACAGTATGTAACAGCATGTGGAGCCTGGACAATTCGTCCGTGAAGCCTTGCATCCTTAAGAGCCTGTTCTTGGAGCATGCGACTTCACACATATAACACTGCTCGATATACGCGAATAGTTTCAAGTCAGACAGTGGCGTGGGTGCCGCAGCCACCTACTCAGGTGAGTTTTAAACTTCGTCTTTGCCGCTGGTAGCTACTATTTTCAGCCATTCCTTTAGCTTTGAGACTGATTCAAATTTTACCTTTTAAAGATTTCGTTATTTTCTCCGACTCTTGGAGTGTTTTACAAGCAATTCGCTCTTTTAAAGCTTCCCATCCCTTAGTCACAGAAACCTTTAACACCCTGGTCGGTTATCGCATTCTATTTTGTTGTGTCACCAGGCATGTATGATGTAGGGGTTCTAGGCAACGAGAGGGCTGATCAGCTGCCCCGTTTAGGCTATTCTGTGTCCCCGGTTACTTCTGCACTGTACTCGAATCAGCTCTTGATGACGCTTTTGTGGTGAGAGCCATTCGGTTGCCTATCTCCTAATAGAATGCACTCATTTCGCCACTCTCCGGTCGTCCTGTTTCTCGACCCTTTTAACCATCCCTCGCCTGTCGTGCCTTTGTTTCATTCTGGCAGAGGAATCTTTTAAACCCTCATTTTTTTAAAAAAAATGATCATATAGTGGTATTCTCCCTCATTTATAACTAATTTTCCTTGTTCTACTCGCGCTGGGGCAGCTGGCCAACTGGTTCCATACCTTAAAACTTATCTTGCTTTTTATATTTATTTGGTGTCGTTCTTTTTTTAGCCTGCCTTGACCTTTGTTCCTTTTTACCTATATTTGTTATTTATATTTGTATATATTTGTGAGTATGGCAGCTTTTGCTGCCCTAGTAGTCAGTCGCCAGATGGACTCTTAAAATTAAAAACATACGCCTCTCGTGCAACAAATGTAGAACCGTGTGGCATTTTTAAAACGGATCCCTTGATCCTGCTGCACTCTAGTGTTTTATTCCTAAACATGTCTGAGTGATCATGCCCTCAGTGGCAACATTTTTTTTTTTTTTTTAAGAGCTCATCTGGCGACTGCCTACTTGGGCATTAGTCGCCGTATGGCAACAGCCAACATAGCGCTCTTAAGTTAAAACAAGGTCTGATGACCAAAATCATGCGCTCTTACTCATTCTGATTTATGACCTTACGACCTTCAAAAGTTTCGATAATTTCAGGATTAACCTTGGGAGCACCTTGACAATTATATCATTCAAAAGAGAATGTTTAACAACATAAGAATTTTAAATTTCGTTAGAATCGGCCGAATAATTATGATGTTATTGCTAAATCAAAATAATTCCGGGTCTAACCTTAGGAGGACCTTGGCAATTATATCATTTGAAATAGAATATAAAACAACAGGGTTTCAAATTTCGCTAGAATCGGCAGAATAGTTACAATAGTACACACACAAAAATGGGGACCGAGCGCCATAGTGAGAGAGAGTCGCACGCGACTAAAAAGATCCCATGTTCCTCATTCTCAATCCATACAGAATGATCAAATTCAAGCCGCAATTTGGTCGCAGCAGCGGTTTATTAGTCATCTCTGCAGCTGCCCTTACCTAGGATATCCTCTATTTAACTGTTGAATTATCACATTCTTTTAAACTTCCGCATTATTTTTACTTTCCACAATTTGATTCCCTTCGTTCTTTCGGCTCTTCTTATCCTATTGCCCAAGAAATTTGCGGGTGTTAGATGCAGAATGGGTCAAGATATAAGATCACTTTTTGTTAAGATCATAATCAGGTGGGAGTCCAAAAGAATGAATTTGGGATGGGTGGGGTCCTTACCCTTTCTTCCTTTTGCAGAAATGCTCTCTTGTGCACGAGAAAGATCGTGAACAAAAGATTTATAAAATAACTTTCTTTTTCAGGAGATGGAATTGCGTTTGTCAAGTAACCTTAAGGTTATTCCGCAAGTTACTGGTATTATATCATCGCCTCTTAGAGCCCTCGAGTATGAACCAAATTGGACTACAGCTGTATATTCAAGATCTGAAAGCCCAGGAAAATGCGGCAAAAACACCTCGATAACTTCCCAGTCGACAAACACAAATTCACATGCGCTGCATGGTTCAAAAATGAATATGCAAATCTATAAATGCTGCTCCTGTCCTTATCAGACTGCACAGAAGAGAAATTTAAGCATACATTTAAGAAACCACACTGGCGAGAAGCCTTTCAAATGCGACCTTTGTCCTTATCAAGCTACAACAAAAAGGAGCGTTAAAATACACGCTCGTACTCACACAGGTGAGAAGCCTTTCAAATGCAATTTGTGCCCTTATCAGGCTGCAAGAAAAGCTCATCTTAAAAGGCATTCATATATTCACACTGGCGAGAAACCTTTCAATTGCAATCTTTGCCCTTATCAGGCTGCCAGAAAACAAGATATTAAGATACATTCATATACTCACACTGGCGAGAAACCTTTCAAATGCAATCTTTGCCCTTATCAGGCTGCCAGAAAAGAAGAAATTAAGAAACATTTATATACTCACACTGGTGAGAAGCCTTTCAAATGCGACCTTTGCCCTTATCAGGCTGCCATAAAAAAAGATATTAAGAAACATTCATATACTCACACAGGCGAGATGCCTTTCAAATGCAAAGATTGCCCTTATCAGGCTGCGACTAAATGTCGGCTTAAAAGGCATTCATATATTCACACAGGCGAGAAGCCTTTCAGATGCCACTATTGCCTTTATCAGGCTGCAAGCAAAGTTCAACTTAAAAGGCATTCATATACTCACACTGGCGAGAAACCTTTCAAATGTGACCTTTGCCCTTATCAGGCTGCCAGAAAAGAAGAAATTAAGAAACATTTATATACTCACACTGGAGAGATTCCTTTCAAATGCGACGTTTGCCCTCATCAGGCCTCAACGAAATGTCAGCTTAAAAGGCATTCATATACTCACACAGGCGAGCAACCTTCTAAATGAAGTCTTTGCCCCTATCAGGATCAGAGAAAGTGCAATCTTGTGGTACATGCAAGAATCCATACTGGTGTTAAATAAACCTTATTTAGAGAAGCAAGATGTTTTAATGCGCTACAAGCGCTCTATGGTGCAATGCACCATCGGTGAATATACCGAGCGCTTTCGTATTGGTCAGCCGAGTGTGAGATGGTCCGCAAACAGAAGGATGCTGCCCAACTCCATTTGGGGGAGGGGGGGGTACTATTCTGGGCTCATTCCTGTGGATGCAATTTTTTATTATTGTATATCATGATTGATTTGGATCTTGATGATGATGCCTTTTGTTTTTGACACATTCCTGTGGATGGTTCCATTTGTATATTGTAGATGCATGATCTGACACACTCATATGAATTGTTTAAATTCTAGGTGAATGATCTGACACAATCCTATGGATGCATTTTGTGGGTGGATTTTGACAGATGCGGATGACCCTTGATATGCCCTTGTGTTTTTTGTCATCCGTGAAATTATGTTATTTGACTTTTTGGTGTTGTCGCATTCTCCGGGTATGACAGTCGGGCCCAAAATAATGAATGCCTCTGTAAACAGGTTTTGAAAAGCAGCCACAGAGTTGACAAAAGAGAACATTATGAGGGGTTCTAAGAATTTCGAATAAAAATATTAACAAGACGTACACAAGCATGTTATTGAAAACATTTTCCCCAAAAGATGGAGCTGGCGCACATCATCGCCCTTACCGAAATGAATGGTTGTGCCTACGGACTCCCTGCCCATCAACGCCTTTTCGTATATAGCTCGCAGGAGCTAAAATTATGATGTGCGGCAGGCACTCTTAAGTGGGCAGCCCTTATCTGAGTTTAGCCTCCCTTTACGACACTCGCGGTAGACGATATGGATAGTCTTCATGCCCCAGATACAAGAAAAAAATATACATCACTAAATTCCCTTCTCAAACAAACAACTTGATGATATATATAAACTTGACGGGATCTACTTTAAAAACTATGGCATAATTTTCTTTTCCTGGCATCATCTTGATCTCAAAATGGCAATTCAAACCCACGACGTATCCTTTTAAGAAACCCATTCAGATTAGGGCTTTAACCACGTAAGGCGGACGTCGATTTTGTTTTCTGGCTGCGGTGTTATCGGGACTCAGCACCCCGTCTGGCCCCAGCCTGGCATTCTTTTTCTCCTTTCGCTAACCCCTACCTCGTCTTCTGTACCAATTCTCTTTCACCCTTCATCGTCCTTCCATCTTTCGTTTGTTTGGCGATCTCGGTGTATCAGAGCTGTCCGTCAAGTGGCGCGACCCCATGGCTGGGTCTTATCTGTGTTGATTAGTGGGTACCTGAGCAGCACTCTTGGGGGTCTTTGCTTTCCCAAACGGTAAATTTCCGAGGCTGGCCGGCCTTTTTAAAACGATAGTTGGATCAGGTGTCATCGGGCTTACCCTCCTGTTTAGTCGGACGCTCCGAGGAGGTGTCGCGACGGTAGACAGTGACTGCGCTGCGGAGTTCGTACCCGCTTTTATACTTTATCATATGGGTAATAATCTCGTATTACGCCTTTCAGTAAGTCCTCTTTACCGCGTTTGTTAGAAACCTTCGCAGAAGAGATATATCCTGACTGGATTATCGTTTTCTGGTGCTGAATTCTACTTCCGGGTGTCCGCTTTCTAAATTGAACGTTTTTAATTTTAATGGGGAGTTTGAGTCTCGCTGTCGTGTGCTCCGCCGTATGTTGGCCCGTGGTAGTGGTTATTTAGTTGTTGATGTATCTTCGCGAAAGCAGTTTAGCGCCGTGGGGGATTTTTCCTCCCTTTCGGAGGTCCCGGTTTCGGTTATGCCCCACCCTCGCCTTAATTTTGTTAAGGAAGTGATTCGCTCCAACGAATTACCGCAGTATAATATCCCGCGACTAAAGGATTATCTTTCGTCCCAGAGGGTAACGGACGTTTATAGGGTGTCTAATTCTGGTGGGCCCGCTAAGGTTCCTACGAGTACGCTCATCGTCACCTTTGAGCGTCAGGATCTGATCCAGTTTGTTCGTGCTGGTTATCTTCGTCTCCCTGTGTCCCGTTATATCGAGCTCTCCAGACGTTTTTTTTTTAATTGCCACCAGTTTGGCCATATGAGAAGCAATTGTAGGCAGGCTCGTCGCTGTGTGGCCTGTGCGATGGCGTACCATGGCTCTTGTGGGAATCCTGAGTGTTGCGGCAATTATGGAGGTTCCCATAGCGCGGCTTCGCCTTCTTGTATCGTATTTCTTTGTGAGAAAGAGCTCCTGACTTTTCGGGACTCATTCAGGCTGGACTTCCGTGAGGCCCGTCTTAGGGTGGGGGGGCAGCTTGCCCCTTCTGGTCGTCTCTTCTCTGACGTTCTCTTGGAGGCGGGTTCCCACCGCCCTCCTAGTCATCACACTCTTCTGTCTTCTCCCCGCGATCCCTCTGTTGCTCGCTCTCCTCTGCCTTTGGTCTCTCCCTTCGGTTTCTCCGTTGCGCCCTCTCCTTTGCCTTTGGTCTCTTATCATGCTCCCTCTGTCTCGGACCTGGAAACCGACCGGGCTGAGACGTTGGAGGATATCCGGCAGTTTCTCCAGGCGTCTGCTCCCACTGTTTCTTCCGTTCCTTTGCCTCAGTCCAAGCACTCTGCCTCTGATGAGGCTTGTTTGGTCGACTAGTTGGTTTTGGGGGCACCCTACGTTTTAGTGTCTTCTCCTTCCCGGTCTTCGCTGTTCGTTGGCCTTTCCCGTAGGCATCACCGATGTCATTGTGAGGGCAGAGATTCACCCGGTTCGGTCTCCCTCGCCCCCTATCCCGGTTTCTTCTTCCTTGCCCACTACCTCTTTTCAATCTTCGATGTCTCCTACCCAAGTTTCGTCTCCCTTGCCTCCTACCCCTGTTTCGTTTTCCTTGCCTCCTACCCCAGTTCCAACTTATTTAATTACTACCCGAGTTCCGTCTTCTCTGCCGCCTACACCAGTTCCTTCCTTGCTATCCGTCCATATTCCTTCATCTCCTTCTAACCCTGCTCACTCATCACCCTCTAAACCTGTCCCTGCCTCTTCATCTGACTCAATTCCCTCCTTACCATCTGCACTGTTTCCTCCTCACCTCTCTCAATGTTCCCTCTTCTGTTCCATCTTCTTCGCATCTTAGTTCTCGTCTTTCTCAGTTCGACCTTCCTTTCTCTACGGATTATTAACCGTCCACGTAGGGGGTTTGGGCTGGCTCTCACCTCCCGCCATTCACGTTGCCAAGTCTGTGCCGTGGACATCCCTGACTCACTACAATCTGCCCCTTGTTCCCTCTAGGGCTCCTAGTCATCGGGAACCTTCGTCGCTTTCCATCACTAGAATCCCGACTTTTGTGTCGAGACGACAGTAATGTCTGTCATCTTAAAGTGGAATTATCAAGGGGTTCTCCCTAAGTGGGAAGAACTCCAGCTCTTGCTTTCTAGCGTTCGGCCCTTGGTGGTCTGTTTGCAAGAAAATATGCTTAGGGGTCGTCCTTTACGGGCCTTTCGCACTTTCGGGTGTTTAATTCCATCTCCTCTGCTAGGGGCGTGTTCCATGGTGGTGCTTCTCTTTTAATTTCCTATTCTCTATTATCTGCGTCACTTCCCCTTCGTACTACCCAGGAGGCTGTTGCTGCCAGGGTTTTTATTTCCTGGTGATTTTAAAGCTCGCCACCAGTCTTGAGGCCATACTACCCGTAATCCCCGTGGAGGTGTGGTTGTGTCCTTTTATTATCCGATTACCTTTGTCTTTTAATTTCCGGCGATTTTGGATTCTTTTAGTGCTGTAGACTTGTCTTTATGTTCGCCCGACTGTTTCCTCGATTTCCAGTGGTCGAGTCGGGACGACCTTTCCGGGAGTGATCACGTCCCGATCGTCCGGTCGGCCTCCGTTCCTGGTCCGTGCCTTTTCATCCCTCCTATTTGCCTTCCTGGCCGCCGTGTTAACGGGACTCAGCGTAACGTCCGGCACAATCTTATCTTCTTCTCCTTCTTTCAGACGGCCTGGGTTTCTACCCTACTTCTCTACTTCCCCTATAACTTCTCCCACAACTTTCTCTGGTCGGCCTCTATTTTCAAAGGGAAAATGCTGACCACCTTCTTCTCACCCAACTTTCCCGGATCGGGGCTGGGGGGGGAGGGGATAATGTTCCTAAAACCCTGAGCTCCGGTTTGGGAAGGTGGGTTTTTAACAACCTGCTTCCTCCCCACCCATACCTTCCTCATACCCCCTTTCCTTCTCACTTCACTATCTAGCTTTTTACAACGTGCACGAGGGGAACTGCCATGCTGAAAGACTGCCAGGTCACTAGGCAGGAGGGGTGGCTTAAAATGGCGGCAGCTGGCTCTGCCAGCCCCGTACTCACCACTCGCAGAGCGGGCTACTGCGAGGGGTGATTAGCGTATGTATCATGTAGAATAAATAGGGTCGACATGCCCAATGGTGAATATAAAAAAATCTATCTCCTTACTTTTCCCTCTACCACCTTTGGAACCACCTTTCGGCAGCTCGACCGAAAAAATGGAGGTCCCCAACTGTGCTCTCGCAGGGGACCCTCCAAAACACTTTGACCAGAGAAGAGGCTTACTCCTCTCCATTGCTTCCAGGTGCAGGGTCTAACACTCTTCTTTGGAATCCCCCATGCATGGGTGTCTCCCTCTTTCCAGCGGCAGTGCCCTGCTTCACTTCCCAAGGGGACTGCCAAGAAAGCCAGCAGGCAGCCCATGGCAGACTGCTCCCCATTGAAGTGGCTCGGTAGGGCAAACCCCCTTAAGGGGAGAAACGGAAGACAGGCCCCATCGTTCCTTCCCTTAAAAAACCTGCTGGCTCGAATATTAAACCTGGTGGGGGTCAAGGCCTGTGCCTCCCAAGACTCGACTAATGAAACCGCTGCTAATGGCACCTGTGAAATCCTGGGTGGGGGTCTGGGCAAATAGAGATGAGATAGACATGGTCCTTGAGGCAACCCAGCATTAGACCGTAGGGCCTTCCAAGGAAGTGAATCCGGGTTCGGTGCCAAGAACCGAACTCGAGTCCGCCCCTAGCACCGAACTTGAGTCCGCCCCTATGCAAGGTCCTCCTCAAACGGCTCGGGTTTCAAAGGCAGTACCAGGAGGGGAGGGATCTCCTCCTCTGGCCTGTGCTCCAGGAACTTCATCTCGGAAAAGGACCTTGCTGAGGCCGGTTCATCTGGCCTCGGGGGGCTCTTACCGAAGGAGGGGAGAAGCAGGTTCATTCCCCGCACTTCTCTCAGAAAAAAAAACAGGAAAAAGACGAAAAAGTCTCAGGGCTCCTCTCAATCTGCAGGGCTTGCAGAGACTGATGAGTCTGCCGCCACTTCTGTAAGAGACAAAACTAAAATCGATCGGCACGTCCGCATCCCCCACCGTGATTACGTCGGGGACCCGTCATTCAGAGACTACCCGGCGTTTTCGAGCCCGCTGGCTTCAAACGCTTCCTGGTTATTCGCTCAACTGATAGCAGCATGTTGGCTAAGGGCAACATGATCCATCAGAGGAGAGCTTTAGCTAGTGTGATTGGAAGAGACCCGAAAGTGATCCATTCTCAGACGGGACCCTTTTGGCGAATGCGTCGAATCCCTCCTCTACCGCCATGATCAGTACCCTTCGGACACTTAATGGCACGCTCGTGAACGTGACGCCACACTCTACCATAAACTTCTTGAAAGTCGTAGTTTATGCGAAGGAATTCGTGACTAACTCTATAAGGGTCTTTCAACAAGGACGCTCGAGCTTTGTCAGGCGATAATGGCCATGTTGTTAAAGCGACATCTGACAATCTCACTGCGAACTGTTCAGTAGTACTTGGCAAGTCACGATGGAAAGTTATAGCGTTGAACAGTGTGTGCAAATCATCAAATGTTATTATCAAAATCAGTGCTCCGTTCGACAAACGTTCCGCGCATTACGTGGTTTCTATCCTCGCCACAATGGTCTTGCCGAGTCCACTGTTCGACTCTTGGTGGCCAAATTCGAGACAAAAGGGTCGATCAACAATCAGCCAACACCCGTATGTCGCCGAAACGCAAGGTCTGCCGAAAACATCGCAACCGTAAATAAGAGTGTACGGGAAAATCCGAGGCAGTCAATTTCTCGTCGTTCGCAAGAACTTCGCCTTTCTGCGACTTCAGTTTGGCGAATTATGCATAGGGACTTGGGCCTGCACGCGTACAAAATCCAACTTACCCAGGAACTTAAGGTAAACGACCATGGACAACGCCGTGTGTTCGCTGAATGGGCTCTAGAGCAGTTGGAAGTTGCCCCAAATTTCCCCCAAAAAAATCATCTTCAGCGATGAGGCCCATTTTTGGATGAATGGATTTGTGAATAAGCAAAATTGTCGGAATTGGAAAATAAAAACAATTCACATGAGATACACCAGGACCAATTGCTTCATTACAAAGTCACTGTTTGGTTCGGATTTTCGTCTAACGGAATCATCGTTCCGTATTTTTTTGAGAACGAAGATGGGATTGCCATAACCATCAAAGGCGAGGCCTACAGATCGATGATAAGCAACTTCTTGTGGCCTCAACTGGATTATATACCTAATATGGATACTGACGACATGTAATTCCAACAGGCGACGCTACGTGTTACACTGCGCACGCCACGATTGACATTTTGCACCAGCGATTTCAGGGCAGGGTCATCTCGCGCGGCGGTGACGCCAACTGGCCACCGAGATCATGCGATTAACGCCATTAGACAACTTTCTTTGAGGCTACCTTAAATCGCAGGTCTATGAGAATAATCCGCAAACAGTTGATGTCCTCAAAGTCAACATAACGAACACCATCCATAAAATTCAGCCAGATTTATGCGACAAAGACATCGAAAATTAGGCCTCCTGAATACGTTCCACCAAGTGAAGCCACGGCGGACATTTGAACGACGTCATATTCCACACTTAATGCCATAAAATGTACTTTTAAATTTAAAATAAATTGAGTGCATATATCACAGACAACTGGTTTTATTTACATTTAAAAACGAGCGACCTTATTGAAAGACCCTTTAGATGACATCACGTTAGAGCTGGCTGACCATGGGCGGTCAAGGTCGAGCGTTTGATGAGAAAAGAGGGAGAGCCTCGAGACGCACCCCCTACATTATTCGTCATGCTCGAATGTGACAAGCTCCCTAAATCGGTGCGTGCCCGTTGATACCGCTACCGTGTGAAGGCATTCGTGTCACTGCCGCGGAGGAGATATTACTGTCACCGCTTCGGCCATGTTAATCGCTCGTGTAGACGTGCAAAGTCGGGGTTACCCGAAGTCAAGGTGAATTGCTCCAAGGCAGCACGCGATAAGTCCAAATCGTGTGTGGCCAAGTGTGTCAATTGCGGAGAGCCGCACCCCGCGTCTTCGAAGAAATGTGGTGCATATCTCCTTGAGAAAGAAATCCTGGCCATTCAGGCCCAGGATCGACTCTCATTCCGCGAGGCTAGGAACTTGGTCCTGGCGCGCCCGGCGCTGCATCGAACATCCTATGCCTCAATAGTAAGAAAGACACCCTCTACTCCTGGGCCCATCAGGACACCGAACACGGTCATTTCCGCATACATTCGGAACCCTTCTGCAGGTTCTACCCACCCCGAGCGGTCCCCTGGTAAAGCAGGCGGCACAGGGGGTCCACACGCAGCCCCAGCTAAAACCAGGGTTCCCCTCCCTTCTCCCAGCGTCTCCACTGAGTCGTTAGACTCACAGGAGGCAACAGCCCTGAAGTTGGTCGTCAGGCCATCTTCAGGGGTTCCTAAAGCCTCCACCCGAAAGGAGCACAATACTAAAGCGGCCAGGGCTCCTTCGTCCACACCTAGTGGTAAGCTTGGTGGCTCGGAGACAGTAGGTCCTACAAAGAAGACACCACTGCCTCCAAAGCCCCCCCCTCCTCCCGCTCGCCTATGGATTCGAGGCGGAGAAAGTAAATGGCGAGCTCAACCTCTCTCGATAAATCCTCGAAGGCGACAGCGCATGGAGTTCTGCCTCCGGGAAGCGTATGGCCATTCCCTTGAGGGTCTTCTTTTCGAAGAGGAGGTTAGGCCTGGAAGGCCTAAACTCCTGCGGGGGCTCATCTCTTTCCGTCTCCCTTAGCTACCTATGTACAGGAGACAATGTTGGTCGCGTGCCCCATGCCCACCCTCCCAGGGTATAAGGGCTTTGCGACCCTACCAGCAAAGGGATGAGGGCCGGGCAGGAGGATGCGCGATTTACACCCAGCATGATGTATCTGTTCTTCTCTTCGCTTTAGATACCTCTTTTTAGGCAGTATCTGTGCAGCTTCACCTTGATAGAAGGTATGCTCTTATTTCCGCGTACATTCCACCGTCAGCCGACTTCAACACCGGAGACTTGCGCTCCGTCGTGGTATGGTTGCAGAGTCCCTTTCTCTTGCTCGGAGATCTGAACAGTAGACACCGCCTCTGATTGAGACTACTTAATTAATTTTAGGGGTCAAGTCCTTGCCGACCTGATCGATGAGCTTGAGTTGGGTGACCTAAATGTAGAGTTTACGCATCCTTGCCCGTAAACCGCTCCATTTTCTTGCCTTGATCGATCTCTGTGCTATCCGGATGCACAGCCTGATTTTGTTTGGGTGTGGTCGATGACCTCCATGGTAGTGATAACTTTTCTATTAAAATATAATTTTCTAGGTCACTGCCGCCCGGGCCCGGTGATCTGCATTTCAGGAAATGACTGATTTTTCTATCTGAGTCTAAGAGTTTAGGTCGGTTGATGAGGCCGTTGAGTTCTTCTCCTGCAACCTCATTGCCGCGGACCTAACTACTACTCCTATAAGGTCTCGCCATTTTGCACGCCGACCACACCTGTGGTGGTCAGCTGAGTGTGAGACGCCATCTAACAGAAGCCCTATGCCTACATGCGCTATGAGCCACGCCGGAACGATTTTACTGCCAGTGACTTCCGTCGGGCTAGGTCCGGTATGTTTCGAAGCACGTCCACCGCTCTTCTGGGCGGGTATACGTGTATTCACTTAATGTGAAGACCCCTATAGCAGAGGTATAAAAGCAAGCCAAAATGATTAGATCCAAATTCACGTAGGACCCCCCCCCCCTCCTCCCTTTCTACAGGAGAATGGGCCAGCAATTACGGAAGCCGCGTCCGTGGCGGATTCCTTCGCGACCGCCTTCTCTGCATTCTCTAGCCGGGATGCTGCTCCGCCAGCATTCAATGCACGTCTTAATGTCGCGGAAATCCGCAGACTGGACTTTACCTCCAGAGGTGGAGAACTCTTCAAAGACAGGTTTACTCTGAGCGAGTTGCGTTATGCTCTCGCTTCGTGCGCGGACACCGCACATTTTCCGAACGATGTCCCGTACGAAAATTAAGTGAGCGAGGCATGGCCTTCTTGTTTGATTTGTTCAACAGGACATGGGTAGAGGGGAAACTCCCAGATTCCTGGCGAATCACTACTGTGCTAGCTTTTCGCAAACCGGGGAGAGAGCACTCTACCTCCGTTGGTTTCCGCCCAATCTCTCAATCTCTCTAAGCTCCTGCGTGTGCAAGTTGATGGAGAAATTGGTAAATATAAGATTAGCCTTTTTTCAGGACAGCGGAGGTCCATCTGTCTTCTGCACAATGCGGCTTCCGCAAGCTCCACTCCACGTCAGATGCTCAGCTCCGACTAGAATATACTGTCTGCGAGGCTATCCTTTGTAGACAGCATTTCGCCAGGGCATTTTTAAATCTGGAGAAGACCTATAATACCGTATGGCGAGACGGTATCATAAAGACTCTCCGCACGATGGGGGAGAGGGGACGCCTCCAAATCTTTATATCGGAATTTTTGTGAGATCGTCGATTGCGCGTACCGTTGGGGAAGCCCTATCGGTGAGGCCGGAAGATGTTCTCGCTACGCTCTACGTGGACGACCTTTCGATTTCTTTTGGCGTGGCCCAAATACCAACTCTAGAGCGTCGATTCCAACAGGCATTGAACGACGTCTCTCGCTATGCCGAAGCGTAAAGGTTTCGGTTTACCTTGGCCAAGGCTAAGGTTTTGCACTTCTGCCGCCATCTACGGCTTCACTCTTACCCAGACTTGTTTCTAAACCGGGTGCACCTGGAAGAGGTTAAATCGCACCCTTTCTTTAGGTCTTGTATTTGACCGACGCCTCACATGGGAGTCTCATATCCGAAGCCTTAGGCTCTCTTGTAGCCTCGCCATGGATATTCTCCGTTCCGTTACGTTCAGAGCCTATGCCACTGATAGGGCTACTGCCTTACTTTTGTATCGATCTTTTGTTCTTTCGAAGCTAGACTACGGATGCGAGTTTTATGTATCTGCATCCGAGCGTGTATTGTGGAAGGTGGACTCGATCCACCACACCGGTCTTCGCCTGGCGACCGATGCCTTCCGCACTAACACCCGTTGAGAGCCTACTTGTCGACGCTGGCGAGATGGCGCTTGCTCTACGCCGTGCACAGTGCATTATTCGCCTGTACGCACGAGCTCAGCGAGTCTTTCAGTCGCCAACATCAACACTGCATTCGCAGCAGATCTCGACGGTGCCTATGCCACCGAGAGAGGCAAATCATACTCTAAGCCCTTCAGGTTTAGGGACACGAAACTCCTTCAAGAGCTAATTATAGCTGTTGGTCCGGTGGCGCCCCTGGTTCTGCCCAGAAGACAACCCTGGAGGGTACCACCTTTGACCATTTGTCAACACGCCTCTGCTCCTAAAGCTTGTACAGCGGCGGAACTATTGTGTTCGGCCTTTTTGGAGCACATCTCTTGTCACGCTGGAACCGTGGCAGTGGATATGGATGGCTACAAGTCCCAAGAGGCGGTTGGTTTCCACGCCGTATCCCCTCTCTTTGAAGTCCGCCGGGCTGCGCCAGGCGTTGGGTCGGTCTTCACGGCCGAGCTGATGGCAATACACCACTTGGTACGCGAAATTACACGACGTGCGCGGTTCGGAGACTGGGTTGTGATCTATAGCGACTCACAGAGCGCCCTGAGTGCTCTCGGGGCTTGGAATCCCTGCATCCCCTGGTTCGCGATATCTGTGACACCACGGTTTTGGCGAGCCGGGCGAATACGATATTACCTTCTGCTGTGCTCCTGGACATGTAATGAATTGCTGGGAATTAGTGCGCCGATGAGGTCGCCAAAGAGTCTGCGAGGACTCGTCGACCAGACCAGCGTTTCGCTCTGCCTCTCACCGATTACATGGGAGGAATGTGAGCATCTCCCCGGACTTGCTTCTTGGCAAATAAGATGTGGGACGATCCAGAGGAGCTTAAAGTTGTGTTCCTTGCGCCGCGACTGTTCCCATGGACCTACCCCCCAATGCTGCGACGGCTTCTGGTTGCTTTCTGTCGTCTCCAAATTTGACAAACTCGCGGGATGCACCACCATTTGATGTGGCGCTCGCCTGCGCTTTATTGTGACGACTGTGTTTTCCCCCGGACTGTACGGCACATTCTTGTCGAATGTCCCAGTCTAGGTGCTCTTCACGCACGTTACCTGTCCCGGTACCTGGGTGAACGGGGTCGATACCACTTGTCCCTTGTACTCGAGACGGCGTCGTGCACACTGAATTGTGGACTTTGACTTAATCTGGGTTTTGTTGTTGTTTTCTTTGTACGTCGCACTTTCCTGCATCTGGGGAGGTAGACCTTCCCCCGAGGCTGGAGCTTACTTCCTAATTGTTGCCTTACTTATTGTTCAAGAATTATGAAAAAAAGCGAGGAGACAGACTCGATTATATGCACTGGTTTCAATGCCTACTAACACAATTTCGCAGGGGGAAGATTCTAAACCGGATTCTTATTTAGACAGTCTGCAACAGTTTTCCTTCTCTTTAATGTACATTATTCAGAACTGGCATTTCATTAGAAGTAAACTCTAACGCATAAGACTTGCGTTTTGGCTTTTACAATTCTTTAAGTAAGCCAATGTATGTTGATCGGTTTCGATCACGAACTCCTTACCTAACAAATATGTTTGGAATTTCTGTACACTCCACACGATCACTAGAGCTTCAAGTTCTATGACCGCGTAGTTCCTTTCCCGTGACGAGAGCTTCCGGCTAGCGTACGCAATGGGGACTCTGTTGCCGTTTTCTTCATACTGGAGCAAGAGGTAACCGATGCATTCACTACAATCATCCGTTCATATCCCAAATGGTTTGTCTGTTTTCGGGAGTCTCAGTATGGGAGCTGTTGTTAGTTTTCCTTCAGCTTATGGAAGTGGGCGGTCGCTTTGGGGTTCCATGCGAGGAGATCCGGTGAACGTTTCTTTAGTAGGGAGATAAGGGGCTACTCTAAAGCGGAGAAATTTAGGACAAAGCGTCGGTAAAAGGATGTCGACCCGAGAAAAGAGCGTAATTGCTTTTTAGTACGCGGGAGGGGAATGTCGGCGATGGCCTTTACCTTTTCTTTCTGAGGGGCCATTTGATTTTCATCAATGTGGAAACCAAGGTACTTAGTGCTATAGGCGAAATGGCACTTGCTAGGGCCTAGAGTGAGGCCGTGTTTACGACGCCTATTGAGGAGCGAGTGTAGGGACATAAGATGCTGGTCTCATGTGCGGGTGGACACGTAAACGTTATCAAAGTAAAAGGAAATGTTACTTAGCCCATCCAGTATCCTTCGCATCATTCAATTATAGTTACTACAGGCAGTAACTAAACAAAAAAGTAGACGCTTAAACTGCATATGACCTTTTTCTGTGGGAAATGCGGTGTATTTCCCGCCACTATCCTTAATGGGGATTTGATAGTAAGTAGGCCTTGCGCAAGTCTATCTCTGAAATAAATTTTGCGTCTTCAAATAGATGTAGGCTGTGTTCTATCAAAGAGATATGCTCAGCGTCGAAAACTGTTACGGCGTTCAGCTTTCTAAAGTCTACGCACGTGCGAAAAGACTGATCCGGCTTTCTGACCATAACAATGGGAGAGCAATAATTCGACGTGGAAGGTTCAATTATTGCTAATTTTAGCAAGTTTACCACTTCGGGGTTAAAAGTAAAGCGCAATTAAACGGGCACGGGGAAGGGCTTGTATATAATAGGCCCCTGGGTGTTTAGGGCTATATCACTCTCAAAATAAAAAGAGCAACCAGGCTTCTCGGAAATTATATCGGCGAATTCAGTTAACAAAAGAGCAAAAGAGCCAATTGCGTCTTCTGGGGGGGTTCCAACTGGCGATTTAAATCGAGTTCCGGGGTGGAGTTTACACGGAAACCGGGGAGCGAAGAGAGAGGGTAGTTTTTGTCCGCTTCGACTCACACGGTTTGGACTAAATTAAGAGGCTCCAGGACGATTGGGGTCTTCCGGAGGGGGGCAGGTGGTATTCGTCCTTTTGCTCTAGTCGTCTGACAAATGCCACACGACCTTCAAAACTCGGCAATTTCTTTGGCAGCACCGTTTTATTGTGACTAAAATGACCAGCCATTAATCCATCGTGGGCGAGTCGGAGGACTTGGGGAAAATGGGAACGGGGGTTACACAATGAGCAAGTCGGGGTTTTATCCTCAGCCGAACTGGAGCGATAAAGAAGTCAGTGGTTAATGAAGTAGGCGACTTCCTTTTGACCACGGGAAGATCCACGTTCGTTACTTCTCGCTTCTTCCCATAAAGAATGGAGGGTGGGGCATTCCTTTTGAGTACTTGCAAAAGTCCCGTTTTGAAGGGCTGCAAACTCTGAGGCATAAGAGGGTTCTAATGGCACGGCGGGAGCAGTGTCCTTTAGCGCTGGGCCCTCGCGATGACTGGCTGTGCGACGGGGTTAGGAAAGAGCTACGGGCTCTGGCCGATTAACACGGCGCTGAACTTAATGGGAGCTATCACTTCGGCCCAACCAGTAAAGTATTTACATGGGAGATAGCAGCGGACCACGTGGAACCGATTTATACATCCCAAGTAGTCATGGACTACTGCGAATTTATCGTGGTCGGGGCCTACTGGAGGAAGTAACTTTTCAGAGGTAACGAAGCAAGTACATCCGGTGTCTCTTACGAGGCTTTACACTCTGCAACCATAAACACTTCCATTTTCAAACTCAAGCCAGCCGGGGCCGCTTTTGTTGAATAGGAAATTAACTTGCTGTCCCGGGGGACTGCTTGTTGAGGAAGTTGCTGGTGTTTCAGGGCGAGCGGGCGGATGAGAGAGAGAGGTACTTATTTTGTGGATTTGTTAATTAGGAGCAGAGCGAAATTGGGAGTTTTATGGGACCGTGGGGCCTTACATGACTGGGAACACCGCAGGAAAAAATAATTATGGGCTTTAGAAAGTTATCCGACAATGAGGGATTATTTATGAGGGGTTTAATATCCCTCGATTCTAGCGGGGGAGGGTACTCGTGTTTAAAGGGATCAGGTACTTTCGCAAACTTTAGCGAATTATTCTGGGGAATTGGAGAGGGTACTTTTACTTTTGGGGGATGAGACTTCTTAGGGTCCCTCGGGTATAGATGGTGGTTTGATGCGTGCACATCCGCTTCTTCTATACATTCACTGAAAGAAGACAAGCGTCTATCCTTCAGGAATGCGGGGATTTCAGATGGTAGTGCAGCCATCAACTGATCCTGTTAAACGAAATCAAATAGGGAGTCGTAGTCGCGGTTGACTTGGGATGAGTCTAACTAGATTTGGAAAGTCCTCTGGAGGATGAATCCAAATTGGCGATAGGCCTAGCAGGAAAGTATCCTCGCCTGACCGAACTTTGACCTATAGTAATCGGGATTCATCTTAACAGCCGATAATAATTCCGACTTCAGGGTGTAGTAGTCGAGAATAGCCTCCTCTTCAGTTGAAGATGAGAAGGACTTAGGAGTAGTAGTAGTAGATAGGTCACTGAAGTTTTCAAAGCAGTGTATTGAGGCAAAAAATAGAGCAAATAGGGTGCTAGGTTATATTAAAAGGAATGTTAGCTACAAGAGTAAGGAGGTTATCCTTAAACTATATAACTCTTATGTCATGCCACATTTAGAGTACTGTATACAACCATGGTCACCACATTTTAGACATGATATAATTTGTTAGAATCAGTATAAAGGAGGGCAACAAAAATAATACCATCCCTGAAGCACCTTGAATATGAAGATAGACTGAGAGTATTAAATATATTCTCATTTGAAAGAAGGTGTGTGAGGGGAGTATGTTGCTTGACTCATTTCTGTGGATGCAGTTTCTTTTTATTGTATATTTTGGGGGACTTTGATTTTGTTTTTGACAGACTCCTATGGAAGCTTTAAATTATATATTGTAGATGCATGGTCTGACATAATCCTATGGATTGTTTAAATTGTATATTTTAGATGCATGATCTGACAAAATCTTATGGATGCATTATGTGGGTTGGATTTGATGGATACGGATGACCTTTGATAGGCCCTTGTGGCTTTTGTCATCCGGGAAATTATATTATGTTAGCAGCTCCTGTGTTACAACCTGTTTCTCCTAGTTCTCCAGTTCGTCCTATTTTGCCTCCTACTCCTGTCTCTCTTGTGGTAGACTCTTCACTGCAGGTTATTGATTCTTCTTCAGCTAATGTGTACAGGTCTTCTAGAGTGAAGAAACCTGTAGATAGGCTGAAATCTATAGGTTTTGTCCTATGTTCTAACTAAGGGTAGAAAGATGTAATGACGTGATCTATTATTGGGGTTTACTATTGTCTTGTTGTCGATACTTCAATACTAGGTGACCTCTTAAGGTCCTGTAGAAATAACCAGTGAGTCCACGCCTATCACCCACTCTATCAAGATAACCACCTACTTAAGAAAAAGCTATACACACAAAAACTCTAGCCTACTGTTTCCTATCACAGCCTAAATTACATATTACATTATTCTATTTACTAACCCCTACTAATAACTTATTGTGTCAATTACTACCACATCTGATACGCCACATCATGCTCGGTGAGTGTTCTAAATAGTTGTTATAACCTAACTGATAATAGATATACTACAGTTTGCTTAGATGATTTTCTTATATTCTTTAAGGATAGAACATAAATATTCATTTGGGACATCAGCATTATGAGAGATTTATTTATCTTCATTAATAATACTGTTTGCAGGTAGAGTTTGTGGTCTATTAATAGGTAAGTCGCATTGTATTTTTTTTACTTGATATTTGTATATATGTCACTTGCATTTATAGGATGGTTTTTGAAATATACCTGTCGAGCTTCCAAGAAGGATAATTTTTTATCAATTTTTAAATGAATAATTTCGTTCTCCCTGATCCACACAGGACATTCCTTAGAATTTCCTAAATGGTTTGGACAAGAGCAGTGAAAACATTTAGGAGCTTTCCTTGGGACGATACAATCCTGAGAATTATGTTGCTCATTACAATAAAGACATCTGGATTTATTTGTACAGGTCCTACTTCCATGTCCAAAATGCCAGCAATTAAAGGACATCAAGGGATTAGGGTAATGGTTATCAATACTAAACGTAAGGTATCCATAATATAATTTAGAAGGCAAGCCATTTCTAGCAAAAGTTAATACTAACAATGGGGGAGAGATATGGGAAGGGCCTTTATTGAGGCATCTTATTTTCATAAGTGACTCATTTTGAATTTTTAATTCATTAAGTAATTCTTCATCAACGTATAGTAGATCAGGTGCATATATACCTCAAATAGTATTTAAATTTTGTGCAACTGAGCACTCTACATCATATTGTCCATTGATAATAGTTTTTGAATTTAAGATGGCTGTTGTCTGATCTAAGGATTTTGTATGTATTAAAAGGGATTCTGTTCTGCAATATTTAACCTTGCTGACAGGGCCATGACAAATGGATTCAACAACTTTTTTAATTGTTAGTGGACTTAATTTTGTCAAATTAACTGTTGGAGAGCTTAAATATACCCAAGAAACAAATTTGGGATCAATATTCAATTTGGGGTCATTTTTGTTTATTAGTCACCTTTATACTACCTGTATCATTGGTCTTACCATGTGATGTTACGGGAGTTTTATTACTATGTGTTGGATTATGACATTTAGCAGAGTAATTGGGGTTAGTGTTTGATTTCTCTGAACCAGAAGTTGATGGCTGTGAAGAGAAACGTGAGACAGCTTGGTCAGTCTCTTTGATCCCTTTATGTAGTTGTTTTAGGGTCAGATCAACGCTAGGTGATTCGAGATCAGTATTAGAATTAGGTCATTTTAGTTTAACTCGAGATTTGTCCTTTTGGGACATCTCGAGAGAAGAATGCCCTTGTGTCTTAGGGTACGGGCGACTTTCGTTAAGAAAAAAGTCTTAGGTTACTAAGGCAGTAGTTATAAGGAGATAACCTAGGTTAAGCGAACTTCTCACAAAAGTGCCTAACGATTTATAACTTATAATAAACTAGATTTGGAAAGCGTGGAGCGATACAACCTTTGGGAAGGAAATCGATTCGATCGCGGCGATCGGACGTGCTAACGACGAGCTCTCGTTTCACTAGCATTTTTTTGGATAACTTTTTCATATTTTTGTGATTTTATTTTTTTGTTGTTGGGAAAATTGTGCAAAAGGTGTATTTAGGAAGGATTATAATTGTTAACAAATACAGTTAAATAGATTCTAAACTCGGTATAAATTGTGGTTATTTTGTTTCGGTGAGAAAGTAATTTTTGTTTACTTCGGCAGCCATCTTGATTAGCAGGTTTTAAACTTGTGCGCACAAATTCGGGTCAAATTCTTGTTGTTCGTAAGTTTTTGTTTCTATTATTGTTCTTGTTTAAGTATGGCTGACTGTTTGGATGTAGAGAGTATGCCTTTTGAAAGTAGCGTGTATGTAGTGTGCGATGTCTGTGGTGTAGAGAGGAGAGTGAATGTGTCTGAGTGCCGTGTATGTGGTTTGACTGGGAAGGTGAGTCGATTACGTGCGGAATGCTTGAGACTGAATGATTTAATGTCTGAAGTGAGAAAAGATGCCAGTGTAAGTTTGAAGAGACAGATTGGGACCAGGAGGGAGGAAGTCAGGCCAAGAACAGGGGCTGGAGAGAAAGCAGTAAGTGAAGTAAGTGATGATGAGTGGTGGGTGAAACTGAACAGAATAGATAAGTTAGGACAGGTTAGGTGTGTGAATGAGGGGGACATGGGACCTGTGAGGCTAACTAACAGATTTGATGCCCTGAGAGAGGAAGAATTTGAAAGAGATTTTTCTGGTGTGGCCGTGCCTGAAAGTAGAATAGGAGGTAGAGTGAGTGAGAGCAGGAGGGAGGGTAATACTAGGCCTAAAGAGAATAGGAGAATGACTGAGGTGATTGTGATGGGTGACTCTCAGATTAGGTATTTAAATAGGAAGTTGAGTGAAAGTAAATGGAAGGGAGTGAGAGTTTGTCTGCCGGGTGCTGGTGTAAATGATGTGTGTGTGAGGTATGATAGGTTGGTGTCTGGGTGTGAGAGGGAATCAGTTGTGATTACACATGTCGGAGTAAACGATCTTAAGAAGGTAGGTACTTGTGAGTTACGACAGCGGTATAAAAGGCTGATTGAAAGGATGTGTGAAAGTAGAGTAAAAGGCGTTGTTTCAAGTGTGCTTCCGAGAATGGATGTGGGGATGGAATGGTTGTCTCGTGCAATGGAGTTAAATGAATATCTGAAAAGTTTGTGTGAGGAGTCGGGATTGGTGTTTGTGGATGTTTGGAGTGGGTTTATGGGAATAAAGTTTTGTATGCGATAGATGGACTCCATCTGAGCCGAGATGGGGTTGAGGTTTTGTGGCGGGAATTAGATAGTGTTATTAGGTCTTTAGAGGCTGGAAACTAGGTTTTGATAGTGGTCAGGGAAATTTAATGGCTCAAAGTGAGGCAAGGAAAGGAAGCAAACATAGATTTGTAGAAGGTAGGCAGGCTAATGGAAGTGCTTTAGGGTTAAATTACTTGAGTAGTGATAGTGGTCAGGGAAATACAAGAGTATAGGTTCGGGGAAGGAGAGAAAAGAGATGCAAAGGAGATAGGCCCTCAAGTGCTTCAGGGCATATGAGTTATCTTTACACAAATGCTCGTAGTCTTAGAAATAAGAGGGATGAATTATTTAGTTATATCATTCATGAAGATATAGATATAATATGATTAGTTGAATCATGGGTTAATGAAATTATATTTAATGATAATGTGAGTGAATCTGAACTAGAGGGTTATACTATGTACATTAGTCAAAGGAGAGATAGGACTGGTGGTGGGTTGATTATTTATATCAGAAATAGCATTTCTTCAAATCTAAATAACTCTATAAAACAAGGAGAAGGTGAATCATTATGGATAGATATTAAGGTTGGTAAAAATAGGAAAATACACTTAGGAACTTTTTATAGACCACCAGGACAGACTGATTGTATCGATGAGTTAATGATTAGGGAAATAAGTAAAGGATGCAAAGAAGATACAGTTATTCTTGGTGACTTTAATTTAACTTCTGTGGACTGGGAAAATATGATAGGAAGAGATAGAGCAAGTTGTAAGTTTATAGAGTGTTTTTAGGATAACCTTTTGACCCAATTTGTTAATAACCCAACAAGGGGTGCCAATATATTAGATCTAATTCTTTCAAATGATGATCACTTGGTTCAAGGATTGAGTGTAGGGGAATCATTGGAAAACAGTGATCATCAGATGGTTCGGTTTCATTTGCAAATAGTTAAGGGTAGAACAACGACAAACTCCACAAATAACCCAATTTTTATAGGGGATATTACGATAAATTACGCAGCATGCTAAATCAGATTAGGTGGGATATAGAATTCCATGGAAAGAATACTTATGAGATGTGGGATATTTTTAAGACTATATTAAACATGGTTCAGGAAGAGTGTATTCCAATGAAGTCTATTAGGAAGAAATGTAGGAAACTATTATGGTGGAATCAAGAGATAGCTAATAAAGTTTCAGAGAAAAAAGGGCATACCAGAGATTACAAAGTGAGAGTAGTTTAAACCATTATAGGTGAACCAGAAATGAACTAAATAAGATTATTAAGAAGACCAAAAGGACAGGAGAAATTAATTTAGTTAAAAATAATAATAAAGATCCAAAAAAATTCTTTAGCTATTATAGATTCAATAATAAATCTAACAGTGATAAAGTAGGGCCTATTAAATATGAAGGGGGTTTTGAAAGAATCTGATTAGGAAATAGTAGAGGTCATTAATGATCATTTTGCTTCAGTATTCACAGAAGAGAAACCAGTTAGATTAATTGATGATAATTCTACAGGGTGTCCACAAAGTCTGGGTACATAGGGGATAAATACATACCTTTAGAACAAAACAATATTATTTAATTATAATGTTAAGAAATTATATTTTCAATATGATTTCCATTATTTGCAATGCATAATTCGATGCGCCTTGCTAAATTTTTGTGAACTCGATTGAATAGGTGTACATTGCCGTCGATTTCAGCACACTGACTGATAATGCGTTCTCTCAAGTGGTTTAGATTTGCAATCTTCATTGAGTAAACTTTCTCTTTTAACATACCCCAGAAAAAGAAATCAAGGGGAGAAAGGTCTGGTGAATGAGGGGACCACTCCACATGACCTCTTCTTCCAATCCAGTGAGGAAAAGTGCCATTCAGCCAATCTTTAACATTTTTAGCAAAATGGGCAGGGGCTCCATCCTGCTGAAACCAGTCCGGAAGTCCCTCGCCTAGGCGCTCAATTTGAGGGATTAATTTGTCTCTCAACATGTTCAGATAAGTCTCACCGGTTACATGTTCATCAAAGAAGAAGGGTCCTAGCACGTGAGCTTTCCACAAACCACACCACACCATCACCTTTTGGCAGCCTTGCTGTTTGGATGGATCCATCCAATGTGGATTGTCTTGAGACCAGTATCGAAGATTCTGTCTGTTGACTTCACCATTAACATAAAACAAAGCTTCATCACTGAACAACAAAAGGTCTTTAGTAAAATTGATATTTTCATCCAATTTATCTGAAAACCATTCGCACATCTGCATTCGTCTATCGGGGTCGTCTTCATTTAAGTGATGCAATATCTGTAATTTGTACGGATGGAACTTCTGCTCTACCAGGATTTTGTGGATAGTTGACATTGGAACACCCAACTCCATGGATGTCCGACGAAGTGATTTCTTTGGGCTAGGAGCAATCTTGATCATGACAACCTCTTTCGTTTTGTCTGAAGTCTTTGGTCGCCCGGAACGGGGTTTGTCCAAGACACTGCCTGTTTCTTTAAACTTAATGACCAATTTCCCGACGGCAGTGAAATAAATAGGTTGCCGATCAGGGTGTCGAAGGTTAAATTCATCGGCGATTTTGCGATAAGACCATCCTTCTCGTCCACTTAAGAGTACCAACTCGATTCTTTATTCTTTAGACAGAACCATCATTCGATCTGGGGAGGAAAAATAACATAAATAAATAAAATATTAAAATTCCTATGTACCCAGACTTTGTGGACACCCTGTAAGTCAAGGGAAGTAGTGATAAATTCTATTAATGTAAACAGAGAAGAAATTAAAGGGCTTATAATGGAGTTAAACACTAGTAAGGCATCTGGCCCTGACAACATTCATTTTAGGATAGTCAAAGAAGGTGTAGAAAGTATTGCAGTAGCTCTTGAGAAGATATTTATTAGATCACTAGAGTCTGGAGAAATACCAAATGATTGGAAATTGGCAAATGTAGTGCCAATTTTTAAAAAGGTAGGCAAAGAGGACCCAAATAACTTTAGACCGGTAAGCTTAACTTCTATAGTCTGTAAAATTCTTGAGAAGATGGTTAAGAAGGGAATTTCTGATCATCTAGAGAGTAGCAGGTTAATTAATGATGCTCAGCATGGTTTTAGAAAAAGTAGATCGTGTTTAACTAATTTACTGGATTTTATGGATTATGTACCTAAAGAATTAGATAGGGGTGATAAAGTTGATGTGATCTACTTAGATTTCAGCAAAGCTTTTGATAAGGTTCCACAAAGAAGACTAGTTCATAAATTAAGGCTGCATGGGATATGTCGGAAAGTTTTAAATTGGATAACTGAATGGCTGAAAGATAGGAAACAGAGAGTTTTACTGAATGGAGTGAGGTCAAAGTGGAGGAATGTTATTAGTGGTGTACCTCAGGATCAGTTTTAGGACCTTTATTATTCATAATCTATGTAAATGATCTGGAGGCAATGTGTAAATTTCAAAGTGTCAATTTTGGCTGATGACACGAAATTGGCAGCTGTAGTCAAAGAGGTTGAGGGTAGCTTTAAAGTGCAGGGTGACTTAAATAAGTTGTTAGCTTGGGCTCAGAAGTGGCAGATGACTTTTAACCTTAATAAATGCAAAGTTATTAACATGGGGAGAGATAATAGGGAATTTAGCTATGAGATGGATGGGTATTGGCTTAATTCAGTTGAAGATGAGAAGGACTTAGGAGTAGTAGTAGATAGGACACTGAAGTTTTCAAAGCAGTGTATTGAGGCAAAGAATTGAGCAAATAGGGTGCTAGGTTACATTAAAAGGAATGTTAGCTACAAGAGTAAGGAGCTTATCCTTAAACTATATAACTCTTATGACACGCTACATTTAGAGTACTGTATACAACCCTGGTCACCACATTTTAGACATGATATAAACTTGTCAGTACAAAGGAGGGCAACAAAAATAATACCATCCCTGAAGCACCTTGAATATGAAGATAGACTGAGGGTATTAAATATGTTCTCATTTGAAAGGTGTGTGAGGGGAGATATGATTGATATTTTTAAAATCTTTTCTGGGATGGATAAATTGGATTTCAGCGAGTAATTTGAGTTAGAAGGTAGTAATAGAAGTATAGGTCACCACTTAAAGATTAAAAAACAAAGGTGTAGACTGGATGTTAGAAAATATTTTTTCACTAACAGAGTGGTGGACTATTGTAATAGTTTGCCACCTGAGACTGTAGACAGCCCAAACTTGAATATTTTCAAGCGCAGATTGGATGATTATATGGGGATGGATGGTTAACTCCTTACTTTTTGGTATGGGGGTATGTTGCTTGACTCAATTCTGTAGATGCAGTTTCTTTTTATTGTATATTTTGGGGGACTTTGATTTTGTTTTTGACATACTCTTATTGAGGCTTTAAATTATATATTGTAGATGCATGGTCTGACATAATCCTATGGATTGTTTAAATTTTATATTGTAGATGCATGTTCTGACAAAATCCTATGGATGCATTATGTGGGTGGAATTTAATGGATACGGATGACCTTTGATAGGCCCTTGTGGCTTTTGCCATCCGTGTAATTATGTTATGTTATCCTAAAACAGAATCACTACCGCACCATTTACGCACCTTTTCTTTTCATATTAGTTCGTGTTTGGGGCAAAAGACAATCTTATCATCGAAACAGTCATAACACTTGTCTGCATGATTTTTTTATTGATTGTATGACATCTTTTTCAAAATATATAGGAAAAATGGTTATTTACTTTGTTTTTATTCATCTCTATCACATCACGTTGTTGAATTATACGAAGACGTTACTTTTCTCTTTTTGCATAGCATAAGTAATATATTTATATAATATATATATATATATATATATATATATATATATATATATATATATATATATATATATATATATATATATATATATATATATATATATTATAGATATATTTTTAATATTGTTAATATATTTTTCTTTATTTTTAGATTGTGAATATGTCTAGAGGTGGTATAAATTCAGCAGATATATTTTGCTATTTCGGCGGGCAATTCCCTGAGCAATATTACTCCTCTGTTGAAGCGTTGTTATTTAGCTTATTTTGGCTGCAGATTAGGAGACCAAGACAACCCATCTGCCCCACACAAAGCTTGCAAGAGTCAGTGGTGGGCGCGATAATGAAAAAATGTATCACGATAACCCATAAATCGATAACGATAACCTTATCGGCGATAACAGATAATCGATAACTGGCGATAAATTTATCGCCCGATAAGGTGATAGTCGATAAATCCAAAATTCTGATACTAGCGATTATGATATTGATATTTTAAATAAAAAAATTGATAAATCCAAATCTTTATTTTTATCTTTATCTTAGAAAACTTAGAAAAATCTTAAGAAAAAATTAGAAAAGTCTTAGAAAAATCTTAGAAAAAACTTCAAAATTCAATGTTTATCCTGTCTCTTCACTAATGAAAAGTACTGTTTTAAGTAAAATAACTAAATTTGCATAGCCACAGTCTAGACCATGTTTTGCAGCATGTTCCCCTCCGTAAACATGAGCATATTGAAGTTATCATAAGACAGAGAGCTCCTCTTAGCCCTGATGATGTCCTTGCCAAGGGAGAACAAGCGCTCCACCGAGGCGCTGCTCGGCATCGCCGTGTTGTATCTCAAGAAGAGGTCAATGAGGACCTTCTCCCTGTTGAAGGCTGGGTCTGCCAGACTGTCTGTCTCTTTGGCCTGCAGCCACACATTCACAATTTGAGCAGCCGTGGACTTGGTTGACCTGTAATGACCCCCAGTATCCTCCTCCTCATGACAAATGCTGGCGTAGTATTCGTCCGTTTCCATGTCCTCGCTGCTGCTGCTGGCGGTCTCCAGGTCAGCACGCCACAAGATATGGGAAATTTCATCATATGGAAGTAGTCTATGAACCACCAACAAATGACGATCCCAAACTCTTCAACCAAGCTGAGCTCAACGCTCTGGTGCGAGACCTTAACCTTCCAAAATAAAGTGCAGTTACTTGACTCTAGACTGAAGGAACACAGGCTTCTAGCTTCTGGAACAACATTTGCTTGGTACCGTCATCGTGAAGCAGAATTCATTCAGTTCTTTAAGAAAGAGGATTCTTTAGTTTTCTGTTCAAATATTTCTGGCCTTATCGAACACATGGGGATGCCGTGCAAATCAGATGAATGGAGGCTCTTCATTGATTCTTCTAACAGAAGTTTAAAGGCTGTTCTTCTCTACAATGGCAACACAGCTGCATTTGTGCCAATTAGCCATAGTATCCAAAAGTCCGAAACCTACGAAAATTTGAAAACACTAATAACTGCAATGAAGTACCATCAGCACAATTTTTTCATTTGTGGTGATTTAAAAGTTATTGCTCTCCTACTAGGTCTTCAAGGGGGATACACCAAGTATTCCTGTTTTTTGTGTCTCTGGCATAGTAGGGCTGACAGACAGCACTATGAAAAAAATGACTGTCCACCAAGAACCAGATTTTTACCCAGAAGTCACAACGTGAGAGCTATGCCACTAGTTGACCACAGGAAAATTCTGCTACCACCACTCCCAATCAAATTAGGGCTTATGAGAAATTTTTTGAAGTCCTTGAACAAGAATGGAGCTGCTTTCAAGTACCTGGAGTCAAAGTTTCCTCGTGTAAGTGTAGGCAAGATAAAGGCAGGAATCTTTGTTGGCCCTCAGATTCGGGAATTGATGAAGGACAAGCATTTTGAGGAAGCATTAGCAGTTGTCGAGGTGAGTGCCTGGTTACCCTTCAAGCAAATTTTCCATAACTTCTTGGGAAACACCCGTTCCCCAGAATATGAAAAAAATGATCCAAGATCTGATTTCAAGTTTCCAGCAACTTGGGTCTAAAATGAGTGTGAAGACGCACTTTTTGCACTATTTGATTAATGCGGATTCAATCATTTTTCTTTTATTAAAATCGTTACAATGGTAAATTATTTGGGAACTAGGGAAATTTATTGTATGATTGGCGTTTTTCACATGGTTAAAAATACTAGAAGCATTGCTTGGTCTACGAATATCCCCCTTATGTTCATATATACGTTTATTTAATGACCTTCCGGTCTCTCTCACATAGAAGAAAGGGCAATTTGGGGCTTTACACTGGATTAGATAGACATCTGCATCCTTATTTTGCGATTCTGGCTTAGTGCAACGGAAAGAGTTTTTGATAGTTGACGGTTACTTTAAGGTGGTCAAGTTGGGAAATATGTACAATGGAGTTAGGTCCTTTGAGTAAGGGGGAATATGATAGAAATAAGCAATTATTTTTAGATATAAGTTTGTTTGGATTTTTTTTATGCTTCAAAACAGTAGTTTTTATTGTTCAATGAAAAATGAATTTCAGTGACGCTTATGTTTGTAAATGTTTGAACGTAAACATTCCCTTAAAATATGTATTAACGCTTATTGGAACATTTTTGTAGCGCCAATGTTTTTAACGTAAAATTTGTCTTGAAGCTAAGAGACAATTTTGGTAATGCTAATGTAGTTCTGATACCCAAATCCTCAAGGGGTGGCACCCCTGGTTCCGCACTAACCAACAAAAAGTGCGCCATATAATCACACGTCGGGAGAGCTCCCATGGGTTCACGTTCATGGAAACATAGTTGCGACGATGAGGGAGTCGTCCTAAACCCAAGTACAAAAGGAACATCGTTGGATGCGAGGGAGCACGAACTTATAACTCACAAGCAAGACGACTCAGACCAGAGAATAGAGAAAATATGAAGACCACTGCCCCGAGGGGCCATTCTCTTAAAAGTTGGCCCAAGAAAACACTACTAGGATCCCACGGTGTGCTATAGATGGACAACCCAAGCCCAGTAGGAAAAAGGCTTTTGAGGTAGTGTACAAAAAACTGAGCATTTTTTTCCGTTTGTATGATGTAAATGCTTTCAATCAATATTTTTAGCCACATGTAGATTTAATGTCTAGTTTCCAAAATTAGTCATATTTTTCAAAATGCTTCAGATAGCGGTAAGTTAATTACGATATAATTCTTGGTTTTATGAATCACCGAATAAGCTTGCATGATGCCGCTAGGCTTTGCCATGCTGAGTTGCCAAGTAATGATATTTTCCTCACACGTTAAATTGGAAAATTAATTATAGGTTTTAAATGTTATTGTTAATTGTTGAGGCGAATATTTCGTTATCTGCGAAAGGAGAGAGACATTGAGGCCATCACTAAAGAAGAGGCAGTCGAAGTCCTCCGTAGGATCGGACTGCAGCCCGCCATACCACCACAAATCCTCGCCTACAGGAGCCTGGTATGCTGGTAGGCACGAGACGTTTGTAAGAAAAAAGGACAATAAACAAAATAAATATATTTACAAAATAAACGAATCCACAAGAGAATTAAATTAGAAAATAACTAGTGAGCGGTTATTACAATCATGTGGATGAATGATATAATTAAATTGAGAACTGCTAAGGAATACAACGTAATACAATGTATGAAAGTAATGAAAAGTAGAATGAATGTAAGCCATGTAAAGTAGCTAAGATATGGTAACTATGATGTGGTAAAGTATGATGACTAAGATATGGTAATTATGATGTGGTAAAGTATGATGACTAAGATATGGTAATTACGATGTGGTAAAGTATGATGACTAAGGTATGGTAATTATGATGTGGTAAATTAACTATGATGGACTGTGAATTGAGATCTGCAATGAGAGAAGTAACTAGAATTGGGACCTACTCTCATATGGCAGTTTTAGGGAAATAAGTGTGACAGGATTTATAACTGACCTTGATTCGAAGTAAAGTAGGGCACGAATGGGTGGGTGACTGCTTCAAAGTGAGCGGCTAAAGTCGTGCGTTCGTTTGTGTGTTTTGATAAAAGTAATTGTTGCCAAAAGAATGTATCTTAGCCAATGACTTTTGGATGGCAATTATATATTACAAAATATTTGAGATTTTGGATTGATTATTTATACATAACTAAGTTGAGATTTTACATAAGATTTAATGGAAATTGTAGAATCTAAATGGGAAAATAAATGGATAATTTTACATTGAATTTAAAAAGGAAAGTATGCTAATGGGATATTCATACGTTTAATATTTTATAGAAATGCTAAATGGCATTGGTATAACACTCCCCTTGATCTTCTTTTGTCTTCTGAGATAGATAGAATCGGTCTTGTATCTGTTTTGCCTCAGCTACCCCATTGGATCATTGTCCTGTATATTTTATCTACAATTTCGATTTCTCCTCAGATCTGAACAATGATCCGCAATCTAAATTTGTCTGGCACAAAAGAAACTATTACCAAATCAAAGAATCTTTACTGGAAACTGATTGAGATTCTGAATTTTTAGATCTTAATGTGCAGTAAAATATACTTAATATTTCTAGATATTTTGACCTATCTTGTAAACTTATGTTCCAAAGTATTCCGTTCCAAGTAATAATATAATTGATGGCTCACTTAATGTATTGTCTAGGAGTAGAGCTTATGCTTGGAATGAATTAAAAAAATCTTCGTTGTGCTCTGGGTAGATATTCTGCTCATACTATGAATGTTCTGGAGCATTTTAATCATCTTAATTATAAATATCGAAATTTTCCTTTCCTTTCTCAGAAATCGCATGAGCAGAACTTCACTGATATCTTCTTAACCTATCGCAAGGTTTTTTATTCTTATATTCACAAGACAAAATTGTTTGGTCAACTGTGGGCCCTTTTAAAACATCTGATGGAACTAATGTGTATGGAAAAAAGCAAATGGCAGAACTGTTCGCCGAGTCTTTCTCTTCTGTTTATAGAGTGGATCTGTTGAATGCCCCTGTTCCTCACCAATTTTTTGATTGCTTCTTAAATGATATTGAAATTACTATTTCTGAAGTGTGTAAATTTCTGGAGGCAATGGATCATTCTTCTATTATGGGTGCTGATGGTATCCACCCTGAAGTACTTAAAGAATGTAGAAGTGAGATTGCATATCCTTTGTATCTAATTTTCAAAGACACTTTCTTGACAAGCCAATTACCCGTCAATGGTTAGTTTCTAACATCACTCCTATCTTCAAGAGGGGCAGTCGCTCAGATCCACTGAATTATAGGCCCATAAGTATTACTTTGATCTGTTGTAAACAATGGAACGTATTGTTACTGCCAGGTTAGTTCAGTATTTTAAACAAATGACATTCTAGCCCAGGAACAGTTTGGCTTTCGTAGGAATAGATCAGTCGAGGACCAGCTTCTGTTGACATACGGCGATGTTTCTGATTAGGTCGATCAAGGTTTCGTCGTTGATGTTATACATTTTGATTGTCCTAAGGCTTTTGATGTGGTCAATTTTAAAATTTTGCTTCCCAAACTAGGTAGGTTAGGTATAGAGAGACGTTTCCTCAATTGGATTCATTTGTTTCTGACCCATAGAAGTATGTTTGTTGTTATTCAACGAGAGGCTAGTAGCCCTAGGAGGGTAAAAAGTGGTGTACCACAGGGTTCGGTGTTGGGACCAATGCTGTTTTTGGTTTATATTAATTGTATTGCTAGGAGTATCCGTTGTAAATATTACATCTTCGCTGACAACCTTAAAATTTATCTTAGAATTCGTTACTCTAGTCTGTTTGATACTCTTATGGATCTTTCTCTGGCCCTGGAGGATATCTCACTGATAAATGGTAAAGGAAAGTCTTGGGGTCCATCTGTGAATGCTAGCAAGTGTGTTGTAATGAAGTTTCAAAGGGAAAACAAAGTAGATTGGAACTCTCTTGGATCATTCTCTAAATATCATGTTGACAATGCGTCAATCAAATATGTTGAGTCTCATGTCGACTTAGGTATCACAATAGATACTTCTCTAAAATTAAATCTCTACATACAGAATATCATTACTAGGGAAGCTAATCTTGCTTCCAACGTTTTGAGGTCCACTCTATGCAGGTCAGCTGATTTTATGTTGCGCATCAACAGGAGTTAAATTTGGCCATTGTTGGAATTTTCAGTTTGCGTTTGGGCTACTGGATATATAAATGATTTAAACCTATTAGAAAGTGTTCAGAGTAGATAGACAAGGAATATTGATGGTATGGCTGATTTTACTTATGCTGAAAGGTTACAGAGACTTAACTTATACTATGTTAAAGGGCATCTAATTAGACCAGATCTAATAAAATGTTGGAAAATATTTCATGGTGAGTGTGCATTGTCTCGTAATAAAATTTTGTTTGCTGGAATGTGTGCTGATGTGGGTTCCCTCACTCTCACTGCTGAGTCTCCTTTGATCTGCTAATGGGTCTGTGGGGAGACAACTAGGTAAGTAGGTAATCTATAGGTCCTCTAAAAATGATTTGGAATCTTTAAGTCCCAATTCCTTCCTCAAATCTTATGGCTTCGGAAGTCTTTTGTTCCAGGTAAACGACAAACTACTTTGGAAGTTTGCCTCCCCCCCCCCTCCTCCCTCCACCAAAAGAAAACTACTCTAACAACTCAAAATGAAACTCTTAAAGCTTTCACAGCGCTTTAAGATGAAAGTTATCTTATGAGTCCTAGAGAAACCAGCAGAAATCTTACCAATCTGACTGGACCAATAGAATAGGAGTAGATCAAGTAGTTCTTGTTAAAATGCCAAATAAACCCAGACCATTTGGATGTTAGGAAGATTATCGGAAATAATATTAGGTTATGACAACAAAATCAGACGTGTCAAATTCAAAAGAGGTGATGAACGAATATGTCATTATTCCATTTGTCATATTTATCCATTAGAATTGTCTATTTTTTCATCCTACAAAATAGAAAAAATGAAACTAATCAAAATAAAGAACAGTTTGATTTGTCTAGTTTAAACAGTAAAGCATCCAGTATTGGATTTGGATCAAACTCACATGATCAACAAGATCCTACCTAAAATGAAATAAATTTTAAAATCAAAATTTAGCAATTGACCAAAATGGCCAAGTTCAAAGTTCAAAGCAAAATGCAGTAAGACCTAAAAGGAAGGCAGCAACTAGATGTAGGCAAATGCTAGGAGACAACTTATCAAACATCTAAACTCTTTTATAAGAATTCAAATCAAAATTTAAAATAAATCAGAAATCTAAGTTCAAATTAAATCAAATATATTCTTATTTATTTTCAAATATTTATCTATTAAAAATTTAATTTCAAATTGTACTTTTCTCTCAAATTAAATATAGTTTCAATAAAGGAATTTATTGCAACTCTCTGATGGGAGGATATATATATATGTATATATATATATATATATATATATATATATATATATATATATATATATATATATATATATATATATATATATATATATATATGAAAATTAATGCAATATCGCAAGAAAAGATTAGGAATTAAACCACATTCTCCGAAGACAATTTAATTCAGAACAGTTTCGGTGTATCTCAGACCCTTTTTCAACTGACACTGGGTAGAAAAATTTAAGAGAAGTGCATATAAGCATAACACAAGATCCCCTCTTTTTTCCTCCAATCCCCTACTTGTGGCTAATCTGGGGGTGGGTTAGGCCTAAACATATTGAGGGGCTGACATTTTACTATTTTGCTTTCTTATTGCAGGATTAAAAGAAAATTGACCCTCAGATTTCGTTGACCGCCTCAACCACTTGCAATTACCGAATGGAAAACTTGTGAGCTTTGATGTAAACTCTTTGTTTACCAAAGTTCCGGTTGACCAAACCATGGGCCTTCTGCGGGAAATCATGCCTAGACTTAATTTGAATCTTCCCATTTCTACGAGTAAATTTATCAATTTAGTTGAATTATGTCTCTCTGTCAATGTGTTTCGAGTAAATAATGAGTTTTATAGACAAATATTTGGCCTTAGCATGGGAAATAGTTTATCTCCGATATTGGCATGTCTCTTCATGGAATATTTTGAGACTGAACTCCTTCCCACAATTTCTCCCCCTAACTTTATATGGTTAAGGTACATTGACGATGCATTTTCTGTATGGCCTAATGGCCATGATTTTGATACCTTTTTTAATAATTTGAATAATTTGCATGTCTCCATCAAATTTAAATATGAATGGTAATATGATAATAGATTACCCTTTTTAGATGTCCTCATTAATAAAGATCACCATGAATTAAAACTTGATGTGTATAGGAAACCAACCCACTCGAATGCCTATATACATTATTTTTCATTTCACGATAATACTGTTAAAAAATCGGTAATTTCTAACCTTTTCCTTAGAGCATACAAAATATGTCATCCTTCCTATTTAGATGAAGAAATTGTCATTATCAGGACCATTTTTTCTAATTTGTATTACCCAGATTGGTTTATATCGTCTGCCCATTTTGCAGCTAGGAAAACATTCTATGGTAATAAGCCTTCTCGCACTAACGACTTCAACAAATGTATAACATTGCCATTTAATAATAAATTAAATAGTTTAAAGGACATATTTGGAAAAGCGGGTATTAATCTAGCCTTCAAGTATAATAATTCCTTAAACCAACTGATGATGGCCAGGCAACCCAAAGAACATCATAACATAGGAGTATATGCAATACCATGCAACGATTGCCATAAAGTTTATATAGGGAAAACGGGGAGAAATCTAGACAAGAGATTGTACGAACACAAAAGAGATATTAGAGTGGGCAACGAAAGCAGTGGAATATTTTGCCATGTTAGAGACAAGAATCATACGATCGATTTCAATGGAAGTAAAATGGTATTTAAATCGGCTAACTATGTTAAGAGAAGAATCGTAGAATCGAGCTTGATATCGTCAGTTCCTAATTTAAATCTTCTGAGGGTCAATTTTCTTTTAATCCTGTAATAAGAAAGCAAATAAATAAAATAGTAAAATGTCAGCCCTTCAATATGTTTAGGCCTAACCCCCCCCCCCCAGATTAGCCACAAGTAGGGGATTGGGGGAAAAAAGAGGGGATCTTGTGTTATGCTTATATGCACTTCTCTTAAATTTTTCTACCCAGTGTCAGTTGAAAAAGGGTGTGAGATACACCGAAACTGTTCTGAATTAAATTGTCTTCGGAGAATGTGGTTTAATTCTTCATATATATATATATATATATATATATATATATATATATATATATATATATATATATATATATATATATTAACCATATTATAAACCATATTATGGTGAAAAAATATTGGGTTGGCAACACTGTTGACAGCTCACAATTTTAAATTCATAAATTTCCTTCAATTTTAATTTCACTCATACATATATTCAAAGGGTCGTATATCATATGATATAGTTCAAATATCAGATTTAAAGTTGGGTGTTTCTTTTTTTATTTATTAAGGAGCCAAGACAAAATAATTTGTGCATCTATTAATATTTTTATGTTTCCAAGTTTGGAACCTGTTAAGCCATTTAGAACTGAATTGAGACATTTCATGGCTAAAAATACAGCCAATAATTCCAAAGTTGGAAGAAATTGGGTTTTAAGAGGTGCGACTTTAAACTTAGCATATATCAAGTTAACTGATTTTCTCACAGCATAAACAGCAAAACTACAGAAGGAAGTGGAATCATCACTTCCTGGGAGTTTGGGTGCCTTGAAAAAGAGGCCGCTTGACTCGGATGACCTATGATGAGCCCTTGTGGCTTTTGTCATCCGTTATATTATATTTTGGGGGACTTTGATTTTGTCTTCCCCTGGTGATGGTGCTTTTTGTGGGTGGGTTTTGACGGAGGCGGATGACCTTTGATAGGCCCTTGTGGCTTTTGTCATCCGTGTAATTATGTTATGTTATGTTTATGTTAAAAGATGAAAAGAGAATTAAATTCATCAAAAGGCAAAAATGTACATATGTCAACTTCAATTTCTTTGGGATCATTCGAATCTTTTCTCAATTGATTCCATGATTTTTTAACCTCCATTGGAACTTCTTCATCCCATTTAAGACCCAACTGCCACAATTGTCTAATTAACAACCTAGAACATAGATATAGAACAGATTTGATTGAATCAGGGGAATAGTTTCAATTATTTCATAACCATATTTTCATGCTCTCAATAGAAGGAAGGGAGAAAGGATGCTTGTTGTAAAATTTAAAATTGTAATAATTATATCAAGATCATATTGGTGGCATTGTGTTTAGGGCACTTGTGGTTAGGCGAATGCCCTGGAAATGAATCCAATCCACATCAACAAGATATGTGGAGGCCTTTATTATTATCAAGGAATTATCCATAATCTAGTTTTGAAAGTAGGTATGAGTGTTTTGTATATCATGGCAATATAAGAAAAGATGGAGACCTAAAAAAGCTAATAAAGTTCTATAAGTTAGGTCCTGCTCCCATCTCCTAGTACAGTCCCACCTAGCACCCTCATTCATTTATCTACCCAATCTATTCTTAAAACTCTGCAGGTAAGATGCTTCTAACATGCGACTAGAGACCCTATTCCATTCACATACCATTTATTTTTTAAACCAATTTCTAAAAATCTCTTCACTAAACCTAAACTTTTCCAGCTTAAATCGATTGTAATGTCCTATCCTGTTCAGTAAAAATAAGAATCTTACCTATGTTTTCCCTATTATAACCTTTTACCCACTTGAAGACCTATTTTCAAGTGCTTCTCGAAACTCTTTTTCCTTTCAAATATATGAAGATTGTCTCTTGTCTTTTACCATAAGGTAAGATCCTCAAACCATGAATCATCACCTTAGTCCTCTCTTTTTACACAATCTAAAGCAATACGATACCTATCATATAATATGGTGAGCAAAATTTACTTCATAGTAAAGATAAGGCCTAACTATTGTCAGGTAGATTTAGAATGACATGACATCAGCAAACCTGCTACGTGGACTCCCAATAAACCCCATCACCCCCATTAACTACATTTCATTTTGTCCCTCATGCACTGATTTATAGGCCAGAGGTCTGAATGTACCAGGTACCCAAGTCTCTTTCGCAGTCTGACCTTCCTAAAACTCTCTCATTCATTTTATAATTATTCACTGGATTATATCTACCTAAAGTAATACACAAATCTTGCGCATGTTAAATTCCAATTCTTGAGAAGATAATTAAGAAGCGAATATCTGACCATCTAGGGAGTGGTAGATTAATAAATGATGCTCAGCATGTGTTTAGAAGAAGTAGATTGTGTTTAACAAATTGACTGTATTTATGGATTATATAACTATAAAATTAGATAAGGAGAGAATACTGATATAATTTACTTAGATTTTAGCAAAGGCTTTGATAAGGTTACATATAGGAGACTAACTCACAAATTAAAAATGCATGGGATATGTGGGAAACTTTTGAATTGGACAGCTGAAAGACAGCAAAAAGAGAGTGGTACTGAATGGGGTGAGGTCAACGTGGAAGGACGTTATTAGTGGTGTACCTCAGGGATTAGTTTTAGGCCCATTATTATTATATTTTATATAAATGATCTTGGTGAGCTTGTAAATTGCAAAGTTTTAATTTTGGCTGATGGCACTAAATTGACAGCTGAAGTCAAAGAAGTTGAGGGTAGCTTTAAAGTGCAGTAAATTAAATATGTTATTAGCTTGGGCTCAAAAGTGCCAAATGACTAATAACCTTAAAAAGTGTAGTTAGTAACATGAGAAGGGATAATAGTGAATTTAGATATGAAATCAATGGTCATTGGTTGATTTCAGATGAGGATGAGAAGGAGTTAGGCGTAGTAGTAGATAGGTCACTGAAATTTACCAGTATTACAGTGCTTCGAGTACGGGCATGGTACTGCAAACTGCCGGTGAAGGATCAGTTGCTGCACCTGTAGTGGCTCTCTGAAGCCGGTGACTGCATGAGGGGTGCCAGATGTATTTTTTTGTAGTGAACATTAGCCTACATCCAGGCACTGTGTCGCCCATAAAGAGGCAGAAGCCATTCAAAGGCTTATGCAAAAGAAACAAAGAGCAACCTTCGAACTAAAACAAAGGCTGGGGCGGATCAATCCAGGATCCCATCACCCCAAACAAAAGACATCAACCACTGCAACCCTGAGGAGAGCAGGACACTTTACTCCAACAGCTAGCCATGATACCCACCTCTGAACCTCTCCTCTTTTTTTCTTCTTTTTTTTTTGAGCCAATCTGGCGACTGCCTAATAGGGCAGAAGTAGCCTTACTCACATCACAGCTTACTACTAAGCTATATTAAAAAAACAAATAACTATACAATTAACAAATAACAACCATTAAAATGTAAATCTAAAAAAACAAAAAACAAAAGAAAACAAAGAAAAAACGTAACAAGAAGGAAGTAGGCCCGCCTGCTCTCAGCGCAGGAACATGCGACTCAAAACAAACAGTCATATAAAGTGAGGAGGCCAGCCAAAAAGTTGCATCCACAAGTCAGTGTGCACGAATACGCTCCTAGAACAAGGGCCAAGAGGTTGCCACCCCGCTCTTCCCGGTCCCCTGAATGGTAACGTGCGCGAAGATCACTCAGACTGGGACATTCAATATGAATGTGCTGAACAGTCTGGGGGACAACGAAGTCTTCACAATAAGGTGCAGGCAAGCGATCCATCAAATTGAGGTGCGTCCCGCGAGTAGGCCCAATTCGAAGACGACATAAAGCAACCTGAAGCTGTCGATGCATTAGGAAATAGGAATAGTCGCGGCTCAATGGCACGCAACTTTAAGATCCCCTCGACCGTGTCCCATCTTCTTTTCAAAGCAACAAGGTGAGCTGCCCGTATTCCTGCCATATAATCGGTGAGAGGAAGAACGAAACGCTACCCTGGTCGCGAAGTCCTTGCGGCCTCCTTAGCGTCCTCCCTGGCGTGCTTAATCCCCGCAATTCCTACATGTCTAGGAACACGCCAGAGATAATTTTGACATCCACTCGGCTCGCCAAATCCGTGGGGTCACGTATATCGCTACCCAATGGCTACGCAGATTCCAATGCCCCGAGAGCATTCAGGAAAAGCATTATATATCACAATCCGGTCTCTGAACCCAGCACGTCACGTTATCTCAGGTACCAAGCGTAGTATTGCACCAAGTTCGCCCATGGAGTCAGACGCAGCCCCTGGAAGATCCTTGCTCATATCAAACAGAGAGGATAAGGTGTGGAAACCGACTTCCTCTTAGGACTTGTACCCATCCCGATTCGTAAACACTCGCACGGTTCCAGCGTAACACGACATGTGCTCCAAAAAGGCGAACGGTATACTCACGGCGCTGTAGAAGCTTTCAGAGCAGAGGCATGGCGACAAATAGTCAAAGGTGGTACACTCCAGGGTGGCGTCCTGTGCAGAACCAGTGGAACCACTTGCCCGAGAGATATTCCTAGCTCTCGAAAGAATACTAACCCTAAACCAAAAGTGCTTAGGGTATGACTACTCTATCTAGACGGCATGGGCACCATCGAGATCAGCTGCGGATGCAGTGAGAGCTGTTTGCGACTGAGAGAGGCGCTGGGCTCGTGCTTGCATGCGAATAATGCACGGCGCAGAACGAGTGGAATATCACTAGCACTAACAAGTAGGTTCTCAATGGGGGAAGTGTGGAAGGCACCGGTACAGAGGGGCTTCGAAGGAACAAATGTTCAATGAAAAAGTAAGGCAGTATCCCTCTGCATCGAAATTTTATGCTTCAGGGTCCATCTTTTGAAGGATCCACCGTCTCCGAACAACCAGCCTACCACAGAGTGTGGGCGAAGAAGCCCAAGCTCCTTAAGTGCTGTCAAACTTTCAGGGGGAAGATTTAGGAACTCCGGAAGATGGCCTCAGGATCAAATTCAAGGGTGTGGCCTCTTGTGAGTCTAACGACTCACTTGATGCGTGTGGCCGTTTTGCATTAGGAGAAACGGTCACGCTGGGGGAATGAGAGAGAACCCTGGTTTTAGCCTTGCCTGAGTGTGAAATCTTTATGCCACCAGTTCTACCAGGGAAGCGCCCGGTGTGGGTAGAATTCGCAGAATACTTTGGAAATGTCGCGGGAACGAGCTTGCTCGTAGGCCTGGATGGGCCAGGAGAAGAGGGTGTCTTTCTTACCATTGCGGCATGTGACGCCCCAGGCATAGCCGGGCGCGCAAGGGCCAAGTACTTAGCCCCTAGAAATGAAAGACGATCCTGGACCTAAACGGCCAGGATTTCTTTCTCAAAGAAATACGCAAAACGTTGCTTCGAGGAAGCGGGTTGCGTCTCTCAGCAGCTGATTTCAACCGTGCCCATACCGCCGAGAGACGCCAGTCATACCTTAAGCACTTCGGGTTTAGGGCTAGGAAACTCATTTGAGTGCTAGGTATAGCTCTCGGGCCGGTGGCGCCTCTGGTTCTGCCCAGAACGCCACCCTGGAGGGTACCACATTTGGTTATTTGTCGCCACACCTCTGCTCCAAAAGCTTCTCCAGCGCCGGAAGTATTGAGTTCGATCTTTTTGGAGCACACTCGGTGTCAGGCTGGAACCCTGCAAGTTTATATGGATGGCTCCAAGTCCCAAGAGGGGGTCGGTTTCCATGTCGTATCCCTCTGTTTGAAACGCGGGGCTCTTCCAGGCGCTGCGTCTGTCTTCACGGCTGAATTGGTTGCAATACACCGCTCCGTACGGGAGATAACCGACGTGCTCTGTCCCGCAACCGAATTGTGATTTCTAGCGACTCACAAAGCGCCCTGAGTTCTCTCAGTGGATTGGAAGCTCCGCATCTCTTGGTTCGCGATATCCCTGACCCCGTGGTTTGGCGAGTCAGGCGAATATCGAGATTATCTTCTGCTAGGTTCCTGGACATGTAGGAGTTGCGGAGAACGAGCTCGCCGATGATGGCAGCAAACAGTCCTCGATGACTGGACAAACAGACTAGTGTTTCAAACTTCCTCACACCAATTACATGGCAGTAATACTGGCAGCTATCCGGGCTGCTTTGCAAAGAAGATTTCAGACAGTCAAAGGGCAGTTGAGATTGCGTGCCATTGTGCCGCGACAGGTCTCATAGACCTACCCCCGAATGTTCCGACGGCTTCAGTTTGCTTTCTTTTGTTTCCGAATTGGACACACTCGCAAGATGCATCGCCATTTGATGAAGCGCTCGCCTGCGCCCTAATTTGAAGACTGCGTTGTTCCCCACACTGTTCGGCACATTCTTGTTGATCGCCCAATCTAGCCAATCTTCGCGCACGTTACCTGTCCTGGTCATGAGACGAGCTGGGTCGCTTGTCCCTTGTACTCTGGACGAGTTCGTGGTCACTGACTTGTTGACTTTATGACTTTTTTGAGGAGTCGGGCCTACCCCTGACGCCGGAGCGCGCCTCCTTCTTGCTTTGTTTTTGATATTTTTTATCCCTTGTCCTTTATAGCCTTGTTATTTCCATAATGTTTTTCCTTTTTGTTATTTTGTTACTTGTTTCTTAATATACCCTAATAGGGGTCTGTGCCGTGTATGGCGATTTATGCCCAAGTAGGCAGTCGCCAGATAGGCTAAAAAACAAAAACAAAAACCCCCCGACACATTCTTGCTGAATGCCCCCGTCTAGGTTATCTCTCCGCACATTACCTGTTCAGGTATCGGGATTAGTGAGGTCGTTACCGATGCTCCCTTGTACTCGGGAGGGTTCGTGCACACTGACTTGTGGACTTTTCAACTTTTTGTAGAAGGCTAGCCTCCTCCACTTTATTTGACCTTTTTTGTACATTTCCTTTTGTAGGTCGTTTGTTCCTGCCTCTGGGGAAGTGTGCCTACCCCCTGGCGCCGGAGCACGCCTCCTTTTCGCCTTTTTGCTTTTTCTCATTAATTTATTTTGCCTTTGTCTTTTTTTATCGTTGTTATGTGTTATTTGATATTATTATTTGCTTTTTAATATAGCCCAATAGTAGGCTATTGTCTACAGCGAGGCAGGCAGTTACCAGATGGTCTACCACAATTGATTAAAAAAAAATCGACGTACCAATTAGTGACAGAGAGTTTTCAATTTGCAGTTGGTACATCGCTTAATCAAATGGTGAATGGGCTCCCCAGTCAGTGGCATTTTTCTCCAGCAAGTGTAGCGGTCTACACCCCTACAAATATATATATTTAATTCTTGGGTGTTATTTATCATATATATATATATATATATGATAAATAACACCTACAAGGAAAATGGAAAAACAATTCCGAGCGCTTTCGTCTTTATTCTAAAAGACCTCTTCATAGAATAACGGAGGTCAGGACAGAGAATTTCTTACATAGTAAGGAGGGGGGGGTTAAAACGGCTACCTACATCAAAACCCTAACTAGGGGGTACAAATTCTTTAAACACTTTAATTTGTGATTTAATATAATTAGATATGATAGGATCTAGGCTAAACAATCCAGGGCTAATTTGGGAAAGTATTAATAGAGATACACTCCAAAATATTTCTTGAAATGTAGTTTGTACATTTAATAATAGGTTTAGCCCTATTCCAATTAATAGTATGATCCTGACTATAGATATGTAAAAATAATGCAGATTGTTGACAAAAATTACGAACATTAGTTTGGTGCTGTTTAACTCTAACATTCAATTCTTTACCTGTCTGTCCATAATAGCATTTTTCACAACTATCGCAACCAATATGTCGTAGAATGGACTCTCGACGATATACCATATATGTTTATTCGTTGAGGGAACTATTCAATTATATTTAGAGTGCGTGGTTATCTGGTCAACCGATGTTATTTATCTTCAATATGCTTAAGAAGTGGAACTGAGCTCAAGGATAATAATATAGCTATCATTAATAAAATAGAGTTTTATTAATAAAACTTTCAACCACACAGAAAACGGAAAATATTGACATAAACAGAAAATGGAAAGGGTCGTGGGAAATCTAGCTAATCCAAGGATTAAGATTTGGAAGAGATTTAAAAAGGTAAAACAAATAAAAATTAAAGGGATGGGATGGTTCGCTAAACCATTTAAAGCACAGGATAGGGTTGACAAAAAGGTTAAATATTCAAAGGTAATGTTCAGCTTACGTAATTACCAGTTGTTGTGCACAGGAAGGCGACGCGAAGGAATCTTCGGTCCGCTGGCGAGTTCCAGCTGAAGGAGGAGGGGGGATTAAATGATCCTGACGTGACGTCTTGGGAATAAGAACTATTTCTTGGCGAACGGGTTTGCAGAACAATGGCTGTTCTACGTTGTTCTCTTCTAAACAACAGGGGGGGGGGGGGGGGGGGGGTGAGAACCGTCTCTTGTCTACGGGCTCAAAGAACAATGGCTGTTCTAACGTTGTTCTCTTTCTGAACAACAGGGAAAGTGAGAACCGTCTCTTGTCTACGGGCTCAAAGAACAATGGCTGTTCTAACGTTGTTCTCTTTCCCTCTTCTGGACAATGATGGTGGATCTCGAGGTAGAGGGCCCTTGGTGCACAAGTTGAGACCGGATCGGCGGGATGTCTAGGGAAGATAATCTGGATCTCGAATCTCCTCTTAGTGGTAAAGTTTCCGTATAAATAGTCGAGCCATCCCCTTGGCGTAGGGGACAATGGAGTGGGGCTTCGAGGGAATGCACAGCCGCGCCATGAGAACAATACCTTATCTGCCCATAAGCCTAACTCAATCTGGCGAGGTCGGCGCATGGGGCGAAACAGGGGGGGGATGATAAACCTCCTTGTTTAAACATTGACTCAGGTGGCTGCGATGAGGCGCCCAGCTTCAAGCGAAGATGCACGTGGGTAGCATCGTGGTTTTAAATAACATGTGATAGCTGTTGAAATTAAGCGGCCTTAAACCGTTCTATCACACAATAGAATATACAATGCCTGGTTTAGGTGGGGCATTTTTAACGAGAAGGCGATGGATAGTGTTTTCATATTTAAAAATAACATTTATGTTCAAAGATTTTAGTAAATGAGGTAATTTAATGAAACTTTGGTTAAAATGTAAAACTAATACATTCTTGGCATGAAATTTAGGTTGATAAAATGAACGCTTAGTAGAATTATAACAATTTTTAAGTACGTAGAAAGGGTAACACAAATTTAAACCTATATTATATATCCCATCAACCTCTTTCTTCAAATATTCCGGTGAAATAGTTCTCAGGGCACATAGAAACATGGAAGAGAAAACACTTTTTCTTGATACTAATATGGTGATCGGAATAGAAATGGATGTATGAGCCAATGGCTGTAGATTTTCTATAAATTTCATATTTGAAACCTTGGTCTGTTCGGTGGATCAAAATATCTAAGAAAGGGATGGTGTTGTCGTTTTTATTTTCTAAAGTAAATTTACTTGAGGAGACTAACGTGTTGATTTTTTCAAGAAAAGTATTGATATTAAGATCATTAAGCCACAAACAAAGAATGTCATCAACATAACGCATCCATAAAATAGGGGTTATGTTGGTCTGGGGAAGTAGTTTTCATTAAAAAACTTCATATATAGATTGGTCAGTACCGGGGACAAACAATTGCCCATACCCATTCCAAAGATTTGACGGTAATATTTCCCGTCAAATGTGAATTTACAGTTGTTAATACAGAGGGAAATAAGTTTAATAATAGTGAAAGCCGGTATAGAGAGAACAACATTAACAAGGTACTCTTCGAGGAAATTTAGGAGATCAGGTACGGGAACTTTTGTAAAGAGGGAACATACATCGAAACTAACCAAGCTAAAATTATCAGGGTAAGGAAGATCATTAAGTTTCCTAATGAGTCGAGATTATTAACGATGTGGGAACTAGAAACGGTCCCCACCAAAGGACTTAGGAGAGAAGCTAACCATTTAGATAGGGTATATGGAACACACCCAACCGACCTAATAATGGGACGGATAGGATTTTCCGGCTTATGGGTTTTAATGAGACCATAAAGGTAGGGAAGGGAGGCATTCGAGGATTTAAACTTATTAATGCGGTCAGGATGACCTTTAATCAGAGAGCGAAGGGTTGAATGAAATTCTCTGTTTACCTGGTCAATAGGATTCTTTCTAAGGTTTTCATATGTAGACGTATCAGAAAGAAGGTTATTCATTTTATCTACATATGAAGATTTGTCGATAAGAACGGAGGCAGCAGATTTATATGGGGGGGGGGGCTTTCTTATATTTGGTTTTGTTTATTTCTTGACTAAAGTCGCCCCTCGAAACATTGTCTACTAGTAATCTGACTCATAGTATTCTTTCTTCCTTGATGAATCTTCCATTTATCTTGCATTTATCTGGCTCGATATTCTCGTTGGCTGAGGTTCTTTCTTCTTTAAGTTGACTGGGTTAATTCTTGATCTTCTTTTCTTGATGCATCTTCCTTTTTAACGACGATGTGATGATTCCTTCCAATTCTGATGACGTGATGACTTCTTCTGCTTCATTATGACGTGATGATTTCTTGAGACGAGTTAGCCCTTGAAGTCGTTTTCTTTCCGTTATCCTTAACAGTGATTTTCTCTTGATTTGATTTCTTGAGTTGTCCTTAAAGCGTTTTTCGTGGTCTCCGTTTTCTTCGAGAATTTTCTTTGTAAAAATTGTGGACTTTGGGGTTCGATCTTGGGTCTTTTGAATCCCGAGGCTAGCACTCTACCATTAAGCTACGGCGAAGTCCGTCCTGACTTGGTAATTTAATGGGCTATTTATATTCTCTTTTGAAAGGAAGTTTTTTTCTCTTATACATCTTCGCACCCCTACAGATTTACACACATATATATATATTTTTGTTATTCCTAAGAGAACGTATTACTTTATTAAATCTAAGGGGATAATTATTTTGTACATCGCTTAAGCATTTATACACATAACCTTTAGCAATTAAAATTTCTTTACGGGGCAGATCACTTGCTTTTTCTAATTGTGCAAAAACGTTAGCAATATTAACACAATTTGGGGTGGATAGGATAGAAAATTTTATTCCATACTCTAATGCGTTAAACGTATCGGCATCAAACACTTGACTTGAAAGGTTGATCACGGGGTTAGAGGAATTCTTTTTTTTGACCATTCACTGTTTCTAATAAGGCGTTGTAACTTGGCGGAGTGTCTATTTTTTTCCTTAAGGCAATTTATCCTTAACTTGTAAAAAATTCCATCACGTAAGGGATTCATAATTGTTTATTTAATAATGTTCTAAACTAGGGTCCATTAAATTTTGTTTTTTTAATACCTCCTTAGATTTCTCCAAAAAATAAATGTTATATTCGTATTCAGCACTCAAAACTGCATTATTGGTGAAAATTCGGTACAAAACATCTGCCTGACGCCAAACAGAAAAGATCCGAATCCTGAATTAATGCTTGATTCTTTTGTCTCATTTACAGACCCATTCAACTCCCTTAAAATCCAAATACTATCTATTAATTTAGCCAATCTAATTATCAATCATAAATTGTTATACTCAATTTACCAATTAATATTTACCAACCAATTTACCAATTAATATTTGCCAATCAATTTACGAATCTATTTACCAATTACCAATTATCAATCATCATTTGTTATATTCTAATTACCAAACTATATTTATCAATTGTAAATCCATTCCAGTTAACTCATTCAAATTTAACTCACGCGTAATTCTCCATACAATCATAAACTGTTACTGTATAAATTCCCCCTTAAATAATCTAATTGTTTATTCAATAATATATATTTTCTTAACTCTTTGTTTTTAATTTACGTTTTCCCAACGTCACCCAGATTAGGCCTAAGGAATTCGTCTGTAAAATTTAGACTCACGTTAGCATTCAACAATTCATTCCTTTGAATAACGAAATATAGGTTTGTCGTAGAATGGACTCTCGACGATATACCATATATAACTATTCGTTGAGGGAACTTATTTAATTATCTTTATTTAGAGTGCGTGGATGTCTGGCTGGCCGATATTATGTATCTTCGATATGCTTAAGAAGTGGAACTGAGCTCAAGGATAATAATATTGCTATCATTAATAAAATAGAGTTTTATTAATAAAAACTATCAACAACACACAAAACGGAAAATATTGACATAAACAGAGAATTGGAAAGGGTCGTGAGAAATCTAACTACTAATCCGAGGATTAAGAGATTTTAAAAGGTAAAACAAATATCAGGTTAAAGAGATGGGATGGTTCGCTAAACCATTTAAAGCACAGGATAGAATTGACAAAAGGGTTAAATGCTCAAAGGTAACGTTCGGCTTACGTAATTTATACTTGTTGTGCAGAGGAAGGCTACGTGATGGAATTTCGGTCCGCTGGCGAGTTCCAGCCGAAGGGGGGGGGAACTAAATGATCCTGACGTGGCGTCTTGGGAATGAGAACCGTTTCTTGATGAACGGCTTGACGAACAATGGCTGTTCTACGTTGTTCTCTTCTGAACAACAGGGGGGGGGGGGGTGAGAACCATCTCTTGTCTACGGGCTCAAGAACAATGGCTGTTCTAATGTTGTTCTCTTCTGAAAAACAAGGGGGAAGGGTGAGAACCGTTTCTTGGCGAACGGGCTCAAGAACAATGGCTTTTCTAATGTTGTTCTCTTCTGAACAACAAGAGGGAAGGGTGAGAACCGTTTCTTGGCGAACGGCCTCAAACGAACAATGGCTGTTCTACGTTGTTCTCTTCTGAACAACATGGGAAGGGTGAGAACCGTTTCTTGGCGAACGGGCTCAAACGAACAATGGCTGTTCTACGTTGTTCTCTTCTGAACAACTGGGGAGGGGGGGGGGTGAGAACCGTTTCTTGTCAATGGGCTCAAACGAACAATGGCTGTTCTAACGTTGTTCTCTTTCTGAACAAACGGGGAAGCCTTGTTGGACTCGGCGTCACGAAGGCTCAAACCTTGGCACTCAAGGGATATGTTCCTTCTTCTGGACAAGTGATGGTGAATCTCGAGGTCGAGGTCCCTTGGCGCACAAAATGAGAGAGGGTCGTAGTGATGTTTCGCGACGAAAATCTGGATCTCCAATCTGATCTTAGTGATAAAGTTTCCATCTAAATAGTCGAGACATCTCCTTGGCGTGGGGGACAATGGAGTGGGAGCTTCGAGGGAATGCACAGCCGAGCCTGAGAACAAGCCTTATCTGCCCATAAGCCTAAATCAATCTGGCGTTTCCGGCGGATGGGGCGATCGGGGGGAGGGGGGTGATAAACCTCCTTGTTTAAACATTGACTCAGGTGGCTGCGATAAGGCGCCCAGCTTCAAGCGAAGATGCACGTGGGTAGCATCGTGGTTTTAAATAACATGTGATAGTGGTTGAAATTACGCTGCCTCAACCCGTTCTATCACAAGGTTTTTTATGTTTATTGTGATCTAAGAGCTATCTGGGATATTACCGCAATATTAATTACAAACCCATACAAGTTTAGCAAAACACAGCAAGCATACTCTACTTATGACAAGGAATTCCAGCTGCGTATCTTGCTGTTATCCACTTGAGACACATGATCGAATGTCGAAAAGTGACCTTATGTACGGACCACAAACCATTATTTTCTGCTTTTTCTTCGCCATTACTTGCAAATACCGACCTAAAAACAATTTTACTGGACGGTGTTTTTAGAATATGTCAATGGCATAGCGTATGTACGTGGTGAAGACAATGTAATTGCTGATTGCCTATCTCAGAATGTCAATTCAGTTCAAGTAGACTCGTTTGATCTTCGTTCTTTGGCAACAGCACAGGATCAACATGAAGTGAAATCGTTTCAATTCTGATTAAAATAATTTCCTTTTCCCAGGAATACTGAACTTTGGTGTCAAATCACATCAAAATACCAACGATCGTTTGTTTCTTTAGCCTGCGAAATGTCCATTTTCAAACGCCTACATAATATTTCCCTTCCAGGGATTAAAGTGTCACTTCAATTAGTAAAATCGAGGTATTTCTAGCCTAATATGGAAAGAGACATACGTTGCTGGACGCAATAATGCCTCTCTTGTCAAACAGCTAAAGTTAATTGCTATACCAAGTCACCAATCTTGACATTAGTATGCCCACTTCAAGATTTGAAACGGTTCACATCAGCATTGTTGGTCCGCTACCGCCGTGCACACTGCCTGGGCAATCCTAACCATCTCATAACCGTTACCTGCTCTCATAAATAGACAGAGCTACACGATAGATTGAAACGTTACCGATTCCAGAAATCAGTACTGCAACGGTTGCTTTAGCTTTCTTACATGGTTGGATCTCCAGGTTTAGAGTTCCTTTATATGTAATAACTGACAAAGGAACCCAATTTGAATACGATATTTTAAAGGAGATATCAGCCCTCGCTGGTTTTCATACCCTGCGAACCACGCCGTACCGACCTACGACAAACGGGATAGTGGAAAAGTCACATATAACATTAAAGAACTCTATAATGGCTCATCGACAAGGATTGTAAATTGCTCTATCAGTTATTCTTGTGGGCATCCAATCCCTGCCTAATGATACGGGGTTTTCACGGTTTACTGCAGTCACAAGGACAACCCTTCTTTAACCACAAACCCTTTCATAGTCATCTTCGAAAGCTCACTCAAAATTCATCAATGAATTAGCAAAAATCATGTCGCAAATTGATTTTACACAAACCTCTGAAGGACATCTTCCCTCGGTACCGAAATCTTTCGTACTCAAGGAATTAAGTAATGCCACGCATGTGTGAGTCCGTGTTGATCACGTTCGAAAACCCTTAGAAGCGAGGTATGCAGGGTAAAACTGGCAAAATTCCCAAAAGGTATATTTAATAACAGAGAGGAAAATTATTCGCAACCAACAATATTCAAATGATTGAAAATAAACATGTAATCTTAAATACTCCGGAAAAAAATGAAGGATGATTAACAGAGAGTGGTGAGAATAATCACAGTGTAGTGTTTCACCCCTACAAGTTTGTATATAAATTTCCCCCAAAACAATATATATATATATATATATATATATATATATATATATATATATATATATATATATATATATATATATATATATATATATATATATATATATAGTTAAATATATAGTTATATCAAGAATGTATCAACTGGCAACATTTCCTTTCGCCATGCGCACGAAAATCCAGGCATCATCCCATTTGATTTATGCTCCCGCATTAACAACGTTGGTAAAAATTTAAGTAAAATTCTTAGTTGGGTTTTCCCCTTTTTGTCAAACTTAAATTAATTCTTTTTATTTTGCCAATTCCAGAACCCCAAAATTCACGTTAACCATTATTATAGACATTTCGCTCACCCCAGAGCTAATTATCATAGAACTTTCGCTTACCCTAGAACTAATTTATCTCACGCTATATATATATATATATATATATATATATATATATATATATATATATATATATATATATATATATATATATATATATATATATATATTATAAATTTCGCCTTATTTTCAATATATTGTAATCGGCATATCATCCCTAATTTATTTATATATCGTATAGTTTCAATTATGAATCGCAATCTTCTATTTAATAATTGTACTCACAAACCATCACAATATTCAAGTCCCCCATTATGTGCATTTTCTAATCATTGATGAATGACGTTTCCTGTTTTCAAAACACCATAATTGTCGTACTGCGAGGATTCTTATATTACCTCAATTAAGATATTAAAATATTGGATTTCAACGCACAGCCCCGGAATGATGATAGTCGGGGAGTTACAGAACGGATGTCAAACGCCCCGCCTGCCCTTGTTCGCGACAGTCTCTGGCCTCTATCGAGTGTCACTGCCAATCATTTGGCCTGCACTCTCAGCCACAAGGCACAGTGACACGTTCTGGGTGCCGGGTAAGGACACCTCACCGACTGGTATCAGTCCGGGGCTGTGCGTCGCTAGGCTCTCTTCTTGCTCCTGCCGAGGTCTCCTGCAACAAGTCTCCTATGTGGTACCTTATCAAATGCTTTACTAAAATCTAAGTAAATTATATCTTCATTCTCTCCCTTATCTACTTGATCTGTTACAAACTCTAGAAAGTCTAGTAAATTAGTCAAACATGATCTACCTGACCTAAACCCATGCTGAGCATCGCTGATTAACCCCTCTCTCTCTAGATGTTGGCAAATCCCTTTTTTAACTATTTTCTCAAGAATTTTACAGACTACAGGAGTTAGGCTAACAGGTCTAAAGCTATTTGGATCCTATTTACTACCCTTCTTGAAAATGGGGACTACATTCGCTCTCTTCCAATCATCCGGTATTTCTCCATATTCCAGTGACCTAGTATATAACTTCTCCAGAGCTATTGAGATACTTTCTACGCCTTCTTTACGTATCTTAGAATAAATATTATCAGGGCTGGAGGCCTTGGTAGTATTTAACTCACCTATTAGTCCTTTTATCGTCCCCCGATTCAAACTAATGGTAGTAAACACCTCTTTCCCTGACCCATGATTACTATACACTAGACTATTTACTTTCTCCCTTGTAAATACTGATGCAAAATGACCATTTAGTACCTCAACTATTTCCTCATCAGTTTCTCTCACAACCCCTTGATATTTGATAGGTCCTATTTTAACTCTGCCAGACTTGTTGTTAATTTTATAGTAACTAAAGAACTTTCTAGGATCTTTGCTGCTATCCTGAGCTAATTTAATTTCTGACACGTTTTTGTTCTTCTTTATAATCTTATTTAACTCATTCCTAGCCATTCTATAATCACTTAAATTTTGAATATTATTTTGTACCTGTAATTTTTGATATGCCCTTTTCTTCTCTGAAATTTTTCTAGCTATCTCCTGATTCCACCATAATGGTTTCCTACTTTTGTTCCTAATGGCCTTCATTGGGATACATTGTTCTTGGACTACATTTATTATATGCTTGAAAGTATCCCACATCCCATAAGCATTTTTACCTCTGAATTCTACATCCCAGTCTAAAAAATTTAGCAAGCTTCGGAGTTTTACATAATCTCCCTTATGAAAATTTGGAATCTTTATTCATTCAACTTCTTATCTAAATATCTAACTCGCGAATCACCCATCACAAGCACTTCAGTCAGACTCCTATTCTTAACCCCCACAGACCTAACTCCATTCCCACTCCTATTCTCATTCAAACTACTAGTCACTCTAGCTCCAACCCCACCCCCATCAGTTATATCACTTCCAGTTACTTCATCTCTTAGGGCACTGAATCTATTAGTCAAGCTAATAGGTTCTGTGTCCCTCTGACTCACACACCTATTCTTCCCTTGGCTAACCACCTCAACAGAGGCAACCCTATTCTCACAAAGAACAGGAGAAGCTTCCCTAGCTACACGTTTCCTAACCACTTTCCACTGTCCCCCATCCTCACTAGGCCTATTTCTAACTAATCTAAGGGGACTAACTTCACTATCCCTAGAACTATCATATCCTACCTCCTCCACCGGCCCTCTACCTTCACTTGAAACATCTAACTGGCCTACCTCACCACCTAACCTATTCCCATTCTACTTTCAGTACTATAATGTCCTCTCATAATTCCCTGACCACTATTAGTATCTAGTTTCCCGCACGCAAAGACCTAATAACACGATCATACTCCTCCCACAACACATCTACCCCCTTCCTACTCAAATGCAGTCCATCCATCGCATACATTTCTTTCATTCCAACAAACCTATCCCACACATCCACAAACATGACACATTCCATCTCACACATCCTCCTCACATAATCATTCAGCCCAATCGCACGAGACATCCATTCTACCCCAACATCCATTCTTGGAGGCACACCTGTCACAATACCTTTCATTCTACTTTCTTTCACCTTTTCAATCAACCTCTTGTACCTCTCACGTAACTCACATGCATCCACTTTCTTCACATCATTCACTCCTACATGTGTAATCACAACCGCATCCCTTGCACAGCCAGACACCAGCTCCACATACCTATCATACAGATCTCTACTCATCTTTGCTATCCTATTCCTTATCATTAGGATTGTAGATATTTAATTTAGACAATGATATGAGTACTTCCAATGAAATGGATCGAATGGTCTTTTGAAGTACTTAGCTTCCTTGTAACTCCTTGTAACTCACTCCAGCACCTGGCAAACACACCGTCAAACCTTTCAATCTACATGCATTCAACTTCCTATCTAAATATCTAACTCGCGAATCACCCATCACAAGCACTTCAGTCAGACTCCTATTCCTAACCCCAAAAGACCTAACTCCATCCCCACTCCTATTCTCATTCAAACTACTAGTCACTCTAGCTCCACCCCCACCCCCATCAGTCATATCACTTACAGTTACTTCCTCTCTTAGGATACTGAATCTATTAGTCAAACTAATAGGTTCTGTGTCCCTCTGACTCACACACCTATTCTTCCCCTGGCTAACCACCTCAACAGAGGCAACCCTATTCTCACAAAGAACAGGAGAAGCCTCCCTAGCTACACGTTTCCTAACCACTCTCGACTGTCCCCCATCCTCACTAGGCCCATTCCTAACTAATCTAAGGGGGCTAACTTCACTATCCCTAGAACTATCATATCCTACCTCCTCCACCGGCCCTCTACCTTCACCTGAAACATCTAACTGGCCTACCTCACCACCTAACCTATTCCCAGCCCTAGGCCTAACACTAAGTTCCCTCCCGAGCTCGGCAACTAACCCCTCCAGCCTACATATCCTGTCTAAATCCTGCATTCTCATCCCCTCTAAATCTACAATGCATTCACGCAGCCCACATACAAAACATGTATACCCCTCACCAACTATACCACACCCAATGCATACATTCCGACACTCATGCTAACTTTCATCCCAGAACTCCATCACCTATTCAAACAACGAAAGAACTTAAGTAGTAATAGGAAAAAAAGAGCAACTTAGCTTTCGCTGATTCTGTGGTGAACAAGACCTTTGAAAAATCTGAAAAATAAATCAAAAGACCGAAACGAGATTTAAGGCACAACACAGTCCAAATCAGTCGCTAATTAAACCGTCGACCTAGAAACGAGGTTTCAAAACACTAATTTAACTTAGCTATTACGTACTTTCCCGTGTAAAATAAGGTAAACAAAAGAACCTGGCCGAAAAATTACAATACTAAACAACTTAAAAATATTAACCAAATATATGATCAAATAACTTAATATTTATGTTTCTTATGTCACTAGACTATACGTAATACTATTTTGTGTAAAAACTTCTATCAATCACCAAGGTAGAGCAAATAATCAAAATATTCAGAGAGCTCTACGAAACACGTGCTGTCTGTTCGCCTGCTATATTGTACATAGATGCATGATCTGACAAAATCCTATGGATGCATTATGTGGGTGGGATTTGATGGATACGGATGACCTTTGATAGGCCGTTGTGGCTTTTGTCATCCGTGAAATTATGTTATGTTATGTTTAAGACTGCACATGGGTAGCTATACAGGGATGTCACAACAACAACTTGCTTTTAGGGGTCATCTATAGATCCAGCTCTCCTCTACTTGCATCTACACGAGACACAGCATTACATAATACTCTCAAGTGGGCAACCAACAAACAGAAAACTCATATACTCATCACAGGATATTTTAATCATCCAAGCATCACCTGGACCCCATCACCTCAAACGCCAAACATAGAAAATCCAGACAATCCTGCATCCAGATTCGTTGAATGTGTACGAGATATATATTTACATTAGCACATCACCCAGCCAACCAGATATAGAAATGAGCAGACTCCAACATTGGATGATCTCGTATTTAGTAATGAGCAAGGATGATTGAACAACTAGTACATCATGAGCCACCTCAAACGCCAAACATAGAAAATCCAGAAAATCCTGCATCCAGATTCGTTGAATGTGTACGAGATATATATTTACATTAGCACATCACCCAGCCAACCAGATATAGAAATGAGCAGACTCCAACATTGGATGATCTCGTATTTAGTAATGAGCAAGGGATGATTGAACAACTAATACATCATGAGCCACTAGGAGCAAGTGATCATGCCAGATTGGACTTCAAATTCATCTTCTGCACAATACCTCAGGAAAAGAAGAGGACAATTTTGAACTACGAGCAGGCAGACTATAAAAAAATGAGAGAAGATCTAAGCATTGAATGTGATAAATTGCTTGCAGGCAAGTCGACACAAGAAGCCTCCCTAGCTACACGTTGTTCTAACCACTCTCCACTGTCCCCCATCCTCACTAGGCCTATTCCTAACTAATCTAAAGGGGCTAACTTCACTATCCCTAGAACTATCATATCCTACCTCCTCCACCGGCCCTCTACCTTCACCTGAAACATCTAACTGGCCTACCTCACCACCTAACCTATTCCCAGCCCTAGGCCTAACACTAGGTTCCCTCCTGAGCTCAGCAACTAACCCCTCCAGCCTACATATCCTGTCTAAATCCTGCATTCTCATCCCCTCTAAATCGACGATGCATTTACGCAGCCCACATACAACACATGTATACCCCTCACCAACTATACCACACCCAATGCATACATTCCGACACTCATGCTAACTTTCATCCCAGAACTCCATCACTTATTCAAACAAAGAAAGAACTTAAGTAGTAATAGGAAAAAAAGAGCAACTTAGCTTTCGCTGATTCTGTGGTGAACAAGACCTTTGAAAAATCTGAAAAATAAATCAATAGACCGAAACGAGATTTAAGGCACAACACAGTCCAAATCAGTCGCTAATTAAACCGTCGACCTAGAAACGAGGTTTCAAAACACTAATTTAATTTAGCTATTACGTACTTTCCCGCGTAAAATAAGGTAAACAAAAGAACCTGGCCGAAAAATTACAATACTAAACAACTTCATTATATTAACCAAATATATGATCTAATAACTTAATATTTATGTTTCCTATGTCACTAGACTATACGTAATACTATTTTGCGTAAAAACTTCTATCAATCACCAAGGTATAGCAAATAATCGAAATATTCAGAGAGCTCTACGAAACACGTGCTGTCTGTTCGCCTGCTATATTCTAGATGCATGATCTGACAAAATCCTATGGATGCATTATGTGGGTGGGATTTGATGGATACGGATGACCTTTGATAGGCCGTTGTGGCTTTTGTCATCCGTGAAATTATGTTATGTTATGTTTAAGACTGCACATGGGTAGCTATACAGGGATGTCACAACAACAACTTGCTTTTAGGGGTCATCTATAGATCCAGCTCTCCTCTACTTGCATCTACACGAGACACAGCATTACATAATACTCTCAAGTGGGCAACCAACAAACAGAAAACTCATCTACTCATCACAGGATATTTTAATCATCCAAGCATCACCTGGACCCCATCACCTCAAACGCCAAACATAGAAAATCCAGACAATCCTGCATCCAGATTCGTTGAATGTGTACGAGATATATATTTACATTAGCACATCACCCAGCCAACCAGATATAGAAATGAGCAGACTCCAACATTGGATGATCTCGTATTTAGTAATGAGCAAGGGATGATTGAACAACTAATACATCATGAGCCACTAGGAGCAAGTGATCATGCCAGATTGGACTTCAAATTCATCTTCTGCACAATACCTCAGGAAAAGAAGAGGACAATATGGAACTACGAGCAGGCAGACTATGAAAAAATGAGAGAAGATCTAAGCATTGAATGGGATAAATTGCTTGCAGGCAAGTCGACACAAGAAGCCATTGATATAGTACAATCAAGAATCATGAAGGCAGTGAGGGATCATGTACCAACAAAAAATTTAAAGAGTAAGAACAAACCACCATGGATGAACAAGGATGCCTTCCGCAGAGCTAGGAAAAAGTACCACGCATGGATAAGATATTTGAATACAAAGAGCAGACTTAACTGGGTAGCTTACACAGAAGCTAGAAATTCAGCTACACATGCATCAACCAAGCCCGTAAGGAATTTGAAAAAAAAATTAGCAAAGGAGGCCAAGATCAATAACAAAGCCTTTTGGAACTATGTCAACAACCGCAGGAAAACTCGAACTGATGTAGGTGACCTTAAGGATACACATGGTCACTTTGTAAGTAACGATAAGGATAAAGCCGAAACACTAAATGAGCAATACTTTAAGACCTTTACACAAGAGGACAGAAATAATATTCCAGACTTTGAGCCTAAACCCCTCCGGTATGAGGCACTAGGAACAATAGAAATTACATAGAGCATGATTTTTAAGCAACTGAATTCACTTCGGACTGATAAATCTCCGGGAAACAACGATGACCTACACCTTAGAGTTCTCAGAGAAGTAGCAAAGGAAATAACCAAACCTCTGACAGCAATATTCCAATCCAGCAGCACCAACTCCGAGCTTCCAGAACAGTGGAGGGAAGCGAACATCACTCCCATTTACAAGAAGGGAAATAAGGCTGACCCAGCCAACTATCGCCCAGTATCTCTAACCTCAATAATATGCAAGATGCTAGAGAGAATTATCTCAGAGGCAATGATACAACATATCAAAGCCAATAATCTTAGATGTGTCCAGCAACATGGTTTCTCTAAGGGAACATCTACAGTAACAAATCTCTTAGAAGCGCTAGATATATGGACAAGGCTCTCAGTCACTGCTTACCAGTGGATATTATTTTCCTGGACTATGCAAAAGCATTTGACACAGTCTCACATGAAAGACTACTTAGAAAAGTGAAGTCACTTGGTTTCGTCAGTGACCTCCTGCATTGGATCCGTGGTTTTTTGACGGAGCGTAGGCAAATAATGATAGTAAGTGGTACAGCATCATGTTGGAAACCAGTTACAAGTGGCGTACCACAGGGATCTGTGATGGGCTGGGCTCCGTTCTCTTTATGATATTTGTCAGCGATATACCTGACAAACTACAAAACTTCATATCGCTCTTTGCAGATGACACAAAGATATATGCAGCTGTCCAAAACTGTGAAGGCAACTCCCATGCTAACTGTTTACAGGCAGACTTGAAAATGCTACAAGAATGGTCAGTTAAAATGCAAATGAAGTTCCACCCTGATAAATGCAAAGTAATGCACATGGGAAATAGCAACCCCCAGCACAAGTACAAAATGACAAGAGATGATGGAACAGATCACACACTACAGAACACCACAGAAGAGAAGGACCTGGGAGTCCTTATTGATTGCAATCTAAGCTTTAGTAACCATGTCCAAGATCAAGTCAACAAAGCCAACAAGATACTTGGGGCAATTAAGCATACATTCCAATATCTAGACAAAGATGCCTTCCTTCCCCTGTACAAGAGTCTTATTTGACCCCATCTGGAGTATGCATCAGTAATTTGGTCTCCCAAAACTAAAAGAGACAGAGATATGGTAGAGAGGGTACAGAGTAGAGCAACACGCATGGTTCACAGTATCTCATCTCCTATTCAGAAAGACTAAAAGCCCTTAATCTACCTACCCTATACTTTAGAAGACAGAGGTCAGATGTTATACAACTATATAAGATTTCACATGGACACGACGAACTGCAAATAGGAAACCACTGTAAGCTGTGCGACAGGTCAATGCTTACTCCGGGTCTCTCGACTAACACAAGAGGACACTGCTTTAAGTACCAAGTGCATAGCTTGTCTGGTCCAAGAGCCAATTTCTTCCCGACAAGAGTCACTTCAATATGGAACAAACTCTCAACAGAAACTGTAACCAGCAAAACTGTAAATATCTTTAAGTCAAGATTAGAAAAAGAATGGAAAAAAACACAAAGACCTACACAGTTATATATTCACATATTGAAAAATCTGTTCTGCATACAACTAAAAACAACAGTATGGTCTCATTACCCAAGGGGGTACCCATCGACCAGGATTCAAGTTAAATTCAAGGCAAATAACTGACACCCCTATGAGACGAGCCCCGACAGGTGTAATAGAGTTTGAAATACCAAAAACGGGTACTGCTGGAAAGGGCCGTGTATCCAGTTTGTTTTTTTGAAGACAAATAACAGTGAGGCGGAGATTCATCGAAGAACTTTGAGTTGTTCCCACTTGGGAAATAAGACTTGAAAATTCAATTGTAAAATGGAAAATATTATGTGGACAGTTAGATTCTACAGTAGATATCTTTTTCTCTTTTGTGGCTGAGGTTAAGTTTGAAGTGTGTCCCAAGGAGCTTGGGGGAGGAAGAGCAGATTTTGAAGAGCCTGCTATAGCAGGGAAAGAGATCCTGGAGGACCAGTGGCAGGGGGTATGTCCAATGGTTTTGAAGGACCTGACAAGGCCCTTGCCTGTAATTCGAGCTCACAGCCCGGCGGAAATGGAAGGCTGGGAAGAGATTTTCGGTCAGTAAATCTGGATTCATGGGCCAAGGGGACTTTTGATGTCTGAGGGTTTGATCCAACAACCGCGACTGGTCATGTTGGAGTATGATCTGCTTCCCTCTGATCATGAGTAGGAAGGTGAGTAGAAGGAGCAGGCGATCTGGGCAAAGTGCGAGGAACTTACTTTGTTTACTTTATAGAATTTTACCCTCGCTAGGTGCAGCTAAGGTGGGCCTCTGCTTTATCCAGGCAGCTCTGATTCTCTGATGTTTTGGAAATTTATCAGTGAGTTGCTAGCAGTGCTGGTGTATGCCGGTGTTGGGGGCTCATCGGGAATTGCAGCCAGCCATCTGTCTAAGTGATGCTTGAATGTGTCAGTCGTGACCCCTGTTTGCTCCCTAACTGCTTTCGGTGTTGCATTGAAGAGCAGAGCTCCGTTCCTTGTGAAACAGTTATGAATGACTGTTGTATTCTCTGGGCTATGGCCTCTGTTCTCCGGATGAAGCACAATCTTCCTTTTATGTGGTTGTTGACTTTCAGCCGTACATTTGGTACCAGCCCCTCTAGGGTCTTCCACACATAAATCACCATGTAGCGCTCACGTCTCCTTTGTAGAGAGTACAGGTTCAGTACTGTTTGGACCGGGAGGGGGCCTAAGCCCTGTGTAGGGCGGGATGGACTTGAGGGCAGAAGAAGAGTCCATTGAAGATAGAGAAGTAAGAGCAAAGAATGTGATGTTCATTGGCATTGTAGAGTCAGACAGTAATGATAAGGCTCTTTGGAAGTATGAGGATATTAAGAAAATTAAAAATATGCTAGTAAGTGATTTGAATATTGACTTGGAACAGATCAAGATAACAAATGCTATACGATTAGGTAGCCAGTCGCAAAATATGGGGAATGATGATAGGCCTAGGCCTAACTTAAGATTGATGAAGGTAATGTTTGAAAATGGAAGAATGACCTCACTAGTAGTGAAATCTGCAAGTAAACTTGGTGAATCATCAGATGAAGAAGTAAAGAACATTAAAATTTTCAAAGACACGTGTAGGAGTGACCATGAAAAGAGAAAAGTGCTAGTGGATGAAATGAAAAAGAGAAATTGGGAATTACAAGACAGGAATATTGGAGATATAAAGTGGGTAATCAGATGTATGGATATAGTTAAGGTGAAAAATTATAAGACAAATTTTCAGTAAGTACTAGGATTGCAAAGGCCTCTCAGGAAAATATTGAAAAATCTGTTTTGAATTGCTTATATGCTAATGTGGATGGCATTTGTAACAAACTAAGTGAATTTGAATATGTTCTGGATGAGATAAACCATCTATAATATGTTTAACTGAAACAAAGTTGAATAATGATATTAAAGATAGTGAGATTCATGATATTGGAAATTATGAAGTTTTTTGCAAGGATAGAAACTTGCAAAATGCTCCAGGTGGGGCTGTGGTAATTTTAGTTCAGAGGTCTTTGCTCTCCTCAGCAAATAATGTAAGTAAGATATTTAACAGAACATTTATATGTGGAAGCTACATGGTGTGAGGTTAAACTTAGGAATAAATATATTTTAGTGGGTGCAATTTATAGACCACCCAATTCACGTAGAGAGAGTAACTTACTCTTAAATGATCTCATTAGGTTGAGTGAGAGATATGATAATAGTTCCCAGGTGCTAATTTGTGGAGACTTTAATTTTGGAAAAGTATTATGGGAAAATAACTTTGTTGGTGGTGGACAACATATTGTTGATGCCCAAAAATTTCTGGATGCAATAAACTATTCTTTTTTGTATCAACATATTCTGGAACCTATACACAATGTTGGTTGTGATAATGAATCTTATTTAGACCTGGTATTTACAAGAAACCTATTTGATGTTGAGAATGTACAGTTTGTGTATCCTCTAGGCAACAGCCATCACTCTACCATAGGTTTTAATTTTTTTTATTGATGATGATGAAGACTGTAATGATAGTAATGTAAGGTACAAATACTGCTTTCATAGAGGCAATTATGGTGAGATTAAGAGAGTTATTGATTGACTGGAACCAAATATTCGAAGGCAAGACTGTGTTGGAGAAGTATAATGTATTTGTTAATATATGCACTGAGCTAATAGAAAAATATGTGCCTAAAACAGAAATAATTATTGGTAAGCCTAAGTGGATGACCAAGGAAGTAAAGAATCAGTTAATTGTCAAGGAAAGAGCATGGAAGAGGATGAAGGCAAGAAAAACCCTCCTTAGAGCGGAAAGATATAGACAAGAGAGAAATAAAACAAATGCTATGGTTAAACTGGCCAAGATACTCTTTGAAAATAAACTTGCACATGATATCAAATGTAACCCAAAACATTTTTGGAGCTTTATCAGAAGCAGGACCAAACTTAAAGAAAATGTGTTGAGAATAAACAAAAGAAATGGTATGATGACAGTGAATGATGGTGAAACAGCCAATGAACTGAATTAAGCATTCCAGGGTGTCTTTATGAATGAATCTGAAATAAATATGCCAGTTTTTGATGAAGGGTATGACATGCCTATCTTGGAAAATATTGAAGTTACCTTACATATTTCAATAACATGGGAGGTTAAGAGACTGTCTTGTAATTCTCCCATCTCCACTCCAACAATGAGTAGATGCACAAAACAATACAAAATTTAAATTGTTCACTCAAAAATAAATTCATTAGAATATAATCTCCTTTTAATACTAAAATATAGTTTCATATCAATATGTAAAAATATATCAAAATTTAATTGCTATTCATATATAACATCAATAATAACAATCAATAATCACAATTGTCCAACCTTGACTTGAACAAGCCAATAGTTGCTGCATTTACTACTTCTTCTGGCAGTGCATTCCAACTATTAACTACTCTGACACGAAAGGAGTTAGCTCTAGCTAAAGTTTTCCAATGAACTCTTTTCTTTAGTTTATAAGTATTTGAACGTGTGTTGGTCTCAGAGTACTCAAAGAAGAGCTTATAGTCAATATCCAAATTCATTACAATTGAAACACGTCTGGGTAGGGACTTACCAGGACACGAAGGTACCCAGCTTTAAAGATCTGCAACAGTTCCTGACGTTTTAATGTTAAAATCAGTATCAGTTGGGACTCTAGTAGAGGCTACAGTTTTAGTTACCCTGTGTACATGTTTGATACCTTGGGTACTAAACATGCTCTGAAGGCAGGTGAGGTGGTAAAATTTTATTTTTTTTGAACGGACGACACTTTTGACAAAATTCAGATAAGGATGGGGTGAAATGGTTACTGGAACTTCAGCTATTGAAGAGAGATTTCACACAAGATTGTGTTGTGAGTGAGATTTCACCTCGACTAAGATATTGCCACTTTCTCTTTACCACATCTGGCGGGGTTCACCACAGCACGATCCAAAAGATTCATTAACGTCAAACACATCCCCTTTTGCATGTAGGGTATCAGATGATGAACTCTTGACCAGAAAGAGTGGATTATCTAAATCTGGTTCCACATCATTGGCATAGGGATCTAACGAGCAAAGGAAGGCTAGGAAGGAAGCTGAAGAAGGTTTGGCACGAGAATCCTTACGAGAAAGGGAGGTTTTTGGTTAATGGCTAGACATTGCAAATAGAAATAACTTCTCATTCTCACTCGGGACTCCCCAGCATTGAGGGCTACAAGGTCCCGACACTACTGTTACTCTAGATTCGGTTATGTCTGGTATGTCCGCTTAGAGAATGGATATGATCCATTACACCATCTTTATTAACCAAAAAGGGTAAACGTTTAGATTGGTGGCTTGGCTGAAAAAGTGGATTTTTGTGTGTTTATATTTCGTTCACCCGTCCCTGAATATTCATGCGCATTTGAGTCTAAATCATTCACTTGTGTAAATGTTAGAACATTATTCTATAAACAATTAGGATTATATACTGAGGGCTGTGCCCCCCAGACCCCCCAATTGTTTGAAAATCAGGATCATCATAGTGGTCCCCCTATTGTGTTTATCCCCACACGAGCAGTCCCCTTAAATTTACTCCAAAAATGCGAAACATATTGGAACACAGACAAAATAGTTTACGTCCCATCGGTCATGCTGCCAATCTACATATTTCCCATAAAGAGGCTGCCCGAGTTCTGCGTGCAGAGAAAAGTGGCCAATGAAGGAGTTTCTCTTTGGGCTTTCGTAGAGGAAAAGGGTGAGGATGCCTAGCCTCCTCTGACCTTCCTGAAAGAACAATTCAGAATCAATCCGAGAATTGGGCAGAGGTCAGTCAAGTAAGCTTCAGGACCACTAGATAGGAGAAAGAAGAGGGGAGGGGAATAAAGGGCAGTGAAAGAAAGTAATAGGGAGTAGGAAAGAGGGGTATATTAAAAGTTTGGTTTGCAGCACCAGGGGACCCCTAATGGGTCCAGGGTTGACCACCCTCATCACAAGGTGGCCTGGGCCTCTCGGACCAACTCCTGAAGAAAGAAATAGACCTAGAGAGGGATGGGGCAGTTAAATAAAGTGGTTCGCAGGCAGTGATGCGTGAACTCATCCACATTTAGGACACCTACTGTATCTCCAGCTCATCGATACGGTCGCCAAGGACCTAACACCTGGGATTGATCGAGTAGTCTCCCCAGAGCGGGTGTCTCCCTTTAAAGTCCATGAGCAAGACAATGGGCCTCGGCAACCATGCCACAATGTGGGGGAAGTCCACCCCCCTTCGAAGTTGGCTGATGGTGAAATATACGCAGAAATAAAAGTATACCTCCTATACAGGTGATGCTGCACAACTACTGCCTGATAGAAGGTTTCTAAAGCGAAGAGAAGAACGGAGACATAATGCTGGTGTAAATATCACATCATCCTTCACTGCCTCCATCCTGTGGTGGCGGGGTAGCAAAACTCTTATACCTAAGGGTGAGTTTGATGTAGTGAATGATGAAGTGGCTGATTTTTCAGGTTTCACGGGCGAATCAGGAAACAGCCACCACTCAGGCTAGTCAGATGGGCTCACCAGAGGGCTCAGGCCTAGCCCGACCACCTCAAACTGTGGAAAGGCCCAAAGGACAGAATACCCACCAGGTAAACCTACCAGAGGGACCAGGCATACCCCAGCCTACCCAAAATGTGCGAAGGCCCAAAGTAGAGAACACCAGTGACGAGCCAACCAACCCCCCACTCTTGACTGAGCCCAAGAAACATCAAGAAACCCCTATCTACCGGTATTACAGGAAAGGATCATGCAAGCACGGAAGTCTGGGCAAAGCATGTAACTTCAGACACCCAAAACCCTGCCGCAAGCTCTTGACGCATGGTACGCACGATGACCGTGGTGCAAACTGGGAAGAAAATGTCCCCAGTTCCACCCACTGTTGTGCAGAAATTCCATTAGGCACAATATATGTCAGGTCGAATCATGTAAATACCTGCATGTCAAAGGAACATGGAAGAAAAAAGAAGTTGAACATGACCAGACAAACTCAGCTACCGGACCAGATAGCACCAGTCGCAGTCCAGCACCAGAGGTACTACCAGACATGAACACCCCTTTTTTAGAGATGGCGAAAGGGTTACAAACCACAATGGAAACCTTATCCAAAGCCGTAGAGTCGCAGGGCATGATGCTACTTGCTCTTATGCAAGACAAACACAAGCACTGGCCACCACTTCCGGCACAAATGCCACTCAAACCGATGTTCCCTTGGGCACACATCGCCCAAGCCAATTAGAGTCCATCATAATGTGCAATATTCAGGATCTCTATCCTAAAAGCAACAGGAGCAAAGTTTCCTTTTTGGGAGACCTAGCAATAGAGGAAGATCCAATGTTTATTGCACTGACCGAGACACACCTGACAAAGGATGTGAGAGACTCTGAGATAGCTATAGCCAACTACACTCCTTTTAGAGCTGATAGAGAAGAAAGACATCAGGGTGGTGCAATTATCTATGTCAGAAATGACCTAGCTGCACACACCATGACACTGTTATCCCACTCAAATGGAGTAGTAGAACTCATGGCCCTACAAATTACCAGTGTAAATTTAACTATTATTAATTGCTACCGTCCACGCCAATGTAGCCTAACAAGTTTTATAAATGCAATGGATGGCCTAACCAAAGTTACCGCTGCCACCCCTCCCGCCATGTCGGATATCATATTGTGTGGGGACTTCAACTTTCCCTTTATTAGTTGGCCAGAAGGTAGAACGTGCGGAGGTACACTAGAAGACCAAGCTCAAGCCCAACTCCTTCTGGAGATTGCCGACAAACTGTTCCTCAACCAACAAATAATGAAGCCAACAAGACAAAGGAACATTCTCGACCTCTACTTCACCAACAATGAGAACTCTATCAGCAACTACAGGGTAGAGAAATCAATCCTCTCAAACCATAACTTAGTACTAGTCGGCACAACTTACAAGAAGAGTAGGACATCCCCGGGACGCATGCCGCTGCCAGAAATGTCTCCTTTTGCATGCTTAAAATTCTTTAGTGAAAAGGTAGACTGGGAGCAGTTGAGGAAAGAACTCACGGAAATAGACTGGAAAACAGTGCTGCAGGACCCTGACCCTAATAACAAACTGGATGCACTGAAAAGCACGCTACTGGGGGTGTGCACTACTTATGTCCCAAGAAAAAGTGAGAAAAAAGATCGCAGCCGAACCATCCCCAAAGATAGAAAAATACTTATGAGAAATCGAGCAAATCTCAACACCAAACTGAGAAAGAACAACAATGCAGTCCACAGGATCGCAATCAGTGCAAAGATAGTGGACATAGAACAAAGGATCAAACAATCACACGAGAGCCAGAGGAAGAATGAGGAATACTAGGCAATAGTGAATATAAAGCGTAACCCAAAATTCTTCTTCAGCTACTGTAAGAAATTCTCCAAGACCAGATCTCAGATTGGGCCTTTAGTGAATGAACAAGGAATCACTACTGATGACCCGAGAGATACCTGCAAGCTGCTAGCAAGCCAATATAATAATGTGTTTAGCACACCAAGGGCGCAAGCAGTTATCCATGACCCCACAACTTTCTTCACTGATGGGACAACCAATCAGAACCTTCTCACATATATTCAGGTCACGATTGAAGACATCGCCAAAGCAATAAAGGAGTTAAGGACAAACTCCGCTGCTGGACCGGATGGCATTCCTGCAACCCTACTTCGGAATTGCAGTGAAGTCCTAGCAGTCCCGATCCACATGCTCTGGAAATCCTCCTGGGACACAGGCACTATCCCAGCACTACTCAAGGAAGCCATAATAAGTCCAATATTTAAAGGAGGAGACAGGACTCTGCCGAAAAACTATCGACCAGTTGCCCTCACATCCCACATTATCAAGGTTATCGAGAAGTGTGTAAGGGACAAACTCATCGCACATCTCGAGATGAACTACCTTATAAAAGAGAGTCAGCACGGATTTCGAAAAGGTAGATCCTGTCTCTCAAATCTACTGACGCACCACGACTGGCTGCTAAAGAACCTATCGGAGGGGAGGAATGTTGACGTAGTATTCCTAGACTTCGCCAAAGCCTTCGACATGGTCGACCATGGAGTCCTACTTCACAAAGCAAGGGACCTAGGCATTGCGGGCAAGCTAGGAATGTGGCTTCACAACTTTCTGTCAGGCCGCACCCAAACAGTCGCAGTGGATGGCCATAGGTCAAACAAAATTAAAGTTAAAAGTGGGGTCCCACAAGGTTCGGTCCTTGGCCCACTCCTATTCATAATTCATATGAACAACATGAGTAGGAGTGTGGACTCAACCCTCCTATCCTTTGCCGATGACACCCATATCAGTCGTGCAGTAATGGAGAAGGAGGACGTGTGCTACCTACAAGGCGACCTCAATGCTGTATATGCCTGGGCTTCCGATTGCAATATGCTATTCAACGAAGATAAGTTCGAGATGATGAGATATGGCCCAAACCAAGCATTGAAAAACACTACCGACCTCTACACGGAGAGAGGCTTGCGGATCACGCCAAAACCGCACGTAAAATGTCTGGGGGTTCATCTAGGGGAGGACGCCACTTTCCAGCACCATATCACGGAGACCATTAAAAAGGCTCGGGGGATGGCTGGCTGGGTACTGCGAACTTTCACCTCAAGAGACTCAGAGATAATGCTAACCCTTTGGAAGGCGCTAATCCAACCCATCATGGACTATTGTAGCCAACTCTGGTCCCCACACAAACGAGGAGACATCCAGAGGCTTGAGGCTGTCCAAAGGTACTATACCAGGCACATTAGAGGGATGAAGGACCTCAACTACTGGGACCGACTGAAAACACTAGGTCTCTACTCCCAGCAAAGAAGGAGGGAGAGGTATAGGGTCATCTACACATGGAAAATCCTGGAGGGCCTAGTTCCTGACCCTAAACCCTCAATAATCAAGCCATACTTCAGTGAGAGGCATGGGCGCAAGTGTGAAAGACAGACAATCCTACCAAGAGCTCCAGAGAGGGTCAAGACCTTACTTGCATCCAGCCTGGGGTATGAAGGACCAAAAACCTTCAATGCTCTCCCAAAAGAAGTGAGAAGGAGGACCAATTGCCCGGTGGACAGCTTCAAAAGCGCACTGGAGAAGTTTCTGAGGATGGTGCCAGATGAGCCATCAGTGCCAGGGTATACCACCATCAGAAGGGCCCCCTCCAACACCATAACAGACCAACTGGACCTCGTGAGAAGGGACAGTAGGACTGGCACTAGCGGTAGATCACTATGGCTATGAGGACGGACCTCAAAACTTCTCCAAGTAAGTAAGTAAGTAAAACCAGTCGAAGGGGTTTCTGGTATGGCTGTTGAGAATACAGGGGATATGAGTGACCTGTCCGTTTCGCAACAGTGTACCTTGAGTTGGATGAGAGCTGTGAGTGAGGAGCTGATGAATGGGGTATGAAGAGTGAAGGTTCTGAACGGAAAAGTATGAAAGAATTCTGTCGTGAGATGGGAGAACTGTTAATGAGGGCTAAGAGTATGGTTGACGAGTTGACCCCCCCCAAAAAAACTGGCTCAGATCACACTGTGATGCTTACTAAGCCTGAGACAGTTTTTTGGGGGGGTCAACCTTTTTTTTTTGACGAAACCTACCCAGCCACCCAACTTGCGGAGTGGAAGACGAACAACACAAAACTTTACTGGCAATGGAAGATAAGATAGATTATCTATTAATATATATATATATATATATAGATATTTTTTTATGAACTTTCCAAGTGACCAAAGAGTTATTCATCAGCACTCATTTTTTTTATTGAGGTTTTCCCAGTAGGCATAATCCTCATTTTTTTTAATTTACAATGTTGGAGGTAAACACATGACTGTATATTTATACATTTGATTATTATTACAAGTTAGTAAGGGAAATGGTACACGAGTGCCATAGTTAACATCTCCATGCTCACAATCCGGCGGTAATATATACATTCCAGTTAAAGTAGTTTTTAGCGTAAGCATATAATCCATTTTCATATAATTATTATTTGAATCTTTTATTGGGGGCCGCGCCAACATTATTAGGGGTCTGGTATAAGGTTTATGACCTTGGACAGACGCCGCTAAATAAAAGTCGTCTTTAGAGCGCTCAATAAAATTTCTATTATACGATATATTTTTTTCTATAAACGTCGGGCCCGGCAATAAATTTACTTTTTTAGGAGACAAACGATGCACGTTTCCTGAAGTTGTATCAATTAAATTACATTGGTCATAAAATAACCGTCAGGTAATTTCAGAAAGGAAAAATCCCGACTTATACTCAAACCACTTTTAAATGCGTGGTGATCAAAATATTGCTGCGCGTGCCAAAATTTATCTGTAGTTTTTACAAATATATCCAATTCGTTCCAAGATGACGTTCCATAATTTTTCCGTTGTTGCGTATTACAAGCTAAGTAGAGTGGCATTTCATTACATATATCCGTGTTTTCAGTTATGGTTGATCCTTGACTTATGACTTGTGTCCGCGTCACATTATGTAAATCTATAGTAAAATTGGCGCTGTTAATATAACATCCTATAGATAGATTATTTAATATGCGTTCTCTTTTACGTTGAAATTCGTTTACAGATGTCCAAAAATCCATAAAGTGATACGGTATAATGAATCCCGTCGTATCATTTTCGTTTAATCTCAAATGTATTGTTCGTTGGTTATTCCAACGAAGGGGACATAATCGATGTTTTGTATAATTAGTATACAGAGATATTTCTCTTATTTTCGATCCGTATACGTTATCTCCGTCCGAATTGGCTGTACCTTTGCATTCTTCCTCCTTATAATCATCGTCAGAGTTACGCAACCGTTTCATTCTGCTATGTTATTCGGAGCGACTCGTTGCATTCGCAATGATCTCTTCCTGCCGACTGTTTATTTCACTCATATATTTATTTATATATCCCAACAAATGATCTAGCGATAAATGATAAGGTGGTGGATTAAGCGGATAAGATTTATTCCGCATTTGGATGTTTAATTTGAGAAAAAAATTCAAATTGTACGAATCTATTTGTCAATGCTTCGTAGTCTGTTGAATTAATCCAAGTCGATAAGCTCCTATTTGTAGTTATAAAAATTGGTAAGCGTGGTATATGTTGGGCATCACTATGTTTTACATCCGTACTTAAATTACCTCCTTCAAACAGCAATTTCATGACGTCTACATTCGTTTCGGTGATCGTTGGTTCTTCCATCAATGCGCATGCTGCGTCCGGCAAGTTTTGCAAATGAAATTGTGAATTGTCTCCTATACGTAATACATTTGCGGCATGCGAATGCGACAATAAAATGGAAGCAAACATAGTTTTACCCATATTCGTTGGTCCCTTGATGACAAAGGCATTAACTTTTTGTAGTATCATATTTTTGACTATGAGGAACCAAGCTAAAAAATTTATCGGGTTTATATTGTTTGCATTAAAAAATAGATTTATCCAATTTTCTATTTCGTCCGGCAACGAATTTACTATTTGTAAATAATTTAGATGATACTCCAAATAAGGTGTATTTTTAATTACATGAGTCTCTGATTGTTTTTTTCATATTTATCAACTTAGAGGCCATTTTCTCCCAACTTACCCCAAAGTTTTTCAAAATATATCTATAACTTTCAGTATCGTGTAATTGCAGTTTGTGCTGTAAATCTTTCAAAGACATTGGATTATGCTCTTTAACTAGTGCATCCAATACATTGAATAGCGCTGGACTCTTGCCTGACTGCTTCAAATCTTTGCGCTCCTCTCATTTAGCGTCCATAAATTGTAAGCACATTTTTGTCGGAGTCATGCAAAATATTAATTCTACGTTTTACATCTAGTATATACTCGCCTAATTCACTAATTCCACTTCCAAATTTACCTACGCGGGCGTTATCTTTACGGAGGAGATACAAAATGAACTGCCGAATGTTCCAGATACGTCTTGTTGTGGCAACTGACTCTGTATCGTTTTTATTGTTTCCATAAATGTATGCCAAGATGCGCGTTCTACTGCGGGAAGCATTGTTGCCGCTGGCGTTGTAGATGATGTGGACGTGGTTCCTGTGGTGGAACACGTGAAAAGAGGGTTGTTGATTGGTGCTTCTGCGCGCATCGATGTCGAAGGCCCTGGTGATGAATGTATAAATGTTTCCGGACTGTTTGTTTTCAAACGCTTTGCACTTGCTATTAGTTGTACCTTCGGTGTCCTTTTGCGTTTTTGGGGAGACGGAGGCGGCGCTAACGATTCCGTGTGAGGTGCCAGGTGAGAGTAAAGCATCTGATACTTTGCATCGGGTTCAGTTGGTCTGAGGGAGGGAACTGTGTCTCGCGTTTCCATTAAGGTTGTAACAGTAATTGTTTCAATTCGTGGGTCGCTGCGTGGACTTCGTATTGTTCTAGCGGTGTTGTATGATTCTTTGTCTGTATTAAAATTTGTTGGAGAATCGTATAGGACTGCAATATTTCGTTTAACTTTAGCAAAAGCTTTTTGCGGAGTGGGCGGCTGCTTATGTTCGTTAGGTATATCAATATTTCCGTGTTCGTTGAATAAATCTGTAGATAACTCGGCAAGTGGCGTAGAGGTTCCGGATGGACAGTATAATTGTGGTTCTTTTCTATTATCGCTATCAATTTCTGTATTATTTGCGGAGTTACATCTAATAATATCGAGTATTGTAGGAGATATCGACGTGGGTGAACTATAAATGTGGTCGGTGTTGGTGTTGTCCATAGAAATTTCGGTGTTGCTAGTGTTTTCGGCGGTGTCATCAACACACTCGATTGTCAATCGATTCAAATATAAGTTTTAAGTCTCTATTCAATTCGATGGTCGTTAATAATTCCTGATTTAGTTCGTCGATAGTCAGATAATCTAAATATTTATAACACTGACCTGGATGTTCCCAACAAATTTACTGACAGGAGCTGACTTCGTGATCCGCGCACCACTTATGGTGAGCACAGTAAACATAGATTTCTTCAGTTGTTTCTTCGATGGTTGCTGGTTCCATAATGAATGTTTAGAGTTAGAAGCCGGCCATTTATATACTCCAAAGTCTTAAAAAAAGTATTATATAAAATAATTTCATTTATTATGTTCTTCCCCTCCACTGGAAGTGGAAGACCTTGTATATTTATTTTTACAGTGGAAGGGAGTGGAAGTTGTTTACTCTCCTCCACTGCTAGAAAAGTTTTGTGTTGTTCGTCTTCCACTATAAAAACCAGTCGAAATCTTCCGCTTCCGCTAAAAATAAAAGTTCACCAAAAAAAATCCCCTCCGCCCCCAAAAAAGTTGACCCCAAAAGAAAAACTGTCTCAGGCTTAGTAAGCAACACAGTGTGATCTGAGCCAGTTTTTCTTTTGGGGTCAACTTTTTTTTTGACGAAGGGGAATAATTGGGTATGTATCCAAGGCTATCAATGTTGCAGAACGAAAGTATTTGACTGTGGAGCGAGAGTTGGCTGCGATAAGGTATTGTTTGAAAGTGTTGCGTCCGTTTTTGTATGGTGTGAGGTTTGTGATCAAAACAGATCATCAACCTCTTGTGTATCTGCAGCGTATGAAGTGGGCTGATAGTAGGATTGCAAGGACTTTGGAAGATTTGAGTGACTTTGACTATGTGATTGAACATGTGCCTGGTGAACGGGATGGAGTGGCTGATTTGATGTCAAGGTATCCTGGTACGAATGATGAAAATGTGTGTGGAGTGAGTGATCCTGAGTATTTGCCGAAAGGGATTATGAATGGAAAAGAGAGTAAGGGTGGTGGTGATTCCTTGTTTGAGAGTGTATGGAATGGTTTGCAAGATTTGAAGAGTGATGGAGTAGAAGTGAGAGTGCCCAATAGTGTGGATGATTTAAGGAAGGAGGTAATGAATGAAGTATGTAGGAAGCCTGAAAGCATTCGTATGGCAAAGGTGCGGAACTTCATGAAAGAATTGAGAGCGATGTGTATGCAAGGGGTCCCACCATTTCAGGAAGTGTTGATTGTAGTGATTGTTTATGTGCACTTTAAGGGTGAGAGGCTGATTGCGTACAAAGATGAGAAGATGAAGGGTTTGAATGCTAGTGTGGTACATATGCAGTGTTTGAGCCGTGTGCACTACAATTGGGTGATTGAAAAGTGTTCATATATCAGAGAGAAGAATGATTGTCTGGATGAAGATAAGTGTGTGGTGAGTGATGATGTGGGAGTTGATGATGGTGTGGATGTCAGTGTTGATGTTGGTGTGCTTGTTCCTTCTGTGTATTGCTAACATGGTGGACCTGATATGAGTGAATCGAGAGTGAAAGTTGGTGAAAGGTTGTTCTGTGGTTTGATTGATACTGGAGCGCAAGTGTCTTTAGTGAATGAGAGGATTCTGAGTAAGTATGAAGAGTTTAGATGTTGCGAGCATAAACCTGTGAAGATACAGATAAGTAGATTAGGGAATGGCATGATAGTGGCACAGGAAGAGGTTAGTCTGAAAGTGAGTTTGGGTAATGGTGTGAATGTGAAGCATGACTTTGTGATTCTGAAAGATGAGCAAATTCCGTATTGTTTTCTGCTTGGTGTAGACTTTATGAGATTGAATGATTTGTCTTTGGATGCTGATAAAGATTGTCTTATAAAAGGCGAATGTGAGGTGATGAGTTTGAATGAGTGTGCAAAGAATGTTGTCAAACTTTGTGGTATGATTGAATTGGTCATGGATGATGATAATGAGATTTTAAGTGATAAGGATATTCTAGAGATGCAAGAGATATGTCCTTTTGTTAGTGAGTTAAAGAAGTGTGTAATGATGCGTGTTGATTTGAATGAATGGCCAGAGTGTTAAAGTGATTTTAAAAGGTATGCTAAGGATTTTTTTGTTTGTATGGATGTTGTATATTTTTTGAGGCATGTGAAGGGTGGTGATGATATGTCCTTGGTTGGTATGATTGGTCTGGTGAAGGTTGTGCATGATAATTATGGGCATATGGGCAAGTTTAAGCTGTGGGAGTGTATGAAGGAGCATGTGTTCCATCCGTTTCTGAGAACTGTTGTGAATGATGTTGCAACTACGTGTGAAAGGTGTCAGAAGCGAAAGGTGCAAGGTGTGCAAGTGAAACCACCGATGTTGAAAGTTGATGCGAAAGAACCGTTTGAATTCTGTGTCTTTGCCATGTACAAGTGCTGGGAATGTTGGTATGGTTGTTATGGTTGATCATAAAAGTAAGTTTGTGTATGCAGAGCCTGTGAGAGATAAAAGGAGTGTGACTGTTGCGCGTGTGGTTGAGCAGTTGTTTTTTCCTATGTGTGTATGGAAGCCTAGAAGATGTCTGCATGATAATGGGCCTGAATTTGTAGGATAAGTGTTTGAGCAAATGTTGAGAGAGAATGGCATGGAGCATGTTAGAACGACTCCGTATGTTCTGTCTTCAAATGGGTTGGCTGAACATACGATAAGAACCTTGTGTGAGATGTTGAGAATGATGAGTATGACATTGAATGACTGGGATCTATGGTTGGAAAGAGTGTTGTGGGCATATATTCTACTGCGCATAGTTCAACTGGAATGTCCCCGTGTCAGTTTGTTTTGAAGTTTGAAAGGCAAATTAAAAATGGTTTTGTTTGAGTGAAAGTGAATAGAGTGTATGGTGTGAGTCACATGAAAAGTTCCGTTCATTTGAATTAGGTGTGAAAAGTTTGATGGACTACATAGAGTTGTGAGAGTTTGGGAAAATGGGGTGACGTATGTTTGGAAACTTTGAATGATGGTATGAGACTGAGAGAGTGCGGGCTCATCAAAGTCAGTTAAGGAGATGGAGAGAACCTCCTGACTACCTGGTAAGCCATCCAGTGTATGAATTGTGCAACGAGAGAAATAGGGTGCATGATGATGAGAAGGAATGTGATAGTTGGGATCTGTCTGGGAAAGAGCTTGTCTTGGTCTCGAGGAGTAGAAAGCGTGCAAAGAAGAGTGAAAGGAAGAATGCAAGTACGAATGAAAGTAAGTCTAGTCTTTCTTGTATGGTGAAGCTTGACCGAGAGATTGGGTGTTTGCATAAACGGGTGACTGATTTGGCTGGTATAAGTAGACGAGTGAGTGAGCTACTTTGCCTGATTTTTCTGGTTTTGGGAACAGTATAAATAATAGTGTGTTTTGGCAGAATGAACCTAGTTTGGCTGATTTATCGGGTTTTACGAATGGTAATAGTAGGGGTGAGTTTGATGTAGTGAATGATGAAGTGGCTGATTTTTCAGGTTTCTGGTGGGAACTAGTCGAAGGGGTTTCTGGTATGCCTGCTGAGAATGCAAGGGATGTGAGTGACCTGTCTGTTTCGCAAGAGTGTGCTTTGAGCTTGATGAGGGCTGTGAGTGAGTAGATGATGAATGGATGTATGAAGAGTTAAGGTTCTGAATGAAAAAGTATCAAAGAGTTCTGTCGAGAGATGAGCTAGTTAGTAATGAAAGCGAAGAGTATGGTGGATGACATGATTTATAGTGATGAGGAGACTGATACTGACAAGATAACTGATGAATGACCCTGACCAATTGCTACGCATAGCCAGGGACCAGTATAAGAGTGTGAATGGGTGCAGAAGGGTGCGATTGAGTGGGACCAGGAAGAGTGATTGGAAAGATTTTGCGTGTGACTGTGGTTGAATTGCTTAAGAAAGGAGGGATGTGGGGGAGCGGTGTGTATGGTCATTCTCCCACCTCCCTTTACATATATCTTCCCCTACCCCCGTGTGAGTGTGTGGGTAGACACTTTTGTTATTTGCCTTCCGATTTTTTTATATTATGAATACAAATAATGTTAACCAATTGTTTTCCATTTTCAGTATATAAATATAAATATTTATATAATTGTGTGAAAGTTAGGAGTGTCCTAAAATTTGTCCAGCACATTTGGATATTACACTTAGGTAAGATTGGTTCTTTGCTAAAATTATTTTAACAAATAGGCCAAAGAATGAGGTAATGCTAATAGGCTCGGCTCAACATTAATTTTAACAACGAGAGATAGCAAAGTTCATCACCAGATTTTTCTTTGGAAATGCTATACCAAAATTTCTCTGGCTCTTTCTAGTATTGCATCCTGTGTCTTCTAAGAGTGAAGCTTTTGCGGACTGCGAGAGGAATTCTCAAGGCGAGTGCTCTGCCCAGCCCTGAAACGGAGGGCATTACCTGCCTCGCTTGCTACCTGCACTGCCCATCTCCATTGACAGATGAGCATATCCTTTTTTTGGGCCTACTACCACCCCCCTCAACTGATGAGTGATAACCCCGTACCTACTTTTTGTCCATTTAGTCTTCCTTGTCATTTTGGTTGTTGTGTGGAAATATTTATATAAAGTTGTTCATCTCTTCACCCATCGTAGTTTTTTTTTGTCTTGTTTGGATTGGGGAATTTTGGCCTCATTTTGTAGTTTGCACACTTTTTTTTGGTAATTGAATTCAGAATAGGTTGATTATTTGGGTGAGCACCAGTGTTTATTTTTTGTAAATATAAATTGTAATTATATTTGTAATTATCACTGTAATTTTTTGTAAAGTAAAGGACTATATATCAAATCGTATCAATTCTTCCTCGGGGTTCTCAAGGTTAATAAATTCTAGGATAAGGTTGGAACACGGGGTTAGTGTTGCTTTCGGCCTGCTACAATGTGACGTAGTCATATTTTACTAGTAACTGCTCTGTAACAAACGGTTAGGCCTAAAGGAAAACTGATTCATCAAGGAGTAGATGGTCAACAATGAACCCAAATAAGATATTAAAAATAATGTGTTCCATGGTTTTATAAGGGACAGGATTTAGACATAGGCCTATAGTTCAAAGGATCACCCTGAGACCCTCTGTTTAAATTGGAGATACATGAGATAGTTTCCAGGGATGAGGTAAAGAACCAGATGTCATAGATAGATAAAAGATAATCGATAAAGGATTAGTAAGGGTAACACTTCAGTTTAGGGGCATACAGTAGGTGGCGCTCTTTATCGGCTACAATTTTGGGCTATAATATGTCTTATGACATCAGATGCTAGTGTTATATGTGACCAATCACGGCATTATATCTTTTTTTTTGTATACGAGTACAGCTTCTCAGACCCCATCAATTGATTGAAGCTCAGGCTCATCGTAGGGTGGTCTCCCCTTGCAGTGATATTACCCCCATGAGTAGTCCCCTTGAATTTACTCTTTTTTTTCCTATTTTTTGTTTCACTGCAATGACAACAGCATTTTATTGGCAGAAAAAACCTGGTAAGCTAATGACAAACAATACTTAATTACTTATGTAAAATTATTAATTACAAAAAAATATAAAATTTGAACAATGTCTTTTAAACTTAAATGGGAATCCGCAAAAAATGTACCCCTACACGCTAATTGTTTGAAATGGTACCCCTGTTGCTTACTGTTTTCATTTATATATATTTTATCGGAACAGAACATTAAATTTTCTGAAAAATTTAAATTTGTACAGCATTTCGGGTACTTTATAGTTTTCTCAATTAGTTTATGCGCCTCTAAAAAATCTAAAAGTTTTTCTCAGTAATGCAAAATTAACCTGAATTTGAATAACAAAGAAGCACAACTAGAGCATGATGAAACAGAAACATTTGTGTAGCAAATGTTTCGTTTGCAGCGAAACTAAAAATATGAAAACAAAAAAAAATAGGAAAAAAAAATAAAAGACATCAAGAAACCTTACCTAACTCAGAAAAAAAACTATAAATGAGCAGAGGCACAGATATTTAGTAAATAATACAGAATAAAGGTTACAAACCCCTAAAACAACAAAATAATATAACACCGTGATTGGTCACATATGAAGCCTACTAACAGTGGCACCTACCGTGCACCCATAATCTGAAGTATTACCTTAGTAAGCTCAGAAGCACATTGTTTTAAAAGATGAGGATGGAGATTGTAAGGTCCCATGGCATGTCAACATCAAGGGGTTTTAAATGTGCTTCAACATTACCAGGAAGAAACTGAACTGCTGAAAGGTTACCATGACACACCCGATGAGGGAATGTATTTAGGAGTGACTCAACCACAGAGGGGGCATTCTCTGGACATCCCCTACCCTCTTTGTACCACGTGAGGCCTTCTCTTTTTCTTTGTTTGTTAACTATATATTGACTGTTGTAGTCCAGATTTTTATTTGGTTGCTTGTTTGATTTTTTAAATTGTTCTTAGGATCGATTAATAATATAAATAAATGGGACTTATTATTTATTTTTTTTTTCATATATATATGAAACTTTAGCTGTATTTTGTGTGAATAGGAAAGAGATCTCTAATATTTACCCCATATTTATGCAAATATTGTATTTTTTTGGTAAGTAAAAGGACTGTACATACAATCCATTTCATTCTCCTTCGATTTCTCACGTCTGGATTAGTGTAGGAAGCGGGTTGGATCGATTGGGGTTAGTCTAAATTTTTCGGCCCGCTACAGTGCTTCAGGGATAAGAGGGCTGAGTTGTCTTTATACCATTTGAACTATAAGTTATGATATGTACATTAGTCAAAGGAGAGATAGGAGTGGTGGTGGGTTGATTATTTATATCAGAAATAGCATTTCTTCAAATCTATATAATTCTATAAAGCAAGAAGAAGTTGAGTCACTATGGATATATATTAGGGTCAGTAAAAATAGGATACTACATTTGGGAGCCTTTTACAGACCACCCAGCCAGACTGACTGTATTGATGAGCTAATGATCAGGGAAATAAGGAAAGGATGTGAAGTAGATACTTATTTTTGGTGACTTAGAATTTATAGCATTTATAGAATGCTTTGAGAATCTTTTTTTTACTCAATTTGTTAATAAGCCAACAAGGGCTGCCAATATCTTAGATCTGGTTCTTTCAAATGATGATCACTTGGTTCAGGAATTGACTGTCAGGGAAGCATTGGAAAATAGTGATCATCAGATGGTTTGTTTTAACTTGGGAATAGTGAAAGGTAGAACATCAACAAACTCCACAAAAATTCCAAATTTTTATAGGGGAGATTACAATAAATTACAAAACTTGCTAAATCAGATTAGATGGGATATAACATTCAGGGGGAAGAATACTTAGGAGATATGGGACACTTTTAAAACTATACTAAATATAGTCCAGGAGTAGTGTATTCCAATGAAGGCTATTAGGAAGAAATGTAGGAAGTCATTGTGGTGGAATCAGGAAATAGCTAAAAAAAATTCTGAGAAGAAAAAGGCATACCAGAGATTACAGAAAGTACTTTTCAGAATTTAAATCATTATAGGTCAACCAGAAATCAGCTAAATAAGATTATTAAGAAGAGCAAAAGGGCGTCAGAAATTACTTTAGGTCAAAATAATAATAAAGATCCAAGAAAATTCTTGAGCTATTATAGAATAATAACAAATCTAACAGTGATAAAATAGGGCCTATTAGATATGAAGGGGTTTTGAAAGAATCTGATGAGGAAATAGTAGAGGTTCTTAATGATCATTTTTCTTCAGTATTTACACAAGAGAATCAAGATAGATTAATTGATGATAATTCTAGGTCAAGGGAATAGTGTTGAATACTGTTAATGTGAATTGGGAAATAATTAAAGGGTTATATTGGAGTTAAATACTAGTAAGTCATCTGGCCCAGACAACATTCATTCTAGGTTACTCAAAGAAGGTGTAGATAGTATTGCAGTAGTTCTTGAATGTAGTGCTAATTTTTAAAAAGAGAAGTAAAGAGGACCCAAATAGCATAAGAGGGGCTGAGATGGGATTTGCCAGAGAGTGCTTCCTGGATCAACCAATAAATAAAGGAGACTTGTGTGGTTTGATATTATGTTAATTCAGTTCTATGCCTAAAAGCTTATCTTTTAAAAGTCGGTCATGCCAAATTGCAAAGACTGTCGATCTTTTATCAAAAAGATAACTGCATCAGGAAGACTGTGCAAATTGTGATGGCCATAGCGGTTAAAACAAACTGGCAGCGGCAGCGCACATGGCACCCAGCTGATCAGCATGTAAACAAAAGGAGCCTGAGAAGTATTACAGTAAGTAAAGGAGCAAGTAATGTTATTGAAGAGGTTTCTCATACAAATGAGAGGGAAGAAGACTCTGCCCTGTGTGGAAAGTGCAAGAAGAGAGTAAATGATGATGATAATGCTCTATGCTGTGATGCCTGTAAGGTATGGTATCATTCTGGCTGTTTAAAAATTCATGTAAACAAATACAAAGCCATAATTGAAGTACATGACCTTGTCAGATGGTTTTGTATTGATTGTGACAGTAAGGTAAATTCATCACTATGGAGAATTGAAAAACTAGAAGAAAAACTAACAAATAGAAGAAAATATAGTATCCCATGTGGATAAAAAGATTGAAGAAGTTATGACTGAAAGGATGGAAAGGGAGAAACATAGGAATAATGTGGCTATTTTTGGAATAAATGAGGAGGATGAGAGTGAAACTAACCCCCGAGAGAGGGCAAGGCTTGACAAAAGTCAGGTTTTGGAACTCCATGTTGGAGTGAGTGACACTCTTAAGATAAGGGATGATGAAATTGAAAAGGTAACCAGACTAGGAAAGAGGCAGCAAGGAAGCAATGAAGCCCCTAGGCCACTGTGTGTAAAATTCAGCTCAGTGTAAAAGAAGTACGAAATATCAAAAGCTGCAAGGAACTTGAGGGATGATGTACAGTGGAAAAAAGTGTGTCTTACCATGTATAGTAATAGCTTACTGTGTATAGTAAAATTAAGAGGCAGGGAGCCGAAGCTCATAAGTGCCCCTTTAAATGGTTATCAAGAGCTCTCTTAAAACCACCTATAGACCGGCAATTCACCACATTCGCTGGCAAATTATTCCAGTCTTGTTGAATTTGTATGTCAAAGAAATCTCTCCTCAGTGTTTTATTAGGTTGTCTAAAGTGGATACAAAATTCATCATCATATCCGTTCATAATCTTATATACTTCAATAAGATCACCCTTATGTCTTCTGTCTGCAAGAGTAGTAAGACCAAGCTCTCTCAATCTCACCTCATATGGTTTATCTCTTAATTCCGAAACTAGCTTGGTTGCCCATTTGTTGAACTCCCTCCAGTAGTAAAATATCCTTTTTAAGTTGAAGAAACCAAGCCTGAACTGCATATTCCATATGAGATCAAACTAATCCAGGGTAAATCCTCTTGAAGATTGTTTTATTCATGAATGTGAAAGTATGTCTAATTCTACCCAACATGGAGTTAGCCTTAGCAGTGACCTTAGCAACATGAGCAGTTGATTTACAATTGGGAGTTACATACACTCCTAAATCTTTTTCAACCAAGGTTTCTTCCAGCTGAGTATCATTAATAAAATAGTTATACTTGGGATTAGTATTATGGATAGATATATGCATGACCTTACATTTTGATTCATTAAATTCAAGCAGCCATTTACAACTCCACTCCTGAAGTTTTAATAAATCTTCCTGTAATATATCTCTATCATATTGATTCTTAATTTTCCTAAAGATTTTAGAGTCATCTGCAAATAGTTTCCCACTAGAAGAGATGCAATCCAATAAGTCATTAATGTAAATCAGAAAAAATAGTGGACCAAGTACACTGCCTTGTGGTACTCCACTCCACACCTCTAATGAATCAGAGAGAACTCCTTTAATAATCACTCTTTGTGTTCTATTTGAGAGAAAGCATTTAATTAAATTAAGCAATTTTTCTTGAATACCAATTGCCTCTAATTTTGCTAATAATCTTTTATGTGGAACAGTATCGAATGCCTTTTTACAATCCAGATAAATGGCATCAACTGGGTTACCTTCATCTAACACATCATGAACTTCTCAAAAATATTCCAATAGTTGAGTCAAGCATGATCTATTTGATCTAAAACCATGCTGATGCCTACTTAGTAACCTATTCTTGTCCAAAAATTCAAATATTTTAGCATGAATGATTCTTTCCAGAAATTTACTTACTACAGAAGTCAAACTAACTGGTCTATAATTCAATGGATCACTCTTTCTTCCTTTCTTGTATATTGGAGTAACAAATGCAATTTTCCAAATAGGGAGTACACCAGAGTCTAGTGAATCACAAAAAAGATAATAGAATGGCTCAGCTAAATTATCAGCACATTAAACTAATACTTTAGGTTTAACACTATCAAGACCAAAAGCAGAATTTTCTCAAAGATGAGTCAAAATCTCATGTATATCCTCAATTGAAAAATCAATATCCTCAAGAGGTTCTCCTTCAAATCTAAAATTAGGTTCAGGCACCGGGCCATCACCTTCAATAACAAAAACTGATTGGAAAACTAAGTTAATAGTGGATGCAGTGTCTTTCAAACTACTAGTTAGAGAAGCATTTTGCTTTATAACCCTAGATACTTCTTCCCTAATAGTAGTCTGTCTCCTCATATATGCATAAAAAGCCTGATAATCACCCTTTTCAATGTTCTCTGATAAAGACATTTCAAAATTCATTTTGCTTCTCTATTTAGTTTAACAGAATCATTTCTAACTCTAGAATAAATAGCATACCTTTCTGGTGTTCTATTTTTCCTATATTCCTCCCATTTTACTACTTTATCATTTCTTAGAATAGCTGTTTCTCTCATCATCCACTTTTGATTTGGAGATCTACCACCAGATACCTTACTTGATGGAATAAATTCTTCAGTGAGATTAATGTATAACTCATATAATGTTTCCCACTTCTCTTGAACATTCATAATAACGGTTGGATACCAAGGAAATAATGAAAGAGCTACATTAATAGCCTTATAATTTCCTTTAAAATATCTCTTCCTAGGAAACTCACTCTTCTCAACTTCACAGAAACCTTCTAGTGTGAAGTCAAAAATTAAAACTGCATGGTCACTTTTACCTATAAGTGCTTCATATTCAATATGGTCAATTTCAAATTCATTTTTGAAAAAATTAAATCTAACAGAGAAGGCTCACAATCACCTCTTTTCCTAGTAAATTCATCCACATGTTGATGGAGGAAATTATCTTGATATAGATCATAAAATTTATTCTCTAAACTATCACTAATATTTAAAGAATCATAGTCAACCAGGTGATTAATCCAATCCATCTTTGGAAAATTAAAGTCCCCACATATTAAATATTGATTTATATTTAAGACACCAATCATTAAGAACCAAATTAATTTTATCATTATAATCTTGAGAAGAGTTAGGAGTGCAATATATACAAGCCACAAGAAGTTGTCTTGATCTATACTTAGTCATATATGCAATAGCCGCAGTACCATGATAAACATCATCAGCAACAATTTCAGAAAAAAGACAATTGTGGACCAAAACATCAACTCCCCCACCTCAAAATTTAGCCCCTCTATCCCTTCTATAAACTTTGTATAGTCCCAGACTATACTATAAAACAAAGAACCATGCAGAAGGAAGTGGTTCAGGAATTCTAGAGGCAGAAAGAAGAGGGAGAGACTAACATCATGATAAAAATTTTCAGGTTGTTAAGGTGGGAAATTTTCCCAGAACATATCAGGCACGAGAATAAAAATTCAAAATCAATTTGATAAAAGTTATGTTAAGGTTAAAAAACTAAAGTGCTGGTATACAAACTTTGAAAGTATTATGAATAAACTAGCAGAATTTGAGACAAGAATATCAGAGAATAAACCAGATGTTATTGCTTTATGCGAGTCTTGGTATAAACCTTCAGTATGTGATACTATACTTTCTTTAAATAACTACACACTAAACAGAAAAGATAGTCCACATAGGAAAGGTGGCATTCTTTTATATGTACATAACAGACTGAAAACAAATTTGTGTTTTGAGTGAGTTAAATAGCATTGCTTATGACGAGAGTTTCTGGTGTTGGATCAAAGACAGTGAAGACAAGGTACCGATACTGTTTGGAGTGGTGTACAGGAGGAACTCTGCAATGATAAAGTACTTTTGGAAATAATGTCTCATCTCAAGCGAGTCAGCTTGGCAATAGACACTTAATCATAGTAGGAGATTTTAACTTGCCAGAAATAGTTTGGGAAAAAGCTGGCAATGTTACATCACAAAACCAAGAAAGATATGTGCTTAAATTTTTGGAAGTGGTAGATGACAATTTCTTAACACAGCATGTAAGAGATAACAAGAGTGAGAGGACAAGACCAACCAAGCACAATTGACCTTGTTATTACCAAAAATTGGACCTTCATAAATAATTTAAATATAGAAGACCCTTTGGGATACAGTGATGTAATAACTTTTGAATATGAAATAGATTTCCTATATAGAAACAAGACGACACCAAGAGGGTACAATTATTTTCAAGGCGATTATAATGGAATAAGGAGTGTTATGAAAAGAGATTGGAAAAGCCTGTTAGAAAATAAGAATGTAGAAGATGGATGGAATACTTTTAAGACAATATATGAAGAATGCGTGATGTGATTCATATCAAAACAAGATATTTGGAATAGAAGAGAAAAGCTACCATGGATGAACAAGGAAGCAAGCAAAGCAATTAAGAATAAAAACTGTGCATGGAAAAGATTTTTACAGAGGCAAACCCGGGAAAGATATAGGGATAAGACCAAGAAAATACTAAGATGGATAAAGTGCCACTATGAAAAAAGACTTGTTAATGACATGAAAACTAATGGAAGAGCTTTTTTCAAATATGCTAACAGGAAGAGTAAAGTTAGAAGACCAGTGTGCAATCTATTGAAATCTGATGGTACCACCGCACAAACTGACCAAGAAAATGCTGAGGTACTAAATGAATATTTTGCATCAGTGTTTACGAATGAGGAAGACATAAACATAATAACTTTGAATCAAGGAATGCGCCATCTGTATGGAGAAGTAACATCAGAACCCTTTGATTTTGAATTGGAAGAACCCCTTTTCCAACTGGAAAACATAGAGTTTAAAGAGAAAAGAGTGAAGAAAGAGTTGATAACTATGAATATATATAAATCAACTGGACCAGATAACATGCACCCAAAAGTGCCTCAAGAAGCTGCTAAAGAGCTGTCAGTGCCTATAACACTATTTTTCGATAAATCATTAATTGAAGCCAAACTACCACAGGACTGGAAAAATGCAATTATTACAGCCATATTTAAAAAAGGAGAGAAGAAATTAGCAAAAAACTATAGACCTATATCCTTGACATTAATTGTGGTGAAGATTATGGAAAAAATTGTGAGAGATAGCTTACTGGAACACTTAGACAAGAATAAAATAATAACATCATGTCAACATGGATTTGTGAGTGGAAGATCATGTCTAACAAATATGCTGGAAACCCTGGAAGACTGGACTTCGTATTATGATAGTGGTGAATCTTTTGATATAATATTTTTGGATTTTAAGAAAGCCTTTGACAGCATTCCCCATGAAAGACTACTTCACAAGTTAAATATATTGGGAGTGAAAGAAAATGTTCTTGGATGGATTGAAGGTTTCTTGAAAGGCAATGTGTGTGTATGAATGGAGCAAAATCAAACTTGATAAAAGTAAGAAGTGGAGTCCCACAAAGCTCAGTTTTAGGCCCTGTACTCATTGTCATATACATTAATAACTTACAGCATAACATTAAATCAAATTGCAAAATTTATGCAGATGATACCAAAATTTACAGCAAAGTAACACACAATGAAAATGCATTAAATGAAGATTTGGAGAAATTAGAAGAATGGTCAGACACATGGAAACTAGACTTCAATGCAGAAAAATGCAAAGTAATGCGCTGTGGCCATGGAAATATAATTACACCCTATAAACTAATAAATAAGGAATTAGAAACTAATTAAGGAAAAGGACCTAGGAATAACTTACAAATTTCCTGAAAAGTGAAGAACATATAAATAATATTACTAACAAGGCGAATTCCTGTTTCCAGAAACTTTCAAAATTCTGTACAACACCTATGTAAGACCACATTTGGAATATTCAGTACAGGCATGGTCACCTTATTTGAGAAAAGATATAGAAAAAATTGAAAAAGTGCAGCGAAGAGCAACAAAACTAGTACCAGGCCTACAAAATATGACATATGAAGATAGATTAAGAAGCTTAAACTTAACAACGTTGGAAGAAAGGAGGACATGAGGGTATCTAAATGAAACTTTCAAAATAATTGGAGGTTTTGAGAACATTAATAGCTCTAGGTTCTTCCAAAGAAGTGAAAATGATTTAAGGAGGGAATAACTACAAGATATTCAAGAAACAAATGAGAATAACATTAAGAAAAAAAAAAATTCCAAAAGAGTGGTCGAGCCTTGGAATGCCCTACCTAATTGTGCAGTAAATTCGACCACAGTAAATGAATTTTAAAAAAATTCTGAGAATTATATGAACAAACTAATGTAATATGTAGGCTACAAGAGATAAGTTTGAGAGGCGAGCCTTTATACTTAAGCACCAATAGGTGCATACACAGTCTCTCTTATTATACTGGTAACTTATACTGGTAAGTTAAATAACTTTAGGCTGGTAAGCTTAACTTCTATTGATGGTAGAATCCCTGAGAACATAGTTAAGGAGGGGATTTCTGACCATGAGTTTAGAAGAGGTAGATTGTGTTTAACAAATTTACTGGATTTTATGGATTATGTTACTAAACAATTAGATAAGTGAGAGAATGTTGATGTAATTTACTTAGATTTTATCAAAGCTTTTGATAAGGTTCCACATAGTAGACTAGTTCACAAATTAAAAATGTATGGGATATGTGATAAAATTTTTAATTCGATAACTGAATGGTTGAAAGACAGGAAACAGAGAGTTATGCTGAATGGGGTGAATCACAGTGAAGGGTTGTTATCAGTGGTGTACCTCAGGGATCTGTCCTAGGCCCTTTATTATTCATAGTTTATATAAATGATCTTGGGATGCTATAAATAGTAGTGTCATTTTTTTACTGATGACACTAAATTGGCAGCTGTAGTCAAAGAAGTTGAGTGTAGTTTAAAGTCCAGAGTGACTTCAATAAGTTATTAGCTTGGGCTCAGAAGTGGCAAATGACTTTTAATCTTAAAAAATACAAAGTTCTTAACATGGGAAGGGATAATAGGGAATTTAGTTATAAATGGATGGATATTGGCTAAATTCAGTTGATAATGAGTAGGACTTAGGCGTAGTAGTAGATAGGTCACTGAAGTTTTCAAAGCAGTGTATTGAGGCAAAAAATAGAGCAAATAGGGTACTAGGATCCATTAACAGGAATGTTAGCTACAAGAGTAAAGAGGTTATCCTTAAACTCTACAACTTGTATGTTATACCACATTTAGAGTACTGTATACAAGTATAGTCACCACATTTTAGACATGACATCAACCTGCTAGAGTCAGTACAAAGGAGGGCAACAAAAATAATACCTTTCCTGAAGCACCTTGAATATGAAGATAGACTAAGGGTACTAAATATGTTCTAATTTGAGAGAAGATGTGTGAGGGGAGATATGATTGAGCTTTTTTATATCTGTTCAGGAAAGGATAAGTTGGATTTTAGCAAGTTATTTGAGTTGGAGGGTAGTAATAGGACTAAGGGTCACCTCTTATAAATTAAAAAACAGAGGTGCAGATTGGATGTTAGAAAATATTCTTTCACCAATAGGGTGATAGATTACTGGAATAGTATGCCATCTGAGATGGTAGACAGTCTAAACTTGAATGTATTCAAGTGCAGATTAGATGATTATATGTGGAGGGAGGGTTAACTTTGGGGAGTATTCTGGACTCATTCCTGTGGATGCAGTTTTTTTATTATTGTATATTACGATTGATTTGGATTATGATGAGTCTTAATGATGATGCCTTGCTTTTTGACACATTCCAGTGTATGGTTCAAATTATATATTATAGATCCATGATTGGACACAATCCTATGAATGCATTTTGTGGATGGGTTTTGACAGATGCGAATGACCTTTGATAGGCCATATCATCAAACTCATCACAATATTCCTACACAATTCCATACAAACTTGCCATCATAAATGCAGCTAACATACTCTCTTGGTTTGACACATTTTAGGTTATCGACCATTGCAGGTTCATTAATAATATGACTTTTCCTTATTATTTCTTTTCTCCAATGCTACTTGAAATGAGATACACTATCAGTTAATCCTTGTTTATGGAAACAAATCTATGATATTTCTGAGTTTCCATAATAGTCCTACTGTCCTTGAATCGATGTTCTAACTGTTGTTGTGCATCTTTCAAATCAGAAAACTTTTATTTTCTTGCTCAAGTTTTCTTCACAAAACTGAAACATATCTTCTGGTGTAAGAATTTGCCTCTTTGTAGTTCTCTGCAAACTGGCATGAGCAGTATCTCTCTTCACTGTTCCCCAAATCCCATCACATGCATTTTTTCCATGGGATGTAGCAAAGTGCCATTCACAAGACAAACCAAAATTCTCTTCATAGTAACACATTTGTCAAGTTGTATCTATTCTTATATTGGCCAGCACATCCATCCTGAAAAATAGTACACCTTCTCCAGTTGTGGGCATCTGGATTTAACATAGTTCATAAGCTTTATTATAAATGAGTAAACCATTACAGTGTTGTGTTTTAGAGATGGAGATAAGAAACAGACACTAAAATGGTTAAGTTCCTGGTTGGCAGATGATCTATAATAGATGACAAAAGGGTGAACTGTACATTGTGAATTGTCCCAGTGTAATCCTTGGGCAGCATCTTGGACAATGAAAGAATAATTTTTAGAGATATCACCTAATATAACTGCCTTGCTCTGAGGTGGTAGTGTTTCTTTCAACTATTTTAAGTACTGTGATTGCTGTTGTGTGACAGCATTATGACGAACCATGCTGGTATTTTCATGCTTAATGATGATAAGTATTCATGAAGTGGCCCCACTTTGTCTACCATTATACAATAGTCAACATTCACCCATTGCTTGTAAGATATTTCATTTGGAGCTGATTTTACACTGTCAAGCAGCTCAAGAAAGTTCAGAACACCCTCTTCTCTTGGGCAATCATTGCAAAGTTGCATCATGCAAGCCTCTCTCTCTGTACTGCAGACACTGTAATCCATAAGGTCTTTGTATGAGAGACCTTTTTCTCCCAATGCAGCCAGCTATAATTTGGGGTTTTAATGATATATACAGTCACAGACAGAATGAGTCCCACCACTACCGGCAAGCGCACAATATGATGTCATAATTTTGAAAATGTGGAAAATCCTATTTTGTGATTATTTTTATTATTTTGATATAGTTCAAATAAGTCTCCTAAATTCCCAAGGACCAGTCGTTTTTGCACCTACAGCACTGATGACTCACACAATCCTTTTTGCAGGACACATACAACTAACCTCATCTGACTTATAGAATCTTCTCTAACTATATCTTTGTATTCTTCAAATATCACTTTTCCTTTGATCATTATTGGAATCTTTGGAAGGATTTCAAATTCTGATTTTAGTGAATGACTTTTTTTCACCATATATATTGTAGTTTGAAAGAAACTAGCAGTTTTTTTAATTATGTATGAGGAGAGAGTCAATATTTGTAGTTTGTGATTATGACATTTGGTCTCCAAGAATGCCTGTTTCAATTCATTCATTAATGTTTCTAGATATTTTTCAGATTCTGTTTCATGTTTTGAAGCATCGCTTACCCCCTCGCTTATATGAACACCATAATTGACTTCTAGCCTCTTCTTCTAGCCTAATGTCCAACAGTTCACACAAAACAATGAGTTTTTTTTTTCAATCTTCCAGCACATTTTTCAATAAGTACATCAGTCACTTTTCTAAGATTGATTGTTACTCACTTCTTGTGTTTTTGGTAGGGTCTTGGCAGTTTTTCAAGTGCCAAACCATTGTATTTTGGTGAATACGCTTAATAGCTAAGATGTAGATTTCACTAAGTAATTTCTATAAATCTGTAATTTAAAGATATCCAATTACATGACACCCTTTAGAATATAATTATACAAAATATTTTAATTCTTGATATTTGTTGAGGCTCATTGAAAAACATAACAACCCACCACACATACTGCTGGCTGAAACTGTACTAACTTGTAGACTAGGAACTACAACTATCTGTATTGATTCTGTACAAGTACCAACATGTTGCAACAGGATTATTTAAGCTACCTACATGAGGGTCTTTAATCCCTCACCAAGGTAAGCAAACATGTTATGTTGGCTAATTACAGATGCAGAATAGAACCACAAAGGAAAAATGAACTAAACAGACTCATAAAGTAGGGGGCTAAGAAACGGTTCAACCTTTTGCTTAAAAACAACAACCAAATTTTCACTGACACCATCAAGGAGAGAAAAAGCAAGTGGAAATATCGATTATTTGAGTGGGGTAGAAGGATTTTTTGCTGTGACCATGAGTTCTGCTGTATATTCTACATTCAAACAAATCAAACAAGTGGGGACAATGACCATTTAGGATCTTTCAAGCCATAATTAGGTCTGCACCGAGAAGGCATCCTTTGAAGAAAAACAGGCCCAAATTATATAATCTATCAGCATCAGAAAGATCAGAAAATCCCCAAATCTTTGTTGACCATCTCCTTTGTATAGACTTCAACAAGTGCAAGTCGGCAACAAAGCCAGTATTCCACACTGCACAGCCAAAATCAATAATAGGTCGAATATGAGTGATGAACACTTTGACCATGAACTTAGCTGACCTACAAATTGTGCCTTTAAGAATATTATTGGCGACTCCATTTGCCTTACAGAAAGTTTAATTCACATGCAGGTGAAATTTTAGTGAAGAATCAACAAGGACTTCCAAATCTTTCACTGAGGTCTTTAAAGGAAGTACTCTCCTATAGGGATAGAAATCAATCTACTAAAGCGAATATGTACACATTTATTAACAGAAAAAGAAAGGCCCCAAGATCTACTCCTATGAAGAAGCAAAGAAACGTCCACTTGAAGAGAAAAACTAAAGCCTGTACCAGTAATTGCCTCAATAATGAGAAGAGCCAGATATAATTTAAGATCATCCACAAACAGGGCAAATTTGCATGACAAACCTGTAGCAACGTAATTGATAAAGATAAGGAAAAGCACAGGACCAACCACTGAACCTTGTGGGACTCCATCGTAACATGAACAAAATGACTAGAGAAGCCTTGTAAAATGACACTCAGTTGTGGTTCTGTAAAAAGTCACTTAGCCAGCCTAACAGAGGGTTACCAATGCCAATATATGACAGTTTGGTTAAGAACAAGTGATGGTTAACAATGTCAAACGCTTTTCTGAAATTTAAATACAGGACATCAATAACAGCACCAAAATCAAGGTGTTTACTAACATAAAGATAGGCGAACAGTAGCAGATCGGTCACTGATAAACCTGCACAAAAATCAAACTGAAAATTTGATAGCAAAGAGTTAGTGTCCAAGTAGGCATAAAGTTGCGAAACTATTATTTTCCCAAAGAGTTTTAGACCAGATCGATGTCAAGCTTATAGGCCAGTAGTTTGAAGGGTCTGAATGAATGCCCTTCTTAAAAAGAGGTAAAACATGTGCAACCTTTCAAGCAGAGGGAACTTTCATTGAATAAATGCTTTTATTAAGGATAAGGAGCAAGTGATAACATAAAGAGGAACAATTCCTGAAAAATAATGAAAGAAGATTATCCGGACCACAACTAGAAGAGAGTTTAAAAGACTAACTGCTTTTAAAATATGATTAATAGATAACTTTCAATACAAATGAGAGGGAAATAATCTGCAAGGTGATTAGCCATGGAGCCATTATCATTAATCAAAAAAACCATTAATTAAGAGAGAACCTACAGGTGGTTTGTCAACTTTTTTATTTCTTAGGTAACCATGAAGCCTTTTAGGGTCATCACATAATAGGAGAGACTCTTCATAAAGCGAAACAGCTTGCATTATATTTCTTTTATAAAATATTTAGGTCTATGAATTGTAACCAAGCTTGACCAAAGTGGCTTCTTAGGCATTTGTACCTTCTCCAAGCCAAACTCTTCTGCACAACAATCACACCAGATATGGTCCTAGAACATGGTAGGTATGTATTCTTTGGATGTTTTTTAGAGGAAAAAATTCATTAAATGCAGAGTGACTCAAGTTCTCCTTGCTTTATAGAATTATTTAGATTTGAAGAAATGCTATTTCTGATATAAATAATCAACCCACCACCATTCCTATCTCTCCTTTGACTAATGTACATATCATAACCCTGTAGTTCAAATTAACTCACATTGTCATTAAATTTATTTTCATTAACCCATGATTCTATTACACATTATATTAATAATTCCTCGATAATATTACCAAATAACTCATCTTTCTTATTTCTAAGACTACGAGCAGTGATATAAAGACAACTCAGCCCTCATATCCCTGAAGCACCTCTTTTAGAATGTATACCTTCCACTCTATCTCCTCTGTTCTCTCTCCCATCCTGTACACTTATATTTTTCTGACCACTATCAGTAACTAGTTCCCGCCTGCTAAGACCCAATGACACTATCTAACTCCTGCCACAACATGTCAACCCCAGCCCGGCTTAGATGGAGTCCATCCAATGCCTTTCAGGAGAAAACGTTAACAAAACAGAAAAATAAAAGGGGCTCAAAGAGCCCAAAAGACACAACAAAACGGGGGTGGATGGTGGGAGCAGGTGTGACCAGGCAGAAGGCTGATAAACGTCCGTCCCATCTCGGGGAGTGTGGGACCTTATATAGTTCCCAGGAAGAATGGTCCCACACACGCCTAGATGTTTCTCGCAAAGTACCGAGACGGGACGTCCGCTGGGTTGCGCCTGCTTCTAATGTATCCGATGTTCCTAGAGGCGATACGAAAAGCCTTGGAGAAGTTCACCAGAGATGTGGAGGAAAGGGAGAGAAGGATGAGCTCGGGAAGCTTTCCTCACTTTAAAAAAAATGGCTTTTTTTTGTATTTAGAATTTAATATTTTTATTCATATTTTCTGTGAATTTTGATACTTCTTTTAATCTTTATAATTCCATTGAATAAAATATAATTAATAGTAGCACATTTTTGTTATAGTTGAATTTACCCTTATTAAAATACTCCTCAGGTGTTTATGCCTTCCGGATAGCACAGCTATCTTTGGAAGCAGCAGCTATCAAAGTTTTGGAGCAGTTTTCTGCCATACAAAAATATTTTTAATGTATATTCCATTAAAAAATAAAGAAACTAAGAACTTAATGAGCAATTTTTATTATAAAGAAATTGCAAAATGTTTAAAAAAGCTAACAATTATAGTAGAGATGAAATTTATTGTAGGCTCATATCTAATTTTTACTGAATTTAGTAAAAAAATTCAAATATGCAGCCCATTAATTCTTCAACTGCATGATGATACTCATTCAGCCCAATTGCATGAGACAACCATTCAATCCCCAAATCCAATCTCGGAAGCACACCTGAAACAACGCCTTTCACTCTACTTTTACTCATCCTTTCAACTAACCTTTTGTACCTCTCTCATACTTACATGAAACCACCTTCTTTACATCATTTACTCCTACATGCATAATCACAAGTGCATTCCTCTTACACCCAGACACCAGACTATCATACCTCTCAGAAAATCATTTACACCAGCACCCAGCAAACAAACTCTCACTACCTTCCATTTGCTCGCACTCAACTTTGTATCTAAATATCAAATCTGAGAGTCAACTATCACAAGTACCTCAGTCATCCTCCTAGTCTCCCTAGGCCTAACATTAACCCCCCTCCTATCCTGTTCTCATTCAAACTACCACTTATTCCACTTTCAGCCACAACCACATTAGACAAATCACTTTCAACCTCTTCCTCTCTCAGGGCATCAAATCTGTTATTCAATCTAACCTGTTCCATGTCCCTCTTACTCACACACCTAGCCTGTCCTACCCTATCTATTCTATCCATATTCACCTACCATTCATCTTCACTTACATCAGTCACTTTGTGGTGTAAGAATGTGTGTACTAATAGGATTTTTTTTCTTCTTTTTTTTCTATATATAATTATATATATATATTATATTAGGGATTTTATTTTTGTCTAAAATGTTTTTTTCTCTCCCCCAGCTATTTACAATTTTATATTGTTCTTTTGAAAGGCCACACTAGTAAATTATAGATAAATATTACCTTCCTTTTGTAAAGAGTGGCTGGCATTGTATGATTTTGGATCGTACAAATTGAAGATATTGTATGTCCCATTTGGAAGGAGGAGGGCTTCTATATAGCCTCTATATGCAACTGGATCATAATATAATATTACATCAGGCTCAGAGGCACCAGCCTTGTTAGTCCTCTGAAATTTGTAAACACCCGACTGTGTGTAAATAAGTAATGAGATCTCCTATAAATATTTATCCCATATTTTTTCTTGTAAATAAAGGACTGTACATACAATTCGTTTCATTTCTCACTCAATTTCTCACATCTGAATTAGTGTAGGAAGCGGGTTGGGTCGATTGAGATTAGAGGATAGATTTTCATGCATACACTCATATTCCTTGTCACTTCATGCACCAGCTCACTTAATCTCTTCATTCATCATGCAACCAACTCACCTCCTTTACCAAAGCCACATTTGCATGAGTCACACTACACAATAGGCAATCAGATACATTTGCTCTTCTTTTAACACCACAAAAATCACAAACTACATACACAATACTTACATTCAAGGGTATACTCATTTCATCCAAAGCAATGGCCATACTGAGAAAACTTATTCAAAACCCTTTAATTAAGCAACCAGGAAAAGTGTAAACAAAAAGGGGGAGAAAATTAGGCTGAACTGAAACCTAAACAAACAGGCGATATTTTACGCTTCAATTTAAAATATAATTAAAATTTCTTGACCTTTATCTAACACTCAATGCTATCTTCCCAAACTTAAATATATTACAGTGAAAAATACAAAATAAAAAATTTCACTGAATAGAGATCTCATTGAGAACACGTCCGATTGCTACCAAGTCTTTTATTTGTGTGGGTTGTCTCTATGTTTGGAAAAGTAAACAATCGTTCTAAAGTCCTTATATGGGAGCCCGGAACATTTGTGGGGCACCATAAGTCCAGATGGCACAGAGCTCGCACTCCAGAGTCTTCATTACCAAAATTTACACTACAAGTTCCACATGGATAGACATTATCATAAGCATTACCTGCAACACCTGACCCAGAACCTGCACCTTGATATTCTGGTCATGTCTGCAGGACTTACCATTGTGATGGGCACACTAATCACCAGGTACAGGCCAATAAAAATAGGGTGGAGTGAGTTACAGCAGATGAGGTTATATGCAGTCTTAGATCTGGTTCTTTCACATGTTGATCACTTGGTGCAGGCATTGACTGTCATGAAAGCATTTGGAAATATTGATCATCAGATAGTTCTTTTTATCTTATGAATAGTGAAAGGTAGAACATCAACAAACTCCACAAAAGAATCCAAACTTTTTTAGGGGTGATTAAAATAAATTACTCAACTTGCTAAACCAGATTATGTTTATTCACCTGGTAGGGCCCCTGATTGGAAGCTAGTGCTACAAGCAGGTAGCCCAATTGGGAAAAAATGACACGCCAGTCACAATAACAATGAGAAAGAAGTCCATTACTGCAATTTATAACAAAAGTGACTGGTAGAGTGTATCGGACATGGCATAGTTGCTGGTTGTGAGCATAAGTTGGATTAGTTAAGGGAATATTGCTAGGTTAAGAATAGTATTTCATGGAGATGTAATGCTAGCTTACTTTAAATTGAGCGAAGGATAGAGCGCCCACTACAGATTCCTGGAAGAGAATAAAGGTGGTGAATGACACTACATGAGAAAAAGTGTTTCTATACTTCAGTCTCTGCTTTGAGACAAAAATTTGAATGGGTGACCTCTAGTTCTAGAATTTGGAGTCAAGGTAAGAAGATTGGAAGGATTAATTGGTGATAATCCATGGAAGATTTTATAACATTGGATTAAGTCAGCCCGCATTAGTCTACCTTTAATAGAAAATAGGTTCAAGTTGGACAATTTCTCATTATAAGGCAATTGGTTGAAATTAGGGACTTGTTGGTCCAGCATGGCTGGACTAACTCCGATAACCCAAGATCGCCCTGAAATCCAGTGAAGCAGACTGGGGATGCAAAGTCTAAAAGTGGTCTAATATCTGTCTGGAATAGTAGGGTCATAATTGAGGGGAAACGACAAACTGTTGACTTAAGCTGGTTATTTGCAACACCACCCACACTGTTAATATGTCTGATGTGAGGGTGGAATCTGAGTTGTCTATTAACGAGTATACTGAGGTCAGATATAGAATTCAGTGGAAAGAATAATTACGAGATGTGGGACATGTTTAAGACTATATTAAACAATCCAGGAGCAGCATGTCCCAATGAAGGCTATTAGGAAGAAATATAGGAAGCCATTGCAGTGGTATCAGGAGATTTCAAGGAAAATTTCTGAGAAGAAATCATTATAGGTTGACCAGAAATGATCTAAATAAGATTAAAACCAAAAGGGCAGCAGAAATTAATTTTGCTAAAAATAATAATAAAGATACAATAAAAGTTTTTAGCTATTATAGAATCAATAACAAATCTAAGTGATAAAATAGCGCCTATTTGATATGAAGGTATTTGAATTAATCTGATGAGGAAATAGTAGAGGTGCTTAATGCTCATTTTTATTCAGTATTTATAGAAGAGAATCCAGATAGATTAATTGATGATAATTCTAGGTCAAGGGAAGTAGTGTTGAATACCATTAATGTGAACAGGGAAATAATTAAAGGGTTTATATTGGAGTTAAATACTAGTAAAGCATCTGGCCCAGACATCATGCATTATAGGTTACTCAAAGAAGGTGTTGATAGTATCTCAGTAGCTTTTGAGAAGATATATACTATATCATTAGAGTTTTGAGAAATACCTCATGGTTCCAAATTAGCGAATGTAGTGCCTATTTTTAAGAGAGGACCCAAATAATTTTACACAGATAAGCTTAACTTCTATAGTTGTAAAATTCTTAAGAAGATGGTTAAGAAGGGAATTCCATGTTTTTCAGAAATGGCAACTGAAGATTGAACCAGGCTCAAATTTTTCTTTTTATCCTTAAGGTTATTTGTAAAAATAATTTGTTTCAAAAAGAATCTGGTCAAATAATATATATAGAAAAGTAAAGGGTGTGGTATATGAAAAACTTATATCAGCATAAACCTTTTAGACTAAAGAAATATCCATACAAAATATGGATATAAACATGTCAAAGGAAAATTTATTTGTGGATGAAATATTGGATAATAAAAAGGTGAGTTACCTATGATTCTTCAGATATTCTCTTTGTTTTTAAGACAGACTGACATTCATTCCTTGGTTAAGTTGCCTCTGGCTAAGGTTCATCCCTTAGACTGTCAGTCTCAATGAATTCTGCCAGCACAATAGGTTTTTCCCAGAGATCCAGTACTTCTTACATTTATAGTTTTTGTATTAGTTGTCCTTGGGTGTCTTTTTTCATTGTAGCAACAGGGGCAGAAGTCAGTGTTGGTCAAGTCAATACAATATTTGTAGGGTTAGGTAAGGGCAATAATAAGGTTCCTTAATCCTCTAGAGAAGTCTCCTGGAGTTCCTCAACCCTCTTCAGAAGCGTTACATATAAGACAAGGCAACCATCCACTTTCCCCCCCCCCCCTCCCCAAGGAAATATCAAGAAGCCTTTTGTTTAAGCTAACATTAAACTTCAAAGGAAAATTGAGTAAATGTGAATTTTAACCATGGATCTTTCCTCTTTCTAATTATTTTGATAAATAAACAATAACATTCTAGTCAATGCAGTTAGGTAAAGGTAATAATAAGATTCCTTAATCCTCTAGATAAGTTTCTTGGAGTTCCTCGACCCTCTACAGGAGCATTACATATACAACAAGGCAACCACACACTTCCCCCTCATAAGGAAATTTCAAGAAGCCTTTTATATAAGCTAACTTTAACTTCAAAGAAAAATGGAGAAAATGTGAATTTTAGCTGTGGATCCTTGCCCTTTCTAATTTTTTTGATAAATATACAATAACGTTCTAGTCAATGTAGTTAGGTAAGGGTAACAATAAGGTAACTTAATCTTCTAAATAAGTCTCCTGGAATGTCTCAACCCTCTTCAGAAGCATTACATATATGACAAGGCAGAGCTTTGTCAGGGTGACTAATGTTTTTTGCTTACCTTAGTGATTTATAAGAGGCTAAGGAGCTAGGGCTTATATGGTTGCCTCATCTCAATGAAACTTTTATGTAGTTATCATAGCAGTTATTAAAAACATTTAGGCTGTAACCCCTGATTCCAGCTTGCCTTTTAGCGCTAGTTGGAAGAACTGATTCGGGTTGATATTTTTGTGGTCCCTTAGGATCTTGAAAACTTCAATTAGGTCACCCCTGGTCCTTTGATGTAAGTGTGGGGAGCTCTAGTCTCTCGAGTCTTGATTCATAAGGTATTTGTGGAGTCCTGGCACTAGCTTGGTGGCTCTTCTCTTGACCTTTTCAAGAGTATTTTAGTCTCCTCAGTTTTGTGAGCACCAGGCCTGTACTGAGAACTCCATTAGAGGTCTGACCAGGGCCAGGTAAAATGCCCTAAACATTTTGATGTCCATATATGTGAAAGTATGTTTGATCCTCCCCAACATCCGGTTGGCTCCAGTAGCTACTTTGGAGATGTGAGTTATGGGCTTTAGGTTTGCTGTAACATGCACCCCAAGGTCTTTCTCAATGTTGGTGGTAGCTAGTTGCACTCCACCCATGGAGTGCAACTAGCTACCTCACCCCATGTGCATCACTTTACATTTTCCTTGTTAATACTCAAAAGCCATTTGCTACTCCATTCATCCAGTATGTCCAGGTTATCTTGAAGTCTTGTGTTGTCTTCAACATGTGTCTGTACACCTTGGCATCATCGGCTAACAGATTTTCAAAGATGTCATTTATAAAGGTAAAGAAAAGCACTGGCCCCAGAACACTTCCCTTGCAACTCCACTCCATATCTCCCTCCAACTTGAGTACGTACCTTTTACTGACACCCGCTATCTCCTATTTCTCAGGAAATCTTCGATCCAGTAGTGCACCTTTCCTCTGATCCCAACTGCCTGGAGCTTGGCAAGCAATCTCTTGTGAGGAACTGTGTCACAAGCTTTTTTGGAATCGAGGTAGATGACATCCACACAGTCCTGTTGTCCCACTGCTGTCTCCAGGCTTTCTAAGAACTCCAGTAACTAGGTGAGGCATGATCTCACTATGAAACCATGCTGGTATCTCATGAAGTGGTTGTTCTGCTCCAGGTGGTCGACTACTTCTTTTCTTATCAGTTTTTAGAGAAGCTTGCAGGGTACCAAAGTCAAACTCACTGGGTGGTAGTTTAGGGGATCAGCTTCGTTTCCCTTTTTGTAGATTGGTGCCACGTTTGCTGATCTCCAGTCCATGGGGATGATGCCAGTTTCTAATGATTTATTGAAGTATCATCCACAGTAGTTCAGCCAGACTAGAGCTGCATTCCTTTAGGACAGTAGGGTACACCCCATAAGGTCCCAGGGCAGAAGCTGGCTTAAGGTTATCCACAAGTTTCTTCACATCCTCTATTTTGAAAGTGCATGTCCTCAGTCCTTTCCCCCTCAAAAACCCTTGCAATTCTCGGGACATTGTCATCCTCTGTTTGGAAAACTCTCTGGAATTCCTCACTTAGGAGTTCACAGGCATCTAAGTTTGTTGTGGTTAGAGATCCATCTGTTCTCAGCTGTGTCACCTCCTCTCTGATGTTAGTTTTGCTCCGACAGTAGGTGCAAATATGCTTTTGGGTTAGTCTTGGCTTCTCGAGCAAGACTTTGCTCAAATCTTTGCTTGGCAGTCCTCAAGAAAGAAAGAAGAAAGTGACTCCACAACAGACCACTAGAGTCCAACAAGGTGGAGTAGACCCACATACAAACACTTTTCAATAAAAATGATCTTATAAAATAAATCAAACAAAAAAGAAAAAAAATAAATACATAAAACAGCGCATGTTTACAATATAAACAAAATATAATATGAGCTAATATCCTGGCCGGAGCAATGAAATTTACTTCATACCAAACTCCTACTGTAAAATTCAGATCCTCATCATCGCCCACATCAACACATACATTTATTTACACTATTGTACATTGAAAAATATGTTATTACCACTGTTAAAGTATTTCATGCTTGCATGCCCGAAAGTATAAATTGTGAAGTTTTCTCATCTTTACCAATGTAGTAATGTTGCATGATTATCCTACTCTTACAGCTGCTGTGAAGAGATTTCTTCTTCTGCAGTAGGCATGGTATCGAGTTCTGTTCTTTCTCATCCTGTATCTTTTCCAGGCCTTTTCCTTTGCCTCTATTTTACCTTGTACTGAGCCTGTCATCCATTTTGGCTTCCAGGTGCTTCTGTGTTGGAGGTTTGTTTGACAAGGCACATATTCAGAGACTGCTGAGTTGTAAGTGGATAAAAAAAATACCACATTTCCTCCAATGATTTTTTATTAAAGTGTTCGGTCCAGTCGATCCAGTCTAGGTATTGATTCATGTTGACATAGTCACCTTTAAAGTTGTATTTCCATAAAGCAAAATTGTTTATACTGTTGTTCCCTTCTAATTTAAAATTAAAGACCTGCACTGCATGTTCACTTTACCCTATTGGTGATGTACTGTATTTCATCCACCTCCAATTCATTTTTCATGAAGACAAGGTCCCCCGTAAGGCGCGCGGCAATTTGCCGTCCTGGCCGCCGTGCTGACGGGATCCAGCACTCTGTCCGGCCCCAGCTTAGCCTCTCTTCCTTCCTTCAGATAGCCCGATTTCTCCCCTACCTCGTCGCTTTTCATACAACCTCTCCCACAACTTTCTCTGGTCAGCCTCTAATTTCACAGGGTAGAATGCTGACCTTCTTCTCAAGCCAACCACCCCGGATGGGGGCTGAGGGAGGAGGGGACATTGTTCCCTAACCCCTCAAATCCGGTTCGGGATGGGTTTTTTTTAACAACCTGCTTCATCCCCACCCATACCTTCCTCACATCCCTTTTCCTCTCCTCTTCACATTCTATCTGTTTTACGCCGTGTCTAAGGTGGAGCCGCCATGCCGAAGGACTGCCAGGCCACCAGGCGGGAGGGGTGGTCCCAAATGGCGGCGCCTGGCTCTGCCGGGCCTGTAAGCACCTCTTGCAGTGCGGGCTACTGCAAGAGGTGGTGAGCGATTGCGTCCTGTAAAACAAAGAGGGTCACCATGCCCAATGATGAAAAAAAAAAAACATCTCCCCTTAATTCCCCCTAAAACAACGGAGCCGCCCTCGTGCAGTTCCACAGAAAAGATGGAGGGCCCATCCCCTGTGCTTGCGCAGGGGACCCTCCATATCTCTTTAACCGGAGAGGAGGCTTACTCCTTCCCTATGCCTACGGGTGTAGGGGACTCCCCCTCACCCCCTTCCCTGGAGGTGCTTTCGGGCACCTCCCTATCTCCAGCGGCAGTCCCTCCTTGCTTTCTAAGGGGACTGCCAAGAAAGCCAGCAGGCAGCCCATTGCCGACCACCCCTCGTACAAGCGGCTCGGTAGGGCAAACCCCCTTAGGGGGGGAGAGGGAAGCCAGGCCCCTTCGGTCGCTTCCCTCAAAAGACCTGCTGGCAAAAATATTAAACCTTGCCGGGGTCAAGGCCTGTGCCTCCCCACTAAAGACTTATGACGCTGCCAAGGGGACCTGTGATGTCCTGGGAGGGGATGGCCAACTGGAGGCCCCTCCTGTGATAGACATGGTCCTTGAGGAAAACCAGCCTCAGAAGGTAGGGCCTTCCATGGGGGGGAATCCGGGCTCGGCGCCAAGCACCGAACCCGAATCCGCCCCTATGCAAGGTCCTCATCAAACGGCTGTGGATTCTCAGGCAGTACAAGGAGGGGAGGGATCTCCTCCGGATGATGCCCCTGCGACCACCAGGACTCTCCATTTCGGAGAAGGACCTGGCTGAGGCCGGTCCATCTGGCCTGGGGGCTTCTACCGGCGGGGGTGAGAAGCAGGTTTATTCCCCGCCCTCCTCTCCAAAAAAGAAAAGGACGAAGAAGACTCGGGGCTCCTCTCAATCCGCGGGGGCTACGGGGACGGATGGGTCTGCTGCCACTTTGGCAAGCGACCAAGCCAAGATCGGCACATCCGGGCCCTCTGCTTCCCCGGGTACGGAGCTCCTGACGATGACAAAGACCAAAAGTGCACAGGGCGGAGCCTCGATGACATCGGGGCCCCTGATTCAGAGGTTACCTGGCGTTTTCGAGCCCGCTGGCTTCAAACGCTTCCTCGTTATTCGCTCCACTGATGGCAGCATGTTGTCCAAGGGCAACATGATCCATCAGAGGAGAGGATTAGCTAGTGCAATTGGTAGAGAGCCGAAGGTAACCCGTTTCTCGGACGGGAGCCTTCTGGCGAATGCGGCAAATCCCGCCGAGGCGTCCAAGATAAGTGCTCTTCGGACACTTCATGGCACCCCGGTGAGTGTGACGCCGCACTCTACCATGAACTTTGTGAAAGGAGTAGTTTATGCGAGGGAACTCGTTGACTACTCCATTGAGGACATCACCCTAGAGCTGGCCGACCATGGGGCGGTCAAGGTCGAACGTGTGATGAGAAAACAGGGAGGGGCCTCGAGACCCACCCCTACACTCTTCGTCACGTTCGACTGTGACAAGCTCCCTGAGTCGGTGCGTGCCGGTTGGTACCGTTACCGCGTGAAGGCATTCGTGCCACTGCCGCGGCGGTGCTATTACTGTCACCGCTTCGGCCATACGAATCGCTCATGTAGACGTGCAAAGTCGGGGTCACCCGGAGTATGTGTAAATTGCTCCAAGGTCGCACACGATAAGTCCAAATCGTGTGTGGCCAAGTGTGTCAATTGCGGAGAGCCGCACCCTGCTTCTTCGAAGCAATGTGGTGCATATCTCCTTGAGAAAGAAATCCTGGCCGTTCAGGCCCAGGATCGACTTTCATTTCGCGAGGCAAAGGACTTGGTCCTGGCGCGCCCGGCTCTGCCTGGGACGTCATATGCCTCAATAGTTAGAAAGGCACCCTCTGCTCCTGGCCCATCCAGGCCAACGAGCACGGTTGTTTCCGCGCCCATTCGGAGCCCTTCTGCGGGCTCTACCCAACCCGGGCGCTCCCCTGATAAAGCTGGCGGCAAAAAGGGTTCATACCCAGCCCCGGCTAAAACCAGGGCTCCCCCTCTTCCCCCAGCGTGACCGTTTCCCGCAAGGCGAAACGGCCACGCGCCTCCACCGAGTCGTTAGACTCACAGGAGGCAACACCCCTGAAGATGGTCGCTAGGCCATCTTCAGGGGTTCCTAAAGCTGTCCCCCGAAAGGAGGACAGCAACAAAGGAGCTTCGGCTCCTTCGCCCACGCCCCGAGGTGGAGCGAGTGGCTCGGAGACGGTGGTTCCTCGAAAAGAGGCCCCCCCCGCCTCTGAAGCCGCAGCGCCCGCCTAAGGTTTCGAGGCGGAGGAAGGAAAAGACTCGCATGGCGAGCCCAACCTCCCCCAATAAGTTCTCGAAGGCGACAGCGCCTCCAGCGCTTTGTCCGGCCAACAGCGCCCGGGGTTCTGCTCCCGGGAAGCGTACGGCCATTCCCGTGAGGGTCTTCAATTCGAGGAGGGCCCCCGCGTCTCCTCCGAGCTAGGCCTGGAGGGCATATTCCTTCAATGGAATTGCCGTGGACTCCGGGCCAACTGGGAGGAGCTGCGGAGGCTCGCCTCGTCCCGTTCTCCGTTAGCTATTTTTTTGCAGGAGACCATGGTAGGCGCGTGCCCCCTGCCTGCCCTCCCGTTGTATAAGGGTCTTGCGACCCCACCACCGCGGTTACGGCCGGGCTGGGGGATGCGCGGTTTACACCCGGCATGATGTCTCCGTTCTTCCTTTCTCTTTAGATACCTCCTTTCAGGCAGTGGCTGTGCAGCTGCACCTGGATAGGAGGTATACTATCATTTCTGCGTACATTCCACCGTCAGCTGACTTCGACGCGGGGGACTTCCGCCGCTTCGCGGCACGGTTGCCGAGGCCCTATCTCTTGCTTGGAGATCTGAAAGGCAGGCATCCTCTCTGGGGAGATTACTCCATAAATCCCAGGGGACAAGTTCTTGCCGATCTGATCGAAGAGCTTGAGATGGGTGTCCTAAACGTGGATGAGTTTACACATCACTGTCCGAGAACCGCTTCATTTTCTTGCCTTGACCTATCTTTGTGCTCTTCGGATGCACAGCTTGATTTTGATTGGGGGGTGGTCGATGACCTCCATGGTAGTGATTACTTTCCCATTCAAATATCAATTTCAGGGCAACTGCCGCCTGAGAGACCACCTCGGTGGTGCTTGGCGCGGGCGCGTTGGCCTGCATTTCAGGAAATGACTGAATTCTCTATCTCAGTCGAGGAGTTTAGGTCGGTAGATGAGGCCGTTGAGTTCTTCTCCGGCAACCTCATCGCCGTGGGCCTGACTACTATTCCTAGGACGTCTGGCCGTTTTGCACGCCGACCACTCCCATGGTGGTCGGCCGAGTGTGAGACGGCCCTCAAACAGAAGCGTTATGCCTACATGCGCTATAAGCGTCGCCCGAACGATTTCACTGTCGCTGAATTTCTTTGGGCTAGGGCTAGATTCCGGTATATTTCAAAGCACGCCCGCCGCTCTTCTTGGCTGGCATACGTGTCTGCACTTAACGGGAAGACCCCTTTAGTTGAGGTGTGGAATCGAGTCAAAAGGATTCGGGGCAAGTTCTCGCAGGACCCCCCGCCCGTTCTCCAGGAGAATGGGACCGCAATCTCGGACCCCGCGTCCGTGGCGGAATCCTTAGCGACCGCTTTTTCCGCATTCTCTAGCCGTGATGCTGCTCCGCCAGCATTCAATGAACGTCGTGATGTCGCGGAAGGCCGCCGGCTGGACTTTACCTCCAGAGGCGGAGAACCCTTCAACGACAAGTTTACTGTGAGTGAGTTGCGTTCCGCTCTCGCTTCGTGCGCGGAAACCGCCCATGGTCCGGACGATGTCCCGTACGCCATGCTTCGACACCTGGGTGAGCGAGGCATGGCCTTTCTGTTAGATTTGTTCAACAGGATCTGGGTGGAAGGTCTTCTCCCAGACTCCTGGCGAATCGCTACTGTGCTCGCCTTTCGCAAGCCGGGGAGAGATCACTCTACTCCAACCGGTTTCCGCCCAATCTCTCTAACCTCTTGCGTGTGCAAGTTGATGGAGAAATTGGTAAATGTTTGATTAGCCTATTTCCTGGACAGCGGAGGCCATCTGTCTTCTGCACAGTGCGGCTTCCGTAAGTTCCACTCCACGTCGGATGCTCTGCTCCGACTGGAAAATGCCGTCTGCGAGGCTTTCCTTCGTAGACAGCACTACGCCACGGTGTTTTTTGATCTGGAGAAGGCCTATGATACCGCATGGCGATACGGTATCATGGAGACTCTCCACACGATGGGGGCGAGGGGACGCCTCCTAATGTTTATATCTGAATTTTTGCGAGATCGTCGATTCCGCGTACGGGTGGGGGGAGCCCTCTCTGCCCCAAAGGAGCAGGAAGAGGGTGTCCCGCAGGGAAGTTTCCTTAGTGTCACACTCTTTGTCCTGAGCATCAACGGCATCACCTCGGTGCTGCCAGAAGATGTTCTTGCTACGCTCTACGTGGACGACCTTTCGATCTCTTTTGGCGCGGCCCAGATGCCAACTCTGGAGCGTCGACTCCAACAGGCATTGAACCGCGTCTCTCGCTATGCCGAAGCGCACAGATTTCGGTTTTCTTTGGCCAAGACTAAGGTGGTGCACTTCTGCCGCCATCCACGGCTTCACCCCGACCCAGATTTGTTTCTTAATGGGTTGCGCCTGGATGTGGTTGAGTCGCACCGTTTCCTTGGTCTTGTATTCGACCGACGCCTCACCTGGGAGGCTGATATTCGCAGCCTTAGGGTCTCTTGTACCCGCGCCATGGACATTCTCCGTTCCGTGACGTTCAGCGCTTGGGGCGCTGATAGGGCTACCGCCTTACTTTTTTATCGAAAATTTGTTCGCTCGAAGCTCGACTACGGATTCGAGTTTTATGCATCCGCAGCCGAGCGTTTATTGCGGAAGGTGGATTCAATCCACCACACCGGCCTTCGCCTTGCGACCGGTGCCTTCCGCACTTCCCCCATTGAGAGCCTGTTGGTCGATGCTGGGGAGATGCCACTCGCTCTGCGCCGCGTGCAGTGCATCACTCGCCTGTACGCGCGAGCCCGGCGCCTCCCTCAGTCGCCAACAGCTCTCACTGCATCCACAGCTGATCTCGATGGTGCCTATGCCGCCGAGAGACGCCAGTCATACCCTAAGCCCTTTGGGTTTAGGGCCAGGAAACTCCTTCGAGAGGTAGATATAGCTCTCGGGCCGGTGGCGCCCCTGGTTCTGCCCAGGACGCCACCCTGGAGGGTACCACATTTGGCTATTTGTCGCTACGCCTCTGCTCCCAAAGCTTGTACTGCGCCGGGAGTATTGCGTTCGACCTTTTTGGAGCACACATCGTGTCACGCTGGTACCGTGCCAGTGTATACGGATGACTCCAAGTCCTAAGAGGGGGTCGGCTTCCACGCCGTATCCCCTCTGTTTGAAGTCAGCGGGGCTCTACCAGGCGCTGCGTCTGTCTTCACGGCCGAGCTGGTGGCAATACACCACTCGGTACGGGAGATTGCGCGACGTGCCCGGTTCGGAGACCGGATTGTGATCTATAGCGACTCACAAAGCGTTCTGAGTGCTCTCGGGGCATTGGAATCTCCGCATCCCCTGGTTCGCGATATCCGTGACGCCACGGTTTTGGCGAGCCGGGCAGATGTCGAGATTATCTTCTGCTGGGTTCCTGGACATGTAGGAATTGCGGGGAATGAGGGCGCCAAAGAGTCCGCGAGGACTCTGCGACCGGACCAGCGTTTCGCTCTTCCTCACACCGACTACATGGCAGGAATACGGGCAGCTCTTCGGACTGCTTGGCAAAGAAGATGGGAGATGGCCTAAGGGAACTTAAAGTTGCGTGCCATTGCGCCGCGACTGTTCCCATGGACCTATCCGCCAATGCCGCGGCGGCTTCAGGTTGCTTTCTGTCGTCTCCGAATCGGACACACTCGTGTGACGCATCGCTATCTGATGGAGCGCTCGCCTGCTCCCTATTGCAACGACTGCGTCGTCCCCCAGACTGTTTGGCACATTCTTGTCGAATGTCCCAGTCTGGGTGATCTTCGCGCATGATACCTGTCCCAGTACCGGGATGGGCGGGGTCGCTACCGCTTGTCCCTTGTGCTCGGGACAGATTCATGCACATTGACTTGTCGACTTGTTGACTTCTTGGGGAAGGCCGGCCTCCCCCCTATTATTTAAGCAAGGTTTGTTTTTTTGTTTTGTTTTGTCGTTTTTTTGCTTTTTTTTTTTTTTTTTTTTCCTTTAGTTGCACGCTCCTGCGCCGGGATGACCTCTCCCCGACGCACCAGCTTGCTTCCTTTTCCCCTTTTGGGTTGTTGTTTTTTTTTTCTCTCTTTAATTTTATTTTAAAGTAGCCTAGAACTAGGCCAGTTTTAATACGGCGACTAATGCCCAAGTAGGCAGTCGCCAGATGAGCTCTTAAAAAAAAATTAAAAAAAATGAAGACAATGTCAAGGATGGAATGGGCGTCACTTCCTCGAGCTTAAGTAAACTGGTTTACATGCTGGTGGAGGAATAAATCCTGGCAGGTGTTGTAGAACAGCATCTGTTGACTTTCAGGTCCCCCAGTGACCTTATGCTTAGGCCAGTCAATTTCTCTGAAGTTGAAATAACCACAGGTCAAGAATTGACCCATTTCTTGGTTTGCCATTGCTGTGGTTGCCTCTCTTATTTTTGAGTTGTATTCCTCTGAGTGAGGAGGCTGGTGGTTTGTAGATACAGCTGAGTAGTACTCTACTGGTGCCTGTGCGAAGTGTGGTGACAACTGCTTCAACTTCCATCCAGGGTTTCCTCTCAACAGCAAGTGATGTAGGAGATTTGAGAACAAGGATAGCTACACCTCCACCATTTGTACCCCTGTTCCTTCTGTATATATTGTAACTTGCAGTATTAAGGAAGGTGGATGAGATATCGGTGGGCTTAAACTTAATTTCTGTTAGAAAAATAATATGTGGCTTCTCTCTGGGTATAACTATATCAAGCATATCACTTACTTCTACTATTTACACCATCTATATTACAATATATACATTTTAAGTTAATACCTCCTGGGAGGTCTGTTCTCCTCTACCTCGACCACCTTTCCTCTCATTATTACCCACTTTTTTCCTCTTACCTGTTGTTGCTCATTTTTTCATCTCATTTTCACTAAGCTTGCCCGGTTCTTCCTTTCATTGAAAGTCCTGTCTAGCATGATGATGATTTTCCTAAGATCCTGATCTTCATGGTCATGAGTCTTGGCTAGCCTTGATAAAGTTGCACTTGGTTTCTTCTTTCTCAAAGACAATTTTGAGGAATCTTGGGCCTTGGGCAACAGTTTCTGGATTACTTCTTGGTTTCTTCAGCCTCATCATGGATTTAATTTTGATGGGTTCCATTACCCCTACAGCTACAGCTATATTTTTCACTGCCTGCTCATCCTTTGCAAATTTTTCAGAGTAATCTATTCCTGTCAGTACTACTATGCCCTGGAAAATAAAGTTGGGCTTCCTGTAAGCTTTTTTTCTTCTTCTTCTCCCTTGTATATTTATAGTTGCTCCTATACTGCCATTCTAAAATCCTCATTTGTCTTGTAATCACTTTTGTCCTCCAGTGCTTCCACTTTCTCCTTCATTTCTTTCAGAGCATCTTTTAGCAATTGTACTTTTCTACCCAAGTCCTAGAGAAAGCCTTTGGCCTTAAACAAATCTGGTACATCTGATAAGCATTTAACAATATGTACACTCCTCTTCCTGCTTTTCTAAAAAACTTTAACTTGTCTTTAGACCTTCCTTGACAGGCAGTGAAACCACTATTTACATCTATCGCATTTTATAAAATCATTGTTTCTGAAATCTTTTCCACATACCTTATCTGGTGCTCCTGATCAGGTTTTGTTATTACTATCTCTGTTGTTTGTCAATGTAGCAGGTGATTTTGCTCTCACAGAAGGGGATTGAGTGCCCTTCAAAGTTCCTTGGTCAGTCCGAGTTGTTGAGCTGTAGCGGGCCACGAACCTACACTCTAACCCCAATCTATCCAACCCGCACCCTACACTAAGTCGGATGTGAGAAATCAAGGGAGAAATGAAACAGATTAGATATAGAGTCCTTTATCTACAAAAATATAGGGTAAATATTTGAGATCTTGCTATATATATATATATATATATATATATATATATATATATATATATATATATATATATATATACACACACATATATACACATGCCCATCCCCCCCCTAAAATATAAGATAGATAAATTTATAATTTAAATATATACAAAATCAAAAGCCAACCAAAATTAAATCTAAACAAACTAAATGAACAGGCAACCATAACGACAAATAAGAAACAAAAAAAAGGCCCCTACGATTTTAGGGTCCTCCAGGGGGAAAATCTTGCCAGCAGTCACTCTTATGACCAAAAGTTGATGTGTGCATTATTTTTTAAGGCCTTGGCCTCCGACCTCATATAATACGCGATCTGGCCGCGTCTTGAGGCTACTAAAGCCTTCCTTTATTCAATTAATAATATTCTAAATCGTACAATGCCAGCCACTCTTTACAAATCATGAAATCAAATAAATATATATATATATATATATATATATATATATATATATATATATATAAACATCTCTCCATTCACACACACATTCTTACAGAGGGAGGGAGAGGGTATTGGGTAAAGGGATGGGAAAATGGCCCTTCACTCACATTCGCTCCACCACACCCCTCCTTCCTTAGGCCATTCGACCACAGTCACTCACAATACACTTTCAATCCTTACTCCCCCGTAAAGGGCGCGGCGATTTGCCATCCTGGCAGCCGCGCTGATGGGACTCAGCACCCCGTCCGACCCCAGCTTAGCCTCTTTTCCTTCCTTCAAAACACTTATGTTTCCTCGCTTTCAATACAACCTCTCCCACAACTTTCTCTGGTCAGCCTCTAATTTCACAGAGTAGATGCTGACCTTCTCAGCCAACCATCCCGGATCGGGGCTGAGGGGGAAGGGGACAACGTTCCCTAACCCCTGAGCTCTGGTTCAGGATGTTTTTTTTTTAACAACCTGCTTCATCCCCACCCATACCTTACTCACATCCCTTTTCCTTCTCACTTCACCATCTATCCTTGGAGTCGCCATGCTGAAGGGCTGCCAGGTCGCCAGGCGGGAGGAGTGTCCTTAAATGGCCACAGCTAGCTCTGCCAGGTTTGTAAGCACCCCTTGCAGAGCAGGCTACTGTAAGGGGTGATGTGCTATTGCATCCTGTAATAAAAAGAGGGTCACCATGCCCAATGATGTGTCACCCCCCCCCACCTTAATTCCCCCTGCCCCCTGTACCATCGATGGAGCCACCCTCGGGCAGCTCCACTGAAAAATGGAAGTCCGTCCCCCCCCTTGTGCTTGCGCAGGAGACCCTCTATATTTCTCTACAGGAGAGGAGGCTTACTCCTCTCCTACAATTACGGGTGTAGGGGATTCTCCCTCACCCCTTTCTCTGAGGTGCTTTCGGGCACCTCCCTATTTCCAGTGGCAGTGCCTCCTTTTTCTAAGGGGACTGCCAAGAAAGTTAGCAGGCAGCCCATTGCCGACTGCCCCTCATTAAAGCGGCTCGGTAGGGCAAACCCCCTTAGGGGGGAGTGGGAAGCCAGACCCCTTCGGTCGCTTCCCTCAAAAGACCTGCTGGCAAGAATACTCAACCTTGCCGGGGTCAAGGCCTGTGCCTCCCCACACATGACTGGTGATGCTGGCAAGGGGACCTGCGATGTCCTAGGAGGGGATGGCCAACTGGAGGCCCCTCCTGTGACAGACATGGTTCTTGAGGCAACCCAGCCTCAGACGGTAGGTCTTTGGCCTACCCGAATCCGCCCCTATGCAAGGTCCTCCTCAAACGGCTAGGGTTTCCGAGGCAGTGCAAGGAGGGGAGGGACCTCCTCCAACCGGTGCCCCTACGACTGCCAGGACCTTCTCCATTTCGGAGAACGACCTAACTGAGGCTGGCACATCTGGCCTGGGGGCTCCTGCCAGCGGAGGGGAAAAGCGGGTTCATTTCCCTCCCTCCTCGCCTAAAAAGAAAAAGACGAATAAGACTCGGGAATAGATGGGTCTGCTGCCACTTTGGCAAGTGACCAAGCCAATTTTTTAATTTTTTTTAATTTTTAAGGGGCTATCTGGTGACTGCCTGACCAAGCCAATCTCAGCACATCTGGCCCCTCTATGCCCCCGTGTGCAGAGGCCCTGACTATGACTAAGACCAAAAGAGCACATGGCGGAGCCTCAATAAGATCGGGGCCCCTCATTCACAGGTTACCTGGCATTTTCGATCCCGCTAGCTTCAAACGGTTCCTCATTATTCGCTCGACTGATGGCAGCATGTTGGCCAAGGGCAACATGATCCATCAGAGGAGAGCATTAGCTAGTGCAATTGGTAGAGAGCCGAAGATGACCCGTTTCTCGGACGGGAGCCTTCTGGCGAATGCGGTGAATCTCACTGAGGCGGCCAAGATAAGTGCTCTTCGGACACTTGATAGCACCCCAGTGAGTGTGACGCTGCACTCTACCATGAACTTTGTGAAAGGAGTAGTTTATGCGAGAGAACTCGTTGACTACTCTATAGAGGACATCACCTTAGAGCGAGGCGACCATGGGCTGGTCAAGGTCGAACGTGTGATGAGAAAACAGGCAGGGGCCTTGAAACCCACCCCTACACTGTTTGTCACGTTTGACTGTGACAAGCTCCCTGAGTTGGTGCATGCCGGTTAGTACCGCTACCACGTGAAGGCATTCGTGCTACTGCCGCGGCGGTGATATTACTGTCACCGCTTCAGCCATATGAATCGTTCTTGTAGACATGCAAAGTTGGGGCCACTCGAAGTCTGTGTAAATTGCTCCAAGGCCGCACACGATAAGTCTAAATCATGTGTGGCCAAGTGTCAAGTGTGTCAATTGCGGAGAGCCGCACCCCGCTTCTTCGAAGCAATGTGGTGCATATCTCCTTGAGAAAGAAATCCTGGCTGTTCAGGCCCAGGATCGACTGTCATCCCGCGAGGCTAAGGACTTCGTCCTGGCGCGCCCGGCTCTGCCTGGGACATTATTGTAGATATTTTGATGGAAGAGAAAAGTGATCTTATCACTCTTGCGTGGCTATTCTAAGCCCTCTTTCCTCAACAACACTAATAAGGCTCTTCGTTAAATTTACTTAAGACAAAGTAATATTTTGTTTGCTATAACGTCTTATGCCTCAATAGTTCAAAAGGCACCCTCTGCTCCTGCCCCATCCAGGCCAATGAGCACGGTTGTTTCCGCGGCCATTCGGAGCCCTTCTGCGGGCTCTACTTAACCCGGCGCTCCCCTGGTAAAGCTGGTGGCAAAAAGGGTTCATACCCAGCCCCAGCTAAAACCAGGGCTTCCCCCTCTTCCGCCAGGGTGACCGTTTTCCGAAAGGTAAAACGGCCACGCGCCTCCACCGAGTCGTTAGAATTACAGGAGGCAACACCCTTGAAGTTGGTTGCCAGGCTATCTTCCAGGGTTCCTAAAGCTGTTCTCCGAAAGGAGGAGAGCAAGAAAGGAGCTTCGGCTCCTTCGCCCATGCATAGCAGTGGGCTGAGTGGCTCGGAGACGGTGGTTCCTCGAAAAGAGGGCCTCCCGCCTCCGAAGCCGCAACACCCGCCTAAGGTTTCGAGGCGGGGGGAGGAAAAGACTCGCATGGCGAGACCAACCTCACCCATTATTTCTTCGAATGCGACAGCGCTTTGTCCAGCCAACAGCGCCCTGGGTTCTGCCTCCGGGAAGCATACGGCCATTCCCGTGAGGGTCTTCTGTTCGAAGAAGGCCCCCGCGTCTCCTCCGAGCTAGGGCTGGAGGGCATATTCCTTCATTGGAATTGCCGTGGACTCCGGGCCAACTGGTAGGAGATGCGGAGGCTCGTCTCGTCCCGTTTCCCGTTCGCTATCTTTTTGCGGGAGACCATGCTAGGCGCGTGCCTCCTGCCCACCCTCCCGGAGTATAAGGGTCTTGCGACCCCACCACCGCGGGGTGACTGTGCTGGGGGGATGCGCGGTAAACAACTGGCATAATGTGTCTGTTCTCTCTTTCACTTTAGATACCTCCTTTCAGGCAGTGGCTGTGCAGCTTCACCTGGATAGGAGGTATACTATCCTTTCTGCGTACATTCCACCGTCAGCTGACTTTGACGCGGGGGACTTCCGCCGCGTCGCGGCACGGTTGCCGAGGCCCTTTCTCTTGCTTGGAGATCTGAACGGCAGGCATCCTCTCTGGGGAGATTACTCCATAAATCCCAGAGGACAAGTCCTTGCCTATCTGATCGATGAGCTTGAGATAGATGTCCTAAATGTGGATGAGTTTACCCACCACTGCCCACGAACCGCTTCATTTTCTTGCCTTGACCTATGTTTATGCTCTTCGGATGCACAGCCTTATTTTGATTAGAGGGTGGTCGATGACCTCCATGGTAATAATCACTTTCCCATTCAAATATCATTTTCAGGGCAACTGCCGCCTGAGAGCCCACCTCGGTGATGCTTGGCGCGAGCGCGGTGGCCTGCATTACAGGAAATGACTGAATTCTCTATCTCAGTGGAGGAGTTTAGGTCGGTAGATGAGGCCGTTGAGTTCTTCTCCGGCAACCTCATCGCCGCGGGCCTAGCTACTATTCCCAGAACGTCTGGCTGTTTTGCACACTGACACTCCCATGGTGGTAGGCCGAGTGTGAGAGACGGCCCTCAAACAAAAGCGTTTTGCCTACATGCGCTATAAACGCCGCCCGAACGATTTCACTTTTGCTGAATTTCGTCGGGCTAGGGCTAGGTTCCGGTATATTTCGAAGCACGCCCGCCGCTCTTCTTGGCGGGCATACGTGTCTACACTTAACGGGAAGACACCTTTAGCAGAGGTGTGGAAGCGAGTCAAAAGGATTCGGGGCAAGTTCTCGCAGGACCCCCCCTCCCGTTCTCCAGGAGAATGGGATGGTAATCTCGGACCCTGCGTCTGTGGCGGAATCATTCGCAACCGCTTTTTACGCATTCTTTCGCCAGGATGCTGCTCCGCCAGCATTGAATGCACGTCGTGGTGTCGCGGAAGGCCGCCGCCTGGACTTTACCTCCAGAGGCGGAGAACCCTTCAACGTCAGGTTTACTGTGAGTGAGTTGCGCTCCGCTCTTGCTTCGTGCGCGGACACCGCCCATGGTCCGGACGATGTCCCGATGTTGGATTTTTAAACAGGATCTGGTTAGAGGGTCTCTCCCAGGTTCCTGGCGAATCGCTACTGTGCTCGCCTTTCGCAAACCGGGGAGAGTTCACTCTACTCCAGCTGGTTTCCGCCCAATCTCTCTAACCTCTTGCGTGTGCAAGTTGTTGGAGAAATTGGTAAATGTTAGATTAGCCTTTTCCTGGACAGCGGAGGCCACCTGTCTTCTGCACAGTGCGGCTTCTGCAAGTTCCACTCCACGTCGGATGCCCCGCTCCAACTGGAAAATACCGTCTGCGAGACCTTCCTTCGTAGACAGCACTACGCTATGGTGTTTTTCTATCTGGAGAAGGCCTATGATACCGCATGGCGATACGGTATCATTGAGACTCTCCACACGATGGCGTTCGAGGGGACGCCTCCCAATGTTTATATCTGAATATTTGCGAGATCGTCGATTCCGCGTACGGGTGGGAGGATCCCTCTTTGGCCCAAAGGAGCAGGAAGAGGGTGTCCCACAGGGAAGTGTCCTCAGTGTCGCACTTTGCCCCGAGCATCAACGGCATCATCTCGGTGCTGCCGGAAGATGTTCTCGCTACGCTCTACGTGGACGACCTTTCGATCTCTTTTGGCGCGGCCCAAATGTCAACTCTGGAGCGTCGACTCCATCAGGCATTGGACCGCGTCTCTCGCTATGCCCAAGTGTACAGGTTTCGGTTTTCTTTGGTCAAGACTAAGGTGGTACACTTCTGCCGCCATCCATGGCTCCACCCTGACCCAGATTTGTTTCTTAATGGGGTGCACCTGATGTGGTTGAGTCGCACCGTTTCCTTGGTCTTGTATTCGATCGACGCCTCACCTGGGAGGCTGATATTCGCAGCCTTAGGGTCTCTTGTACCCGCGCAATGGATATTCGCCGTTCTGTGACGTTCAGTGCTTGGGGCGCTGAACGTCTTTGGGACGACTGCGTCGTTTTCCAGACTGTTCGGCACATTCTTGTTGAATATCCCAGTCTGGGTGATCTTCGCTCATGATACCTGTCCCGGTACGGGATGGGGGGGGGTCGCTACCTCCTTGTCCCTTGTACTTGGGACGAGGTCGTGCACATTGCCTTGGGGACTTGTTGACTTTTTGGGCGATGCCGGGCTTCTCCCCCTTATTTAAGTAGTTTTTATTTTTTGTTATTGTTTTCTTGGTAGCTTGCACGCTCCTGCGCTGGGGTGAGCGGTACCTATCCCCGACGCCGGAGATTGCTTCCTAATTGTTACGTTTTTCCCTGTTTTATCATTGTTATGTTTTTATATTCTTATTTTAAAGTAGCCTAGTACTAGGCTTTCGTGATTCCGGCTACTTATGCCCAAGTGGGCAGGCACCAGATGGGCTCCTAAAATTGAAGAAAAAAAATCAATGCTTACTCACGGTACCTTTTATACTCGATCGTGCCCTTCTGCACCCATTCACACTTGATTACTGGTCCCTGGCTATGCATAGCAATCTGTCCGGGTTGTTCATCAGTTATCCTGTCAGCCTCCTCATCACTATCGATCATGTCTTTCACCATAATCTTATTCTGCATCACTAGCTCTGCCATCTCAACAGAACTCTTCCATTCAGAACCTTCACTCTTCATATCCCCATTCATCAGCTCCTCACTCACAGCTCTCATCCAACTCAAGGTACACTCTTGTGAAACAGACAAATCACTCACATTCGCTCTACTCTCAGCAGATATACTAGAAATCCCTTCACCTGGTTCCCACCAGAAGCCAGAAAAGTCAGTCACCTCTACCCTTACCATTCTTAAAACAAGAAAAATCAGCCACACTAGGTTCATTCTGCCCAAACACACTATCATTCATACTGTTCCTAAAACCAGAAAAATCAGGCACAGGCAGCTCACTCACTCCTCTACTTACACCAGCCAAATCACTCACCTGCTTCTGCAAACACTCAATCTCTCTCTCAAGCTCCCTCATACCAGAAAGACTGCTCAGACTTACTTTCATTCATTCTTGCATTCTTGCTTTCACTCCTTTGCACACTTTCTACTCCTCGAGACCAAGACAAGCTCTTTCCCAGACAGATATATACTATCATACTCCATCTTATCATCATGCACCTTCTCTCACACTCTGCACAGTTCATACACCGGATAGCTCACCAGGTAGTCAGGTGGTTCTCTTCACCTCCTCAACTGACTCTAATGAGTCTGCACTCTCTCAGTCACACCTTCATTCAAACTTTCTAAAATATACATCACGCCATTCTCCCAGACTCTCACAACTCTATACGGTCCTTCAAACTTTTCACTTATTTTTGACACATTCAACCTACCATTTTCTACTTTTACCTTCAATACTTTTGCACCTATTTCAAATGAACGAAAATTTTCATATGCCTCTCACTATACACTCTGCTCACTTTCACTCAAACAAAACCTATCTTTCACTCACCTTTCAAAGTTTATAACAAACTGACACGGGGACACCCCAGTTGCACTATGCACCATTGAATTCTACACTCATAACACTACCCAACCATACAGCCCATTCATTCAAAGTCATACTCATCATTCGTACTCATCATCAGCACTCATACACGGCAAAGACACACAATCAATCACTACCAATTCAAACAGTTATTTCCCATCACCTTTCAACATCGGTGCCTTCACTTTCACACCTTGCACCTTTTGCTTCTGGTACCTTTCACACATAGTCGCAACATCATTCACAATAGTCCTCAGAAACGGATGGAACATACACTCCTTCATACACTCCCATAACTTATACTTACCCCATATGCCCATAATTATCATCCATACCTTTCCCTAGACCAATCATACCAACCAAGGTCATCACAGGTACATACATATCATCCCCATCCTTTATATGGCTCACAAAATATACAACATCCATACAAACAACAAAATCCTTAAGCATACCTTTTAAAATCATTCAAACACTCAGGCCATTCATTCAAATCAACACGCATCATCACATACCTCTTCAACTCACTAACAAAAAAACACATCTCTTGCATCTCTAGAATATCATCATCACTTAAAATCTCATTCTCATCATCCATGACCAATTCGATCATACCGGAAAATGTGACAACATTCCTTGCACACTCATCACCTCACATTCATCTTTCATAACACAATCTTTATCAGCATCCAAAGACAAATCATTCAATCTCATAAAGTCCACACCAAGCAAGAAACAACACTGCATTTGCCTATCTTTCAGAATCACAAAGTCATGCTTCACATTCACACCACTGCCCAAACTCACTCTCAGACTAACCTGTTCCCATGCGACTTTCAACGCATTGTCCGACCAACAATGCCAGAAGTTCTGCCTCCGGGGAGTGCATGGCTATTCCTATGAGTTTCTTCTCTTTAAAGAGGTCCCCCGCATCTCCTCCAAGCTAGGCCTGGAAGGCATATTCCTTCAATGGAATTGCTGCGGAAGCTCGCCGCCTCCCGTTTTCCCTTAGTTATCATTTTGCATGAGACAATGCAGTGGGTGTGCCCCCTTCCCACCCTCCCAGGGTATAAGTATTTTGCGACCACACAACCATGGGATTGGGGCTGGGTAGGAGGCTGCGCCATTTACCCCCGGCATGATATCTCTGTCTTTCTCTTTGCCTTGGATATCTCCTTTCAGGTAATAGCTGTGCAGCTGCACCTGAATAGTAGGTATACTGTTATTTCTTCATACATTCCACCATCAGCTGACTTCAACATGGGTGACCCCATGTGTTGTGGCATGGTTGCTGAGGCCCTTTCTCTTGCTCAGTGATTGGAATGGTAGCCCCCCCCATCCTTCTGGGGAAGCTACTTGATCAATCTGAGGGGTCAGGTCCTTGCCAATCTGATTGATGAGCTGGAGATAGGTCTCCTAAATGTGGATGAGTTTATGCATCACTGCCTGAGAACTGCTACATTTTCCTGTCTTGTTCTATCTTTGTGTTCTCTGGATGCACAGCCTGATCTTCGGTGGGAAAGGGTCGATGACCTTTATGGTAGTGATCACTTTCCCATTCAAATATCACCTTATGTTCGATGCTGCCTGAGAGCAGCAGCGAATGAGTTTAGGTCGGTGGATGAGGCAACATCTGCTACTATTCCTAGCTACTATTCCTCGAATGTCTTGCTGTTTTGCATACCGACTGCATCCGTGGTGGTCAGTTGAGTGTGAGGCAACCCTCAAACAGAAGCGTTATGCCTATAAGCGCTGCCTGAACGATTTCAGTGTCGTTGAGCTAGGGCTAAGCTCCGATATGTTTCGAAGCACAGCCTCTATTCTTCCTGGCAGGCATATTCGTCTTCACTTAATGGAAAGACCTTTCTAACAGAGGTGTGGAAGCCAGTCAAAAGAATTTGGTACAAGTTCTTGCAGGATCTCCCTCCCATTCTCCAGGAGAAGGGGACCATAATCTCGGACCTCACATCTACAGCGGAGTCCTTTGTGACCTCTTCCTCCTCATTTTCTAGCTGAAATGCTCCTCTGCCAGCATTCAATGTGTGCATAATGTTGTGGAAGTCCCCTGACTAGACTTTATCTAGAGAGGAGGAGAACCCTTCAATGACAGGTTTACATGGATTGAGTTAAATTTCCGCTCTCACTTTTGTGCGTGGACACCATCCCTGGTCTGGACATTGTTCTGTATACCATGCTTTGACACCTGGGTGAGCAAGACCTGGCCTTTCTTTAGATTTGTTCAACAGGATCTGTGTAGAGGGTATCCTCCCAGACTCCTGGTGGATTGCTACTGTACTTGTTTTTTGCAAACCAGGGAGAGATCACTCTATCTCACTCAGTTTCTGCCCAATCTCTCTAACCACCTGCATGTACAAGTTGATGGAGAAATTGGTAAATGTTAGATTAGCCTTTTATTCTGGACAGCGGAGGCCACCTGTCTTCTGCCCAGTGCAGCTTCCCCAAGTTCCACTCCATGCCGGATGCTCTGCTCTGACTGGAAAGCGGTGTCTGTGAGTCCTTCCTTTGTATACAGCACTACCCCACAGTGTTTTTCTATCTGTAGAAGGCCAATGATACTGCATGGCGTTACAATATCATGGAGACTCTCCACACCATTGGTATGAGGGGAACCCTCCAAATCTTTATATCTAAATTTTGCAAGATTGTTAATTCTTGGTACTGGTGAGGGGAGCCCTATCCGGCCCAATGGAGCAGGAATTGTAGGTCATGTAGGGAAGTGTCCTCATTGTCGCACTCTTTGCCCTGAGCATCAACGGCATCACCTCGCTACTGCCGGAAGATCTTCACTCTATGCTCTACATGGACCATCTCAATATCTTTTGGCGCAGCCCAGATGCCAAGTCTGGAGCATTGACTCGAACAGGAATTGCTCTGTGTCTCTTGCTATGCCGAAGTGCACATTGTTTGGTTTACCTTAGCAAGACTAAGGTGGTGCACTTTTGCCATTGTCCACAGCTCCACCCTAACCCATACTTGTTTCTAAATGGGGTTAACCTTGAAGTGGTGGACTCTCACTGCTTCATTGGTTGTGTATATTACTGATGCCTTATTTGGGTGACTCATTTGCAGCCTTAAGCTCTCTTCTACCTGTGCCATGGATATTCTTTGCTCCTTGTTGCTCACCACCCGGGGCGCTAGGCGCTAAGAGGGCTATTACCTTACATTTTATCATTCATTTGTTCATTCAAAACTTGAGCCCGGATGTGTTTTATGCATCTGGAGCTGAGCGTGTAATCCAGAATGTAGATTTAATTCACCTATATTGGCCTTAGTCTGGTGACCAGTGCTTCTGCATATCCCCAATTGAGAGCCTACTTGTCAAGCTAGGGAGATGCCACTCACTCTACTCTCTTGTTTGTGTGTTACAGACAATGTGTTTAAAGCCAAAGATTGTTTCTGCAGACAGAAATATGACCTCAGCATTAGTAATCTCCTTTCCCTAATACTATGTAATCTGTTCATGGAGAACTTTGAAAAACACCTCCTTCCCCCCTTATCTTACCTAATCCCATAACTTGGTTCCGCTATGTGGATGATGTATGTGTCACATGGCCTATTAATGATAAAGCATTTGATTCTTTTTTCGAGCAATTATATAATATCCACCCAAACATTACATTTAAAGTACAATGGGAACAAAACAACTCATTGCCATTTCTGGATGTAAAAATATCTAAAGTAAACAACAAAGCATATAATAATAATAATAATAATAAGTCTTTTGTAATGTGCTCTTCAAGGCCTGAGGCCTTCCCAGAGCGCACGTTGTGCTGAGATGAGAATGCAAATTCAATGGAAATTCAAGAGGGGGAGAAGGCAATTCTGAAAAGATGCATTTTCAGGAGACGCTTAAATGTGGTGAGAGAGCGAGAAAACCTGATTTCAGCAGGAAGAGCATTCCATAACTTAGGGGCGCAGATTGAGAAGCAGCAGTCACCCATTGAGCAGAGGGATGAACGAGGAATATTCAAAAGAGGTGCATGTAATGACCGAAGCGCCCGAGGGACATGGTGTGGTGAGAGGGCAGAAGAGAGGTAAGACGGGGCCTTGTTGTTTAGGGCCTTAAATGTGAAGAGAAGTATCTTGAGTTGAGTACGGGATCTGACAGGGAGCCAGTGCAGTTCATGCAGCAAGGGTTTTTGAGGGAGAGAAGCAAGGGCGACGGAGGAGAAGCCGGGCGGCATAGTTCTGTACAAGTTGAAGGGGGCAGAGAGAGGGGGATGGCAGATTCACAAGCACAAGGCGTGAGGTGATAAAGGAATGAACAGCAGTCTCAAGACTTTGGCGACCAAAGTGAGAGCGAATGTGAGAAAAGTTACGAAGGAAACATAGAGAGGATTTGCTGACATTGCGGATATGAGGCTTAAAGGAGAGATGCTCATCAAAAACAACACCCAGATTCCTAACGCAGTCAGAGAAAATGATAGTATTACCGCCCAGAGTAAGCGAGGGAAAGAGAAATTTAGATTTTTTCACAAGAGCAGGGGTGCTGATGAGGAGGACCTCAGTTTTGGAGTGATTAAGCCGAGGAAGTTGGTAGAGAGCCAGTCAGAAATAGAGGAGTAGGCACCCAGGAGGTCAGTGATAGAGTAGGCAAGTGATGTGGGGGATGAGGAAACAAAAATTTGAGTGTCATCAGCATAGAGGTGGAAGGATAGACCGAGGTTATGGAGAAGGAAACTGAGAGGGAGAAGGTAGATACGAAATAGTTAGAGGACCAAGGACAGAGCCTTGTGGTACCGGAAACCAACCAACTCTAATGTCTATATTAACTATTTCTTGTTCCATGATGTATCAGTTAAAAGTCCTGTAGTTTCTTTCCTGTTCCTGAGAATATATCGCATATATGATCCTTGTTTCTCTAAGGATGAAATCAATACGATCATCCAAACATTCATTGAGCTACAGTATCCCCTTTGGTTCATAGAAAAATGTCATTATAAAGCACAAACCATCTTTTACTCAATAGCTAATCCTAAGGAAAAGGTATGTGACAATTATTATACTACATTCTCATACTCGCCTCAATTAATTAATTTTTAAAAGCTAGCATGTGTAAACAACATCAATGTTGCCTTTCAGTACAAAAAATTATCCAAAATTGTCTGTCTAAAAATAGATACACTGATAAAGAACAAGAAGTTTATTATATCCCTTGCAAATCTTGCAATCAAGTATATATTGGTGAAGGCTGCAGATTCTCCAAAAGAATGAAGGAACATAAATGCAATATGTGACATAGATCTCTTTCTTCTAGCCTGTTTCTCCACCTGACAAATGAAAACCATTCATTTAACATTGATAATGCAAAAATAATTTATAATTCTCACAATTATATACATAGGTGTCAAATTTAATCTGCGTTTATAATGCAAATTCCAAGCTTTAATACGTGATAAGTAAGAGATCTATACTTATTTTTCTCATAAATGCTGTTGCTTCCCATATTACCCTCCCCCCAATCACATTCTGACTCGTATATTTACGTGTCCCTAAGTTAAGCATCTGTGTATTCATTAGTCCACCAGCAATTGACGATGATGGAGGTTTCTATCAAAACTTGTTTTTGCAAATAAATTTATCCTAACACTGTGGTTTCTTTCCTGCATATATACAGGGGGTAGACAAAATAATGGAAACACCTAGTATTGTAATAGTATAGTTTGGAAGATTGATTAAACTATCTAAACCTTGTCTATGTTTATGTTTGTTGATTGATAATAGAAGTACATCATCTTGTGCTATTAGTGTTGTTGTTTTTTGCAGATATTATCCAAATAGGTTTATTAAAACTTATTAAAGTGAGTTCAGATTGTTGTAGCTCGGATGGCAGGTGTTACCATCAATAAAACGATTAAACTTGTTGGTGTATCGAGAGAGACAGTCTGAAAAGTAATAACAGCGCAGGAAAATAAAGGAAAAACGTCCTCCTCATCGCAAAACTCAAGAAGGAAACCAAAACTCTATGATAGAGACCGTAAAACTCTTTACACAGATTGTTACAAAAAACCATAAAACTACAGCTACCAAAATTACTGCAGAAATTAATGATCACGTTTAGAACCCAGTTTCAATAAAGACTATTCGCTGGGAGTTACATACAGCCCGATTCCAAGGAAGTGCTGCAATCTGAAAACCACTACTCTCAGAAAGAAACATTCAAAAGCGTTTAAAATGGTGTAAAAACCATTGGAATTGGACAGAAGAGCAGTGGAGAAAGGTCATATTCTTTAAAGAGTCCTTCTTTACCTTATTTCCAACCTCAGACCGTGTATACGTTTGGAGTCATCCAAAAGATGCATTTGATCCAGACTGCTTGCTCCCAACTGTTAAACATGGAGGAGGTTTTGTGATTATCTGGGGGACCATATATTGTAAATCCGCCTGCCCAATCATCTCCCTTCATGGTAGAATCAACAATCAGGACTATTTGAGTAATTTAGCTGATCAGATCCATCCTATGGTTCAGGGATTTTTTCCGGATGGAAATGCCATCTTTCAAGATGATAATGCTCCTATTCATACTGCTAAGGGTGTAGCTGAATGGCACAAGAAACATTCCAGTGAAGTAGAACACCTTATCTGGCCACCACAATCCCCAAATCTCAACATCATTGAACATTTATGTTGCAGTTTAGAAAAACAAGTTATGAGTCGATATCCCCCACCATCATCATTGAAAGAATTGGAGACTGCTTTGGCCGATGAATGGATGAAAATTCCCCTTGAAATAATTCAAACTTTGCACGAGTTGATCCCATGCAGAATTCAAGCTGTAATTACTGCCAAAGGTGGTCCTACCTTTTATTAAAATAAAGTTTTCAAAAGTTATATGGTGTTTCCATTATTTTGTCCACCCCCTATATATATATATATATATATATATATATATATATATATATATATATATATATATATATATATATATATATATATATATATATAGTGTGTGTGTGTGTATGTGTCTAAGCAGAGTGCTTATATCAAATAACAAAGTTTGTGTGGTAGACCTAGCCTAACTCAAAAATTGCATAAACTTTTTACTTTATACTAATACTTATGAAAAGTCCAATGATGCCACATAGAAAAAAGATTGTACATACAAATTAGATGCTGAAGGTATAACTAAAATTCTTTTATGTTATAAAATAGAAATTGAAATGAAAAACTATACTTATCTTATCATATTCACTGATCCCAATGGCATTGACAGTCAAAACTATTTCATATCCCTAGCTGAACCTCGTATGAGCAAACGAATCAAAACATGCCAAATGTCCAAGTTTGCAACCCATGAAAACATTTTGATGCCACACAAAATCATTGGACACTTAATAAGTAAAATTATGAAGATGCCATATGGAATCATTCAGAACAAAATGTATAAATTAAGGGGTTTTTTTAAATCTACCTGAATAGGTTACTGGAATTTAAATTTAATGAGGGAATTTTAAGAATTTCACATGGACCTATTTGGCTTAAGAAATGAATCATAGAAATTAGGAACCACTTAAAGCATCATTGCTATAACGAATATGCCCTTTGAGTTTAAAATGTCAGGCTGTGCTGGGGTCTGTAATAGATATTTCAGGGAGAGAAATTGTAGTTGATTGATTTTTTTTATCAACATTTTATTTTGATCCTATTTTATTAACTCATTCCTCTAGGGCCCTAGATATACAAGATTTTGTATTTGATTCTTTTTCCTTTTTAGGATACTTTTGGAGACATAGCACTAAAAAAAGAATTCTGTGAAGATCCACCTGTCAATGATTTGGATGATAAAAAGGTGAGAATTACAAATTTAAAATGTACCTAATTATTCATTTACGTCTATGCAGAAACTTTATATTTATACTTCTCTATAATCTATGTAATTATAATTGATATTTCTAATTGAATGAAGTTTCTAATATGATTTGAATCACCATTATATTTATATAAGGATGATTACGAAGATATCCCAGCTCGAAAGATCAAGGAAGAATTTTTGGAATCATGTGATGGAATTGAGTCAGGATATCTTGGTCAAAAACAAGCAGTTGGTAGTTGTGGTGAAAGAATGTCCCAAGATTGGGCAGTTAAAGAGGTGGGTATTTAAGTCTCATTTGCAAGGGTCATAATCATTCAGTATTAATCTACCTTTTGAAGGCCTTGGTTAGGTAGGACCTAGAGTTTAATTTTGGATCTGAACCATGGCAATCTATAGTATATGGTTGTGTTTAGAAGTTGACCTGAATCAGGAATTGACACAGTGACTTAGCAAACCTGATGTCCCTTGACTCTATACTTGGAGGCAGTGTTATCATTCACTGAAGCCAATTTCCCTATGCAGTGTCTACAAACAGATTGTTGATGAAAGTTGAGCAAAAATTTGTAAAGGATACATAGTTTAAGTTGTCTGATGTGTTGGTTTAAACTTAAACTATTATTGTTGAGATTGGCTATAATATGAATAAGAAACACTAGAAAACAAAGGTCAATAACTAATCAAGAATAATTGATGAGACTTGGGCTTATCATGCTCCATGAGCTGGCTTGCTGTTAGGTCTCATTTGCTACCTAGTCATTTATGATTTTCAAGTTGCACCAAATACCCAGCCAGGGAGAGCTGTTGTCAGATGCAGTTATTATTCATTATACCAAAGTTGAAAGAAGGTAGGACCGTGAACCTAATAATATTTAAAGTAGCTAATAATATACAGTAAGATGAATATGTGTCAAGTATCAATTAAAGAACATTCAGCTTAACCACACTAAATAAAATTATTGAGCACTAATTCAATAATGAGAGACATTCCACAACAAAAATGGAGAGATGTAGCTGAAATGACTTATTTAATATAGTGGTAGTTCTAGGTCAATGACATCGTTTTCTTTTACTATTTTCATAAGAGTAGCTATTTTCTGGAATAGGGTACCCTATGTAGGGCAGTTTCAGCCATTGCACAAGCAGGTTCAAATGATTAGATAACCTGGGGCTTTCCATTTGAAACATCTCTGTTGCTCCTTTTATTTACCTCCACTTCACAAGGTTTCATTTTATGTATGGCAAGGGGTGGATCTCCTTCAGGGAAGTTGCTTAGCATCATTCTCTTTGTCTTGAGCTTCATCGCTCTTAGCTTGCTGTTTCCAAGAGATTGTCTCATCATGCTTTATGTAGATACTTTTTCATTCTCTCTTAGTGTAGCTCAGATGCCTGCCCTTGAGTACCAACTCCAAGTTCTCAACTGCTTCTTGTTATGCCAAAATGCACAGGTCCAAGGTGGTGCACTTTTGCAGGCATCACCCTAACCCACACCTGTTCCTCCATAGGGTTTGCCTGAATGAGGTGGATTCACACCAATTCCTTGCTTGGTCATCTATGATCATATTTGCAGCCCTTAGGGGATCATGTGTACCCCTTGCCATAGATGTATGCTCTGGGATAGTTAGCACATAAACTGCTTCATTTGGGGCTACACTTATGTTTTGCCTCTCCTTTGTTCTCTCAATATTGATTAAGGTCAGAGTTATTCATAAGTATCTTTTGCACATTATAATGTTTGTTTTCACCTCTCTGCCTTTCAAAGTTTCCACAGGACTGAAAATATTGAGCTTTAATTTCTTGCAGCTTTAGCCTGTAACACTGCAGACAGGCCAATGTACATAGATTGCTCCAAGTCTGAAAAGAGAGTTGGGTTCCAGGCTGGTTCCCCCTTCTTTGATGCCAATGAAGTTTCTTAAAAGTGTTGCACCTATTTTCTTGTGCAATATATCTGACTTCCTTCTATACAGGGTGGTATCTATACAGGACTATTATAGAAGAACTACTTATATTTAAGATTTTAATGTACACCATACAAACTTGTCTTACCCAATGATTGTCATTGTATCCCTGCTATTGATTCTGCCACACAATCAAGTGGTAAGCAAGTAATTACTTAAGCCAACTAAGTTCTGATAATTACTTTAACTGACTCTTTACAAACTTTTCACGCATTGTGGTAGCTAATGTTAGTCTTCCAGTTGGGTCCTCTGATCAGAACTTTTTTTCTACTAACATTAAAATAAGTCAAGTTTTGCATAATATGTCCTTTTCTTACAAAATTTATTTAAAATCTAGTTAAGTTTGATTCTATACATAGCAATCTTTTAATTTAAACTCTTAACTCAACATATAGACATGATGTAGCTCCTTGTTTGAATGATCATTTAGTTAATATAATGGAAAGAACCGTTCATACATGATTACTGAAGGTTGACATGAGAGAACAGCTTTGTACAATGATGAGTGTAGAAATGCTTATATTGAGAAGCAGTCAGCTTCTCATATTTTGCACATATTACAAGTGTGATCTTTGTTGGACAGATTTTACTGGATTAAGAAGAGAGGCTCTATCTAGTTATTAGGCCCAGAGGGGCAATATAATTATGATATAAAAGAAACCTTTTTTTTTTATTAACCAGCATCTTAAGTGGTTGGTTACTTTGAAAGCTGCTCTTTTTGGTGTTGCTTTAAGTATGTCACTTCTACTCAAAGTAAGTAACTGTTACACAGTGTCCAAAAGAGTAGGATAACCTTTTAGTTGACATATTTGACAGGTACCAGTGAAATGAAAGTATGTATTAATTTACCTCCAAAATACTTGCTTTTCTATGTTAAATTAAGTCCTTTGTCATTTGTGTCATGAGGTCATGCAATTTCTTGTTCTGGATAATAATTCTGGTAGTATGGTCCGCAACAAATTTTTCTCTTGATTTTTAGTGAATATATATGCATTAATTCATTAAATCTCTGTTGTATTGTTTAAATCAGTTTGGGCTAGTTGTTTTTCATGTTAGGGAATATAGTTTTAAGTGTTGTTCAATTGGTTGATGTTCTGCAGTTTAAACTCACTGCAAACTCCTTTTTGATAAATGGTTATTATTTCTTTATTATTCTCATCATCATCATCATCATGATTTGATTGTAGTAGTTCATATACTCTTGTAGGTAACACAGGGGAGAATCCTCTTTTTAAAAAAATTGTTATTTTTTTTGTACTGTAATTTATCTTGTTTTATGCATTATCTCCTAATATCTTAAATTTTTCATTTTCTGTACAAAATTGTATTCCATACTAGCGCTTTGTTGTCTATAGTCTTTTGACTTTTCCAGTTAAGTTTTGATTTGGATAATAATAATAATAATTCTAATATACCCCTCAGTACAAGATATTGTGATATACCCAGTTTGGAGATCATTTTGTAATTCACATTTCCTCACTGTGCTCCGAGTACCCTTGAGGCATTTTAATATCTCATCTCCTGGTTTTCAGTTTCTGTGCAGTCGTGACTGCTCTAATGGATGTATAAGGATAGTTAAAAATTTGTGGAAATTAGCTAATTGATGATGACAATGCTCTTAGCATAGAATGAAGATCTAGCCAAAGGATCATTTGGCTCTTCCCCATAATAACATGACAGCCTTCATGGATGACAAAAGTTACAAGGACCGATTAAAAGATATCAGAGTTGTTCCCCAACACCAAATCCATCCATAAATTACATCCAAAGGACAGTGTCTATAACATTGGCTTGAATTTATCATCATTCAAGGTTCATCAAATTCTCTATCATGCATCTCCAATATACATTAATATTGATATCAGAATATTTTCTATTCATACCAAAATACAAATCTCCAAAACCATAATAATTATTCCTCCCCATAACCTTCTTCAACCTGTGCTTGAAAATATTTAAATTTTTACTCTATTACCTCCTTTGGTAAATCACTACAGAAATCTACCACTCTATTTGTGAAAAAAAATTCTTACATCCAACGTACACACATGTTTTCAAAGTTTCCATTGTTGACTCCTATTCTATTAGCACCTTCCAACTCAAACTAGAAAATCAAATTTATCCATCCCACAACAAATTTTATAAAGCTCAATCATATCCGCTCTCACACACCTTACAAATGAGAAGACATTTAATACCCTTAGATTATCTATATATTCAAGCTACCTGAGGGAAGGTATCAGCTTTGTTTCCCTCCTTGCAATGAGCTAACAGGTTGATATTATATGTAAAATATGGAGACCATGCCTGTATACAATTATAAGATATGACCTAACAAACAAGTTATAAAGTTTAAGGATAACCGCCTTACTTTTTTAACTAACATTTCTTTTAATGAAGTCAATTTTATATTTACTTTATTTATTCCCTTTATACACTGCTTGGAAAACTTCAGCCACCTATTTTTTATTACAAAGTCTTCTTCTCCTCTATTGAGTAAGTTAATACCAATTCAGTTCATAGCTATATTCCTATCCTCTCTTTGCAGTTTTAAAGGTCATAAGTCATCTGTCAATTATGTTGCCAAACAAATAAGTATTTAAGTCATTCTGCCTTTATAAAGTTACCCACAACTTCTTTTATATAAGCTACCTATTTGATGTCATCTGCAAAAGGTCATTTATCTAGATTATTAATAATAATAAACCCAGAACTGATCCCTGAGGTAGCCTGCTAACAATATTTCTCTACTGTTGTGACAATAGGTTCTGGGGTCCTACCATCACACATCCTGCTGCATAAGTAGAGCTGCCTGGGTGTAATCTAATTTTTACTTTGTTTATATACAAAACAAAATAGAAAATACTGATAAAAGAAATGACAAATTTGACTATCCCAAATCTTATATAGATAGCTATTTATAAATATAAAAACCCCAAATATATAATATACAGCCTTACAAAATATCGGCTAATGCAGAAATATAAATCATACAAAATAAAAAATATACATTTAGCCAAAACAAAAACCCAATATATATATATATATATATGGCCTTACAATTTATAATATCAGCCAATGCAGAAATATATATATATATATATATATATATATATATATATATATATATATATATATATATAGAATGGAAGATATCACATTAACGTAATGTATATCACTGAAAGATAATGGTAAACCACAATATTTGAATCAAGATTTTATTTATAACTATTGGAATATATATATATATATATATATATATATATATATATATATATATATATATACAGGAATTGGTACCAATAATCTTACTGAATCACTATTTAAAATAATTACTCACTATCTCACTTTTCTTTACAGTATTAGCTGTCATTTTATTCTAATGACTTGAAAAAAGGTGATATTCTTTTTTATTCATGAATAAATTAGAAAAGATTATATATTGTTAAATTTATTCAGAGGTAGATTCTTTAAGGATATTTTATAGCTTATTCATTGGTTTTGGTGCTTGTAGTGTAGGGTTAACTAGTGTAGTGCAAATTAGGTATATACATGCGAATATATACTCGTATATACGAGGGACGGTCAATGTCTTGCGAATCGGTAGGGCAAAACAGAGGAAGGGGGATGGCTGTTTGTGGGGATGTTAGGACAAGTTATAACAAGTCAGGACCTGAAGTTGTATGCTCCTGCCTCGTCTATTTAAGAAGAGGTAGCTGATCGCAGATCGTCAGTCACAAATTTTGAACAATGGAGAAGGTTGGCACCATGCAGTGATCAAATTTTTGACCAAGGAAGGCAAGAATTCCAAAGAGATCCATGAATGCAAGGTTGCAGTGTACACCGACACCGCCTCTTCCTATGCAAATATTGCTCGCTGGAATAAGGAGTTCCACCATGGTCGTGAGTCCCTTAAAGATGACTCCTGTCAGACGTGATCAACGAGGACAATGTGGCCCGTGTAGAGAGGATGATCCTTGAAAATCGATGGGTGAAGGTTGAAGAAATCGAGCGAGAATTGGAATATCACATGGAAGTGTTATCAACATCATCCACGACAATTTGGCCATGACCAAGGTCTTTGCCCGTTGGGTCGCTAGAAACCTCATGCCCCACGATCTACTTCAATGTTGTCAAAGTCCACAAGGCCAGAGTTGCACAAGCTGCCCTGCGCGAGTTCAGATTCGAGGAGCTCAACTTTCCCTCCCTACAGTCCAGATCTGGCCCCTAGTGACTGCTTTTTATTCCACTAGCTCAAGGTTGCACTGCGTGGACGCCGGTTTGGGGACGATGAAGATCTCCAGCTCGCGGCCCTGTAGTGGATTGAACAGTAGTCGGGAGATTTCTGGTTGTCAGGAATTTGAAGCCTCCGGGACAAGTGGTGCAAGTGCATTGAATTCGAGGGTAGTTATATTGAAAAATAATAAAACACTTTTCCTATATCTCATTTCCTTATATCTGAATTGCAAAACTTATTGACCGTCCCTCATAATATGGTAACATTTTTATTTGTAAGGCATTTTTATTAAAAAGAACTGAATTATGTCAGTAAATATATATTTATTAATTAAGTAATAACTAAATTGTATTCCCTTTCGATACCTCAAGAGAATCATGACTTAGTGCTGGCATATTACACAGGATCATCACTTCTAGGGTAGAAGGTTGTTTAGGTCCACACTTCTGATTAATTATTATTCTGCCTTATAATAAAATCACCTTTCTCTTATCTTTCCCTAAGGTATCATATTACTGCCTTGCCTCTCTTTCTTTCATTTTATCCTGTTGTGATGAACCAGAATAGATTTCATTATTCATTTAGTAATTTATTCCTTTAGATGTTATTTGTCCGGATATCTCTAATGACAAATTTCTCTAGAGTAGAAATAGTAGAGCTAAGTTGATACTCATCAGATATATATATATATATTCTGAGTGAGGAAGTTTATATAATCTATATAAATCTCTAGTTGCTAAACACACTCTTAATAATAAACTAATTTTGGAAAGATATTTTTGTTTATTTACCCCATAAGGGGCGCGGCGATTTGCCATCCTGGCCGCCGTGCTGACGGGATCCAGCGCTCCATCCGCCCCCAGCTTAGCCTCTCTTCCTTCCTTCAGATAGCCCGATTTCTCCCCTACCTCGTCGCTTTTCATACAACTTCTCCCACAACTTTCTCTGGTCAGCCTCTAATTTCACAGGGTAGATGCTGACCTTCCTCTCAGCCAACCGTCCCGCATCGGGGCTGAGGGGGTGGGGGACAATGTTCCCTAACCCCTGAGCTCCGGTCTGGGGTGGCTGGTTTTTAACAACCTGCTTCATCCCCACCCATACCTTCCACACATCCCTTTTCCTCTCTTCTTCACAACCTATATTTTTTACGCCGTGTCTAAGGTGGAGCCGCCATGCCGATGGACTGCCAGGCCACCAGGCGGGAGGGGTGGTCCCAAATGGCGGCGCCTGGCTCTGCCAGGCCTGTAAGCACCTCTTGCAGTGCGGGCAACTGCAAGAGGTGATGAGCTATTGCGTCCCGTGGCAAAAATAGGGTCACCATGCCCATGGATGAATCAATAAAACCTCAAACCCCTTTAACTCCCTCTTGCTCATCGACGGAGCCGCCCTCGGGCAGCTCCACCAAAAAAATGGAGGTCCCCCCCCTGTGCTTGCACAGGGGACCCTCCATATTTCTCTAACCGGAGAGGAGGCTTACTCCTCTCCTTCGCCTACGGGTGCAGGGGACTCCCCCTCACCCCCTTCTCTGGAGGTGCTTTTGGGCACCTCCCTTTTCCCTGCGGCAGTCCCCTCTTTTCTTTCCAAGGGGACTGCCAAGAAAGCCAGCAGGCAGCCCTTAGCCAGCCGCTCCCCATCGAAGCGGCTCGGTAGGGCAAACCCCCTTAGGGGGGAGAGGGAAGCCAGGCCCCTTCGGTCGCTTCCCTCAAAAGACCTGCTGGCAAGAATTTTAAATCTTGCCGGGGTCAAGGCCTGTGCCTCCCCACTGGCGACACTGCCAAGGGGACCTGCGATGTCCTGGGAGGGGATGGCCAACTGGAGGCCCCTCCTGTGATAGACATGGTCCTTGAGGAGACCCAGCCTCAGACGGTAGGGCCTTCCATGGGGGAGAATTCAGGCTCGGCGCCAAGCACCGAACCCGAATCCGCCCCTATGCAACTTCCTCCTCAAATGGCTGAGGGCTCCGAGGCAGTAAAAGGAGGGGAGGGATCTCCTCCGGATGATGCCCCTGCGGCTACCAGGACCTTCTCCATTTCTGAGAAGTACCTGGCTGAGGCCGGTCCATCTGTGCTAGGGGCTTCTACCGGCGGAGATGAGAAGCGGGTTCATTCCCCGCCCTCCTCTCCAAAAAAGAAAAGGACGAAAAAGACCAAAAAGACTAAGAAGACTCGGGGCTCCTCTCCATCCGCGGGGGCTGCGGGGACGGAAGGGTCTGCTGCCACTTTGGTAGGCGACCAAGCCAAGATTTGGCAAATCCGGCTTCTCTACCCCCTCGCGTGCGGAGCCCCTGACCAAGACTAAGACCAAGAGTGCACAGGGCGGAGCCTCGATGACATCGGGGCCCCTCATTCAGAGGTTACCTGGCGTTTTCGAGCCCGCTGGCTTCAAACGCTTCCCCGTTATTCGCGCTCCACTGATGGCACCATGTTGCCCAAGGGCAACATGATCCATCAGAAGAGAGGATTAGCTAGTGCAATTGGTAGAGAGCCGAAGATGACCCGTTTCTCGGACGGCAGCCTTCTGGCGAATGCGGCGAATCCCGCCGAGGCGGCCAAGATAAGTGCTCTTCGGACACTTCATGGCACCCCGGTGAGTGTGACGCCGCACTCTACCATGAACTTTGTGAAAGGAGTAGTTTATGCGAGGGAACTCGTTGACTACTCCATTGAGGACATCACCCTAGAGCTGGCCGACCATGGGGCGGTCAAGGTCGAACGTGTGATGAGAAAACAGGGAGGGGCTTCGAGACCCACCCCTACACTCTTCGTCACGTTCGACTGTGACAAGCTCCATGAGTCGGTGCGTGCCGGTTGGTACCGCTACCGCGTGAAGGCATTCGTGCCACTGCCGCGGCGGTGCTATTACTGTCACCGCTTCGGCCATACGAATCGCTCATGTAGACGTGCAAAGTCGGGGTCACCCGAAGTCTGTGTAAATTGCTCCAAGGTCGCACACGATAAGTCCAAATCGTGTGGGCAAAGTGTGTCAATTGCGGAGAGCCGCACCCTGCTTCTTCGAAGCAATGTGGTGCATATCTCCTGGAGAAAGAAATCCTGGCCGTTCAGGCCCAGGATAGACTCTCATTCCGTGAGGCTAAGGACTTGGTCCTGGCGCGCCCAGCTCTGCCTGGGACGTCATATGCCTCAGTAGTTCGAAAGGCACCCTCTGCTCCTGGCCCATCCAGGCCAACGAGCACGGTTGTTTCCGCGCCCATTCGGAGCCCTTCTTCGGGCTCTACCCAACCCGGGCGCTCCCCTGGTAAAGCTGGCGGCAAAAAGGGTTCATACCCAGCCCTGGCTAAAACCAGGGCTCCCCCCTCTTCCCCCAGCGTGACCGTTTCCCGCAAGGCGAAACGGCCACGCGCCTCCACAGAGTCGTTAGACTCGCAGGAGGCAACACCCCTGAAGATGGTCGCTAGGCCATCTTCGGGGGTTCCTAAAGCTGTCCCCCGAAAGGAGGACAGCAACAAAGGAGCTTCGGCTCCTTCGCCCACGCCCCGAGGTGGAGCGAGTGGCTCGGAGACGGTGGTTCCTCGAAAAGAGGGCCCCCTGTCTCCGAAGCCGCAGCGCCCGCCTAAGGTTTCGAGGCGGAGGGAGGAAAAGAGTCGCATGGCGAGCCCAACCTTCCCCAATAAGTCCTCGAAGGCGACAGCGCCTCCAGCGCTTTGTCCGGCCAACAGCGCCCGGGGTTCTGCCCCCGGGAAGCGTACGGCCATTCCCGTGAGGGTCTTCAATTCGAGGAGGGCCCCCGCGTCTCCTCCGAGCTAGGCCTGGAGGGCATATTCCTTCAATGGAATTGCCGTGGACTCCGGGCCAACTGGGAGGAGCTGCGGAGGCTTGCCTCGTCCCGTCCCCCGTTAGCTATTTTTTTGCAGGAGACCATGCTAGGCGCGTGCCCCCTGCCTTCCCTCCCGGGGTATAAGGGTATTGCGACCCCACCACCGCGGTTACGGCCGGGCTGGGGGATGCGCGATTTACACCCGGCATGATCTCTCCGTTCTTCTTTTCTCTTTAGATACCTCCTTTCAGGCAGTGGCTGTGCAGCTGCACCTGGATAGGAGGTATACTATCATTTCTGCGTACATTCCACCGTCAGCTGACTTCGACGCGGGGGACTTCCGCCGCGTCGTGGCACGGTTGCCGAGGCCCTATCTCTTGCTTGGAGATCTGAACGGCAGGCATCCTCTCTGGGGAGATTACACCATAAATCCCAGGGGACAAGTCCTTGCCGATCTGATCGAAGAGCTTGAGATGGGTGTCCTAAACGTGGATGAGTTTACGCATCACTGTCCGAGAACCGCTTCATTTTCTTGCCTTGACCTATCTTTGTGCTCTTCGGATGCACAGCTTGATTTTGATTGAGGGGTGGTCGATGACCTCCATGGTAGTGATCACTTTCCCATTCAAATATCATTTTCAGGGCAACTGCCGCCTGAGAGACCACCTCGGTGGTGCTTGGCGCGGGCGCGGTGGCTTGCATTTCAGGAAATGACTGAATTCTCTATCTCAGTCGAGGAGTTTAGGTTGGTAGATGAGGCCGTTGAGTTCTTCTCTGGCAACCTCATCGCCGTGGGCCTGACTACTATTCCTAGGACGTCTGGCCGTTTTGCACGCCGACCACTCCCATGGTGGTCGGCCGAGTGTGAGACGGCCCTCAAACAGAAGCGTTATGCCTACATGCGCTATAAGCGCCGCCCGAACGATTTCACTGTCGCTGAATTTCGTCGGGCTAGGGCTAGGTTCCGGTATATTTCGAAGCACGCCCGCCGCTCTTCTTGGCGGGCATACGTGTCTTCACTTAACGGGAATACCCCTTTAGCTTAGGTGTGGAAGCGAGTCAAAAGGATTCGGGGCAAGTTCTCGCAGGACCCCCCTCCCGTTCTCCAGGAGAATGGGACCGCAATCTCGGACCCCGCGTCCGTGGCGGAATCCTTAGCGACCGCTTTTTCCGCATTCTCTAGCCGTGATGCTGCTCCGCCAGCATTCAATGCACGTCGTGATGTCGCGGAAGGCCGCCGGCTGGACTTTACCTCCAGAGGCGGAGAACCCTTCAACGACAAGTTTACTGTGAGGGAGTTGCGTTCCGCTCTCGCTTCGTGCGCGGACACCGCCCATGGTCCGGACGATGTCCCGTACGCCATGCTTCGACACCTGGGTGAGCGAGGCATGGACTTTCTGTTAGATTTGTTCAACAGGATCTGGGTGGAAGGTCTCCTCCCAGACTCCTGGCGAATCGCTACTGTGCTCGCCTTTCGCAAGCCGGGGAGAGATCACTCTACTCCGACCGGTTTCCGCCCAATATCTCTAACCTCTTACGTTTGCAAGTTGATGGATAAATTGGTAAATGTTAGATTAGCCTATTTCCTGGACAGCGGAGGCCATCTGTCTTCTGCACAGTGCGGCTTCCGTAAGTTCCACTCCACGTCGGATGCTCTGCTCCGACTGGAAAATGCCGTCTGCGAGGCTTTTCTTCGTAGACAGCACTACGCCACGGTGTTTTTTCATCTGGAGAAGGCCTATGATACCGCATGGCGATACGGTATCATGGAGACTCTCCACACGATGGGGGCGAGGGGACGCCTCCCAATGTTTATATCTGAATTTTTGCGAGATCGACGATTTCGCGTACGGGTGGGGGGAGCCCTCTCCGGCCCAAAGGAGCAGGAAGAGGGTGTCCCGCAGGGAAGTGTCCTCAGTGTCACACTCTTTGCCCTGAGCATCAATGGCATCACCTTGGTGCTGCCGGAAGATGTTCTCGCACACCGGCCTTCGCCTTGCGACCGGTGCCTTCCGCACTTCCCCCATTGAGAGCCTGTTGGTCGATGCTGGGGAGATGCCACTCGCTCTGCGCCGCGTGCAGTGCATCACTCGCCTGTACGCGCGAGCCTGGTACCTCCCTCAGTCGCCAACAGCTCTCACTGCATCCGCAGCTGATCTCGATGGTGCCTATGCCGCCGAGAGACGCCAGTCATACCCTAAGCCCTTTGGGTTTAGGGCCAGGAAACTCCTTCGAGAGCTAGATATAGCTCTCGGGCCGGTGGCGCCCCTGGTTCTGCCCAGGACGCCACCCTGGAGGATACCACATTTGGCTATTTGTCGCCACGCCTCTGCTCCCAAAGCTTGTACTACGCCGGGAGAATTTCGTTCGACCTTTTTGGAGCACACCTCGTTTCACGCTGGAACCGTGCCAGTGTATACGGATGGCTCCAAGTCCCAAGAGGGGGTCGGCTTCCACGCCGTATCCCCTCTGTTTGAAGTTAGCGGGGCTCTACCAGGCGCTGCGTCTGTCTTCACGGCCGAGCTGGTGGCAATACACCACACGGTACGGGAGATTACGCGACGTGCCCGGTTCGGAGACCGGATTGTGATCTATAGTGACTCACAAAGTGCCCTGAGTGCTCTCGGGGCATTGGAATCTCCGCATCCCCTGGTTCGCGATATCCGTGACGCCACGGTTTTGGCGAGCCGGGCAGATGTCGAGATTATCTTCTGCTGGGTTCCTGGACATGTAGGAATTGCGGGGAATGAGGGCGCCAAAGAGTCCGCGAGGACTCTGCGACCGGACCAGCGTTTCGCTCTTCCTCACACCGACTACATGGCAGGAATACGGGCAGCTCTTCGGACTGCTTGGCAAAGAAGATGGGAGACGGTCGAAAGGAACTTAAAGTTGCGTGCTATTGCGCCGCGACTGTTCCCATGGACCTATCCCCCAATGCCGCGGCGGCTTCAGGTTGCTTTCTTTCGTCTCCGAATCGGACGCATTCGTGTGACGCATCGCTATTTGATGGAGCGCTCGCCTATGCCCTATTGCAACGACTGCGTCGTCCCCCAGACTGTTCGGCACATTCTTGTCGAATGTCCCAGTCTGGGTGATCTTTGCGCATGATACCTGTCCCAGTACCGGGATGAGCGGGGTCAAAACTGTCTGTCCCTTGTGCTCGGTTCAGATTCGTGCACATTGACTTGTGGACTTGTTGACTTCTTGGGGAAGGCCGGCCTTCTCCCTAATATTTAAGCAAGGTTTGTTTGGGTTTTTTTTTCTTTTGTTTTGTTTTTTCGCATTTGTTTTTTTTTTTGTTTGTTTTTTTCTCTAGTTGCACGCTCTACCCGATGCACCAGCTTGCTTCCTTTCTCCCTTTTAGGGTGTTTTTTTTTTTCCTCTTTTATTTTATTTTAAAGTAGCCTAGAACTAGGCCAGTTTTAATACGGCGACTAATGCCCAAGTAGGCAGTCGCCAGATGAGCCCTTAAAAAAAAAATAAAAATAAATGTTCTTATTCATGTCAGAGCCAGCCTGGAAAAGAAGTAAAGGATTAGGCATTTGGTTTGTTGAAACGAGACAGACTGCTCCTATCTACTATATCCTTCCCACCTAAGTTTCCCTCACCTCACCATGCCTCATTCCCTATCTTAACGAACATTTATCACACTCACAATGCTTTTGGCATAACCCAGTCATACTCCTTCACTTTGCCTCTTCTACTAATTACAAGACCAACACCCATCTGTCATGTGCTGTAATATCCTCTCTTCATCATGTCGGTTAGTGTCCTTTTCTGCATGCACTCCATCCACACACCCCTGACACTCTCTGATCACTCACTCAAAAATCTTCAACCAACTTCTCTACTTCATCCAACAATCCTTCCCATTATTTCATGCCATTTATTGAATCGTGGTCCAGTTGTACACTTATCCCTTTTAGAATTTCTAAAATAGAGTTGGATTTATTCATTAGAAAATTACAAATACTATATGTTCTATCATATACTCCATCTCAATCTTGAACAAATCGTGAAAATTCTCCCATCTCACTCTCACCAAACTGTTCCTTCCATTCATCCTTTGTCAACCTTTTTTTATTATATACTTTGCCCTTCCATGCCCACCTAACACTAACTGCTTCCCTTTCTAACACACTAGATATTTTATTCACTCCCTCACAGTTTTCCATGCTTTCCCACAGACACTTATTCACCAGGTGTTGTAACAGATATTCAGGAGGTTCATGCCACTTCCTTAACTGACATTGATGCGCTCTTCATTCATCCAAACTTCAATCCTGTCTTTCATGCATGATCACATAACTCACGCCATTCAAACATACCTTTCTTACCACAAACAGACCTTTAAACTTTTGTTTCAATTTATCCAGATTTATTCTACCTTTTGTTTCAATCTCTTTCAGCACTTTATCTCCAACAGAAAAACTTTTGAAACTTCCATTCCTTTTTATCCACGGCCACTTTCACTAAGTCCCATACATAGCGTCATCATTCTCTCAAAATTCAACAAATATTTGCACAGTGACATTCCAGTCACCATCATCTATGACCAAAGTACTCATCCCAAACTTTCATCCCATTCTCTTGCATCTTTCTCGATTAATCGTAACATCTCACGCAATATTCTTATTGTTCTTTCAGCCAACTCATTTGCCCTCTGTACATATGCTTAGCACATAGTCACTACACACACACAAATCTTTCTCAAAAAAGTACAAAACACACCTTTTCATACAATCCCACAATTTATTCTTGCCCATATCTCTAAACCTGTCATGCACAATCTTCACCATTCTAATTTTTCCAGACACATAAATTACCAGAATATATACATCCTCATCAGCTATACCTTCTACAAGATACAAATTTTCCAGCAAACATCCTAAACTCTATTAATATACCACTCTATTCATTCACAGGAACACTGGTCATCATACCATCCTTCAATTTATGCACCATTGGACACAACTCTTGCATTCTTTCTAATCTTCAGCAGTCAGCAGCTCTTCACTCAAGTCAACTCCTGCTACTCCCACAATTCAAGTTGAATCTGCAAATTCCCAACTGCTACAGCATCTTTCATTAAACATTCATTCCCCATATCCACCCAAATCTTTTTCTTATGCAAAAAATCAATCCCAAACAGAAAACAATATGATAACTCATTCTCACTTAACACAACAAATTTATGCAATATATCATTCAGCTTTCCCATGCTTACAGACAAATTCACTTCTTCCCATACTATAATATATCCACTTCCGAGTCCTTTTATCAAAACCATCACACCTCTTCTAGGAACATTCCATCTCTGTCAGCATCATGCACCACTTTTGCATTCACTAAGGAAATCTGAACACCTGTCTCAATCATTTCACAATCTCTTCCATTCATAGTAAAGATAACTTGCACTATCTCTTTGATTCCATGCTCGCACATCACATTCAACATTTCTATCCATTCAATAACCACTTCTGCAGCATCCATACCCTCATCTTCATTAATGAGAACAATCTCTTGGCAAACTTCATATATCGCTCTTCTTACATAATTCTTCTCAATCAACCAAATTTAATGCATCCACTCAGACATTGCAGATGCAACTCGCACACATTATCTTTACACCTTTACTATGATACATCACTGGCTTCTCCACAACATAATGTACATATATTCTCATGCCAAACAGCTTACTCACTAACACTTCCTCTAACATCCTGGCATACACTTACTTTGTAATTCTTTCTATAACTTAGTCATATTCTCCATTCCCAATTGCTCTGGTCTTTTACATGCTTCTTCCATAACCATCTTTCATAAACCAGAGAACATACTTTTGAATTAAGAATCGCCTCCACCTTTACATTTCCTTCCCACAACTACACCCGATGGCAAATACTCAGGATTTATGCAGTCTATCTTTCATTTAAACTTTGTGGCAAATGTTACATCAAATCAGAAATCATGTTCCTTTCACCTGGCAAATACTCAATTACAAAATGAAAATCAATCAAATCTTCCATTGTCCTTGAAAATCTACTATCCACTAACCTCATTCAGTGCAAATACACTAATGGCTGGTGATCTGTTCTCGCAACAAATAGTACTCCATACAAAAATAGCCATAATGACTTGAGACAGAACCTTATAGCAGCTAACACTCTTTCAATCATCAAATACACTTGACCTACACAGTAAACACTTTGGAAACATAAATAATTGCTCGCTTACTTTTGATCCCATCTACAACCTGATTTTACATCAAACATCGACCCATTGAATGACCACTTGAGTCCCTATATACTTCAAGCATTATCATATTTGGCTCATATGCCTGATACACAAATTCCACATTTCGTGCAACTTCAGCTTTCAACTTCTCAAATGCTGCATTTCTCAAGTCATTCCACTTAATCTCCATACTCTTCTTGTTCCCGGTCCATACACTCAATGGTTTTATCACACCCAAACAATCTTTCATAAACTTTCTTTCAAACTCAACCAAATTAGGAAATCCATGCAACTCTCTGTGTGGTATGATTAGCAAAATTACTAACATTTTTTACAAACTTCCCAGATATATGCAATCTACCTGCACTTACCTTGTGTCCCCAAAACTCAACTTCACTGGCAAACCACACACATGTAAACAACTTCACTTTTCACATCAATCATATCTTCCAGAGCTCAGGTTTCTAAACTGATAATGGTGCTTTATTGTGGAGAATGCTGTAATAGGCCTACTCTCTTCAGCCACAAGTATTTGGAAGTAACCACGTACCAAATCCATCTTTTTAAATACTTTCATTCCATACATACTGTATGCGCACTCAGACCCCATTCTCTTGAGAAACCTATCTTTCAACATTCGTTCATTCACTCTTCTGTAATCAATACACAATCTCAAACTTCCATCTGGCTTTTGCACAAGTACAATCATACTATTCCAAGCACTCACTCAGCTCAACTACACAATTCTCTTCAATTCTTTACATTGTTCCTCGATCTTTTGAGCCACAGGGGGAGGAAAATGAGCATTGCTGAAGTCCTCTTCTATTCCACAACATCCTGTAAATCTTTTCTCCTCTCACATTCACTCAATATTTCTTCCAATTTCACTTTCTCAATTAATTAATTATACAGTACTTCCAAACATTCAACTCTACACCTATAGAAAGTACATTTGCATGCACCACATGCATATCATTCTCCATATTCACCACTGTTCTCATTATACCCAATTTATCTCTAACTCATATTCCTCTCAGCCTTTTCCTTCACAGTTTGAGCCAACTTGGATGCACACATGCAGATCTTTCATATGAATTACACCCCCTTCATGAGGATCACCTTGTCGTGGTGGAAGGGCTTGCATACTCAAATGATGCAGTGGGCTATGTCAGTGAAGACTGATTGAGATGGTCACTACTTCCCATCAGTCGGTTGGCAGGGGTCCAACCTTGCTGAACAGGCCACTGTAGAGCTGTAGAGGAGTCAGACTAATGATCCTCACACCCTCATGCTGAGTACCACTGTACGGGTTGCCGATTTGTACGCCGGAGGTATTGCCATAGGCTGTACTCGTTCTGGAGCTGATAGCTGCCCGCAGCTTGGGTCTTAGCCTAGCTGTCCTCAAACTTCCATTCATGATGCTGCACTGTTTTTAAAATGACATGTAGCATGAGGGAGAGCTACCCCAAGGACAGTGTAAAGCGACTTGTCTGGGGCAACTACAGTAACATGTCCACTTCCCCAGGGTACATATTCTTATTAACACAAATATATATGGGTAAAAACAATAAAAACTTTTCCCAGAGGCCGCAGGCTTCTGGTCCCGGTGCCATCAATGATCCTTTTGGTTCTGAGGTCGATGATGACTTTGACTATGGAAAATTCCTACTGCTGAAATCAGATAACAATAAGCCATTGAGTAAGGCTGATATTTTCAATGTGGCCTAGAAATGATGGCTGTCTGGAGTAGAATTGACTTTGTTTGAACAACACCAAAAAATCAAAACACTTGATTCTCTAGCTTCACTAAATATCTCCTCTTCAGCCTACCCTACCTTTAATATCTGCAAGGGGGTTATCAGGTCAGGGTAGCTGATTAAATACGATTTAGACCGACCTGTTGATAAACTGACTCCCCAGAAAGTAATCAGCGCATACCGCATCACCCACAATGTTAATAACACCAGAGTTCCTTCGGCTACCATTATACTAACCTTCAATCGGTTGGAACCTCCTAAAAACATCAAGGCTGGCTACTTGTGTATCCCCATGAAGCCCTACATTGAGAATCCCTGTAGGTGCTTCCATTGCCAACATTTTGGGCATGTCAACAAATACTGCAGACAGATGAGGCTATGTATCAATTGTCCTTCCGACTTCCATGGAACACCATGCTCACGTTTCCCTTGTTGTGCCAACTGTGGTGGTGACCACCCAGCCAGCTCTAACTAGTGCACCTTTTTCTTATATGAGAGAGAGGTTATTGCTCTTTGAAATAAATACAGAATTAGCATGAAGGATGCTAGAAGGGGAGCAAAAAACTATACATCCAACCAGGAGTAAGTTTTGCAGATGCTCTTCGAGCAAATAGACCAGTTCAGACCCTTACCTTTCCAGCCACAGAATAGCCACCAAGTAGCCCCAACAGAACCTCTTCCAAAGAATGATGCTTCTCCTCCCTCTCCAATCATCAGAGAAGCTCCTGCTTCACCGAAACCAAGATGCAAGAGGACTCGCCGTTCCTCAGATTCTCCCCCATCAACATCAAACCAACCATTGCCATGTCCTGAAGAAATAGAGGCTGATTCTGAGGAAGTTTGTGTGGTGTGCGTCTCACCTTTAGACATCCACCCTCCTCCCACTGAATCTGCCTTGACTCCATCTATCAAAACAAGTCGTCCTACTACACCCGCAGCACCTGCAAGTTTAGAAAAAACTAAAGAGATGGTCACAGATTCAACATTGGCTGTGGCCCCCTTGGAGGAGGAGAAACAGCCTTCTGGGCTCCCCTTAGCAACCAAAACTGACCCAACAACCAGTCCTCAGAATAACCCTGTACCATCCCTTTCGACACCACTAACCAGCATTACAGAGAACCCAACAAAACCAACTAATACTACAGAGGACCCACTACCTTCAGAGGCATCTTTGCCAGCAAAACTAACCAGTACTACAGAGGACCCAATATCCTCAGAGGCATCTTTGCCAGCAAAAACCACCTTGTCATATGCACAGCTGACAGATGGTTCTTTGCCCACTAATAAAAGTACATCCCTAAAACCCTAAAGCTACCAATGCCTCAAGTACTAATAACATCCAGAAACCTAAAAGACTCTTAACCCCAGTTACTTTTACCAGGTACAAAGAAAAACCTAATTACTCTTAAAAGATGAATATGCCCCTAATTATACACTGGAATTTACAAGGAATCTTCCTCAAATGAGAAGAACTCAAAATATTGCTTCACAATTACAACTCTTGTTGTATAGCATTGCAAGAAACACAATTGGGTAATCGTAAATTACCAAATATCATCAACTATATGGGATACTTTAAAACTTAACAGAACCCATACATGGTTCAGCTATTTTTGTCCACAAAGACTGTTCTCACTTAGTAATCCCATTGAGAACAGATCTTCAAGCAGTAGCGATCCGTGTGTACACTAACCGTTTATACACAGTCTGCTCACTGTACCTCCCTTCTAGTGAAGGAGTAGTTGCCTCAGATCTGGCTAACAAATTAGCCAATCTTATCCAACTCCCAACCCCATTCCTACTAGTTGGAGATCTTATGCAAGGTATCAACTTTGGGGAGACTATGATAACAACCCAAAGGGAAACATGATTGTGAGATGTATTAGAGACCATGGATGTGTCATTTTTTAATGATGGCACTCCAACATCTTTTCATATCCAGACTAACAGCTCTACCTGTGTAGATCTATCACTTTGCTCATCAGACTGTAGAGCAGATTACAGCTAGTCGGTGGATCCTAACCTGAGAGGAAGCGATCACTACTCAGTTCTACTGACCTCATGCTTGACTGGCCCTCCCCCCCCCCCGACTAATAGGTGGAACACTAAGAAAGCCAACTGGCCATAATTGAAACACCTCTCCCATCATTCTGGACACTTCCCTGACCACGTCAACCAGGCGGCAAATTCATCTATGTCCCTCTCCAAAATTGCTTCCCACAAGACCCATCTCTCTTTTTAGTCTGAGGAATGCAGCAAAGCAGTGACAGAATGCAAACGAGCCTGTCGTCGCTACCACCAGAACCCTACTACTATCAATAAGTATGCCTGTAACTGAGCTAGGGCATTGCGACAGCGTACCCCTCCGCCAGGCTCGCCAAATCTCCATAAAAGGGTACATAAACTCCATCAACCACCAAATTGCACCAGACAAAGTCTGGAAGAGAGTAAAGAAGCTCATGGGCAGAACAAGTGGCTTCTCTCCCGCCCCCAATATAGTTGAAGCAGGTGAGCTTTTGAGAGACATTGAAAATTTCAAATGTCCTGGCAAAGACATTTGCTGACATCCCTAGCCCCAACAATTACCCCCTAGAATTCCAACATGTCAGTAAAATGCAAGAACAGTGCATACTGAACTTCATGGATCCTTGTATGGATAATGAACCATATAACAAGCTCTTTTCCATCCATGAACTTCACAAAGTGCTCTTAAGAAATGTGGATCTACCGCACCTGGCACTGATGGTATCTCTTATGATATGATCAGGAATATGCATTCATCACTCATATCACACCTTCTTGATATATTTAACTATATCTGAATTAAGGGCTATATCCCTTCCTATTGGACGGAAGCAATTATACTTCCCTTTCGTAAACTGGGAAAGGATGGGACACTTCCGACCCACTATCACCCAATTGCCCTTGCTCCCCATGCAAGCTTTTCGAAAGAATAGTGAATGCCAGGCTGGTATGGTTTCTAGAGAGAAATAACCTTATTTCTCCCTCACAAACAGGTTTTAGGAAAAAGCATTGCACCACCGACCTGCTGGTCAGGATGGGGGATTGCATCCGACAAGCTTTCTCAAAAATACAGCACGCCATCACTGTATTTTTTGACATAGAAAAAGCCTACGATACCACTTGGAGGTGTGGTATCTTGAAGTAACTGCATGACTGGGGTATCAAGGGTCACCTTCCCAGATTCATACAACAATTTCTTGCTGGACGCACATGCCGAGTGAGAGTCGGAAATGTCATGTTGGAGGCAGTTGACCAGATAGAGGGCATACCACAGGGAAGTGTTTTCAGTGTCACCTGCTTCTTGGTGGCCATCAACAGTATCATTACTGACCTTCCAGTAGAGACAATATCAACTCTCTATGTGGATGACTTGGCAATTGTCTCAACATCACCTCGGCTGCCCTTTGTCACCCAAAAATTGCAACAGGCCATTAATACCATTGCCAAGAATGCCACTGCAAAAGGCTTCCGACTATCATCCTCAAAAACAAAAGCAGTCAATTCTACAACTTCAGGCGAGTTGAGTGGGAACAGCCAACCCTATTTCTATATGACTCCACCATCTCATTTGAGCCCCACTTCAAATTTCTAGGGGTTATCTTTGACTCAAAGCTCTCTTGGGTCCCCCATATAACTGCTTTGAAAAAATCCTGCCTGAAGAGAATGGACATTCTAAAACTCTTATCACATGTTTCATGGGGAAGTGACTGCCATAACCTGTAGCTATTGTATACAGCCTCGATCTAGTCTAAGCTGGACTACGGGTCACAGGTGTACTCTTCATCATCACTCTCAAACCTGGATAAACTCAATTCCATCAGGAACCAGGGCATGTGTTTAGCTTTGGGAGCATTCAAGTCCTCCCCAATACCTAATTTTTATGCAGAGAGTGGGGTTCTTCCACTACCCTTTCTCCTGCCTTAACCTTAACCTGCAGTACCTCTTCAGACTGCAACAACTTCCCCAATAATCTGTATATGAGTGAACCTACAATATTCACTCGGTAGCCTCATATGACAGGTTCCCTTCACTGACTCGCCCATTTGCCCTGCGCATGACTGAAGATACGGGTCAACTAAGAGAACTATCAGTAATCCCATATCAGATCCCAAAAGTACCCCCATGGCTATTACCACCAGTGAGGGTCTGCAAGGTGTTGGCAGAGGAACCGAAGACCAAGTTCCTACCTTCCGTTCTACATGCCTCTTCCATGAAAATACTGTGTGCCACAAAACAAGCACCTTTATATACACAGATGGATCGAAATTCCCTGATGGGGTAGGAGCCTCTGCTATCCTCCCCTTCCATCATGTGTCTGTGTGCCTGCCTAGTGCAGCCTCTATCTTCATGGCTGAGCTTATCGTGATACTGGCTGCACTGTATACCATCGCTTCTTCACCCTCAGGATCATATATGATATTCTCTGATTCCCTCAGCTCTTTAGAATCCTTAGTGAATCCATTCCCAAATCACCCATTGGTTTCCAAGATACAGAAGTGGCTTTTTTATATGTCCTCGTTCCACAAAATCTTATTTTGCTGGGTACCTAGCCACATAGGTATAAAAGGGAATCAGAGAGTACACACTGTTGCCAAGACAGCAGCATCTCTAGGAACCACCATCCCCTGCCCCTCTTCCTTTCCGAAATACTGTGCCACATATCCATGAATATGTGGTCAACCAGTGGCAGAGGACATGGGATGAACTCCCCCCAACCAAACTGCATACCATCAAACAGTCAGTTCGCCCTTGGCCACCCACTACTAGAACCTGTACTCAGGATATTATCCTATGCTGGCTGAGAATTGGGCATTCTCACCTAACACATGGCTTTCTAATGGAAAGCCTTCAACAGCCTCCAATGTGCACTCACTGTGGAGTACCAATGTCCGCACTCCACCTATTCACCGAATGCACACGCTTCCAAACCCTAAGGCAAAGACTTTTCCCTTTTATTTGCCAAGGGATGCATTCTCAGCAGGCTCTGAGAAGTATCCTTTCTGAGCACGAGAACACCTTTAATATGAACAAAGTGCTAAAATTTTTATCAGAAGTGAATCTACTAAAGGAAATTTAGTATTTTAACATTTTTAAAATGAGATAGACATGCCTTATTACTTTATTTTGATTTTACTATATTTTAGAGATATTTAGTTTTCTACAGTTTGACTTGCTTTTATTCTAGATTTGTAACCATAGTCTATGTTTTTTAATGAATATTTTAAATTTTAATGAACCCTTTTTGAAAATGGCTGTGAGTTTGTCCACTTGGACCTACGCCTTTTATGTACCATTCATTCATTCATATGAATTACTCCATCAAACACAATATTATGCAGCACTACCATCCACTCATCTCAACATCCAAATTCTATCATATCCTAACTAACACTCAATGTATCATTATGCTTCACAGGCGCACACTGCATCGCATATACCTCCAGACCTTATTCACTTTCACACTTCCATCTGGACTCATGTACCATTGATAATTGAAACCCCCATTCTTCTTACATTTAATCATCTCTCGATCAGATAAATCCTGTTACCATTTGCTCTCAAAAACTTGTAACCTAGTACCTTTTATCTAGTACCTTCTACTAGACAAAATTAATCCTCATTCATTTGGACACCCGCAATTGAAATTCTCTTTCTAAGCCTCACAATAATTGGGATATCCTGCTCACCCAATCCAGTCAAATGATATCCACTATCCTTAACTTTACTTTTATTCCTTCAAACGTTTCATAGTACACCATATTTACCTTACATCCTGTATCAATCAATGCACTTCTCATCCTCCACATTTAACCTTAACACACATGCACCTGTTCACTTTCTGACTTCAATTCACTCCACGACTCAACAATCCCTCTCTCACACTCATTACTTGCACTCTAGAGAATTCACAAAAAGGAACCCTCTCATTCTTCAGTTTTCCTGATTCATATTATCCCTATTATTTGCATTATTTCATTCACTCTCTCATTCCCAAGCCTTTCACTAGTCCTACACAACTTTATTGCATGACATATCATTCTACATTTACCACATATGTTCCTCGTGCTGCCACACCTCCTTGCATAGTGTCCTATCTGCCCACAAGTACAACATGATTCCAGGCCTACTCATGTTCTTCCTCCCCCCGTAAGGGGCGCGGCGATTTGCCATCCTGGCCGTTGTGCTGACGGGATCCAGCGCCCCGTCCGGCCCCAGATTAGCCTCTCTTCCTTCCTTCAGATAGCCTGTATTTCTCCCCTACCTCATCGCTTTTCATAACACCTCTCCCACAACTTTCTCTGGTCAGCCTCTAATTTCACAGGGTAGATGCTGACCTTCTTCTCAAGGCAACCATCCCGGATCAGGGTTTAGGGGTAGGGGACAATGTTCCGTAGCCCCTGATCTCCGGTTCGGGATGGGGTTTTTTTAACAACCTGCTTCATCCCCACCCATACCTTCCTCACATTCCTTTTCCTCTCCTCTTCACATTCTATCAATTTTACGCCGTGTCTAAGGTGGAGCTGCCATGCCGATGGACTGCCAGGCCACCAGGCGGGAGGGGTGGTCCCAAATGGCGGCGCCTGGCTCTGCCGGGCCTGCAAGCACCTCTTGCAGTGCGGGCAACTGTGAGAGGTGCTGAGCTATTGCGTCCCATGTAAAAAAGAGGGTCACCATGCCCAATGATGAAGATATAAAAAAACCCAACCCCCAACTTTCCCTGTAACATCCACAGAGCCGCCCTCGGGCAGCTCCACCGAAAAAGTGGAGGTTGTCCCCCCTATGCTTGTGCAGGGGACCCTCCATATTTCTTTAACCGGAGAAGAAGCTTACTCCTCTCCTACGCCTACGGTTTAAGGGGACTCCCCCTCACCCCCTTCTTTTGAGGTGCTTCCAGGCACCTCCCTATTCCCAGCGGCAGTCCCTCCTTTTCTTTCTAAGGGGACTGCCAAGAAAGCCAGCAGGCACCCCATTGCTGACTTCCCCTCGTGTAAGCGGCTCGGTAGGGCAAATCCCCTTAGGGGGGAGAGGGAAGCCAGGCCCCTTCGGTCGCATCCCTCAAAAGACCTGCTGGCAAGAATACTAAACCTTGCTGGGGTCAAGGCCTGTGCCTCCCCACAAAAGGCTCATGACGCTACCAAGGGGACCTGCAATGTCCTGGGAGGGGATGGCCAACTAGAGGCCCCTCCTGTGATAGACATGGTCCTTGAGGAGACCCAGCCTCAGACGGTAGGGCCTTCCATGGGGGGGAATCGGAGCTCGGCGCCAAGCACCGAACCCGAATCCGCCCCTATGCAAGGTCCTCCTCAAATGGCTGAACATTCTGAGGCAGTACAAGGAGGGGAGGGATCTCCTCCGGATGATGCCCCTGCGGCTACCAGGACCTTCTCCATTTCTGAGAAGTACCTGGCTGAGGCCGGTCCATCTGTGCTAGGGGCTTCTACCGGCGGAGATGAGAAGCGGGTTCATTCCCCGCCCTCCTCTCCAAAAAAGAAAAGGACGAAAAAGACCAAAAAGACTAAGAGGACTCGGGGCTCCTCTCCATCCGCGGGGTCTGTGGGGACGGATGGGTCTGCTGCCACTTTGGCAAGCGACCAAACCAAGATCGGCACATCCGGCCACTCTGCCCCCCCGGTTGCGGAGCCCCTGACTAAGACTAAAAGTGCACAGGGCGGAGCCTCGATGACATCGGGGCCCCTCATTCAGAGGTTCCCTGGCGTTTTTTAGCCCGCTGGCTTCAAGCGCTTCCTCGTTATTTGCTTCCCTGATGGCACCATGTTGTCCAAGGGCAACATGATCCATCAGAGGAGAGTAATAGCTAGTGCAATTGGTAGAGAGCCGAAGGTGACCCGTTTCTCGGAGGGGAGCCTTCTGGCGAATGCGGTGAATCCTGCCGAGGCGGCCAAGAGAAGTGCACTTCGGACACTTCATGGCACCCCGGTGAGTGTGACGCCGCACTCTACCATAAACTTTGTGAAAGGAGTAGTTTATGCGAGATAACTCGTTGACTACTCCATTGAGGACATCACCCTAGAGCTGGCCGACCATGGGACGGTCAAGGTCGAATGTGTGATGAGAAAACAGGGAGGGGCCTCGAGAGCCACCCCTACACTCTTTGTCACGTTTGACTGTGACAAGCTCCCTGAGTCGGTGCGTGCCGGTTGGTACCGCTACGCGCGAAGGCATTCGTGCAACTTCCGCGGCGGTGCTATTACTGTCACCGCTTCGCTCATGTAGACGTGCAAAGTCGAGGTCACCCGAAGTATGTGTAAATTGCTCCAAGGTCGCACACGATAAGTCCAAATCGTGTGTGGCCAAGGGTGTCAATTGCGGAGATCCGCACCCCGCTTCTTCGAAGCAATGTGGTGCATATCTCCTTGAGAAAGAAATCCTGGCCGTTCAGGCCCAGGATCTACTCTCATTCCGCGAGGCTAAGGACTTGGTCCTGGCGCGCCCGGCTCTGCCTGGGACGTCATATGCCTCAATAGTTAGAAAGGCACCCTCTGCTCCTGGCCCATCCAGGCACGGTCTTTTCCGTGCCCATTCTGAGCTCTTATGCGGGCTCTTTCCAACCTGGGCGCTCCCCTGGTAAAGCTGGCGGCAAATAGTGTTCATACCCAGCCCCAGCTAAAACCAGGGCTTCCCCCTTTTCCCCCAGCGTGACCGTTTCCCATAAGGCGAAACGGCCACGTGCCTCCACCGAGTCGTTAGACTCACAGGAGGCAACACCCCTGAAGATGGTCGCTAGGCCATCTTCAGAGGTTCCTAAAGCTGTCCCCCGAAAGGAGGACAGCAAGAAAACAGCTTCGGCTCCTTCGCCCACTCCCCGAGGTGGAGCAGGTGGCTCGGAGACGGTGGTTCCTTGAAAAGAGGACCCCCCGCCTCCGAAGCCGCAACGCCCGCCTAAGGTTTCGAGATGGAGGGAGGTAAAGACTTGCATGGCGAGCCCAACCTCCCCCAATAAGTCCTCGAAGGCGACAGCGCTTTGTCCGGCCAACAGCGCCCGGAGTTCTGACCCCGGGAAGCGTACGGCCATTCCCGTGAGGGTCTTCAGTTCGAGGAGGGCCCCTGCGTCTCCTCCAAGCTAGGCCTGGAGGGCATATTCCTTCAATGGAATTGCTGTGGACTCCGGGCCAACTGGGAGGAGCTGCGGAGGCTCGTCTCGTCCCATTCCCCGTTTGCTATCTTTTTGCAGGAGACCATGCTAGGCGCAGGCCCCCTGCCTGCCCTCCCGGGGTATAGGGGTCTTGCGACCCCACCACCGCGAGATGGCCGGGCTGGGGGATGTGCGGTTTACACCCGGCATGACGTCTCCGTTCTTCCTTTCTCTTTAGATACCTCCTTTCAGGCAGTGGTTGTTAAGCTGCACCTCGATAGGAGGTATACTATCATTTCTACGTACATTCCACCGTCAGCTGACTTCGACGCGGGGGACTTCCGCCGCATCGTGGCACGGTTGCCCTAAACGTGGATAAGTTTCTGCATCACTGTTCGAGAACCGCTTCATTTTCTCGCCTTGACCTATCTTTGTGCTCTTCGGATGCACAGCCTGATTTTGATTGGGGGGGTGGTTGAGGACCTCCATGGTAGTGATCACTTTCCCATTCAAATATCATTTTCAGGGCAACTGGCGCCTGAGAGCCCACCTCTGTGGTGCTTAGCGCGGCTCGGTGGCCTGTATTTCAGGAAATGACTGAATTCTCTATCTCAGTGGAGGAGTTTAGGTCGGTAGATGAGGCCGTTGTTTTCTTCTCCGGCAACCTCATCGCAGTGGGCCTGACTACTATTGCTAGGACGTCTGGCCGTTTTGCACGCCTACCACTCCCATGGTGGTTGGCCGAGTGTGATACGGCCCTCAAACAGAAGCGTTATGCCTACATGCGCTATAAGCGCCGCCCGAACGATTTCACTGTCGCTGAATTTCGTCGGCTAGGGCTAGGTTCCGGTATATTTCGAAGCACGCCCGCCGCTCTTCTTGGCGGGCATACGTGTGTTCACTTAACGGGAAGACCCCTTTAGCTGAGGTGTGGAAGCGAGTCAAAAGGATTCGGGGCAAGTTATCGCAGGACCCCCCTCCCGTTCTCCAGGAGAATGGGACCGCAATCTCGGACCCCGTGTCCGTGGCGGAATGCTTAGCGACCGCTTTTTCCGCATTCTCTAGCCGAGATGCTGCTCGACCAGCATTCAATGCACGTCGTGATGTCGCGGAAGGCCGCCGGCTGGACTTTACCACCAGAGGCGGAGAACCCTTCAACGACAAGTTTACTGTGAGTGAGTTGCGTTCCGCTTTCGCTTCGTGCGCGGACACCGCCCATGGTCCGGACGATGTCCCGTACGCCATGCTTTGACACCTGGTTGAGCTAGGCATGGCCTTTCTGTTAGATTTGTTCAACAGGATCTGGGTGGAAGGTCTTCTCCCAGACTCGTGGCGAATCGCTACTGTGCTCGCCTTACACAAACCGGGGAGAGATCACTCTACTCCGACTTGTTTCCGCCCAATCTCTCTCACCTCTTGCGTGTGCAAGTTGATGGAGAAATTGGTAAATGTTAGATTAGCCTATTTCCTGGACAGTGGAGGCCATCTGTCTTCTGCACAGTGCGGCTTCCGTAAGTTCCACTCCACGTCGGATGCTCTGCTCCGACTGGAAAATGCCGTCTGCAAGGCTTTCCTTCGTAGACAGAACTACACCACGGTGTTTTTCGATCTGGAGAAGGCCTATGATACCGCATGCCGATACGGTATCATGGAGTCTCTCTACACGATGGGGGCGAGGGGACGCGTCCCAATGTTTATATCTGAATTTTTGCGAGATCGTCGATTCCGCGTACGGGTGGGGGGAGACCTCTCCTGCCTAAAGGAGCAGGAAGAGGGTGTCCCGCAGGGAAGTGTCCTCAGCGTGTCATACTCTTTGCCCTGAGCTCAACGGCATCACCTCGGTGCTGCCGGAAGATGTTCTCGCTACGCTCTACGTGGACGACCTTTCGATCTCTTTTGGCGCGGCCCAGATGCCAACTCTGGAGCGTCGACTCCAACAGGCATTGAACAGCGTCTCTAGCTATGCCGAAGCGCACAGGTTTTGGTTTTTCTTTGGCCAGACTAAGGTGGTGCACTTCTGCCGCCATGAACGGCTTCACCCCGACCCAGCTTTGTTTCTTAATTAGGTGCGCCTAGATTTGGTTGAGTCGCACCGTTCCATTGGTCTTGTATTCTACCGACGCCTCACCTGGGAGGCTCATATTCGCAGCCTTAGGGTCTCTTGTACCCGCGCCATGGACATTCTCCGTTCCGTGACGTTCAGCGCTTGGGGCGCTGATAGGGCACTGCCCTACTTTTTTATCGATCCTTTGTTCGTTCGAAGCTCGACTACGGATGTGAGTTGTATGCATCCGCAGCCGAGCGTTTATTGCGGAAGGTGGATTCGATCCACCACACCGGCCTCCGCCTTGCGACCGGTGCCTTCCGCACTTCCCCCATTGAGAGCCTGTTGGTCGATGCTGGGGAGATGCCACTCGCTCTGCGCCGCGTGCAGTGCATCACTCGCCTGTACGCGCGAGCCCGGCGCCTCCCTCAGTCGCCAACAGCTCTCACTGCATCCGCAGCTGATCTCGATGGTGCCTATGCCGCCGAGAGACGCCAGTCATACCCTAAGCCCTTTGGGTTTAGAGCCAGGAAACTCCTTCGAGAGGTAGATATAGCGCCCCTGGTTCTGCCCAGGACGCTACCCTGGAGGGTACCACATTTGGCTATTTGTCACCACGCCTCTGCTCCCAAAGCTTGTACTGCGCCGGGAGTATTGCGTTTGACTTTTTTGGAGCACATCGTGTCACGCTGGAACCGTGCCAGTGTATACGGATGGCTCCAAGTCCCAAGAGGGGGTCGGCTTCCACGCCGCTTTCCCTCTGTTTGAAGTCAGCGGGGCTCTACCAGGCGCTGCGTCTGTCTTCACGGCCGAACTGGTGGCCATACACCACTCGGTACGGGAGATTACGCGACGTGCCCGGTTCGGAGACCGGATTATGATCTATAGCTACTCACAAAGTGCCCTGAGTGCTCTCGGGGCATTGAAATCTCCGCATTCCCTGGTTCGCGAAATCCGTGACGCCACGGTTTTGGCGAGCCGGGCAGATGTCGAGATTATCTTCTGCTGGGTTCCTGGACATGTAGGAATTGCGGGGAATGAGGGCGCCAAAGAGTCCGCGAGGACTCTGCGACCGGACCAGCGTTTCGCTCTTCCTCACACCGACTACATGGCAGGAATACGGGCAGCTCTTCGGACTGCTTGGCAAAGAAGATGGGAGACGGTCAAAGGGAACTTAAAGTTGCATGCCATTGCGCCTCGACTGTTCTCATGGACGTATCCCCCAATGCCGCGGCGGCTTCAGGTTGCTTTCTGTCGTCTCCGAATCGGACACACTCGTGTGATGCATTGGTATTTGATGGAGCGCTCGCCTGTGCCCTATTGCAACGACTGCGTCGTCCCCCAGACTGTTCGGCATATTCTTGTCGAATGTCTCAGTCTGGGTGATCTTCGCGCACGTTACCTGTCCCGGTACCAGGATTTGCAGGGTCGCTACCGCCTGTCCTTTGTACTCGGAACGAGTGCGTGCACATTGACTGGTGGACTTGTTGACTATTTGAGGGAGGCCAGCCTTCTCCCTTTCATTTAACTAGGTTTAGTTGTTGTTTTTGTTATTGTTTTGTTATTGTTTTTTCTTTTTATTGTTGTTTCATGTTCAAATTTTTAAAGTAGCCTAGAACTAGGCTTTTTGTTTACGGCGACTTATGCCTAAGTGGGCAGTCACCAGATAGCCCCTTAAAAAAAAAAAAAATCAGTTTACTCCGTCAACCTCTTGTACAATCCCATACCAAATTCCCCTTTCTTCCATATTGGAAACACACTCTTTTTCTCACAGGGCTACAATCTTTTGTAATGTGCTCACTCTGCCCACAGACGAAATAAGTCCTGAGTGACCAACAATATCATGCCCTAATGTGACTAACTTTCTTACATCAGAGTCATCTTGGCTCATTCCCTCTGGATCTACTCTGCTCCTGTCTCATATGCCATGCTTCGACAACAAAATTAAGGAGGAATAGCCTCTGTTATATTTGATCAACAAGATCTGGACAGAGAGTATCCTTCCAGACTCCTGGCTAATGGCCACTGTGCTCACTTTTTGCAATCCGGGGATAGATCACTATCCTGGCCAGTTTATGCCCAATCTCTCTAATCTCTCGACTGCAAGTTGATGGAAAAATTGGTAAATGATAGACTAAGCTTTTTCCATTATAGAGGAGGCCACCTGGCTTACGCAAGTTCTAGTTCCTGTTGAATGCTATACTCCACTCGCTAAATGTTGTCTGCAAAGCCTTCCTTCGTAGACAGCACTATGCCACAATGTTTTTTGATCTGGAGGTGATTCTGCCACTCCAACAGGGCCAGCTAGGTGTTTGAGGGGCTACTCTAAAACTTACTTTATTAAGAAAACTGCTATTTAATAAAGAAATTCAACTTTTAACCAATAAAAATTATAAATACCTGGAATATATAGCCTTACAACCTAACCCCCAAATAATTAAATATGTACATACACTAATCATATATATTTATATATATGGCCTTACAAATATATTCGCCAATGCAAAGATCTAAAAAAGTCACTCAAAGATGTATATAGGGCCTTACAAATAGATCTCGGCCAACGGTAAAATATAAGAGTGTCTGTCAAACAAATATATATATTGGATCCAGACTAACAAAATTTGCAAATGGTACCAGTATCAGGGGGAAAACGGGAAAAGAAGAAGGAAGCGGGGTCACTTTCTGAGGGATAATGTGTGGCTCAGGACTCAGCAAAGCGTTCTGACTTAGGGAACCTGGGGTGTATGTTTTCCAATTAAGGCAGAGTGGGAGGTCACTGGCTCCAACCAGTGTGTAGGAAGCTGAGAGGCGCTTTGAATCTGGTGGGCAGTGGGTTCTGTGAGTGCTTTGGTGTATTCATTTAAGTATATGCTGTTTCTTGTTGGAAATTTAATTCTCTATTTATTGTGCTACTGAGCACTGTAAATATTCTAATTAAGAGGAAGGACATATTTCCTAAAGGGATACAAGGCTGATCTACAGGTACCAATAGGTTTAGATGAGATTTTACAAACCCATATTTGGCTGGTTTAGGGTGGTTTTTATTCTTCTGTAGAATCTTGAGATTAGCTAAGCTTTTAGTAACATAACATAACATAATTTCACGATGACAAAAGCCACAAAAGCCTATCAAAGGTCATCCGCATCTGTCAAAACTCACCCACAAAATGCATCCATAGGATTGTTTCAGATCATGCATCTACAATATACAATTCGAACCATATACAAGAATGTGCCAAAAACAAAGAGCATCATCATCAAGACTTGTCAAAATTTAAATCAATCATAATATACAATAATAAAAAACTGAATCCACAGGAATGATTCCAGAATACCCCCCAAAGTTAACCCTCCCTTCCCCATAAAATCATCCAATCTGCGTTTGAAAACATTCAAGCTTGGACTGTTTACCGTCTCAGATGGCAAACTATTCCAATAATCTATCACTCTATTGGTGAAAAAATATTTTCTAACATCCAATTTGCACCTTTGTTTTTTAATTTTTAAGTGGTGACCCCTAGTCCTATTAATACCTTCCAACTCAAATAACTTGCTAAAGTCCAACATATCCATTCCAAAGAAGATTTTAAAAAGCTCAATCATATTTCCCCTCACACACATCTTCTCTCAGATGAGAACATATTTAGTACCCTCAGTCTATCTAAATATTCAAGGTGCTTCAGGGAAGGTATTATTTTTGTTGCCCTCCTTTGTACTGACTCTAGCAGGTTGATGTCATGTCTAAAATGTGGTGACCATGATTATAGACAGTACTCTAAATATGCCCTAACATACGAGTTGTAGAGTTTAAGGATAATCTCTTTACTCTTGTAGCTAACATTCCTGTTAATGTATCCTAGCACCCTACTTGCTCTATTTTTTGCCTCAATACACAGCTTTGAAAACTTTGGTGACCTATATACTACTATGCCTAAGTCTTTCTCATCCTCAACTGAATTCAGCCAATGCCCATCCATTTCATAGCTAAATTCCCTATTATCCCTTCCCATGTTAAGAACCCTGCATTTTTTAAGCTTAAAAGTCATCTGCCACTTCTGAGCCCAAACTAATAACTTATTTAAGTCACTCTGCACTTATTACAGCTGCCAATTTAGTGTCATTAGCAAAAAATTACACTTTGCTATTTACAGCCTCCCCAAGATCATTTATATAAACTATGAATAATAAAGGGCCTAGAACGGATCCCTGAGATATGCCACTGATAATGTCCCTCCACTGTGACCTAACCCCATTCAGCACAACTTTCTGTTTCCTGTCTTTCACCCATTCAGTTATCAAATTCAAAACTTTACCACATATCCCATGCATTTTTAATTTGTGAACTAGTCTCCTATGTGGAACCTTATCAAAACCTTTACTAAAATCTAAGTAAATTACATCAACATTCTTTTATCTAATTGTTTAGTATTAGGTTGAGGAATAAGTTCTTGCATTTTTTTTAATGTTGTGTTGATTTAAGTTTTGTTGACGTGATTTGTGCACATATTAAAAAACAATAATAAATAATGAGAGCAAAATTTACAAAGGCTAGGCTATGTCTCTTAACAGCGTAGACTATTAGGCTTTTGCTTAGGCTACATCTTGAAGTTGAGTAATAAGCTATTGCGGTTTATTTAAAAGTTGTTAATTTAATTTTTGTTCTGTACCCTCAAATGGAGTGTCAAGTTGAAAGAAAGGCGCATTTTTGACACTTGTTGTTATTCATTTTCAATTGAGACAGGAACAATGCAAATGCAGCTAAAGCTCGTCGCGATATTTGTGCTGTGTATGGAGAAAATGCTTTATCAGAAAGGACAGCTCAATGGTGGTTTTCATGTTTCAAAAACAGTCATTTCAATCTTAATGATGAAGAATGTTCTGGTCGCCACATTAAGTTGGGTGAAGATCGATTGAACGACCTTCTTTATGAAAATCCTCATCAATCAACTAGAGAATTGGCTGTACAATTGGTGTGTGATCAGAAAACTGTAGTGAATCACCTTCATTCGATGGGGAAAGTTCAAAAACTCAGTGCATGGGTTCTGCACGCTTTGAGCGAAAGCAACAAACTTCAACGCTACGTGATTGCCGCAGGTTTGCTTGCTTGTCACAAGGCTACTCATGGATATAAGGACAGATTTCTTCACCGCATCATCACTGGCGACGAAAAGTGGTGTGTTTATGTAAACATGAGCCATCAAAAACAATGGCTTAGCCCCAATAAAAAAACACTTCTACGATTAAAGCAAAGACTTCATCCATGAAAGACGATGCTGTGTGTGTGGTGCGATTGTGAAGGCATCATTCTTTATGAGCTCCTTGCGAACAACGAGATTGTTGATGGAGAACTCTACGTTCAACAAATGTATCAACTCGCCGAAGCTATTCATGAAAAGCAACCTCATCGACGTTATGGAGTCCTTCTGCAACACGACAATGCTCATCCTCACATTGCCAATATGACAAAAGACACCATCCAAACGCTTAATTGGGAAATCCTGCTGCAACCTCCATATTCACCACACTTGGCTTTATTGGATTTCCATCTGTTCCGATCGCTCTCCAACAATTTGCGCGGCGTTTCGTTCAATACTGATGTGGAATTAAGAACCTAGCTAGACAAATTCTTTGAATCAAAATCCAGAGATTTTTATTGCAGAGGCATCGGAAAACTAGTTGAACGTTGGAAAGAAGTCGTAAATAACAACGGAGAATAGTGTTAATTAAATTGCATATTGTTATCAATTAAAAATAAAGTTTTTCTAAGATTTTTAATGGTAATGAATAAATTTGATAAAACTGCAAGAACTTATTCCTCAACCCAATATCATAATCTATAAAATCCAGTGAATTTGTTAAACACAAATCTACCTCTTCTAAACCCATGCTGAGCATCATTTATTAACCTACCATAAACTAGATGGTCAGAAATCCCCTTCTTAACTATCTTCTCGAGGATTTTACAAAGAATAGAAGTTAAGTTTACCAGGCTAAAGTTATTCGGGTCCTCTTTACTTCCCTTTAAAAAAATTGGCACTACATTCACTAATTTACAATCATTAGCTATTTCTCCAAACTCTAGTGATCTAGTATATATCTTCTTAAGAGCTACTGCAATACTATCTACACCTTCTTTGAGTAACCTAGAATGAATGTTGTCTGGGCCAGATGACTTACTAGTATTTAACTCCAATATAAGCCCTCTAGTTATCTCCCTGTTCACATTAACGCGATTCAACACTACTTTCCTTGGGCTAAAATTATCATCAATTAATATATTTTGATTTCCTTGTGTAAATACTGAAGAAAAATGATCATTAAGAACCTCTACTATTTCCTCATCAGATTCTTTCAAAACCCCTTCATATCTAATAGGCCCTATTTTATCACTGTTAGATTTGTTATTAATTTTATAATAGCTAAAAAAATTTCTTAGATCTTTATTATTATTTTGAACTAAATTAATTTCTGCTGCCCTTTGCTCTTCTTAATAATCTTATTTAGCTGATTTCTGGTTGATCTATAATGATTTAAATTGTCAAAAGTACTTTCTCTCTGTAATCTGTGGTATGCCCTTTTCTTCTCAGAAATTTTCGTAGCTATCTCGTGATTCCACAACAATGGCTTCCTACATTTCTTCCTAATAGCCTTCATTGGAATACACTGCTCTTAGACTATGTTTGATATAGTCTTAAAAGTGTCCCACATCTCCTAAGTATTCTTGCCCCTGAATTCTATATCCTACCTAATCTGATTTATCAAGTTTCATAATTTATCGTAATCTCCCCGATAAAAATTTGGAGTTTCTGTGGAGTTTGTTGATGTTCTACCTTTCGCTATTCCTAAGTTAAAATGAAGTATCTGATCATCACTATTTCCCAATGTAAAACCTCTATTTTTTCCATCTCTCTACATTCTCTAAAATATGTACATTGAATATTAGGAAATTTGCATCTACATAAGGCCCAAAATCTCAATCCCCTGAAAGATGTATAATATAATAAAATAAAATGTTTAGGAGAGAAGGTCAGTGCTGAATCAGCTAACAAGAATCTTGTGTAAAAGTATTCACTAAGCCTATTTCATTCTTATCCTTAACACTCAATTAAGTTCACAGGAAAGACACATGAAAATTGCTTCTAATGTCCTAAATGACCTTTAAATACAATAAATTATTAAAACTTTACTAAAGAACATGGTTATGGTCATTTGCTACGTTTGTAAAAAGAGCTTTGCAAAGAAAGTTTTAATATTAGGGCAATAGGATATGTGTGGGTGGTTTGTAGGTCAAATACACTTCCTTTGAGTTCTATCAACTATTAGGGTGCAGTATTTTTCTGGTAGTGGTCTTGTTCCAATTCTTTTTCCTATATTAAATATAAACAAAATTTTAGTAACTATGAAGTATTCATCATGTTCTTAGATTGAAATATATTTATATTAGGAAAAGTTTGGAGAAATCTTAATGAAAGAAGAGATTAAGGAAGAAGAACTGGAAGATGAAAGTTCTCTCTCAGATGAAAATGAAGAAAGCCTCAATTCCAAAGAGGAAAATATGCGAAATGTCACTACTCAAACTGTCGTACAAAAGTGCCTTAAACAAAAGGTAATTTTTGCCCTTTTAATGCCTTGTATCATGTTTAATAATAAATTTTGATGTGATGAAAACACCAAAAAATGTGGGATCAATTTATGACCACTGCCATGCACAATTATGAAAATATAAAAAAAGTAAATTGTATAATGTTAAATATTTTGGACCTAGCAAATTATACTTAAAATAAAATTGATTTTAGCCCTTTTTCCTGACTTTGCCCTCCATAAGAGGCCCAGCGATTTGTTTTTCTGCCTGCTGTGCTGAGGGAGGGTCTCTGATCAGCCTCTATTTTCACAGGTTAGCCACTAACAAGCTTCCTCTCACCCAACCATTCCGGACTTGGGCTGAGGGGGAAAGGGATAATGCCCCCTCACCCCTGAGCTCTGGTTTGAGTTGGTTGATTTTTATCAACCAGCCTTACCTTCCTCATATACCCTTTCTCTCTCCTTTCACAGTCTATCAATTTTACACCCAGCTTAAGGTTGAGACAAAATGCACAAGGGCTGCCTGTGCACTGGGCAGGAGGAGTGGTCTTGAATGGCGGCAGCTGGCTTTTTTGGCCCTGTCTTCACTCCTCACTGAGCAAGCTACTGCGTGGGGTGATTAGCGTTTGCATCCCACGATACTAATAGGATCACTATACCTGATGATGTAAGAAAACTCATTTTTTCTTTACCACCATTGGAGCCCCTCTCGGGCAGCTGCGTGAGGCCTCTCCTCTCCTAGGCATATGGGTGCGGTGTACTCCCCCATACCCCCTTCTCTGGGGGGTCCTTGGGTGTCTCCATCTTTCCAGCGGCAGTCCCTCCTTTGCTTTCAAGGGGACTGCCAAGAAAGCACACAGGCAGCCAAATATTGACCCCTCCCACCATCGATAGGGTGAATCCCCTTAGGGTGGCAAAGGATGGCAGGTCTTATCAGTCCATTCCCCCTAATGACCAGCAGTCATGTATTTTGTGTTTACAGGGGCTGGCGCACATTTCCCCTCTCTTTTCCAATGGATGCCAGTTCACCATCATCAGGCAATTAAAAAGGAACCTCAAATTGGTTCTGTAATATTTTGGGGTGGGTGGGGGGCACATGGAGCGCTCCTTTTCCCCCTGAGATGACCCAGGCAAGCAGGGAACCCGAACCTGCCCATGCGCAAGCTACTCCTCAGAAGACTCGGCACCCCTGAGGATTTGCAAGGAGGGGGTTAGGATCTCCTTCCCCTGCTGGTGCCGGTTTGACAACCAATACCTTCTCTATTTCAGAGAAGGATCTTGTTGGAGCTGGTCCATTCAGCCTAAGGGCTCCTTGTGGCAGAGGAAAGAAGCGGGTTCATTCCGTACACTCCTCTCCTAAAAAGAAAAGAAACCATAAGACGATAAGTTCTAAGAGATCCTCTCCCTCAGCATGAGCCTTGGGACGGACTTGTCCACTACCGTTCCGCTAAGTGACCAAACCAAGATCTGCAGGTCCAGGTTCCGTGCCACCCGGGTCGGAGGTCCCAGACAAAGACCAAAATGGCAAATGCCCAGAGCAGAGCCTCGATTACGTCAGGGCCCCTCAATTAGAGACTACCTGGCGTTTTTGAGCCTGCTGGCTTTCAAACTATTTCAGGTTATTCGCTCCACTTATGGCAGCATGTTAGCCAAGGGTAACATTATCCATCAGAGGAGAGCACTAGCTAGCGTCATTAATACCCCGTAAGGGGCGCGGCGATTTGCCATCCTAGCCGCCGGGCTGAGGGGACCCAGCACCCCGTCCGACCCTAGCTTAGCCTCTTCTCCTTCAAAACACTTGTTTCCTCGCTTTTCATACAACCTCTCCCACAACTTTCTCTGGTCAGCCTCCAATTTCACAGGGTAGATGCTGACCTTCTTCTCAAGCCAACCGTCCCGTATCGGGGCTGAGGGGGGAGGGAACAACGTTCCCTAACCCCTGAGCTCTGGTTTGGGATGGGGTTTTTTTAACAACCTGCTTCATCCCCACCCATACTTTCCTCACATCCCTTTTCCTCTCCTCTTCACAATCTGACCTTTTACGCCATGTTCAAGGTGGAGCCGCCATGCCGATGGACTGCCAGGCTACCAGGCGGGAAGGGTGGTCCCAAATGGCGGCGCCTGGCTCTGCCAAGCCTGTAAGCACCTCTTGCAGTGCGGGCAACTGTGAGAGGTGATGAGCTATTGCGTCCCGCAGAAAATTTAGGGTCACCATGCCCAATGATGTTAAAAATTTTTTTTCCCCTAATTCCCCCTTGCTCATCAACGGAGCCGCCCTCAGGCAGCTCCACCCAAAAAATAAAGGTCGACCCCTTGTGCTTGCGCAGGGGACACTCCATATTTCTTTAACCGGAGAGGAGGCTTACTCCTCTCCTACGCCTACGGGTGAAGGGGAGTCCCACTCACCCCCTTCTCTCGAGGTGCTTTCGGGCACCTCTCTATTTCCAGCGGCAGTCCCTCCTTTTCTTTCTAAGGGGACTGCCAAGAAAGCCAGCAGGCAGCCCATTGCTGACCGCCCCTCATGTAAGTGGCTCGGTAGGGCAAACCCCCTTAGGGGGGAGAGGGAAGCCAGGCCTCTTCGGTCGCTTCCCTCAAAAGACCTGCTGGCAAGAATATTAAACCTTGCCGGGGTCAAGGCCTGTGCCTCCCCACAAAAGACTGGTGACGCCGCCAAGGGGACCTGCGATATCCTGGAAGGGGATGGCCAACTGGAGGCCCCTCCTGTGATAGACATGGTCTTTGAGGAAACCCAGCCTCAGACGGTAGGGCCTTCCATGGGGGGGAAATCCGGGCTCGGCGCCAAGCACCGAACCCGAATCCGCCCCTATGCAAGGTCCTCCTCAAACGGCTGAGGGCTCCGAGGCAGTAAAAGGAGGGGAGGGATCTCCTCCGACTGGTGTTCATGCAACCACCAGGACCTTGTCCATTTCGGAGAAGGACCTGTCTGAGGCCGGTCCATCTAGCATGGGGGCTTCTGCCGGCGGAGGTGAGAAGCGGGTTCATTCCCCGCCCTCCTCTCCAAAAAAGAAAAAGACTAAGAAGACTCGGGGTTCCTCTCCATCCGCGGATGGGTCTGCTGCCCTTGTGACCAAGCCAAGATCGGCACATCCGGCCACTCTGCCCCCCCGGTTGCGGAGCCCCTGACTAAGACTAAAAGTGCACAGGGCGGAGCCTCGATGACATCGGGGCCTCTCATTGAGAGGTTACCTGCCGTTTTCGAACCCGCTGGCTTCAAACGCTTCCTCGTTATTCGCTCCACTGATGGCAGCATGTTGGCCAAGGGCAACATGATCCATCAGAGGAGAGGATTAGCTAGTGCAATTGGTAGAGAGCCGAAGGTGACCCGTTTCTCGGACGGGAGCCTTCTGGCGAATCCCGCCGAGGCGGCCAAGATAAGTGCTCTTCGGACACTTCATTGCACCCCGGTGAGTGTGACGCCGCACTCTACCATGAACTTTGTGAAAGGAGTAGTTTATGCGAGGGAACTCGTTGACTACTCCATTGAGAACATCACCCTAGAGCTGGCCGACCATGGGGCGGTCAAGGTCGAACGTGGGATGAGAAAACAGGGAGGGGCCTCGAGACCCACCACTACCACTCTTCGTCACGTTCGACTGTGACAAGCTTCCTGAGTCGGTGCGTGCTGGTTGGTACCACTACCGCGTGAAGGCATTCGTGCCACTGCCGCGGCGGTGCTAATACTGTCACCGCTTCGGCCATACGAATCGTTCTTGTAGACGTGCAAAGTCGGGGTCACCCGAAGTTTGTGTAAATTGCTCCAAGACCGCACACGATAAGTCCAAATTGTGTGTGGTCAATTGCGGAGAGCCGCACCTCGCTTCTTCGAAGCAATGTGGTGCATATCTTGAGAAAGAAATCCTGGCAGTTCAGGCCCAGGATCGACTCTCATTCCGCAAGGCTAAGGACTTGGTCCTGTCGCGCCCGGCTCTGCCTGGGACGTCATATGCCTCAATAGTTAGAAGGCACCCTCTGCTTCTGGCCCATCCATGCCAACGAGCACGGTTGTTTCTGCGCCCATTCGGAGCCCTTCTGCGGGCTCTACTCAACCCGGGCGCTTCCCTGGTAAAGCTGGCGGCAAAAAGGGTTCACACCCAACCCTGGCTGAACCAGGGCTCCCCCCTCTTCCTCCAGCGTGACCGTTTCCCGTAAGGCGAAACGGCCACGCGCCTCCACCGAGTCGTTAGACTCACAGGAGGCAACACCCCTGAAGATGGTCGCTAGGCCATCTTCCGGGGTTCCTAAAGCTGTCCCCTGAAAGGAGGACAGCTTCCTCCCCGAGATGGAGGGAGTGGCTCGGAAACAGTGGTTCCTCGAAAAGAGGGCCCCCCGCCTCCGAAGCCGCAACGACCGCCTATGGTTTCGAGGCGTAGGGAGGAAAAGACTCGCATGGCGAGCCCAACCTCGAAGGCGACAGCGCCATCAGCGCTTTGTCCGGCCAACAGTGCCCGGGGTTCTGCCCCCGGGAAGCGTACGGCCATTCCCGTGAGGGTCTTCTGTTCGAGGAGGGACCCCGCGTCTCCGAGCTAGGCCTGGAGGGCATATTCCTTCAATGGAATTGCCGTGGACTCCGGGCCAACTGGGAGGAGCTGCGGAGGCTCGTCTCGTCCCGTTCCCCTTTAGCTATCTTTTTGCAGGAGACCATGCTAGGCGCGTGCCCCGTGCTCGCCCTCCCGGGGTATAAGGGTCTCGCGACCCCACCACCGCGGCATGGCGGACCTGGGGGATGCGCGGTTTACATCCGGCATGATGTCTCCGTTCTTCCTTTCTTTTTCGATACCTCCTTTCAGGCAGTGGCTGTGCAGTTGCACCTGGATAGGAGGTATACTATCATTTCTGCGTACATTCCCTTGTCAGCTGACTTCGACGTTGGGGACTTCCGCCGCGTCGTGGCACGGTTACCGAGGCCCTATCTCTTGCTTGGAGATCTGAACGGCAGGCTACCTCTCTGGGGAGACTACTCCATAAATCCCAAGGCACAAGTCCTTGCCGATCTGATCGAAGAGCTTGAGATGGGTGTCCTAAATGTCGAGGAGTTTACGCATCACTGTCTGAGAACCGCTTCATTTTCTTGCCTCGACCTATGTTTGTGCTCTTCGGATGCACAGCCTGATTTTTATGGGGGGGGGGGGCGATGACCTCCATGGTAGGGATCACTTTCCCATTCAAATATCATTTTCAGGGCAACTGCCGCCTGAGAGCCCACCTCTGTGGTGCTTGCCGAGGGCGCGGTGGCCTGCATTTCAGTAAATGACTGAATTTTCTATCTCAGTCGAGTCGAAGAGTTTAGGTCGGTAGATGAGGCCGTTGAGTTCTTCTCCGGCACCCTCATGGCCTCGGTCTGACAAATATTCCTAGGACGTCTGGCCGTTTTGCACGCCGACCACTCCCATGGTGGTCAGCCGAGTGTGAGACGGCCCTCAAACAAAAGCGTTATACCTACATGCGCTATAAGCGCCGCCCGATCGATTTCACTCTCGCTGAATTTCGTCGGGCTAAGGCTAGGTTCCGGTATATTTCGAAGCACGCCCGCCGCTCTTCTTGGCGGGCATACGTGTCTTCACTTAACGGGAAGACCTCCTTAGCAGAGGTGTGGAGGCGATTCAAAAGGATTCGGGGCAAGATCTCGCATGACCCCCCTCCCGTTCTCCAGGAGAATGGGATTGCAATCTCGGACCCCGCGTCCGTGGCGGAATCCTTCGTGACCGCTTTTTTTGCGTTCTCTAGCCGGGATGCTGCTTCGCCAGCATTCAATGCACGTCGTTATGTCGCGGAAGGCCGCCGGCTGGACTTTACCTCTAGAGGCAGAGAACCCTTCAACGACAGCTTTACTGGGAGTGAGTTGCGCTCCGCTCTCGCTTCGTGCGCGGACACCACCCATAGTCCGGACGATGTCCCGTACGCCATGCTACGACACCTGGGTGAGCGAGGCATTGCATTTCTGTTAGATTTGTTCAACAGGATCTGGGTAGAGGGTCTTCTCCCAGATTCCTGGCGAATCGCTACTGTGCTCGCCTTTCGCAAACTGGGAAGAGATACTTCTACTCCGACCGGTTTCCGCCCAATCTCTCTAACCTCTTGCGTGTGCAAGTTGATGGAGAAATTAGGAAATGTTATACTAGCCTTTTTCCTGGACAGCGGAGGCCATCTGTCTTCTGCACAGTACGGCTTCCGCAAGTTCCACTCCAAGTCGGATGCTCTGCTCCGACTGGAAAATTCCGTCTGCGAGGCTCTTCTTCGTAGACATCACTACGCCACGGTGTTTTTCGATCTGGAGAAGGCCTATAATACCCCATTGCGATACGGTATCATGGAGACTCTCCACACGATGGGGGCGAGGGGACGCCTCCCAATGTTTATATCAGAATTTTTGAGAGATCGTCGATTCCGCGTACGGGTGGGGGGAGCCCTCTACGGCCCTAAGGAGCAGGAAGAGGGTGTCCCGCAGGGAAGTGTCTTCAGTATCACACTCTTTGCCCTGAGCATCAAGGGCATCACCTCGGTGCTGCCGAAAGAATTTCTCACTACGCTCTACGTGGACGACCTTTTGGCGCGGCCCAGATGCCAACTCTGTAGCGTCGACTCCAACAGGCATTGAACCGCGTCTCTCGCTATGCCGAAGCGCACAGGTTTCGGTTTTCTTTGGCCAAGACTAAGGTGGTGCACTTCTGCCGCCATCCACGGCTTCACCCCGACCCGGATTTGTTTCTTAATGAGGTGCGCCTGGATGTGGTGGAATCGCACCGTTTCCTCGGTCTTGTATTCGATCGACGCCTCACCTGGGAGGCTCATATTCGCAGCCTTAGGGTCTCTTGTACCCGCTTCATGGACATTTTCCGTTTCGTGACGTTCAGCGCTTGGGGCGCTGATAGGGCTACTGCCCTACTTTTTTATCGATCCTTTGTTCGTTCGAAGCTCGACTACGGATGCGAGTTTTATGCATCCGCAGCCGAGCGTTTATTGCGGAAGGTGGATTCGATCCACCACACCGGCCTCCGCCTTGCGACCGGTGCCTTTCGCACTTCCCGCATTGAGAGCCTGTTGGTCGATGCTGGGGAGATACCACTCGCTCTGCGCCGCGTGCAGTGCATCACTCGCCTGTACGCGCGAGCACGGCGCCTCCCTCAGTCGCCAACAGCTTTCACTGCATCCGTAGCTGATCTCGACGGTGCATATGCCGCCGAGAGACGCCAGTCATACCCTAAGCCCTTTGGGTTTAGTGCCAGGAAACTCCTTCGAGAGGTAGATATAGCTCTCGGGCCGGTGGCGCCCCTGGTTCTGCCCAGGACGCCACCCTGGAGGGTACCACATTTGGCTATTTGTCGCCACACCTCTTCTCCCAAAGCTTGTACGGTGCCGGGAGTATTGCGTTCGACCTTTTTGGAGCACACCTCGTGTCACACTGGAACCGTGACAGTGTATACGGATGGCTCCAAGTCCCAAGAGGGGGTCGGCTTCCACGCCGTATCCCCTCTGTTTGAAGTCAGCGGGTTTCTGCCAGGCCCTGCGTCTGCCTTCACGGCATAGCTGGTGGCAATACACCACTCGGTACGGGAGATTACGCGACGTGCCCGGTTCGGAGACCGGATTGTGATCTCTAGCGACTCACAAAGCGCCCTGAGTGCTCTCGGAGCATTGGAATCTCCGCATCCCCTGGTTCGCGATATCCATGACGCCACGGTTTTGGCAAGCCGGGCAGATGTCGATATTATCTTCTGCTGGGTTCCTGGACATGTAGGATTTGCTGGGAATGAGGGCGCCAAAGAGTCCGCGAGGACTCTGCGACCGGACCAGCGTTTCGCTCTTCCTCACACCGACTACATGGCAGGAATACGGGCAGCTCTTCGGACTGCTCGGCAAAGAAGATGGGAGACGGTCGAAGGGAACTTAAAGTTGCGTGCCATTGCGCCGCGACTGTTCTCATGGACCTATCCCCCAATGCCGCGGCGGCTTCATGTTGCTTTCTGTCGTCTCCGAATCAGACACACTCGTGTGACGCATCGCTATTTGATGGAGCGCTCGCTTGCACCCTATTGCGACGACTGCGTCGTTCCCCAGACTGTTCGGCACATTCTTGTCGAATGTCCCAGTCTGGGTGATCTTCGCGCACGATACCTGTCCCGGTACCGGGATGACCGGGGTCGCTACCGCCTGTCTCTTGTACTCTGGATGGATTCGTGCACATTGACTTGTGGACTTGTTGACTTTTGGGGGGAGGCCGGGCTTCTCCCCTTTATTTAAGGTTCTTTTTTGTTTGTTATTGTTTTGTTTGTAGGTTGCACTCTCCTGCACCGGGGTGAGGGGGACCTCTCCCCCCCCCCGCTGCCGGAGATTGCTTCCTGATTGTTAAGTTTTTTCAATTTATATTATGTTTTCATATTTTTTATTTTAAAGTAGTCTAGTTCTAGGCTGTCGTGTTTTTCGGCGACTTATGCCCAAGTGGGCAGTTGCCAGATGGGCTCTATAGAATTAAAAAAAAATAAAAATAGCGTCATTAATAGACTGCCGAAGGTGACACCTTTCTCGGGTGGCAGCCTTCTGGCGAATGCGTCGATCCCTTCCGAGGCGGCTATGATTAGTGACCTTCAGCCACTTATTGGAACGCCAGTGAGTGTGACGCCGGACTCTACCATGAACTTCAAGAAAGGACTTTTTTATGCGATGGAACTCGTGGATTACTCCATAGATGACATCACCTTACAGCTGGCAGACTATGGATCAGGCAAGGTCGAACGTGGGATGAAAAGACAGGGAGAGGCCTCGAGACCCGCCGCTACACTTTTCGTCACGTTCGACTGTGACAAACCCTGAATCAGTGCGTGCCAGTTGTTATCCCTACCAGGTGAAGGTATTCTTGCCACTGCACTCGATGTGCTACTATTGTCACTGCTTCCGCCATATGAATCGCTCCTGTAGGCGTGCAAAGTCGGGGTTACTCGAAGTCTCTGTAGGTTTCTCCAAGGCCGAACACGATAAGTCCAAATCGTGTGTGGCCAAGTGTGTCAATTGCGTTGAGCCGCACCCTGCTTCTTCGAAGCAATTTGGTGCGTATCTCCTTTAGAAGGAAATCCTGGTCGTTCAGGCCCAGGATCATCTCTCATTTCGAGAGCCTAAGGACTTTATCATGGGGCACCCGGCGCTGCCTGGTACATCCTATGCCTCAATATTAAGAAAGTCACCCTCTGCGGGTTCTTAATGGTTCCGGGCGCTACCCTTGTACAGTTGGCAGCACAAAGGGTTCACACCCAGCTCCCTGAGAGGAGGACAACACTATAGGAGTTCTAGTTCCTACGGCCACACCCAGTAGTAGGCTGGATGATTCGTCGACGGTGGATCCTTCAAATGTGGACTCACGCCTGCCTAATGTTTCGAGAAAAAGACCTGCATGGCGAGTCCAACTTCCCCTCATAAGTTCTCGAAGGCGACAGCGCCCGGGAAGCGTACGGCCCTTCCCGTGAGGGTCTTTTCTTCAAATGGGGGCCCCGCATTTCCTCCAAGCTAGGCCTGGAGGGAATCTTCTTTCGATAGATTTGCCGTGGACTCCGGGCGATCCGTGAGCAGCTGGGGAGGCTCGTCTCCTCCTGTTTTCACTTAGCTATCCTTTTGCACGATACCATGCTGGGTGCGTGCTTCCTGCCCACTCTGCCGGGGCATAAGGGTTTTGCGACCCCACGACAACGGGATTTTGGCAGAGCAAGAGGATGCGCCATTTACACCCGGCATGATGTCTCCGTCCTTCTCTTTGCTTTGAATACCTCCTTTCGGGAAGTAGCTGTGCAGCTGCACCTGATTAGGGGGTACACTGTTATTTCTGCGTACATTTCACTTTTAGCGAAATTCGACGCGATAGAGTTCCGCTCCGTCTTGGAACGATTGCCGAGGCCCTTTCTTTTGCTCGGGAATCTGAACGGTAGACACCCCCTCTGGGGAGACTACTCTATTAATCCCCGGGGTTAAGTCCTTGCCCACATTATTGATGAGCTGGAAATAGGTGTCCTAATTTTGGATGAGTATACGCATCACTGCCTGAGAACCGCTTCATTTTCCTGTCTTGATCTATCTTTGTTCTCTTTTGGATGCACAGCCTGATTTTTTTTTGGGGGGAGGGGGGGTAGTCAATGTTCTCCCAAGTTCCTGATCCCTTTCCCATTAAAATGAGGCAATTTAGTTCTCTGGCAACCTCATCACCATGGGCATAATTATTATCCCTAGAACGTCTGGTCGTTTTGCACGGCGTCCGCTTTCTTGGTGGTCAGCTGAGTCTGATGTGGCCCTCAAACAGAAGCGTTATGCCAACATACGCTAGAACCGCCGCACAAACGATTTCAATGCCGATGAATTTCGTCGACCTAGGACTAGGTTCCGGTATGTTTCGGAGCACACCCTGCGCCCTAACGGGGGGCATACGTGTCTTCCCTTAACGGGAAAGACCCCTTTTATAGAGGAGTGGAAGCTAGTCAAAAGGATTCAGGGCAAGTTCTCGCAGGACTCCGCGTCCGTGCCGGAGTCCTCCACGACTGCTTTCTCCACATTCTCTAGCGGAGATGCTGCTCCGCCAGCATTCAATGCGCTTCGTGATGTCGCAGAAAGATTCCAACTGGACTTTACTTCCAGAGGCGGAGAACCCTTCAACGACAGGTTTGTATTAGGTGAGTTGCGCTCCGCCATCGCATCGTGCACTGACACCAGCCCTGGTCCGGCGATGCCCTTATGCTATGCTTCGACACCTGGATGAGCGAGATATGGCATTTCTGTTAGATTTGTTCAAAAGAATCTGGGTTGAAGGTATCTCCCCACAATCCTGGCGAATCGCCAATATGCTTGACTTTCGCAAACTGGGGCGAGATCACTCTATCCAGACAAGTTTCTGCCCAATCTCTCTAACCTCCTGCGTGTGCAAGTTGATGGAGAAATTGGTAAATGTTAGGTCAGTCTTTTTTTCTGGATAGCGGAGGCCATCTGTCTTCTGCACAGTGTGGCTTCCGTAAGTTCCACTCCACGTCGGAGGCTCTGTTGCGACTGGAAAACGCCGTCTGCGAGTCCTTCCTTCGTAGACAGCACTACACCACTTTTTTGCAATCAGGAGAAGGCCTATGATACCGCATGGCGATATGGTATCATGGAAACTTTCCACACGATGGCGTTGAGGGGACGTCTCCCAATCTTTATCTGTGAATTTTTGTGATATCGTCGATTCTACGTATAGATGGGGGAAGCCCTCTCCTACCCGTTCCAGCAGGAAGAAGGTGTCCCACAGGGTAGTGTCACACTCTTTGTCCCGAGTATCAACGGCATCACCTCGGTACTGCCTGAAGATGTTGTCGCTACACTCTACTTCGATCATCTTTTGATCAGTTCTGGCTCGTCCCAGATGGCAGCCCTGGAACCGAATCGCAGACCCAGACTTGTTTCTAAGTCTGACCCAGACTTTTTTTCTAAACGGGGTTCGCCTGGAAGTGGTGGACTAGCATCATTTCCATGGTCTTGCATTTGACCAATGCCTCACCATGGTCGTTTGGCCTCTTTCCATCGATATTCTTCGCTCCGTGACGTTCAGCGCCTGGGGTGCTAATAGGGCTACTGCGTTACTTTTTTGTCGTTCATCAGCTCGTTTGAACTTCGACTATGGAGTCCAGTTTTATGTATCATCAACCGAGGGTGTATTGCGGAAGGTGGAATCGATTTACCACACGAGCCTTCGACTGGCGACTGGTGCCTTTCTCACGCCCCCCATTGAGAACCTAATGGTCGATGCTGTGAAGTGTCACTCACTCTGTTACGTGTACAGTGCATTACTCGCCTGTACGCGCGAGCCTGGCACCTCCCTCAGTCGCCAACAGCTCTCACTGCATTTGCAGCTGATCTCTACGGTGCCTATGCCGCCGAGAGACGTCAATCATACCTTAAGTTCTTTGAGTTTAGGGCTAGGAAACTTCTTAGCTAGCTCAGTATACCTCTGGCCTGTGGCGCCCCAGGTTCTGCCCAAGACGCCGCGGGTGGGTAACACCTTTGACTATTTCACGCCACGCCTCGGCTCTCAAATCTTTTACAGCACCGAGAGTATTGCGTTCATCCTTTTTGGATTACCTTTCTGTCACGCTGGAACCATTTCAGTGTATACAGATTACTCCAAGTCCCAAGATGGGCTTGGTTTCTTTGCCGATTCCCCCCTTTTTGAAGTCAGCGGGGCTCTGCCGGGCACTGCCTCTGGTTATAATACACCGCTCGGTGTGGCAAATAACGCGACGTGCACGACTCATACACCAGATTGTGATTTGTAGCGACTCACAAAACGCCCTGAGTGCTTTAGGGGCATTGGAATCTCCACACCCGTTGGTTCGCGATATCTGTGACGCCACTGTTTTGACAAGTCGGCGGATATCGTGATTATTTCCTGCTGGGTTCCTGAACATGTAAGAATTGCAGGGAATGAGGGCGCCAAAGAGTCCGCGAGGACTGGGCAACGATACCAGGGTTTCGCTCTTCCTCACGCCGATAACATGGCAAGAATACGGGCTGCTTGGCAAAGAAGCTAGGAGTCTGTCGAGGGTAACTTAAAGTTGCAAGTCATTGCGCCGCGACTGTTCCCGCACCGCCATTTGATGGAGCGCTCGCCTGCGCCTTATTGTGACAACTGCCCTGTCCCCCAGACTTTTTGGCACATTTTTGTTCAATGTCCCACTCTGGGTAATTTTCGCGCACGTTACCTGTCTCGGTAGCGGGATGAACGGTTTTGCTACCACCTGTCCCTTGTATTCGAAACTGGTTTGTGCACACAGCCTTTTTGACTATACAAATTTTGTTATTTATACCTTATTTGTTTTTTTAATTAGCCTACCGTTCGGCTGCCTTGTGAGTACAGCGATTTTTTCCCTAGTAGCCAGTCACCAGATGGGCTTTCAAAAAAAATATATCCTGACTGTCGAAAATACTGGTGAGAGTGTATTGAAGGAAAATTGAAGATTCTTGGCTTTGATAGCTGTTAAACATTGATGCTTAGTAATATTGATTATCCTACAAAGCTTTCCATGCAGAAGCTGATTTCTATTTATTAAAACTCAAATGTGACTTTATTATCCAATATTTGCATGTTTGCTCATATTGGTTTGAATGTAAAGAGGAAAAATAAGAAAGATGGAGGATTATAAGATGGATGATGACTAGTTAAGCAAACTTGCCAATCCCCAGATGAAGCTTAAAAATTATGGTATATTGTTTTTGCCTTTTATTTCCATATTCATGAGCTGGACCCCCCCCCCCCTTTAAGGTACCCTGTGTAGCCTGTTACATTTGGTACCCAGGGGAGCTGCACATCCTCCCAGCCTGAGTGCCTAATTAGGTAAGTTCTGTCACTGGCTTGACATCAACTCTCTGATGAGGCCTGAGAAAGTTGTTGGAGCGCTTCCTCCTTCTTCCCTCACCTTGCTACTTTATCTTTATTATTATCATTCTTATTTATTATTATAAGTAATTATTATTAATTTAATTATTTATTTTATTATTATTATTTGGTATTATTATTTAGTATTATTATTTAGTATAATTGTTTATTATCATTATTACAGTCATCCCCTCAACCTTTTGTACCTGCATATTGTACCAAAAAGACTGTTCCCACCCAGACAGAGTTCGGTCCGCTATCCATAGTACCTTGGAAGACTGCATGCCACCTTAGGATCACATAACACCAGGGTATGATAATTATAGGTCATCAATTGGCGCTTCTGTCTAAAGAGGTTACCGATGCCTTTGCACGTTGCCCATTGTGAGCCTACCTGTTGAAGCCGGGGAGATGCTACTCGCTCTGCTCCACACACGGTGCATTACGCGTATGTAAGCGCAAGCCCGCTGCCTCCCTCACTCGTCAATGGCTCTTAACTGCATCCGCGGCCAATCTCGAAGGACCCTATGCCGGCGAGGGTCGCCAGACATCGGTCTAGCTCTCAGCCTGGTAGCGCCTCTAGTTCTTCCCAGGACGCCACTCTGGAGGATAATTTGTCTCGCGTCTCTGCTGCCACACATGAGAGTATTGCGTTTGACCTTTTTCGAGCACAATTCCTGTCACGCTTGATCTGTGCCACTGCACAAGGACGGCTCCAAGTCCCGGGAGGGCGGGGACTGGCTTCCACGCCCGTTGCGGTCAAATCCACTCCGTGTCCCCTTTGCATATGTCCCCGCGCATACACGCCGATTGCGTCATTCAGAACCGGCCCGTTGTCTGTGCCAACAGGTATCCGTGAGGTTGATGGAAACCAAGCTATTGGTCCCTTTCTCGGGTTTCGGGTCCGCTCGCCTATTAGATCTAGCAAGACGAAACATTCACAAGCAGCAGTTGGCCCTGCTATGTCTAAGAAAATCCTTTTCAGTAAATCCCCTAAAAACCCAATGAAAACAGCTAAAGAAGAAAGAAGCTGTGCATCCCCTCCTTCCTCCCCACCCCCTTTACTTCCCACTTCGACCACGCAACAACTGGACAGCAAAAGGTAGGACATCTAGCACAATATCTCCTCCGCAAGCAACCAGACAGGAAAAGACATCAACATAGGAACGAGTAAGACCTCCAAATACCAAACCTCACCACCGCAGAAACGACCGAAATCGATATGGAACCCAGAGGAAGCTTCGAATCCTACACCAGTAGCAGGTTTAGAAACATCCACAAAGACATTGCCTAAACTACTCTCTCTCTCTCTCTCTACAACTTCTCCCAGGTCAGTTCATAGACCTCTCTTTCAGAAGGTTTTATCTATAAAGAACTGTCGTCGCAAGAAACAGGGCTTCGCGTCCACCTGTGTCAACTGCGCAAATGCCTCCCACCCTGAATCAACCGAAACGTTCACATCAAAATGTGGAGAGCCCTATCCAGCATCGAGCAAAACGTACAACATTACAAGTTCGAAGAGGACATGGTATCCCTCCGAGAAAAGGAATGCCTCAACTTCAGAGAGGCTAGAAAAAGGGCACAGACCATGATCGGTTATAGAGGCAACTCGTACACCTCTCGTTTAAACGAGCAGTGTCTAAAGCCCCATATCATGGGGTTAAAGCACGCAATCAGCCAACTCTACTCGAGGAGCCTGCATCCCACTATGGAAGCCTCCATTACTCAAGAGATGATCCTCCAAAGGGCCGAGAGCAACGTAGAACAACACATAACCGCTCTTCCCCATGCCTGGCATACAATGGCCTAGAACCGACCATATGCCCTTCAGAAGCAGCTGACCCACCGCCAGGCTTCTGCGCCAAAATCTCGATGCTCAACTCCATCCCCAGTAGAAAGGTAAAACCAGCACCTCCTTTATCCCATCAACCTCCATCCGGAACGGATGGAGGTTGATGGGATAAAGGAGGTCCCAGAGACCGTTCGCTTACAAATACGGTCACCTATGCACAGTGTTTAAGCCCCCGCACCAAAATCGCCTTCCCCAGACACCGACAAAGAAAAAGTAAACGATAGGAAAATAGAGGGCGCGCAGGATCTACCTGGAACCGAGCCTGTCCCCCACCGAGCACACCACCTCGGATATGCCCCACTGTAGATTGGACAGGGTGAACTGGCCAAAATTCCCTAAACTCACCAATTTCGAAGGCATGCGGGTAAATGACATCCCAGAAACAAACAAAGCACTGGAGATATTCACAGCAATCCGTTAACAAGCAGGCGAAAAATCTATTCTAGTCAGCTTGGGGCAACCCCGCCGACAATCTGTCCCCTGGTAGAATCCGGAATACTCTGCCGCATTGAAAACACAAAAGCAAGCATACCGGATGTATCTACGTTGGTTGTGTCCTGTGACCCCGTAAGGGGCGCGGCGATTTGCCATCCTGGCGCCGTGCTGACGGGACTCAGCACCCCGTCCGGCCCCAGCACCCCGTCCGGCCCCAGCTTAGCCTCTCTTCCTTCCTTCAAAACACTTGTTTCCTCTCTTTTCATACAACCTCTCCCACAACATTCTCTGGTCAGCCTCTAATTTCACAGGGTAGATGCTGACCTTCTTCTCGGCCAACCGTCCTGGATCGGGGCTGGGGGGGGGAGGGGACAATGTTTCCTAACCCATGAGCTCCGGTCTAGGGTGGTTGGTTTTAACAACCTGCTTCATCCCAACCCATACCTTCCTCACATCCCTTTTCCTCTCCTCTTCACATTCTATCCATTTTTACGCTGTGTCTAAGGTGGAGCCGCCATGCCGATGGACTGCCAGGCCACCAGGCGGGAGGGGTGGTCCCAAATGGCGGCGCCTGGCTCTGCCAGGCCTGTAAGCACCTCTTGCAGTGTGGGCAACTGCAAGAGGTGATGAGCTATTGCGTCCCGTATAAAAAAGAGGGTCACCATGCCCATGTATGAACCCCCCCCCCCCCCCCAAAAAAAAAAAAACCAACCCTCAACTTCCCCGGAAATTGCGACGGAGCCGCCCTCGAGCAGCTCCAGCAAAAAAATGGAGGTCCCTCCCCCCTGTGCTTGCGCAGGGGACCCTCCATATTTCTCTAACCGGAGAGGAGGCTTACTCCTCTCCTTCGCCTACGGGTGCAGGGGACTCCCCCTCACCCCCTTCTCTTGAGCGAAGGCACCTTCCCTTTTCCAGCGGCAGTCCCCTCTTTTCTTTCCAAGGGGACTGCCAAGAAAGCCAGCAGGCAGCCCATTGCCGACCGCCCCTCGTGTAAGCGGCTCGGTAGGGCAAACCCCCTTAGGGAGGAAGAAGGAAGCCAGGCCCCTTCGGTCGCTTCCCTCAAAAGACCTGCTGGCAAGAATTTTAAACCTTCCGGGATCAAGGCCTGTGCCTCCCCACACAAGACTGGAGACACTGCCAAGGGGACCTGCGATGTCCTGAAAGGGGATGGCCAACTGGAGGCCCCTCCTGTGATAGGCATGGTCCTTGAGGAAACGCAGCCTCAGACGGTAGGGTCTTGCATGGAGGGAAATCCGAGCTCGGCGCCAAATACCGAACCCGAATCCGCCCCTATGCAAGGTCCCCCTCAAATGGCCGATGGCTCCGAGTCAGTAAAAGGAGGGGAGGGATCTCCTCCGACAGGTGACCCTACGACTACCAGGACCTTCTCCATTTCGGAGAGGGACCTGGCTGAGGCTGGTCCATCTGGCGTAGGGGCTTCTACCGCCGGAGGTGAGAAGCGGATTCATTCCCCGCCCTCCTCTCCTAAAAAGAAAAAGAAGACAAGAAAGACTAAAAGGACTTGGGGCTCCTCTCCATCCGCGGGAGCTACGGGGACGGATGGGTCTGCTGCCACTCTGGCAAGCAACCAAGCCAAGATCGGCACATCCGGCCTCTCTGCCCCCCCAGGGACGGAGCTCCTGACCATGACAAAGACCAAAAGTGCACAGGGCGCAGCCTCGATGACATCGGGGCCCCTCATTAAGAGGTTACCTGGCGTTTTCGAGCCCGCTGGCTTCAAACGCTTACTCGTTATTTGCTCCACTGATGGCACCATGTTGTCCAAGGGCAACATGATCCATCAGAAGAGAGGATTAGCTAGTGCAATTGGTAGAGAGCCGAAGGTGACCCGTTTCTCGGACGGAAGTCTTCTGGCGAATCCCGCCGAGGCGGCCAAGATAAGTGCTCTTCGGATACTTGATGGCACCCCGGTGAGTGTGACGCCGCACTCTACCATGAACTTTGTGAAAGGAGTAGTTTATGCGAGGGAACTCGTTGACTACTCCATTGAGGACATCACCCTAGAGCTGGCCGACCATGGGGCGGTCAAGGTCGAACGTGTGATGAGAAAACAGGGAGGGGCCTCGAGACCCACCCCTACACTCTTCGTCACGTTCGACTGTGACAAGCTCCCTGAGTCGGTGCGTGCCGGTTGGTACCGTTACCGCGTGAAGGCATTCGTGTTACTGCCGCGGCGGTGCTATTACTGTCACCGCTTCGGCCATACAAATCGCTCATGTAGACGTGCAAAGTCGGGTTAACCTGAAAATTGCTTTAAGGCTGCACACGATAAGTCTAACTCGTGTGTGGCCAAGTGTGTCAATTGCGGAGAGCCGCACCCTGCTTCTTCGAAGCAATGTGGTGCATATCTCCTTGAGAAAGAAGTCCTGGCCGTTCAGGACCAGGATCGACTCTCATTCCGCGAGGCTAAGGGCTTGGTCCTGGTGCACCCGGCTCTGCCTGGGACGTCATATGCATCAATAGTTAGAAAGGCACCCTCTGCTCATGGCCCATCCAGGCCAACGAGCACGGTTGTTCCGCGCCTATTCGGATCCCTTCTGCGAGCTCTACCCAACCCGGGCGCTCCCCTGGTAAAGCTGGTGGCAAAAAGGGTTCATACCCAGCCCCGACTAAAACCAGGGCTCCCCCCTCTTCCTCCAGCGTGACCGTTTCCCGTAAGGCGAAACGGCTACGCGCCTCCACCGAGTCGTTAGACTCTCAGGAGGCAACACCCCTGAAGATAGTCGATAGGCCATCTTCCGGGGTTCCTAAAGCTGTCCCCCGAAAGGAGGACAGCAACAAAGGAGCTTCGGCTCCTTCGCCCACGCCCCGAGGTGGAGCGAGTGGCTCGGAGACGATGGTTTCTCGAAAAGAGGGCCCCCCCGCCTTTGAAGCCGCAACGCATGCCTAAGGTTTAGAGGCGGAAGGAGGAAAAGACTCGCATGGCGAGCTCAACCTCCCCCAATAAGTCCTCGAAGGCGACAGCGCCTTCAGCGCTTTTTCCGGCCAATAGCGCCCGGGGTTCTGCCCCCGGGAAGCGTACGGCCATTCCCGTGAGGTCTTTAGTTCGAGGAGGGCCCCCGCGTCTCTCCTGAGCTAGGCCTGGAGTGCATATTCCTTCAATTGAATTGCCGTGGACTCCGGACCAACTGGGAGGAGCTGCGGAGGCTCGTCTCGTCCGGTTCCCTGTTAGCTATCTTTTTGCAGGAGACGATGCTAGGCGCGTGCGCCCTGCCCGCCCTCCCGGGGTATAAGGGTCTTGCGACCCCACCACTGCGGGATGGCCGGGCTGGGGGATGCGCGGTTTACACCCGGCATGATGTCTCCGTTTTTCCTCTCTCTTTAGATACCTCCTTTCAGGCAGTGGTGGTGCAGCTGCACCTGGATAGGAGGTATACTATCATTTCTGCGTACATTCCACCGTTAGCTGACTTCGACGCGGGGTACTTCCGCCGCGTCGTGGCACGGTTGCCGAGGCCCTATCTCTTGCTTGGAGATCTGAACGGCAGGCATCCTCTCTGGGGAGATTACTCCATAAATCCCAGGGGACAAGTCCTTGCCGATCTGATCGAAGAGCTTGAGATTGGTGTCCTAAACGTGGATGAGTTTACGCATCACTGTCCGAGAACCGCTTCATTTTCTTGCCTTGACCTATCTTTGTGCCCTTCGGAGGCACAGCCTGATTTTTATTGGGGGGTGGTCGATGACCTCCATGGTAGTGATCACTTTCCCATTCAAATATCATTTTCAGGGCAACTGCCGCCTGAGAGACCACCTCGGTGGTGCTTGGCGCGGGCGCGGTGGCCTGCATTTCAGGAAATGAGTGAATTTTCTATCTCAGTCGAGGAGTTTAGGTCGGTAGATGAGGCCTTTGAGTTCTCCGGCAACCTTAACGCCGTGGGCCTGACTACTATTCCTAGGACGTCCGGCCGTTTTGCATGCCGACCACTCCCATGGTGGTCGGCTGAGTGTGAGACGGCCCTCAAACTGAAGCGTTATGCCTAGATGCGCTATAAGCGCCGCCCGAATGATTTCACTTTCGCTGAATTTCGTCGGGCTAGGGCTAGGTTCCGGTATATTTCGAAGCACGCCCGCCGCTCTTCTTGGCGGGCATACGTGTCTTCACATAACAGGAATACCCCTTTAGCTGAGGTGTGGAAGTGAGTCAAAAGGACCCCCCTCCCGTTCTCCAGGAGAATGGGACCGCAATCTCGGACCCCGCGTCCGTGGCGGAATCCTTAGCGACCGCTTCTCTGCATTCTCTAGCCGTGATGCTGCTCCGCCAGCATTCAATGCATGTCGTGATGTCGCGGAATGCCGCCGGCTGGACTTTACCTCCAGAGGTGGAGAACCCTTCAACGACAAGTTTACTGTGAGTGAGTTGCGTTCCGCTCTCGCTTCGTGCGCGGACACCGCCTATGGTCCGGACGATGTCCCGTACGCCATGCTTCGACATCTGGGAGAGCGAGGCATGGCCTTTCTGTTAGATTTGTTCAACAGGATCTGGGTGGAGGGTCTTCTCTCAGACTCCTGGCGAATCGCTACTGTGCTCACCTTTCGCAAACCGGGGAGTGATCACTCTACTCCAACCGGTTTCCGCCCAATCTCTCTAACCTCTTGCGCGTGCAAGTTGATGGAGAGATTGGTAAATGTTAGATTAGCCTTTTTCCTGGACAGCGGAGACAATCTGTCTTCCGCACAGTGCGGCTTCCGCAAGTTCCACTCCACGTCGGATGCTCTGCTCCGACTGGAAAGTGCCGTCTGCGAGGCTTTCTTTCGTAGACAGCACTACGCCACGGTCTTTTTCGATCTGGAGAAGGCCTATGATACTGCATGGCGATACGGTGTCATGGAGACTCTCCACACGATGGGGGCGAGAGGACGCCTCCCAATGTTTATATCTGAATTTTTGCGAGATCGTCGATTCCGCGTACGGGTGGGGGGAGCCCTCTCCGGCCCAAAGGAGCAGGAAGAGGGTGTCCCGCAGGGAAGTGTCCTCAGTGTCACATTCTTTGCCCTGAGCATCAACGGCATCACCTCGGTGCTGCCGGAAGATGTTCTCGCTACGCTCAGATGCGCGGCCCAGATGCCAACTCTGGAGCGTCGACTCCAACAGGCATTGAACCGCGTCTCTCGCTATGCCAAAGCGCACAGGTTTCGGTTTTCTTTGGTCAAGACTAAGGTGGTGCACTTCTGCCGCCATCCACGGCTTTACCCCGACCCAGATTTGTTTCTTAATGGGGTGCGCCTGGATGTGGTTGAGTCGCACCGTTTCCTTGGTCTTGTATTCGACCGACGCCTCACCTGGGAGGTCATATTCGCAGCCTTAGGGTCTCTTGTACCTGCGCCATGGACATTCTTCGTTCCGTGACGTTCAGCGCTTGGGGCGCTGATAGGGCTACTGCCCTACTTTTTTATCGATCCCTTGTCCGTCCGAGGCCTGGTAGGCAAATCTAGCCGAGACCCCATCCCCGTACTTCGCATAAACGGATACACAATATTAAATCCAACTGACGTGGCAAACACGCTATCGAGACACCTATTGAAAATATCAAGTAGAGCGAATTTAACAAATAAGTTCGCCCAACTTCGATTGGAGAGGCAGTCCACACCCGAATTTCTCACCAAGGGAGCCCAAACTTTATAACGAGAAATTCGGTTAAAAAAAAAAAAAGAAGCGAGGCGACATGGTTCCAGGCCTGGACAACATATCATACGCAATGCTGCGTCACCTGGGTGAAGGAGGAAAGCGCTTCCTCCTAGACCTATTAAACAAGATAAGGAAAACGCTTACCCAGATACTTGGAGAAAGGCCACAATCCTCGCTTTCTAAAATCCAGGCAAAGACCCAACTAGTCCACAAAACTACCACCCAATCGCCTTAACTTCTTGTTTGTGCAATTTCATCGAAAAAATGGTAAACGTGCGCCTGATGTGGTTCCTTGAAACAGTCTCAAATATCCCCATCACAGTGTGGATTCCGAAAATTACATTCAACCGCGGATGCCCTCATCCGACTGGAATCCGCAATATGTAATGCATTCGCCAGGGGACAACACTTAGTAGCTGTCTTCTTCTCCTTAAAATGGCGTACGATACGTCATGGCGCTACGCCATTTTGAAAACCCTCCATAACATAGGCCTATGCGGACAATTGCCCAAATTTATTCAAAACTTCCTAGCCAATCGCACCTTTTCTGTAAAATTGGGCAGCGCCAAATCCAACTATTTCCCACAGGAAGAAGGCGTTTCCCAGGGCACCGTCTTGAGCGTGGACGCGTTTGCTGCAGGCGTCAACGGAATCTCAGAAAGCCTTCACCAAAAGATTGCAAACAACCTTTACATAGATGACTTCTCAATCTCTTTAGCAGGTTCCGAAATGACTACCATAGTGCGTCGCTCCAACTCGCCATCAAGATCACAAGGTGGACATCTTCAAACGGCTACCAATTCTCGACCGAAAAGACGAAAGTGGTCCACTTTTTCCGCCGTAGAGGTTGTATTTAGGGAACCTGATCCATACCTATGCAAACAGAAGATTGCAGTCGTCGAGAGCTACAAATTTCTGAGATTGATATTCGATTGGAGGCTCACATGGGAATCCCACATCAGAAATGTTAAAAACTCCTGCAAAAAGGCGATGAACATCCTACGCATAGTCTACCAACACAATTGGGCTGCCGCCGATCGAGAAACAATTCTCCTCTACCGCCTCCTAATTCGCCCCAAATTAGACTAGGGATGCGAAATCTATTCCTCTGCATCTGAGAGACGCCTTGCTCTTATCAACACTGTGACCAATGAAAGTCTTCGCGTGGCCACCGGGGCCTTTCGATCCTCCCCAATTCCTGAGTCTACAATGCAACACTGGAGGCAAACTACCGGACCTCCGTAGGGCGGAACTTACCCTCCGCTTCTTCGCCCGCATCCAGCGACTTCCAACATCGCCGACCACGACCGATGCTTTAAATGGCCAAAGTGACTCTTTTTTCGCGGCGCACCCATCCATCACACAAGCATTTGGAGCTAGAGTACGACTACAGATGGAGGAAATCGGGTTAAAGATGAATTTCATCAATCCACTAGCCTTTCCAGAAATACCATTCTGGAAGTCAAGTATAAATATATGCCATGGTAACATAAGGAAACGTTCACCACCTCTCCCTCTGGAAAGGAAAATTCAATTTCTTAACCATGCTGCAACACATTTTGAAAATCCACATATATATCGATGGATCGATATCCTCGGTGATATCGGACACTTACACCCACTCTGAAACACTACCCAATGTAGCATTAATCTTTACCGCAGAGTGTTCTGTCCTAAAACATGAGGTGCAATGGGCATACAACAACCACTGTTCAAATGAATATACGATCTTCAGTTAATCTTTCAGCATCCTCCAATCATTAGAACGGATGACGGACATGCCTCCAATTCCGCTAGAAATGAAAAGCTATGTATATAGAGCAGCTTGCGATGGAAGGAAAATCTCTTCCTGCTGGGTTCCAGCTCACGTGGGGGTCACTACTGGGTATCAAAGGGCCGATAGAGCGGCAAAGACTGCTGCTCTTCTGCCAATCAGACCCACCGACATTCCAATACCCTGCGAAGACTACTTTGTCGCAATACGAGCCGCCACCTGGGAGATCTGGGCAGACATCTACGGTCGAAATAAGATAAGACACATCTTCCCAAACTTATCGACATGGAAGCCTCAAGGACTTACCCGCCGACAGGAAGTATCTGTGTTCCGACTTCGCTTCGGGCGCACATTAATGACACACAGATTCCTAATGGAAAGGGACTATCCTCCCTACTGCAAAGATTGCATTGTACCACTCACAATTACACATCTCATCGCAGAATGCTCGACTTATATAGAGGTCCGACGACGGTACCTACCCATCGATGGTGGAGGGACCCACAGATCAGCATTAATGGCCGAGAATATCCGCCCCGGTAGCGGAATCCCCCGCTACCTAGAGGAGACAGAACTCGTCCACAAGCTATAGATAAATCCCCAATATTTTGACTACATTTTATCAAATTTTACTTCCTTTTTTTTAGTCATCATCGCATTATCACAATGCAATTCATCATCTTTCGACCAATCTATCGCTTTAATCATCACTGCACAATCACACCATCACTCGCATCACACACCCATTTATTTTTAAATTGTTTTAAAGTCTATAAAACTAATATTACGGAGCAATCACCCCGCTGTGAGCGCCAAGGGACTCTTATGCAATCCATCCATCCATCACACTTACATGGAATAAATCAGGGAGCCTGGCAACGAAGATGGGAGACAGCCGAGCGGAACTTAAAGCTGCATGTCTTCACCCGTGACTGTTTCCATAGAGATACCCCTAACCCCCCGACAACTTCAGCTCGCTTTCTTCTGTCATCTCTGAATTGGGCACACCGCCATTTAATGGAGCCCTCTCCTGCACTTTACTCCCACCACTACATTGTTCCCCGGACTGTTAGGCACATTATTGTTGAATGTCCCAATCCGGGTGATCTTCACGCACGTTCATGTCCCATTACCGTGACAAGCGGGGTCGCTACCGCTTTTCCCTCGTATTCGGGACGGTTTCAAGCATAAAGACTTGTGGACTATCTGACTTTTTGGAGGAGACTGGCCTCCTCCATTTTATTTTACTCTGTTTTTGGACGCATGTTCCTGCGCCAGGGTGAGCCGGGTCTTCCCCTTGACGCCGGAATGTGCTCCCTTCTTGCTTTTGCTTTCCGTTATCTGGGTCTATTGTTTTGTTTTTGTTTCATCGTTTGAATTATTTTTAACCTAGCCAAGTATTGTCTTTAAATTAATTACAAAAGTTTATGCACTTCTAGGCAGTCGTCAGTTGGGCGTTTAAAAAAAAAAAGCACATGAGCGTGCTTTCCTTTGTTTTTCTCTTTGTTTATTGTCTTAGTTGTATTTCTGCTGCTGTTTTAGCCCACTTTCTCTCAAGATTGTTTGGTTCCTCAGAGAATAAGAGCCCTTTTGGTTGAATATCCTACTATGTAGACCTCTATGGTGAGTAACTGTCGATTTACCTAAAGTGCGAGGCCTCTCCCCGTGCCCCTTTTTCCAAGACAATACACATACGCACCAGACTGGTGTGATTGAGTCTTCAGAGGTGAGCCAACCTTTCCTTGCTACCACAGCATGCCCTTTCTCTCTTCTTTTCGGGAGGGGTTGTTGTTATTTTGATGCTTTTATTTTTTAATTACCATCTCAAAGTATCCTAAAGATAAACTTTTATCTGAGTTTTGTCAGTTATGTTGTTCTGGGGATTCGAAGATGAGCTCCATGAAATCTTAAATTTATCATGGTCCTCCCACAGCTCATTGGTTGCTTACGTAAGAGTGGTTGGTGGTTGAATCTTAACCTAAAATAGCTGAAGGTAGAAGAATAGGAAGAATTAAATTTAGTTGAAATGGTGTTCGTCTGACTTCATAATAACGATATTTATACAATTAATAAAATTATTTGCAGAGTGAATGTCCACGTGCAAACGTCATATTAGATGGTTTGTTGCAATCTAATCCAGAAGCACCTCTGTGTGATGAAAGAGGAAGGCTTGAGAAGAAGTGGCGAAATATTAAAAAACATTTCAAATGCCGCTTCTGTGCTTATCAAGCAGCACAAATGGTAGATTTTAAGAAACATCAAAGAATTCACACTGGAGAAAAGCCTTTCAAATGTAGTACTTGTCCCTATAAAGCAGCGCAAATGGGGACTCTGACGCAACATGAAAGAACCCACACCGGTGAGAAGCCTTTCAAGTGTAGTACTTGTCTCTATAAAACATCGCGAATGGGAAATCTTAAACAACATGAAAGAACACATACTGGTGAAAAGCCTTTCAAGTGTAGTTCTTGCCCCTATAAAACAACGCGAATGGGGCATCTTAAACAACATGAAAGAACCCACACTGGAGAAAAGCCTTTCAATTGTAGTACTTGTCCCTATAAAGCAGCGCAAATTGGGCAGCTTAAGCAACATGAAAGAGCCCACATTTGTGAAATGCCTTTCAAATGTAGTACTTGTCCCTATAAGGCATCGCAAATAGACCATCTTAAGCGACATGAAAGAACACACACTGGTAAAAAGCCTTTCAAGTGTAGTAGTTGCCCCTATAAAACGACCCAAAGGGGGAATTTTAAGCGACATGAAAGAACTCACACTGATAAAAAGCCTTTCAAGTGTACGACTTGCCCCTATAAAACAACGCGAATGGAGCATCTTAAACAACATGAAAGAACCCACACTGGTGAAAAGCCCTTCAAGTGTAGTACTTGTCACTATAAAGCAGCGCAAATGGGGCAGCTTAAACAACATGAAAGAGCCCACATTTGTGAAATGCCTTTCAAATGTAGTACTTGTCCCTATAAAGCATCGCAAATGGGGACTCTTAAGCGACATGAAAGAACCCATAGTGGTGAAAAGCCTTTCAAGTGTGGGACTTGTCCCTATAAATCAGCGCTTATGGGGAATCTTAAGATACACGAAAGAACTCACATTGGTGAAAAGCCTTTCAAGTGTAGTACTTGTTCCTATGAAGCTTCACAAATGGGCAATCTTAAGCGTCATGAAAGAATCCACACTGGAGAAAAGCCTTTCGAATGTAGTACTTGTCCCTATAAAGCAGCGCTAATGGGGAATCTTAAGATACACGAAAGAACACACACTGGTGAAAAGCCTTCCAAGTGTAGTCCTTGTCCCTATAATGCATCGCGAATGGGGCGTCTTAAGCGACATGAAAGAACCCACAATGGGAATTCATAATCAACTTTGTGTCCCCAGGGTGGGTAAGGATCGGCTTCGTACGACTTTGTCTAGCAAATAGGATGATAAAGGCCTTAAAGCTACTATATCATAGCAACCATTTGTCTCCTATCCTGTGTATCAGAACGATCAGTTGGCAATAAATCAATTGCGAAACACTATGTGAAAAGGAACCCCCTCTTACTATTCCGAGATCTTTAGAAGATCAAAAAACGCGTCTTCTTCAAACATACAGAAATCTGACCTTGCACCCAGAAGAATGCCATTGAATCATAAGCTTCTCTTCTTAATATAACACCCCTAAATACTTGGTTGGGCTAAGATAAGGAACCATAAATCTAGAAACCCTACATCAAGCACTCATGAACTATGAAGGACGAAAGAACATGATCCAGAGAAGACATATGTGCAGTAATGTGGCCAACAGCATTCGCCAACAAAATCATGTACATAAAAAGATATAACATTACCTTGGAGGAGCATTTACTTCGATTTGTATCGTCATAAAAATCACAAAGAGCACAAGTCTTTTTATGTAAATTGCCCTTACCCTCTATTAATGTTTATGTACTGTTAATTCTGTGACAATGTGAAAGGGCTCCTTCTTTTCGTAGCAGGGGGAATCAGCCCTCACCCTTGGGTTGACACAGCTGGACTTTTAGCTACCACACTCGTCCCTCTCCCTTATTTTTTATCATTTATTACTTTGGTTACTCATATGTCATCTATGCCCTCTTGTTGCCCCCCTCCCCCCCCACACACACACATCTCTATTCCTTCTTTCCTCTACTTTAGTCTTCCCTCGTGTTGACAATGGGTGGACACCCTGTAACTTTACGTGTCTCTCCGTCTGGAAATTGAGCTTCCCTCTCGGCTTTAGGACTTCACCAGGTACCTTATTCCATGTGAGAAGGAAGGCTTTGAAACACCTCGGGTAAACAACTGCCTTTAATGCCTGCAGGTTGCCAATGAACATGGCTAGATGGGTCCTGGGTGGGAGGAGCAGGACGCCGGATTTGGATCACTAATCATCACTTTCCTTTCCTTTTAGTCACATCTCAACTCTTGATTGTAATTTTGCATAAGATCGGCTATGGCATTTGTTTATTAGTGGGATTGATTTTAATTAATTAATCAGCCTAGATAGCTATTTGAAAACCATTAACATAAATTTGTTGAATTTGATGGAATAGTTGTCTGCTAATATTTAGGCCTAACGACTGACGTGAATTGGATATAGAAAACTTCGGGCGCGAGGTTTGTAAGAAAAACTGACGATAAACACAATCAACGAATGCACAATGAGAGAATTGAATTAGGAAATAACTAGTGAGCGGTTATTACAATTATATGGATGAATGATATAATTAAATTGAGAATTGTTAAGGAATACAACGTAAGGCAATGTATGAAAGTAATGAGAAGTTGACTAAAATGTAAGGTGAAGTGAGGTAAGGTATGGTAAGATAACTATGATGGAGTGTGAATTGGGATCTGCAATGAGAGAAGTAACCATAAGTAGGACCTACTTTCGTATGGCAGTTTGCAGAGAATAAGTGTGAGAGGACGAGGAATTAAGCTAAGTATGATTTGCTTGGAGTTAAATGACCAAATGGAGAAGGAATGATTACCAACCTTTATGGTGAGAATGGCGAGAGACGAGTCAGGAATATTCGTGTTTAATGTGGTTGAGCTGAAAGCGTGTTAGTTTGTATGTTTGACTAAAGTAAGTGTTGCCGAAAAGAATGTATCTTAGCTATGATTTTTGGATGGCAATTATATATTACAAAAGATATTGAAAATATATATACAAACTATTTGAGATTTTGGATTTATTATTTATACATAACTAAGTTGAGATTTTACATAAGATTTAATAGAATTTGTAGAATTTAAATGGGAAAATAAATGGATAATTTTACATTGAATTTAAAAAGGCAAATATGCTAATATTTATGCACAAGGTACATTGCGTTAAAATGCTATTAGGTAACTAAATATTTCAATTGATGCAATGGAATATTGATACATTTAATATTTTATAGGAATGCTAGAGGGCATTGCGATACGGCCCACGCGTTTTAGGTTAGTCAAACCAGTAATACTTCTTCGCACTGTTGTAATTGTGTCCTAGGAGTAATATTTTATTAGCAGAGAGGGTTTATCGCCCATTTCACAAAAAGTAAATATTTCACTGATTTTTAAACGTAAAAATTATTACACGACGCCATCTTGAAATGCCGCGAGATACCTTAAGCTCCGCTCGCGCGTTTCTTTTTAAGTCAATACTAGTTAATTTTTTTATCTTCCCAACAGCAATGTAAGGCTAGAGGTAGTAGGTTATGTAAGTATATTTAGTAACGCTATCTTGTTAATCTGTACAATTACTAAAACTATACATGTTTAGAAAATAACCACCTGCTGCCCTTGACCTTATAAATCATAGCTCAGAATTTAAAAAAAAAACATTTCTTCCTTAACGTAAACCAACCTAAAAGGCGGATAACGTTTATTTTTTGGACCTGTGTAGAGGTCCGCAGGGACTAGGAGACCTTCGGCACCATAAAAGATTTTTTCTATTTGCTTTCAAACCTATCGAAGACAAAAAACTTTCGATAACACGCCGTCTTTTGTACTTTTACTTCCCGAATTTAGACTCTTTTATTTTCACGCTTTTTCTTTAGCTCTCGATTTTCTCCGAACGCTTCTCGAAATAATGTATTATCTATCCCCTCCCGATAAAAACTAAACCCTTCCACCGAGTTTCTCTCTATATTTCTTTAATTGCAACCATTTCTGCACATCTGACACAGTAGTGTTAGTTCGCAAGCGTTCAAACAACAAAGTTGACAGAGGTTCCATAAGGAAATGACATTAGGTTGGGGTGAGAGAAGGAAAAGAATCTTAAACAATTCGTGAAACGCACGGGCGAGCGTAGCTTAGTCCGTCTCATAACATTTAAAGATGGCGTCGTGGGAGAATTCATGCGTGGCAGAATCGGGTTGAAATTTTTCCTCCGAAGAGGTAAGATCACCAGTTTGTGGGCTGAACTGAAGCGGTCACCAGTTATGGGGTAAAGTTTATCGGGATGACCAGTATATTGTAAAGGTGAATTAAATAAACGATCTCCAATGATGATTATCTGACTCCAGAGATGAATTCTTCACAATGTTCTTATTTTGGCTGAACTACCAAAGGTTCAGTTTAGGCTTACGAGATAAAAGAAGGACGTTGAAAAAATATATTTTTTCATTCTAATATTGGCCTATAACATCAAGCGACACGTCACGAAGTTACTTTGCGGGTGATTAGCAGTCTATATATAATCAACGCGAAGTGTTAAATTCTGGAGCGACAAGACTTGATGAAATTAAAGGGGGTTCCGTAAACGCTAATACGGGTATGACAATACTTAATGACAATTATAATACTTAATTCTTAACTCTCCCTTCCTCTCATTGCCCGCCTGGCATAGATTCGACTCTGGGACAAATCTGTCGTCGGGGCTCATATTCCACCCCCTAAGGGTGGAGTTTTGAACGGCTCTGTACCACAATTTGCTTACATCTCGATTTTACAGATCTGTGTTACGATTTCCTTTGGTTTGACTTTGTGTTTACCAGGTATTTCGTAGACTTCCGTCTTCTAAGTTATTCATGGTGGACGGTTGTAGTGTTTGACTGTGAATGTGTGGGTCTAGTGCGTGTTTTAGGTTCAAGTTCGGATTTTTGCAGTCTTGGTGCACCGGTCCTGCCTCATAGGGGGTGAGCTGTTCCATGGCTCAACCATGCTAAGTTGGATGTGGTGAGTGCCCTGATCGCAGCTGCCTAGCGCGATTGTCTTTGCGCCCTCGAAGGGAAAATAACGAAGGCACCCTGCCGTTTTTAAAACCACGGTGTTGGTTGACGAGTGCACATGTCCATCTCTTCGGGGTTCCGCATCGGATAACGCATCTGCGTAGGTGAGTTCCGCAATGCGCGAAACTGACCCCCTGAAACAATATATTATTTGGAGAAAAATGAAGCAAAAATTACTTCGCCGGAGATCTCAACTTCTGCTCGTGCTTCTCGAACTCGTTTCAGATGTTCTCCCCGTATGCGGCGGGGCGATTTGTGTTCCTTGCCACCGTGCTGACGAAACTCAATGCCCCGACCGGCCCCAACTTAACCTCTTCTTCTTTTAGACAGCCTGTGTTTCTACCCAACTTACTCACTTTCCCTACAACCTCTCGTTCAACTTTCTCTGGTCGGCCTCTAATTTCACAGGGTAGATCCCGACCACCTTCCTCTCACCCAACTATCCCGTATCGGGGCTGAGAGGGGAGGGGTCAACGGCCCCTTTCCCCTGAGCTCCGGTCTGGGGTGGTGGGTTTTTAACAACCTGCTTCATTCACATCTACACTTTCACTCCCCTTTCTTTCTCCTTTCAACCTCTAGCCATTTTACGCCGTGCCCAAGGTAGAGCCGCCATGCCGAAAGACTGCGAAGCCACTAGGCGGGAGGACTAGTCTGAAATGGCGGCAACAGTTTCTGCCAGCCCTGTACTCCCCTTTGCAGAGCGGGCTACTGGGTGGGGAGATTAGCGTATGAATCCGGTAGAATAAATAGGGTCACCGTGCCCAATGATGAAGACCAGAAAATTAATATCACTCTACTTTCCTCTGTAAAACGACGGAGCCGCCCTCGGAAAGCTCCCCCCCAAAAATGGAGCCCCCTCCCCCCTTCCCTGTGCTTTCGTACGGGACCCTCCAAAACTCTTCAACGGGAGAAGAGAGGAATCTTGCTGAAGCCGGTACATCTGGCCTGGAGCCTCCTGCCGGCGAAGCAGAGAAGCGGGTTCATTCGCCGCCCTCTTCCCCTAAAAACAGAAAAGACTCGGGGATCCTCTCCAACTGCAGTGACGGAGAGTTTGCTGCCGTTTCGGTAAGCGACCAGGCCAAGATTGGGACGTCCGGCCGCGTTGCTTTCCCGGGTGGGAAGTCCCAGACGAAGATCAGAAATGCGCAGAGCGGAGCCTCGATTACGTCGGGGGTCTCTCATTCGGAGACTACCTGGTGCTTTCGAGCCCGCTGGAGTTCAAACGCTTCCTCGTCATACGCTCCATTGATTCTAGCATGTTGGCTAAGAGCAACATGATCCATCAGAGAGCCTTAGCTAGCGTGATTGGTAGAAATCCGAAGGTGACCTGGTTCTCGGACGGTAGCCTTCTGGCGAATGCATCGAATCCCTCCGAGGCGGCTATGATTAGTGCCGTTCGGACACTTGATGGCTCGCCCTTGAGTGGAAGACCGCACTCTACCATGAACTCCGGGAAATGAGAGGTTTGTTCGATGGAACTCGTGGACTACTTCAGAAATGACATCACCTTAAAGCTGGCCAACCATAGGGCGGATCAAGGTTGAGCATGTGATGAGAAAATAGGGAGGGGCCTCGAGACCCACCCCTACACTCTCCATCACGTTCGAATGTGATAAGCGACCTGTGTTGGTGCGTGCCACTTGGTATCGGATACCGCCACTGCAGCGGAGGTGCTATTACTATCACCGTGCTTTGGCCATACTAATCACTCTTATAGGCGCGCAAAGTCTGGGTTTTCTGACGTCAGTGTAAGTTGCTCCAATGCTGCACACGATAAGTCCAAATCGTGTGTGACCAAGTGTGTCATTTGGGGAAAGCCGCACCCCGCTTCCCCGAAGCAATGTGGTGCGTATCTCCTTGAGAAGGAAATCTGGGCTGTTCAGGCCCAGGATCGTCTCTAAATTCGCGAGGTTGAGACTTAGTCCAGGCGAGCCCGTCTCTGCCTGGGACGTCTTATTCCCCAATGCTAAGAAAGACGCTCTCTGCTCCATAACCCTCCAGGCTTACGAGCAAAATCGTTTCCGCGCCCATTCGATACCATTCTGCGGGTTCCGCCCACCCCATGGGCTCCCCTAATCGAGCTGGCAGCACAAAGAGTTCACGCACAATCCCGACTAAAGCCAGGGCTCTCCTCTCTTCCTACAGCGTGACCGTTTCCGGTAAGGTGAAACGGCCGTGCGCCTCCACCGAGTCATTAGACTCGCAGGAGGCAACAACCATGTAGTTGGTCGTGAGGCTATCTTCCGGGGTTCCAAAAGCTGCCACTTCGAAAGGAGGACACCACTAAAGGCGCTTCGGCTCCTTCGTCCATACTCAGTAGCTGGCTGGGTGGCTCGGAGAGGGTGGATCCTCCAAAAGAGGGATCCCCAGCTCGCCTAAGGTTTCGAGGCTGTGGGAGGAAAAGATTCGAATGGCGAGCCAAACCTCCCCCGATAATTTATTTTAGGCGACACCGCCTTAACCCATTTTCCAACAATCAGCGACCTGTGTTTTGTCTCCGGGAAGCATACGGCCATTCCGGTGAGGGTCTTCTCTTCAAAGAGGACTCCAGCATCTCCTCCGAGGTAGGCCTGGAAGGCATATTCGTTCAATGAAATTGACGCGGACTTCGGGCCAACTTGAAGTAGCTGCGGAGGCTCGTCTCCTCCTGTTCCCCGTTTAGTATATTTTTACAGATTATGCTGGGCACGTGCCCCTTCCCACCCTCCTGGCGTATAAGGGTTTTTCGACCACACCACCACGGAATAGTGGCCTAGCAGGATGATGGGCGATTTACAGCTGTCATGATGTGTCCGTTTTCTTCTTCGCTTTAGATACCTCCTTTCAGGCAGTAGCTGTGCAATTGCACCTGGATAGGAGATATACTGTTATTTCTGCATACATTCCACCGTCAGCTGACCTTGCTGCGTGGTGGCACGGTTGCCGAGGCCCTTTCTCTTCCTCGGAGATCTGAATGTTAGAAACCACCTCTGGGGAGACTACTCGATTAACCGCGGGTTCAAGTCGTTGCCGACATGATCGACGAGCTGGAGATAGGTTTCCTAAATGCGGATGAGTTTCATTCTCCTGCTTCAATCTATTTTTGTGCTCTCCGAATCCACAGCCTGATTTTGGGTGGGGGTAGTAGATGACCTCCGTGGTAGTGATCACTTTCCCATTCAAATATCCTTTTCTCGGTCGAGGCAGCCGTAGAGCCTGACCCGGTAGTGCTTGGCGTGGGCACAGTGGTCAGCATTTCATGAAATGACTGATTTCTATATCTCAGTCGAGGAGTTTAGGTGGGTAGATGAGGCCGTTGAGGTCTTTTCCGGCAACCTCATCACCGTGGGCCTGACTACTATTCCTAGAATGTCTGGCTGTTTTACACGCCAACCACTCCCGTTGTGGTCAGCCGAGTGTGAGGCGGCACTCAAACATAAGCGTTATGCTTACATGGACTATAAGCGCCGCACGAAAGATTTCATCGGGCTAGGGCTTGTTTCCGATATATTTCGAAGCACGCCCGCCACTATTCTTGGCGGGCATAGGTTTCTTCACTTAACACGGAAGACCCTTCTAGCAGAAGAGTATAAGCAAGTCAAAAGGATTCGGGCAAGTTCACGAAGGATGCCCCTCCAGTTCTCGGAGAGAATGAGACCGCAATCTCGGATCCCGCGTCCGTGGCGGAATCCTTCGCGACAGCTTTCTCCGCATTTTCTAGCCGGTATGCTGTTCCGCCAGCATTCAATGCGCGTCGTGATATCGCGGAAGGCCGCCGACTAGATAGACTTTAACTCCAGAGGCAAGGAATCCTTCAACCACAGTTTTACTCTGAGTGAGTTGCGTTTCGCTCTCGCCTCATGCGCAGACAGCGCCGCTGGTCCGGACGATGTTCCGTACGCCATGCTTCGAGCCTGACCCGGTAGTGCTTGGCGCGGGCACGGTGGTCAGCATTTCATGAAATGACTGATTTCTATATCTCAGTCGAGGAGTTTAGGTGGGTAGATGAGGCCGTTGAGGTCTTTTCCGGCAACCTCATCACCGTGGGCCTAACTACTATTCCTAGAATGTCTGGCTGTTTTACACGCCAACCACTCCCGTTGTGGTCAGCCGAGTGTGAGGCGGCACTCAAACATAAGCATTATGCTTACATGGACTATAAGCGCCGCACGAACGATTTCGTCGGGCTAGGGCTTGTTTCCGATATATTTCGAAGCACGCCCGCCACTATTCTTGGCAGGCATAGGTTTCTTCACTTAACACGGAAGACCCTTCTAGCAGAAGAGTATAAGCAAGTCAAAAGGATTCGGGCAAGTTCACGCAGGATGCCCCTCCAGTTCTCGGAGAGAATGAGACCGCAATCTCGGATCCCGCGTCCGTGGCGGAATCCTTCGCGACAGCTTTCTCCGCATTTTCTAGCCGGTATGCTGTTCCGCCAGCATTCAATGCGCGTCGTGATATCGCGGAAGGCCGCCGACTAGATAGACTTTAACTCCAGAGGCAAGGAATCCTTCAACCACTGTTTTACTCTGAGTGAGTTGCGTTTCGCTCTCGCCTCATGCGCAGACAGCGCCGCTGGTCCGGACGATGTTCCGTACGCCATGCTTCGAGCCTGACCCGGTAGTGCTTGGCGCGGGCACGGTGGTCAGCATTTCATTAAATGACTGATTTCTATATCTCAGTCGAGGAGTTTAGGTGGGTAGATGAGGCCGTTGAGGTCTTTTCCGGCAACCTCATCACCGTGGGCCTAACTACTATTCCTAGAATGTCTGGCTGTTTTACACGCCAACCACTCCCGTTGTGGTCAGCCGAGTGTGAGGCGGCACTCAAACATAAGCGTTATGCTTACATGGACTATAAGCGCCGCATGAACGATTTCGTCGGGCTAGGGCTTGTTTCCGATATATTTCGAAGCACGCCCGCCACTATTCTTGGCGGGCATAGGTTTCTTCACTTAACACGGAAGACCCTTCTAGCAGAAGAGTATAAGCAAGTCAAAAGGATTCGGGCAAGTTCACGCAGGATGCCCCTCCAGTTCTCGGAGAGAATGAGACCGCAATCTCGGATCCCGCGTCCGTGGCGGAATCCTTCGCGACAGCTTTCTCCGCATTTTCTAGCCGGTATGCTGTTCCGCCAGCATTCAATGCGCGTCGTGATATCGCGGAAGGCCGCCGACTAGATAGACTTTAACTCCAGAGGCAAGGAATCCTTCAACCACAGTTTTACTCTGAGTGAGTTGCGGTTCCGCTCTCGCCTCATGCGCAAACAGCGCCGCTGGTCCGGACGATGTTCCGTACGCCATGCTTCGACACCTGGATGAGCGAGGAATGGCCTTTCTGTTAGATTTGTTCAATAGGATCTGGGTGGAGAGTTTCCTCCCAGATTCCGAGTGAATCGCTACAGTGCTCGCTTTACACAAACTGGGGTGAGATGACTCTACCCCCGCTGATTTCCGCCCAATCTCTCTAACCTCTTGCATTTGCAAGTTGATAGAGAAATTGGTAAATGTTAGATTACCCTTTTTTTCTGGATAGCTGAGGCCATCATTATTTCGCACAGTGCGTCTTTCGCACGTTCCAATCCACGTCGGATGCTCTGCTCGGACTGGAAAATGCCACCTGCGAGGCCTTCCTTTATAGACGCCATATGCCACGGTGTCTTTTCGATCTGGAGAAGGCCTATGATACTTCATGGCGATGCGGTATCATAGAGACTCTCAACACGATGCGAGCGAAGGGTCTCAATCTTAATACCTGTGTTTTTGCGAGATCTTCGATTCCCAATGGAGCAGGAAGAGGGTGTCCCGCAGGGAAGTGTCCTCAATGTCACACTCATTGTCTGGGCATCAACGGCATCACCTCGGTGCTGCCGGACAATGTTCTCGCTACGCTCTACGTCGACGACCTTTCTATCTCTTTAGGCGCGGCTCGGATGCTAACTCTGGAGCATCGACTCCAAAGGCATTGAACCGCGTCTCTTGTTACCCCGAAGTGTACAGACTTCGGTTTTCCTTAGCCAAGACTACGCTTGTGCACTTATGCCGCCATCCATGGCTCCAACCTGACTCAGTCTCCTTTTTAAATGAGGTGTGCCTGGAAGTGTTGGACTCGCACCGTTTCTTTAGTCTTGTATTTGACCGACGCCTCACCTGGGAGGCCCATATTTGCAGCCTTAGGGTCTCTTGCACCCATTCCATGGATATTCTTCGTTCCGTGACGTTGCTGATAGAGCTATTGCTTTTCTTTTTTATCGATCCTTTGTTCATTCGAAGCTCGACTACGGATGCGAGTTTTATGCATCCGCAGCCGAGCGTGTGCTACGGAAAGTGGACTCGACCCACCACACCGCCCTTCGCCTGGTTACCGATACCTTCCGTACTTCCCCCATCGAGATGATACTTGTCGATGACGTGGAGATGCCACTCAATGTGCCGTGCACAGTCGATTTCTCGCCTGTACGCGCGAGCCCGGTGCCTCCCTAATTCACTAACAGCTCACACTGCATTCGCAGCTGATCTCGACGGTGCCTATTCCACCGAGAGACGGAATTCATACTCAAAGCCCTTCGGCTTAAGGGACAGCCGGTGGTGCCCCTGGTTCTACCCAGGACACCACCATGGAGGGTACCATCTTTGACCATTTGTCGCACGGTTCTGCTACTTAAGCTTGTACAGCGCCGGTAGTATTTTGTTCTGCCTTTTGGACCATACTTCGTGTTACACTGAAACCCTACGAGTAAATACGGATGGCTCTAAGTCCCAAGATGGGGTCGGTTTCCACGCCGTATCCCCTTTGTTTGAAGTCAGCGGGGTTCTGCCAGGCGTTGTGTCTGTCTTCACGGCCAAGCTGGTTTCAATGCACCACTCGGTTTCGTGAGATTACGCGAAGTGCCCCGTTCGGAGACGGGATTGTGATTTATGGCGACTACAAAGCGCCCTGAATGCTCTTGAGACATGGGAATATCCGCATTCTCTGGTTCGCGATATCCGTGACGTCATGGTTTTGGCGAGCCGAGCGGATGTTGAGATTATCTTCTGCTGGGTTCTTGGACATGTAGGAATTGCAGGGAATGAGGGCGCCAAAGAGACTGCGAGGACTGGGCGATTAGACTAGCGTTTCGCTCTTTCTCACACCGATCACATGGTAGGAATACGGACAGTTCTCCGGGCTTGTTGTCAAAGAAGATTCGGAGACGGTCGAGGGAAACCTAAAGTTTCGTGCCATTGCACCTCGACCGTTCGCATGGACCTATCCCCCAATGCAGCAACGGCTTCAGGTTGCTTTTTATCGTCTCCTAATTAGACGCACTCGCGGGACGCACTGCTATTTGATGGTGCGCTCAACTGCGCCTTATTGTGACGACTGCGTTGTCCTCTAAACTGGTCGGCACATTCTCATTGAATGTCCCAGTGTGGGTGATCTTCGCGCACGTACTCGGGACGGGTTCGTGGAAACTGACTTGTGGAGTTTTTAGAGGCGGCTAGCCTCCTCCACCTTATCTAACTTTTGCTGTTGCTGCTGCTGCTGTTGTTGTTGTTTTTGTAGGTCGCACGTTTCTGCGCCTGGGCCTTCCCTCGACCCCCGAGCGTACTTCCTGCTCTTTTCGTTTTTCCTTTTTTTCTATTGTTATTGATGTTTTTTCTTGCATATTTTTATTTTAATTTAGCCTAGTACTCTTCTGTAGTGAGTACGGCGACTTATGGCCAAGTAGGCAGTCTCCAGATGGGTTCCTTAAATAATTATAATTTTTAATAAATCCAGTTCTTGCTTTCTTGAGCCAGATCAGTTTTCCTCAGAGCTGGAATCTGATTTGGACTACTTCCGATCCTTGTCCCATCGAACTAAATCCGAACATTTGGAGATATACCAATTGATTGGAAATTGGCAAATGTAGTGCCAATTTTTAAAAAGGGAAGCAAAGAGGACCCAAATAACTTAAGACCAGTAAGCTTAACTTCTATAGTCTGTAAAATTCTTGAGAAGATGGTTAAGAAGGGAATTTCTGATCATCTAGAGAGTAGCAGGTTAATTAATGATGCTCAGCATGGTTTTAGAAAAGATAGATTGTGTTTAACTAATTTACTGGATTTTATGGATTATGTAACTAAAGAATTAGATCGGGGTGAGAAAGTTGATGTGATCTACTTAGATTTCAGCAAAGCTTTTGATAAGGTTCCACATAGAAGACTAGTTCATAAATTAAAGCTGCATGGGATATGTGGGAACGTTTTAAATTGGATAACTGAATGGCTAAAAAATAGGAAACGGAGAGTTGTACTGAATGGAGTGAGGTCACAGTGGAGGAATGTTATTAGTGGCATACCTCAGGGATCAGTTTTAGGCCCTTTATTATTTATAATCTATGTAAATGATCTTGGGCAAGGTGTAAATAGCAAGGTGTCAATTTTTGCTGATGACACTAAATTGGCAGCTGTAGTCAAAGAGGTTGAGGGTAGCTTTAAAATGCAGGGTGACTTAAATAAGTTTTTAGCTTGGGCTCAAAAGGGGCAGATGACTTTTAACCTTAATAAATGCAAAGTTATTAACATGGGGAGAGATAATAGGGAATTTAGCTATGAGATGGATGGGTATTGGCTTAATTCAGTTGAAGATGAGAAGGACTTAGGAGTAGTAGTAGATAGGTCACTGAAGTTTTCAAAGCAGTGTATTGAGGCAAAAAATAGAGCAAATAGGGTGCTAGGTTACATTAAAAGAAATGTTAGCTACAAGAGTAAGGAGGTCATCCTTAAACTATACAACTCTTATATCAGGCCACATTTAGAGTACTATATACAGGCATGGTCACCACATTTTGACATGGTATAAACTTATTAGAGTCAGTACAAAGGAGGGCAACACAAATAATACCCTACCTGAAGCACCTTGAATATGAACATAGGCTGAGGGTATTAAATATGTTTTCATTTGAAAGAAGGTGTGTGAGGGGAGATATGATTGAGCTTTTTAAAATCTTTTCTGGGATGGATAAATTGGATTTCAGCAAGTTATTTGAGTTAGAAGGTAGTAATAGAACTAGAGGCCACCACTTAAAGATTAAAAAACAGAGGTGCAGACTGGATGTTAGAAAATATTTTTTTACTAACAGAGTGGTGGATTATTGGAATAGTTTTCCACCTGAGACTGTAGACAGCCCAAACTTGAATGTTTTCAAGCGCAGATTGGATGATTATATCGGGATGGAGGGTTAATTTCTGACTTTCGGTATATGGATATGTTTCTTGACTCATTCCTGTGGATGCAGTTTCTTTTTATTGTATATTTTGCGGGACTTTGATTTTGTTTTTGAGAGACTCCTATGGAGGCTTTAAATTATATATTGTAGATGCATGGTTGGACATTCCTATGGATTGTTAAATTGTATATTGTAGATGCCTTTTCTGACAAAATCCTATGGATGCTTTATGTGGGTGGATTTGATGGATACGGATGACCTTTGATAGGCCCTTGTGGCTTTTGTCATCCATGAAATTATGTTATGTTATGTTATATCAAACAATATGAGGTCGACCATGTGTCCTTGGTCAATCCAGCAGGTGATGTCATCGTATGTTGCTAGGAGCTGATCATCAACCGAGTGGCCCTCGGGGAGGTCAAACTGATTAGAATCTAATATGTTGTTATCCACGAGGATAGATGTCAAATTGTTCACAATAATACGCTAAAGACACTTACAGGACACCAAAGTGAGACCTATCAGCTGTAATTTAGGGGGGAAGTATGCACACCTCTCTTGAAGATGGGGACTACTTGGGAATACTTCCAGACTGATGGGAGTTCTCCAGTTTGGACTGATTTATGGAAGAGTCAGAGAAGGGGGTATGGAAGGGATGAGGATCAGTGTTTGAGAAAACACGGGTGGATTCCATCAGGCCTCATATTGCTAGAGGGGTTAAGACCACACAGAACATTGACAACATCAGAGAGGTTTGTAACTAAATTACTCAGGTTACCTTCAAAGTTCTGGTTCTCCACTGGATTTTCAGGGGTACTGGTAGAATATACACAAGAGAATGCCTTGGTAAACAGATCAGCCATTTCTTTGTTTAGAAGAACAAATTTTACCTGAGAGTTGCTTGAGAGGTCCTATAAAGGGTCGTCCCACTTTCATGTTGCGGATATAAGCATGAAACAGCTTAGGCTTAGCCTTTAGGTTAGAAATTAGGCGGGATTCATAAGCTTTCTGTGACTACCAGGAATCATTTCTGTACTCAAAATTTACATCCAGAAAAGAGGACAACGCATTTTTGGCAACATCTGAGTTCCTGCCCCATGACTGTATTGGAAAATTCCAAATCCATATATTCCGGGCTCACAACTCGTAATGCCCGTAGAAACATAGAAGAAAAAACAGAACGTTTAACTTTAGGGCTGTGAGAAGAGTAAAAATGAATATAAGAGTTTAAATTAGTAGGCTTGCGAAAGATAGTATTTAAAACATGTATGAGTTCTATGAATAAGAAGATCAAGAAAGGGAATATATGGATTGGGAATTTTCCAATATCTTTGAAATTGGCCATAAACTTTGTTACCCTTACCCATTTCTTCAAAACTGTCTTTCTTCTGCTAAAACGACATTTTATCAAACTGTCCCTACTCTCCCTTTTAATAGTAATAACAATTTAGTTCTACCTTTCTCTCTTTGTTTTAGTGATCTTCTCCGTCTTTTGAATAACTTTAACATTTCTGTTGCTTTTAAATATGAGACGACCATTAAGAATTTATTAGTACATAATAATTGTAATAGTTTGGGTAGGGGGAGTTTATTCAGTTGAGTGTTCTGGTTGTCTAAGTAAATATTATGGACAAACAGGTATACAACTTTCTGTTCACATAAATCAACATGAATATAATGTCCGAAAAGGGGAAGATAACAGTGCTTTCTTTGTCCATATGTCAGATAAGGACCATCTAATTAACTGGAACTCAGCAAAATTTATTTATCGTTCCAATGACCTTATAAAAAGGAATATCATTGAATGTGCTTTTATAAGCCAATGTGATAATTTTAACCTTTCCCCTGGCCTATATAGAATAGATGCTATAATTAAAAGATTAATACTTAAAGAAATTAGTTCTTTTTTTCGTTCTTAGTTTTTTATATACATTCTTTAGTTATGTGGCCCCTATTTTATTTTTATTTTTTATTATTATTTTTTAATTGTCACTGCTCGTTTTGTACATTGTATTTTTCCCCCTTTTGCTCATCGTGTCTTATAATCTCCCTCATTAGGCTATCTCCATTTCTTTGAATCTGTTACCCTTTCCGTCGGCTTAGTTTGACCTTACTACCTGCTTCTTTTAATTCTTAATATGTTTCTTTACCTTCCCCCTTCCGTCTTCCACATTGGTGATTTCTTGTTTTTGAGGCGGTCTTTCATACTTTTCTTTCGTATATATACCTCTAACATAATATTATTACTTGTAGTTATCCTTGATAAGGAACTTAATAAAGTTTGAAAGTACTTGGAAACACCTTTTCATTTTTTCCTGCAGACAGGCTTGGAAGTCCTCATCTGACACTGATCATCCAGAAGAAACAGAATAAGTCGGAAGTGTCTTCCAAGGCAACCTTCTTCAACAACTTCACTTCAGCCTCTTGCTTCCTCTTCCTCATCTGCCCCTTCTTCATTTCATCAGCCTTCTTGGTTTCAGCGGATGCATGGAGTTTATTGACATTCCCCATTGAACAGGACTGTCTGCCCTCCCTCTGCAATTGCAGAAAGGCCAAATCTTCTTTTGGGATCTTGGCCTCTGCGGTAGCGAAGACATCCTGTAGTTCACCCTTCCAAACCTCTCTCTTTGTGACAGTGGCGGGTGTCTCCCGCTTGGCTTCCTTCTTGAGGCTCGCCTACCCATGAAAGTTCCTGATGTTACTACAGACCACATGCTCCGCCTTGACAGTGAAGTGCGCTTTCTCTCAAACTTCGTGTACCCTCACCATAAAACTCCCATCTCTCCCACCGGACATGACAGATAAGACAAAAGTGTGTGACCTGTTAACATTGTTTGATTTTGCTAAGATTTTGCACAAAGCAATTTTTATAGGAAAGGTCAAAAGGCAAACCCATGCTTATAAAATTATTGCCCTTGACAAAATATGGAACGCCCTATAATACAGGCTGCCGCACATCTTATTGATGTGGATTAGATTCAATTTCAGGGGATTCACCTAACCACAGGTGCCCTAAGCACAACACTACCAATGTGATTTTGATATTATAATTATTACAATTTTGAATTTTACAACCAGCATCCTTTTCTCCTTCCTTCTATTGGGAGCCTGAAAATATGGTTAAGAAATAACTTTGAAACTATTTCCCTGATACCAGAAAACCAGTATTATATCTCTGTTTTAGGTTGCATATTCGTGCGGCGAAGGGAGGTGGGCTAACCTCAAGGCCAGGGCATTCTTCCTTATTTTCTTTATTTAATCTAGTCTAGCATTAGTCTATGGTAAATTACCATGACCTATGCCCTACCAAGCAGTTACCAAGTTAGTAGCAAAAATAAATGATGTAAGGCAGTTAAAGCTCCTTGAATGAATTCATCTGAACTTAGTTTTGGACAACCAATTGAGACTTTTGCCAGATTCTGTAGCTAGAGAAAAGATGAGATGGATTCCTAGTAGGATAATATTTGTTGGAAAGAAAAATTTGGTGTAGGGATGGTCATGCTTAACAAGAGTCCCGCCAGCCTGGTGCATCTCCTTGGAATCTGGTAGGAAAGTGCTTGTCCTCCGCCATCTTTTACTTCAAAGCTCCCAGTGGCTTGGCAGGTCCATCTTGTGCTTATACAAAAAGCGACATTTGTGACTGAACCAACTTCATTACCTTTTAACACATCCATGCAACTGAAAAACCTGTAGACTAATGGGTCATCACCTCAGAAAAGGGAGGTAGGGAGACAAAAAAAGAAGAAAGTAATGATATTGCAACATCCCACAGCCCAAATGCTTAGGAGCAGGTCTGGAATCACTCGTACAACACTTCTCAACTCCCATGCCATTAGTTGTGCCCCCTCTCAGATGGAATGCATGGAGGAGGACCTGTGACTGTACACCAAGTTCCTTTTAAAGCAGGTCGGTGATTTTTCTTCTCTTTCATCTCTCTTTTTCTGTTTCTACTTTTGTTCTTCCTTTTCTTCTTCACTCTTCCTTTTCTTCTTCACTCTTTTCCTATTGCTTCTTTACTTCTCTTTTGTTCTTTTCCTCCTTCTAAACTCTTCCACATACAACATCTTTGCTTTCATGTCCCACCTGCCATGCTTGAGGCACCAACCTCCCCTCTGTGTCACCATGGGAGAATACCTCAGTGCTTACAGTATACATCTCCACAATCAGTTCTCAGCCCTCTGCATACTCTCCATCTCCTATTCCAGCACACCACTGCACTTCCACTCAACACACCACTTGGAAGAATCACACCTTTCCGATAAGTCTTCCCAATAAGCAACCTACTACAAGCTCTCATTGCCATCGAAAAAGCCACAGTTGCCAACCCTGTTTCCATTATATCCTCAATCATCCTATTTACCACCATGAACAACAGCTGTGGTGACCCCATACATCCCTACTTGATCCCATTTGTCACTTCCATCTCACATACTTCCCTGCTATTCAAAGTAACCCTAGTCCTATTCTCTATGTACATCTCATCCACCACCCCTATGATGTCTGGATGACATTTGTAATCCTTTATCACCTGAACCAGACCAGCCCTGTTGATGCTGTTAAAAGCCTTAGCAAAGTCAAACATTGTGAACAGCAGCTGCGCTCTAATCCTCTTACTACTCTTTACACAATACCTCAGCACAAACAAGTTATCCTTATCCTCCTCCCTTTTGTAAAACCCATCTGCTGCTCACTCATTATCTCATTTCTTCCTAGATGCTCAATCAGCTTTTCTTTCACCACACTTATGAACATCTTCAATTCTGTGTTGGCCAATGCAATTGGCTTCAATTCCATCATTCTGGGTTCCCTTACCTTCCGCACCATCACAGTCCTACTGATGGTCTTCTTTTCCTAAATACTTCCTGAAACATCAACCCCAAATCTCTCACACACACCTCACTTTGCATCCTCCACTTATAAATTTGTCTTCATCCCATCTGGTCCAGGCTCTTTCCCACATTTTAGTTTCTTAATTTCTTCCCTTATACACCCTTCACTAAAATCTATGTTTCCCATCCTGAATCTTACTGTTTTCCTTTCCCTTCCCTCCACCATGGTCCAAGTGCTCTCTCATTTCGTATAGAGCATCCACCCACCTTTCCCTCTGTATCACCATCCTCAGTTTCCCCTGCACCTCATCCACCCCAATTGTTTTCTGCTATTTCCACCCCTTTCTCGTCATAAAGCTTAAACTCGCTCCCACATTTTTTTACCTCCAATCTTATCTTTTCTAATCTCATCAGCTAATACTCTCTCATATTTCCTTATAGCTATCCTCACCATCTCTGCCACTTTATTCTTTTGCTCTTGGTATATGTTCCACCATTCTCTTGCCTCTTGTCCTTCTTTGTTCTTCCTTATTCTATTTATTTCCTTTCTTCTCTTTATCTCCTCACTAAAACTTTTGGTCATGACTCCACAGTAATAAAATATTTTGATGCTTTCATCTTGCCTCATTTTGAGTACTGTGCTCCTGTTTGGATGTCTGTGACCAACTCCTATTTAACATTGTTGGATAGAGCTTTCAATTCTGAGCTTTCCCTTGATTTGTACCATTGGTGACAAGTTGGATCACTTAGTGTTTTATTTAAAGTTTTTAATAACAATTGGCATCCGGTACATAGTATCTTGCCTGGACCTTTCAATCCTGTTGATGTAACAAGGTATACTCTTAGTCTTAATGATTTTGCTATGAATGCTTGAACTGTGCAATTCTTTTGGTATTTTTTTCCTTATTGGTCAAAATTTGGAATCAATTACCCAATGATATTGTCTCTTCCCCTAACATCTTTACATTTAAGTCTCGATTAAATGATTATTTACTACAGTAACTCTTCATTCATTATTTTGGCTTACTAGTGGCCTTTTTCATTTTATTGCCTCTGCCTTTCTCCAGTACCCCTGGTATTTTATGTGAATTCAATTCTGTTATATCTACACCCTAGGGAAAGGCTTTGGTAGCTTGATGATAATAATAATAAATAATATCCCCAGTCATCCACTCTGGTTCCTCTATCTTATCTTTGTTCACTTTGACTCTTCTACTGACCTTGAGAATCTTTCTGTGGCCTGGACCACATCCTCACTAAAACACCTCCCATTTCCCATTCTTCTCTCCTCCAGCTCTCTGATAAATGGCTTTCTCTTCTCCTCCCTGGTGCTATAATACTTCACCTTCCTGCTTTTTCCTTTCCCCCTCCATATATTCTCCCTGTTCAGTCTAAACCATGCTTCACACAAGCAATGGTCAGACAAGTCAAATTTATCTTTACGTTCATCAATTTCCATTTTCTCAAAGTCTCCAAATATTTCTGCATCACTATAAAATAGTCCAAAACTGATCTTTCCTCTCTTATGCTCCTGGTTACTCTTCCTTCACACATGTCATCCAAATTCAATATAGGCAAAGTATTTTCTTCAACAAAATTCATCATCTTTCTCCCATTTCTCTCCTAACAATCCAATATGTGCATTAAAATCTCTCAGTACAACTAGCCTCTCTTCAGAGCTCACCTTTTCTATCTCTGCCTGCAAATCCCTCCAATTTTTCTCATTTCTCTCCATATTTTTCACATCCATATACAAGAGGACCATGTTTACCCTCTATTTTCCAAAATGCACCACCATCCTCGAATATCTATTTTTTTATTTCCATCTTCTCCACATCCACATCCCTTTCTCTACCCAATATCATAAGACCTCCTCCATTCCTATATTCCTATCCCCTAACTCCCTCATCTGCTTCACACAAACATAACCCTCACTCTGATTTACCCTCTTGCATCTGTGCTGCATCTCCATCACACAAGTAACACTTATCTCCCCCTCTCCAACACCAACATCCATGAGCTCTTCCAATTTCTGCTGCGTAAGCTCCATTCCCCTCTACTCTCTCCACTCCCATCTCTCCAGCAACTCCCCCTCCCTCTGCTCTATATTGAGTCATCCCTTTTCTTCTCCAATTTATACGTCTATTTTCCTTTACTATCTTGCCTTTATTTATATAATAGTCCTCTCCTGTTGCTTCTCTTTTAATCTTCATCTCTCTCACCACTCTCTGCTCCTCTCTTCTGTTTCTCTGTCAAATCCTTAACTATATATATCTTCCTAATACACTCATCTCTATTGCTTCTTAGGTTTCTTGCATTTTTCAGCACCTTTTAAATGTGATGCTCCTCTTTCATTCTCACCAGTGTTGGTCTTGATCTCATACCATCCCTTCTCATTCTCAGTCTAACTGCACTTTTTATTTTGCTTTTCCAGCATTTACCTTATCCTCATCTGTTAAAAGCTTCTCACATAATTTCTTATCTGCAGCTATATATCTTCCACTTTCTTCACTTCATTACAGATCTTACCTTTTTGTGTGATACAACAGTTTTGATGCTATTGCACAATTAATTTTGGGATAAACATCTTTTGGTTACTTAGCTACAGTTGTATACTCTAGCCATCAGTGACTGTTTTTCAGAAATTGCAACTGAGGGTTGAACCAAACTCAAATTTTTCTCTTTATCCTTAAAGTTATTTGTTCAAATAATTATTTAAAAAGAAGCTGGTCAAATAATATATATTTATAAAAGTAAAGGCTGTAGTATATGGAATACGTTTATTAGCAGAAACTTTTCAATCTCTAGAAATAATCACACAATCTTGAAGCAAATATGGATATAAACATGTCTAATGAAAATTTATTTATTGATGAAATATTGGATAATAAAAAGGTGAGTTCCCTATGATTTTTCAGATATTTACTTGTTTTTAAGACGGACTAACTTATTCATTTCTTAGTTAAGTTGACCCTGGCTAATGTTCATCTAAGACTGTGAACCTCAATAAACTCTGCCATCACAATAGGTGTTTCTCAGAGATCCAGCACTTCTTATATTTCTAGTTTTTGCATTAGTTGTCCTTGGGTATCATTTTCTATCATAGTAACACAAGGGTAGAATTCTGTGTTAGTTAAGTCAATATAAGATTTGTGTATACATATTTAGTTTTGGTAGTCACTAAAACGGAGCTTTGCCATGGTGACTCTTGTGTAACATAGAAGAAATGTTTCTATGAGGATGCAAATGATTTTGCAAAGATCTGATGAAGTAATTAAACCAATAATTAATACATTATGTAAGTATTCCCAATAATTTGTGTTACTGATGGAAAGTAATGATGCCAACAGTAAAGGTTAATAAATTTTGTACCCCCTCTCTCCTTCAAAAAAACAAATTTGGAAACTTTTGTTGTCTTTGCTCTACTTTTTAAAGTATTTACCTAGGTATATTTTCCAATTTTAAAAGTCTATATGATTTGAAACTTTCAATTTTCTTATGGGAAATTTTTAAAAAAGAAGAGAAAAATATGTCATTCAATAGGTAAATTTATAATAGCTGAGGAAAATAAATGTAAATTTAAGGGCTTTGAGAGAGACATAAAATGATTCAACCAGTGGTTCCCCCCTCTCCCTCCAAAAAAAAAACCATCCCTACTAAGTACTATTACTTCCTTTGTATTGTGACATAAGTGAATGGGGTTTCTAAGTTGAGTTGGAATCAGGAAGAAATCTCCCTTACTCTCAGCTACCTTGACAATGCACCAAACTGCCTTTCACTATTTCCCAACATTTCTCAGGCATAGCTTTCCTCCTCACCCTTTGTCATACCAATAAGTTGTTTGTTCTATGAATACCTCTCGCCCCTCTGTGCCATTGATTCATGAGTGCCTATTTCAGTTACTTCACTTTAGGACATCTATTGAGAAGTTTGATTCCAGCCCGGTGACTGGTAAGGTGCATTGAGTATTGCAAGAAAAATATTAGTAATGGGAATAAAACCACTTTGTTTATTGAAACTCTACTTAAAACTGCTAAAAGGCCATAAAAAATGGACAAAGTTAATCCAAGATAAAAAAAAAACCATCAAAAGAAGCTAAAATTTGAAAAGTGTTTTAACTCACAGTACTCTTTAGCTCCTGATTTTTTTTAAAGGGGTTTCTTAGTCTCAATGAAGATGATAAAACACTTGATTGATTTTGTTAAAAGTTAACATAACATAATTTCATGGATGACAAAAGCCACAAGGGCCTTTTGTACATTGAGAGGTATACTTTATTTTATTCTGAAGAAATATTAGGCTAATTTTGTGATGGGTCAATTCAATTGAAGGAATACTCAAACTAGGTAGTTTTGTTTATGTTTTTGAGAATGAAAGGGATGTAACATCATAAGATGATGGGTCAGCTTGTTATTGCGGCGAATCATGATGGTAAATAGAGTTCTGTCGGTGTTAGTTTGTATGTTTGTTTTTAGTTTTTCATTTGTTTTTATTATTGCATTGCATCGCATCCCCCTGCGACACAGGAGCCTGCTGCCTTGAAGGATTTTCCTTATTAGGAAAAGACTAGGAGAAGCAAACTTGGATCATAAAATCTCCTGCTGCCTTGTAGAGTACAACCTTTTTAGATAAAGGCTAGATCCTCAACCAATAGCTGGGGTGGGTGTCAGCAAAGTCATGTGGCCCATGAAAATTTGCCACTGCTACATATTTGGATGAATTGTGTTTTGCAGAGGTCAAGATTTTGTTTTAGTATTATCATTTATTAGGTTACTATGAGTACTGGCATTGTAGAAGACTTATATTTGTCTAGTAGTTTGCTGAGATCATGGGGAAAGATTATATGTTCTCAAGATATAGAAGTATTATATTAGAGTGTCCAAATGTTGTTTCTGTGAGTGTTTAGGAGTGTGTTGATTTTGGTTTGGTTTGTTGTTTTTTATTGGTTCTTACGAATTTGCTTATTTACTGAGTGCTGTAAGTGTTCCCTTTACATGAATTGAATATTTAATACAAAGATAGCTGGGATATACTGTATAAAAGAATTTGATAGCGAGACAGCAATTAAATTGTATTTCAGTTATTCTTCTTTTCATATATGCAGCATTGTGGATCGCAATCTATATATGTTTGCTTTGAATGTTAGCGTGAAGATGGTGATGATATTGATATAGCTATAGAGTATCTTATTGACATTTCAGGGAAGTTGTCATAGAGTATAATGTTGGATATGTTAGGATTCAATCCATGTTGTAATACTTATGATTGTCACCTTTTGAAGAAGTTAAAAGTCATTTTGTATTAAGAAATACTGTAGCGGGGGGATTCGCGAGTCCCTAGCCAAAAGTTCCCGCCGCCCTGACAAGGTCCGCTCGGTGGTTCAAGAAGAGGGTATTGAGGAGAGAGAGTATTTTCTAAATTTAATTTACACACAAAAAAAGAAATCAACCACAACCCCAGAAAACAAAAATGTAAATTTACCCAATTTCCAAAATATTAACTATCTTAAACCATAACCAACCAAAGATATTTATATAAATATATATATATATATATATATATAGTGGGCCTTACAACTTTACCCTGGCCACACACACGCAAATAAGGAAATGTTTAGGGCTTCACAACCAGATTGCCCAGTGCCACCATGTGAGTCTGTTCAACTTTCTTCAGCTCTGGAAGCCCTATTACCGGTATGGGAGGGGGGGGGAGGGAAAGGGAGGCGCGCCCGGTTTCTTGAGGGAAGAGAAGTTCCCTTTTCTTAAGGGACTGGAAGTTCAACTTCAGCCAAGGCGAATGATTTGCACTCAAGGATGAGGAAGTGGTGGCTCCAGTCAGAGCGGAAAGTGCGAGGGCTCAGGCCCCAATTGATGCGTCCTTTTACTGCCACACGAGAGTTAAGATTGGCTTCAGCCGTCTTCGAAAGCCAGATGTCGACGACAATCGGTACCACGCAACTGGAAAAGAGAAGGCACATTCAGTCACCTATTCACTGCCACACTCAAACATCTTTACTCCTAACTCATTCAACCATATCCACTCTCACACAATCTTCACTCACCTATCTTCCGTCTAGGCGGCTCTTCCTTCCTCAGTCACAAACTTTACTTCCAAACTTTTACCTACACTTTCTAAAGAAAAATATTTGCTGAAAGAATCCGCCTAAAAAGAAAACAGGAGATGAATGGGGGAGCACGATAGAGATCCATCGAGTCCCCCCACACAAAGCGAAGACGGTGATCACAGATCCACACACACACATTCTGCAAAAGAAGAAAAAGATTAGACATAGGGGAGGGGAGGCGGACAACCAAACTACTACATCCCTCCCAGCTAAATTCGCCTCACCTCACCATGTCTCAATCCCCATCTTCATTCATTCACAATGCTTTCGACATCACCCAGTCATACTCTTTCACTCTGCCTCTCCTCCTAGTCACAGGTCCATCAACTGTCTCTGTCATCTGTCGTAATGTCTCCTCATGTCTGTCCATGGCCCCTTCTCTATGTACTTCATCCACACACACATCCGACATTCCCTGACCAATCCCACTCAAATCCTCAACTAACCTCTCTACTACATCCATCAAACCTTCCCATTCTTTCATAGCATTTATCGACTCTTGTTCCAATTTCGCACTTATCCCATTTATACTCTCTAGCATAGACTCACTCATTCAACGGAAACTTACAAATACTGTACGTTCTATCATATACTCCATCTCGATCTTGCACAAACCCAGAAAACTCTCTCACATCACTCTCACCAAACTGTTCCATCCATTCATCCTTTCTCAACCGTTTACTCTTACGCTTCCCCCTTCGATGTTCAACTAACACTAACTGCTTCCCCTCTAAAGCACTAGCTATATCATCCACCATTTCACAGTCTTCCATTCTTTCAGACAGATATTCATTCACCGGATGTTGCACCAAATATTGAGGAGGTTCACGCCACTTTCGCAACTGACTTTGATGCGCTCTACGTTCATCCAAACTTCCATCCTCTCTTTCACGAACTATCACATAACTTACCCCATTCAACCAAACCTTTCTTACTACAAACGGACCTTCAAATTTCTCTTTCAACTTATCCACATTCAGTCTACCTTTTGTCTCAATCTCCTTTAGTACTTTATCACCCACATAAAAACTCTCAAACCTTTCATTCCCTTTTCTCCACAACTCACGATCCTTCTCACTAAGTCCCATATGTGGCCTAATCATTCGTTCAAAGTTCATCAAATACTTACATGGTGACATTCCAATCGCCTTATGCACTGTCATGTTATACGCCCAAAGCACTCTTCCCAAACATTCATCCCATTCTTTCCCATCTTTCACCATCAATCGTAACATCTCACTCAAAGTTCTTATCATTCTTTCAGCCAAACCATTCGCACTAGGCATATACGCCGTCGTTCGCACATGATCTATTCCCCATTCACTCAACATCTCCTCAAAAGCACGTCCCACAAACTCAGGTCCATTGTCACTCAACATTCGCACAGGCTTACACATGCACATGGGCAGCATTCTCTCACTCACTTCTCTAGCAACATTCAATGAAGATTTATTTGTCACAGGTGCAGCATACGCAAATTTGCTCTTATGATCCACCATCACAATCATCCCTACATACCTTCTTGCAGTCCTCGGAAAAGACACGCAATCGATCGCTACCATTTCAAAGGGTTCATTCACACTCAACTTTAATACAGGTGGGGCGGCATACACTCCCTGATACTTTCTCTTCTGGCATACTTCACACGTAGTCGCTACATCCACGCAAATCTTTCTCAAAAAGGGACTAAATATACATCCTTTCATACATTCCCACAATTTATTCTTACCCATATGTCCAAACCTATCATGCACAATCTTCACCATTCCAATCGTGCCACACACGGAAAACACCGGAATATATACATCCTCATCATCTATACATTGCACAAAATACACTAAACCCTTGCACACTACAAACTTTCCAGCAAACCTTCTAAACTCTCTTAATATGCAACTCCATTCATTCACAGGAACACTGGTCATCACGCTATCTTTCAATTCACGCACCATCGGACATGACTCTTGCATGCTCTCTATATCTTCAGCAGTCAACAGCTCTTCACTCAAATCGACACCTGCCACTCTTACAAATCCAGTTGAGCCTACAAGCTCACTCTGCAACTTCCCAACTGTTACACCATCTTTCAATAAACATTCATTACATACATCCACAGAAATCCTATTCTTACGCAGAAAATCAATCCCAAACAGAAAACAATAAGGTAACTCATTCTCGCTTAGCACAACAAATTCATGCAATATATCATTCAACTTCCCCATGCTTACAGACAAACTCACTTCCTCCCATGCCATAATACGTCCACTTCCGAGTCCACTTATCGAAACTGTCACACCTTTTCTAGAAACATTCAAACTCATATTGTCAGCATCATGCACAACCTTTGCATTCACCAAGGAAATTTGCGCACCTGTGTCAATCATTCCACAATAGCTCTTCCCATTCATAGTCAAAGTAACTTGCACTCTCTCTTCAAGTCCATGTTCACACATTATATTCAACACTTCGGTCTGTTCCACAAACACTTCTGCAGCATCCAAACCTTCATCTTCACTAACAGGAACAGTTCCTTTGCAAACGTAGTCAATCTCTCTTCTTACATAATTCTTCTTCTCAATCAGCCAATTATAATGCACACCACTCAAACATTGCAGATGCAACTCACACCCATTCACTCGGTCTACACCTTTACCACGATACATCACTGGCTTCTCCACACCATAATGCACATATACTCTCACACCAAACAGCTTACTCACTATCGCTAACACTTCCTGAAACATCATCACTCCTGGCATACACATACTTCTTAACTCTTTTTTTAACCTAATTGAATTTTCCATTCCCAATTGCTCTGGTCTCTTACACGCTTCTTCCATGACCACCTTTCGTAATGCATTCACACTTTCTGGCACCTTTTCAAGCAATCCATCTTTCACCAAGTCTCGTAAACCATACAACACACTTTCGAACATAGAATCACCTCCACCCTTACATTTTCTTCCAACAACTACACCTGCTGGCATATACTCAGGATTTATGCTTACAGTCTCGCTCTCATTCAAACTACAAGGCAAACGCAACATCAAATCAGCAATCACATTCCTTTCACCTGGCAAATACTCAACCACAAAATCAAAATCACTCAAATCCTCTATCGTCCTTGCAAGCCTACTATCAACTAACCTCATACGCTGCAAATACACTAGTGGCTGGTGATCTGTTCTTACTACAAACCGTACTCCATACAGAAATGGTCGTAACGACTTGAGAAAGAATCTTAACGCAGCCAGCTCTTTTTCAATCGTTGAATATGCACGCTCTGCCACACTAAACGCCTTGGAAACATACGCAATTACTCGCTTTCTTTCAACCCCATTCACAACTTGATCTTGCATCAAACATCCACCCATCGAATGACCACTTGCATCCGTATACTCTTCAAGCATTCCTGCATTTGTTCCATATGCTGGATACGCAAGTTCCACATCTTTTGCAACTTCCGCTTTTAACTTTTCAAACGCTGCATTCATAGAGTCATTCCACTTAATCACAGCACTCTTCTTTTTCCCAGTCCATACACTCAACGGTTTCATTACACCTGAACAATCTTTCATAAACTTTCTTCCAAACTCAACTAAACCAAGAAATCCACGCAACTCTCTCACTGTGGTAGGCTTAGGGAAATTCCTAACCTTTCCCACCAACTTCTCCGATTTACGCAATCCAACCGCACTCACTTTATGTCCTAAAAACTCAACTTCACTAGCAAACTTTATGTCCTAAAAACTCAACTTCACTAGACAACTTCACTTCCACACCAACCTCTTCCAACTTTCTTAAAACATCATTCACCAAGGTCATATGTTCTTCCATGTTCTCACTCATCACCAAAATATCATCCAAAAACACTTGTACATTCTTACACGGAAAACCACTCAACTCTACATTCATAGCACGCTGAAAAGCAGCTGGGGCGTTGGCCAACCCAAAGCTCAGGTTTCTAAACTGATAATGGCGCTTTGAGGTAGAGAACGCCGTAATAGGTCTACTCTCTTCAGCCACAGGCATCTGGTAGTATCCACGTACCAGATCCATCTTAGAAAACACTTTCATTCCATACATACTGTACACACATTCAGACACAACACTCATAGGAAACTTGTCTTTCAACGTTCGTTCATTCACTCTTCTATAGTCAATACACAGTCGCAAACGTCCATCTGGCTTTCGTACAGGTACAATCGGACTATTCCAGGCACTCACACTCGGCTCAATCATGCCAATTCTCTCTAATTCCTCACACTGTTTCTCAATCTCTTGAGCCACAGGGGCAGGGAAATGACGAGGCCTTTGATATATTGGCATATCATCGGTCAAAATTATTTTGAACTCAGGCAAATGAGCATTGCCAAAGTCCTCATCCCCTTGACTCAAAGCACCTCTCCTATTCCACAACATCCTGTAAACTTTTTGCTTCTCACATTCACTCAACTTTTCTTCCAATTTCACTTGCTCAATCAAATCTTCATACTTCCAAACATTCGATGTTACACTCACGGAAAACACATTTGCGTTCACCACATGCATATCATTCTCCATATTCACCACTGTATTTAACACACCCAATTTATCTCCCACTTGCACTCCTCTAAGACTCTTCCTTCGCAGTGCAGGCCAAACTTGCATGCAGACACGCGGATCTTTCATATCAATTATACCATCAAACACATGCACCACTCGCCTTAATCGATAGTTCGCAGCACTACCATCCAAGACATAAATATTCCCATCATTCTCATTTATCTCAACATCCGAATTCTATCCAATCCTTACACTCAATGTTTCATTCTGCTTGACAGGCACACTCTCAATCGCATATACCTCCAGACCTTTCATGATGTTCACTCTCACACTTCCATCTGGATTCACATACCATTGACACTTCATACTTCCATCCTTCTTACATTCAATCATCTCTAAATCAGGGTGAATCACAATACCATTCGCTTTCAAAAACTTATAACCTAATAGCATGTCATACTTCTTGTTTGCACCTTCTACAACACAAAATTCATCTTCATTCATCCGGACACCGGCAATCAAAACACTTTCTCTAAACCTTGCAACAATCGGCACATCCTGTTCACCTAATCCAGTCAAATGATATCCACGATCCTTAACTTCACTTACTTTCATTCCTACAAATGCTTCATAGTACACCACATTCACCTTACATCCTGTATCAATCAATGCACTAACTTCTCGTTCTCCACACTTAATTTGAACACACATACACCTATTCACTCTCTGACCCCAATTCACTCCCCGATTTGACAATCCTTCTCTCACATTCATCACTTGCACTCTAGAGAATTCCCCAGAAGGAACCCTCTCATTCCTTAGTTTCCCTGAGTCGTATCCTCTCGATTACTTGTATGATTCCCATCCATTCTTTCATTCATGCATCTTTCTCCGGTCCTACACAACCTTGTTGCATGACCTACCATTCCGCATTTACCACAGGTAGCTCTTGGACTGGCACACATCCTGGCATAATGCCCTATCTGCCCACAATTACCACACACTCCAGGTCCACTCATATTTACTCGACCACCTTCCCTGCAATCTCGTACCAAGTGGCCCATTCTTCCACATCCATAACACGCTCTTTCCCTCGCACGACTACAATCTTTTATCATGTGCCCCATTTGTCCACAGCCAAAGCAACTTCCTTGTGACCAGCGACAGTCAGCCCTCATATGCCCAACTTTCTTGCACCTCAGACACCTAGGCTCATTTACTCTAGATCTACTGTCATTCCTACCATTTGTGCGACCACTATTCCGACCATTCTGAACCCTACTCCACCCATTCCGACTCTCACTCCTACTTTTACTTCCTCTCGGTTCGCGGCCAACATACACACTCTGTTGTTCATTCTGCCCGCTGTAATAATTTTCCAAAAATCTAGACATCACTTCGATCGGGTTCTCTGTCAATGCGTCCCGATATGACCGGAACTGGGGCAACTTACTGATACTTGAGTTGCGCACAGTGTGAATCGAGGCCTCCTCCCTTCCATAATCCTCAAATTCACGGTCCTCTAACATCTCCAGTACATCCTTCCATAGCAATCTTTCACCAGCCCATTTCATCTTCTCTTTCCTCTTATACGTGACATACTCACTCACTTCATTCGGAACCGTATTTAAAAACTTCTTCATCAGCTCCTTATTCCCATTTATTCCGTCATCTCCAAATCTCATTCGTGCCAAGGACTCTAAGCGATGGGCATAAGAATTCACATCCTCATTCTTCCCCATTCTCGCTTCCTCAAACCCATTTGTTTTCTTATACTTCACACTTGTCTTCATCCTCTTACAGTGCTCTATTATTCTCTCTTTCATAACCTCCCACTTAGGCTCACCCACGCTCATAATCGTCCGGTAAAAATCCTTCATACGCCCATCCAGAAACTCGCACAACTCTTTCACCCAAAACCTATTATTCTCTCCAAATTTTTCCTTACAATAATTTTCATACTCTTTCAAAAACACTTTCACATCTTTTGCTCCTTCCACTCTAAACTTACTTAACTTTGGCACTTCTCTGATCAGTATACTCCAATGAACCTCAGCATCACTTTCACTATCACTCACTTCTCTCCCACTTTCACTCATGCCTTCATTCGAGCTGAAATATAAGGAGTCAATACTAGCCAGTCGGGTCCTTTCCTGTCGGTCTGGGCATCTAGTCTTTGGGGTCTTCTTTTTTCGATGCCTAGTCATTTGCAGGGGTTCCTTTATGCCTGTCAATCCCTTTTTATCAGTCATGTCAATTCCAAGTGGAGTCGAGGCCACACCCCCACCAATTGCACCTGATTCTCCCATTTTCTCATTCAGCATTCGCATCAATCTTTCCTCCATTCGCACCTCACTGTCTTTAATCCTCTCTTCCATTCTCACTTCCATCTCCCTCATTTTCCTTTTCAAACTATCATTCTCTTCTCTCAAATGCGCATTTGTTCTGTTTTTCTGCCGCACTAACTCATTTAGTCTTCTCATCTCCAACTCCATGGTCCCAATCTGTTCCTCCTCCATTAGGGACAAAAGACACAGGCTCTCACTCCTCTCCTTCCTCAAACCACCGGGCAGTCCCTATTCGAGCGCCAAAAATATGTAGCGGCGGGATCGCGATTCCCTGGCCAAAGATTCCCGCCGCCCTGACAAGGTCCGCTCGGTGGTTCAAGAAGAGGGTATTGAGGAGAGAGAGTATTTTCTAAATTTAATTTACACAAAAAAAGAAATCAACCACAACCCCAGAAAACAAAAATGTAAATTTACCCAATTTCCAAAATATTAACTATCTTAAACCACAACCAAAGATATTATATATATATATATATATATATATATATATATATATATATATATATATATATATATATATATATATATATATATATAGTGGGCCTTACAACTTTACCCTGGCCACACACACGCAAATAAGGAAATGTTTAGGGCTTCACAACCAGATTGCCCAGTGCCACCATGTGAGTCTGTTCAACTTTCTTCAGCTCTGGGAGCACTATTACCGGTATGGGAGGGGGGGGGAGGGAAAGGGAGGCGGGCCCGCTTTCTTGAGGGAAGAGAGGTTCCCTTTTCTTAAGGGACTGGAAGTTCAACTTCAGCCAAGGCGAATGATTTGCACTCAAGGATGAGGAAATGGTGGCTCCAGTCAGAGCGGAAAGTGCGAGGGCTCAGGCCCCAATTGATGCGTCCCTTTACTGCCACACGAGAGTTAAGATTGGCTTCAGCCGTCTTCGAAAGCCAGATGTCGACGACAATCGGTACCACGCAACTGGAAAAGAGAAGGCATATTCAGTCACCTATTCACTGCCACACTCAAACATCTTTACTCCTAACTCATTCAACCATATCCACTCTCACACAATCTTCACTCACCTATCTTCCGTCTAGGCGGCTCTTCCTTCCTCAGTCACAAACTTTACTTCCAAACTTTTACCTACACTTTCTAAAGAAAAATATTTGCTGAAAGAATCCGCCTAAAAAGAAAACAGGAGATGAATGGGGGAGCACGATAGAGATCCATCGAGTCCCCCCACACAAAGCAAAGACGGTGATCACAGATCCACACACACACATTCTGCAAAAGAAGAAAAAGATTAGACATAGGGGAGGGGAGGCAGACAACCAAACTACTACAATACCATCATTCATACACTTCAAACCCAGCTGCAAAACATCTCTATAAAAAGTGACCCTCCTCATTGTTCATTATGAAGCCTCTCAATTCCTGAATCAAAGTCTCTTCTCCGCCTTCAATGAGAGGCCCCACCTGCCTTTATGACTAATTTCTGACTGCTGCTGTATTTGAATGAAAAGATCCAGGGTGGGGTTAAAAAGTATAGTAAATAGTGCTTTAGGGTTACTTATCCATATTGTCATAGTCTCTTTGCCTTCTCACAATTGCTTGAAGTAATTCTCACTATGACCCAATGGTATCTGAAAATATATTCTTCATTTATTTGGTCTCTTCCATTAAATGACAATAAATAATGCACAACTTCAGTGTGAGAGGCTTGTGATGGATTAAATGGCTTTATGTCTTCTTTTATTGATCTTGCAATGAGTGTTTAATAATATTCCTGGTTAGACAGAACTCATTTGCTTCTTAAATCAAGGACATTTTGAAATCTAACAGAAAGGGCTACCTGCGCTTAAATTCTAGAAAGGAATTCTGAGAATTGTGCATGGACCTCTATGGCTCAAGAAATGAACCATTGAGATTAGGAGCCCCCTAGCACGTCATTTCTATAACCAATAAGCCCTTTCAGTTTAAAATGTCAGGCTTTGCTGTGATCTATAATAGATATTTCAAGGAGAAAAATTGTAGTTTATTAATTTTTTTTATCTAAATTTATTCTGATCTTATGATTTTAGCTCATTCTTCTATAAATAATAGCCTGAGATATACAAGATTTTGTATATGAAATGGTTGGTTCAACCTAGCCACTCCCACTGCAAAGAAGGCAAAGGGTGGGGGCTATGATTTAAGTTTTGTCACTCTTTTTTAGTTTTCCTCAATGGCAATTGGTTGTGCATATATCTTTGTCCTTCTTGTCAGGTACTTGGCTACTTTTGTTTACTGATTGTGTTGGTCTGGTTTGAGGTTGCTTCCATCTAAAGTTGAATTTCAGTGGAAAATTATTCATTCTGTCAAGCTGGGGTAAGTGTACTCATCTAAGTTTTGTATTTAATCAAAATGATTCTTTTTCCTTTTAAGGACACTTTTGGAGAGATCACAATAAAAAATGAATTCTGTGACGATCTACATGTTGATGATTTGGAAGATAAAAAGGTGAGAATTTCAATATTAAAAATGTACTTCATTATTCAACTTGTTCAATGCAGTAATTTTATTTTTATTCTTCTCCTATAATCTATATAATTATAATTAATTATTCTAATTGATTAAAGATTTTAATGACTTGAATCACCATTATATTTATATAAGGATGATTACGAAGATTTCCTAGCTCAAAAGATGAAGGAAGAATATTTTGAATCATGTGATGAAATTGAGCCAGGATTTATTGGTCAAGAACAAGCAGTTGGTGTTTGTTGTGAAAGAATGTCTCAAGATTGGGCAGTGAAAGAGGTAAGTGTTTAAGTATTCTTCGCAAGGCTCTTGATCATTCAGTCTCAATAGATGCTCTCTTGGAATCTCCACTGAATTGGTCCATTCATTTGCTGAGTTTGAAATATTAGCACAAGGATTACATCTGTAACAGAGAGGAAGAAATAATTTGTTAGTTGTTTCTAGAGTTTAATTTATTATCTGAACCATAGCAATCTACAGCATATAGTTGCGTTTAGGAGTTGACCTGAATCAGGAATTGACCCAGTAAATTACCAATCTTGATTTGGCTTGACTTTGTATTTGGTGGTAGTGTCTCTTGTACCTGTGCCATTGATATTCTTTGCTCCATGACATTCAGCACCTGTGGCGCTGATAGGGCCATATCGATCTTTTGTTTGTTCAAAGCTTGACTATGGATACAAGTTTTATTCATTCACAGCTGAGCATGCATTGCGGAAGATAGACTCGATCCCCCTAACTGGCCTTCGCCTGGTGCCCTCCACACATCCCACATTGACTCTACTTGTTGATGCTGAGGAGATGCCACTTGCTCTGTGCCGTGCACAGTGCATCATTCGCCTGTATGTGCGAGCCTGTGCCTCCCTCAGTCGCCAACAGCTTTCAATGCATCCACAGTTGATCTCGACGGTGCCTATGCTGCTGAGAGACACCAGTGATACCCTAAGCCTTTAGAGTATATGGCTAGGAAACTCCTTTGATAGCTCAGTATAGCTCTCTCTGCCCCTGGTTCTGCCCAAGATGCCTCACTCGAGGGTACCACTTTTGACTATTTCTCATGACACCTCTGCTCCCGAAGCTTTCACAGCACTGGGATTATTGCCTTCTTCCTTTTTGGAGGAAACTTTGTGTTACCCTGGAACCGTGCCAGTATATATAGATGGCTCCAAGTCCCAATAGGGGGTCGGTCCATATCATATTCCCTCTGTTTGAAGAGTGGGGCTCTGCCAGGTGCTGCATATGTCTTCATAGCTGAGCTGGTTGCAATACACTGCTCAGTACAGGAAAAAACATGATGTGCCCAGTTCAAACACTGGATTGTGATTCGTAATGACTTAGAAAGCACCCTGAATGCTTTCATGGCATTGGAATCTCCGCATTCCCTAGTGCGCGAAATCTGTGATGCCATTGTTATGGTGAGCTAGGCGGATGTCAAGATTATCTTATGCTGTGTTCCTGGTCATGTAGGAATTGCGGGAAATGAGGGTGTAAAAGGGTCTGTCAAGACTGGGCAACCAGACCAGTGTTTTGCTCTTCCTCACAACAAATACATGGCAGAAATACGGGCAGCTCTCTCCGGGCTACCTGGCAAAGAAGATGGGAGATGGTTGAGGTAAATTTAAAGTTGGGTTCCATTGTGTCACAACTGTCCCCATGGAACTACCCCCCATTGCTGTGATAGTTTCAGGTTGCTTTATGTTGTCTCCAAATTGGGCACACTCGCAGGATGCACCACCATTTGCTGGAGCGCTCACCTACTCCTTATTACCTTATTATATAATGACTGCATTGACCTCCAAACTGTTCAGCACATCCTTGTTGAATGTCTGTCCGGGTGATCTTCACACATGTTACCTGTCCAGGTACTGGGATGAGCGGGGTCACTACCTCTTGTCCCTTGTACTCGGGACTGGTTTGTGCACACAGACTTGTGGACTATACATTTTTTCATGAGCCTGGCCTCCTCCACTTTATTTGACTGTTTTTTTTGTAGGTCCTTTGTTCCTGCACCATGGTAGGCGAGCCTACCCATGATGCCGGGGCACGCTTCCTTTTTGTCGCATTTTTGCTCTATCTTTTTTTTATTTGTTTATTTTTGTTTGTTTAGTTTCTGTGCTTAGCCTTTCTCTTTCTTTTTATCTTTGTTATTTATTATTTACATATTGTTATTTGTTTTATAATTAAAGAGTGAGTACGGTGACTTTTGCCCTAGTAGGCACTCACCAGATGGGCTCTCCAAAATTTTTTTTTTAAATGCGATTTCTTTATTCAGTGTCTACAAACAGATTTGTGAGTAAAAATGTGTAAAAGATATATAGTTGAACTTGTCTTTGATGTGATGTGATGGTGACGAGGGTAATCAAATTAACAAATTAACATCACAATGGCGAAACATGATCAGAATTGGGCCTATCATGTTTCCATGAGCTGGCTTGCTGGTAGGCCTCATATGCCACCTAGTCATTTATGATTTTTAAGTTGCACCAAATACCCAGCCCTGTTGTCAGATGCAGTTATTATACACTATACCCAAGTTGAAAGGTCACACACCAGTAACTTATGTTGCTGAAAACACTCTTCACTGGGTATCACTTTAACATCTTTCACTATTTTTTTCTCTATTCCAACCATAAAATAGTCCATCTGACTACTGCTGTCTTCAGATGTATATGTGACCTGTTTGCTTCTCTGTTTTCTGAACAGGGTGTTACAAACGGCCATTTCCATTGCTTCCTTAAATTCCAGAATTCGCTTACCTTCCACATTCCTAGTGCCAAATCCACATCTTCCATGCACTCCTTCATACCCCAGTGCCTCCGTCCCCACATGTCCATTTAGGTCACCTCCCAGGATCACCATCTCACTCTGCTATACCCACTAACAACTCTGATCAACTCTTCCCAAAACTCATCCTTGACCGCAGTGTCCAAGCGTACTTGGGTGCATACACTGATAAAATAGATATTACATATTATATCTTCACAATAATATAACTAAACCAGGCAATGGCTTCGCCACTTCCCCCTATGGGGGGAGCTTGCGCTTCGCTACTAAGATATAAATTTAAAATCTAAAAAAAGCAGCCATGGTTAAATTTTTAGAAATTTTCTGAGCTTCGCCAGTTATAATAATTTTCAAATGGAACTCTAAACTAAATTTCTCCTCCTTTAAAAATATCATGTTACTAAAATATAGTTATAAAAGAAGACATATATAAATAAATTTTCTGAACTTCACCATTTGGGTTTTAAACAATTTGCAAAATTCCGATACTTATAAAAGAACTATTAGAAATAACTTTGATAAAAAAACATAAGTCATTACCAAACTAAGATGAAATTATTATTCAAATACTAAAAAAAAAATTACCCTTCTTAAATTATAGAGATAGTGATTACTCATCCTTCTTATTTCTAAGACTACAAGCATTGGTATAAAGACAATTTAGCCCTCCTATCCCTGAAGTACCTCTTGTAGCCTGTATACCTTCCTCTCTATATCCTCTGCCCACTCTGTGCTCTTGTATTTCCCTGACCACTCTCAGTAACTAGATTCCTACCTGTAAAGACCTAGCGACAATCTCTAACTCCTGCTAAAAACAACTCAACCACAACCCGGCTTGGATGGAGTCCATCCAATGCATACAATGCCTTAGTCCCCGCAAAGCCATTCCATACATTTACAAACACTAATCCTGACTCCTCACACATGCCTTTGACATACTCATTCAGTCCAATTGGACGAGACAGCCATTCCATCTCCACATCAAATCACTTAACCTTTTGTACCTCTGTTGTAACTCATATATATCCACCTTTTATTGCATCATTAACTCCCACTTGTGTAATCACAACTGCACCCCTCTCACACCCAGACACCAGACTATCATGCCTCTCAGACACATCATTTTCACCGGAAGCCAGCAAACAAACTCTCAGTCCTTTCCAATTGCTCGCACTCAACTTCCTATCTAAATATCTAATCTGAGAGTCATCCTCCTAGTTCCCCAAGGCCTAGCTTCACCCTCCTTCCTGTTCTCATTCAAACTACCACTTATTGCACTTTCTGCACAATCACAGCAGACAAATCACTTTCAACCTTTTCCTCTCTCAAGGCATCGAATCTGCTAGTCAACCTAACAGGTTCTATGTACCTCCTACACACCTAACCTATCTTAAACTAGCCATTCGATCCATATTCACCTGCCATTCATCTTCACTTACATCAGTCACTTCTTTCTCTCCACCCCGTAAGGGGCGCGGCGATATGCTATCCTGGCCGCCGTGCTGACGGGACTCAGCACCCCATCCGACCCCAGCTTAGCATTTTCTCCTTTCAGACAGCCTGTATTTCTCCCTTACTTCGTCGCTTTTCATACAACCTCTCCCATAACTTTCTCTGGTCAGCCTCTAATTTCACAGGGTAGATGCTGACCTTCTTCTCAGCCAACCATCCTGAATCAGGGCTGAGGAGGGAGGGGACAATGTTCCCTAACCCCCGAGCTCCAGTTCGGGATGGTGGGCTTTTAACAACCTGCTTTATCCCCACCCATACCTTCCTCAAATCCCCTTTCCTTCTCACTTCAGGTCGCTCCCCCCCTGTGCTTATGCAGGGGACCCTCCAAACTTATCTAACCGAAGAGGAGGCTTACTCCTCTCCTACGCCTACAGGTGTAGGGGCCTTTCCTTCACGCCCTTCTCTGGAGGTGCTTTCGGGCACCTCACTCTTACTAGCCGCAGTCCCCCCTTTTCTTTTCAAGGGGACTGCCAAGAAAGCCAGCAGGCAGCCCATAGCCGACCAGTCCCCATTAAAGTAGCTCGGTAGGGCAAACCCTCTTAGGAGGGAGAGGGAAGCCAGGCCCTTTCAGTCGCTTCCCTCAAAAGACCTGCTGGCAAGAATAATGAACCTTGCCGGGGTCAAGGCCTGTGCCTGCCCAGACATGACTAGTGACGCTGCCAAAATGACCTGCAATGTCCTGGGGGGGGTGATGGCCAACTGGAGGCCCCCCCTGAGATAGACATGGTCCTTGAGGCAACCTAGCCTCAGACGGTAGGGCCTTCATGGGAGGGAATCCGGGCTCGGCACCAAGCACCGAACACGAATCTGCCCCTATGCAAGGTCCTCCTCAAACGGCCCGAGTTTCCAAGGCAGTACAAGGAGGGGAGGCATCTCCTCTAACCAGTGCCCCTGCGAGTACTAGGACCTTCTTCATCTCGAAGAAGGACCTGGCTGAAGCCGGCCCATCTGGAAAGGGGGCTCCTGCCTGCAGGGGGGAGAAGCGGTTTCATTACCCACCCGCCTCTCCTAAAAAGAAAAAAATAGAAAGAAGACTAAAAAGACTTGGGGCTCCTCTCCTTCCGAGGGGGGGTGCGGGGACTGATGTGTCTGATGCTACTTCAGTAAGCGACCAAGCCTAGATCGGCACATCCGGTCCCTCTGCCCCCCCAGGTGCGGAACCCCTAACTATGACTAAGACGAAAAGAGCGCAGGGCGGAGCCTCGATAACATCGGGGCCCCTCATTCAGAGGTTACCTGGCGTTTTAGAGCCCGCTGGCTTCAAACGCTTCCTCGTTATTCACTCCACTGATGGCACCATGTTAGCCAAGGGCAACATGATCCATCAGAGGAGAGCATTAGCTAGTGTAATTGGTAGAGAGCAGAAGGTGACCCGTTTCTCGTACGGGAGCCTTCTGGCGAATGCGGCGGATCCCTCCGAGGCGGCCAAGATAAGTGCTCTTCGGACACTTGATGGCACCCCGGTGAGTGTGACGCCGCACTCTACCATGAACTTTGTGAAAGGAGTAGTTTATACAAGGGAACTCATTGACTACTCCATAGAGGTCATCACCTTAGATCTGGCCGACCATGGGGCGGTCAAGGTCAAACATATGATGAGAAAACAAGGAGGGTGCCTCGAGACCTACCCCTACACTCTTCTACCCGTTCGACTGTGACAAGCTCCCTGAGTTGGTGCGTGCCTGTTGGTACCGCTACCGGGTGAAGGCATTCGTGCCACTGCTGCGACGGTGGTATTACTGTCACCGCTTCGGCCATACAAATCATTCATGTAGATGTGCAAAGTCAGGGTCACCCGAACTATGTGTAAATTACTCCAAGGCCGCACACGATAAGTCCAAATAGTGTGTGCCAATTGTGGAGAGTCGCACTCCGCTTCTTCGAAGTAATGTGGTGCATATCTCCTTGAGAAAGAAATCCTGGCCATTCAGGCCCAGGATCGACTCTCATTCCGCGAGGCTAAGGAGTTTGTCCTGATGCGCCCGGTTCTGCCTGGGACGTCTTACGCCTCAATGGTTTAAAAGACACCCTCTGCTCCTGGCCCATCCAGGTCAACGAGCACGGTTGTTTCCGTGCCCATTCGGAGCCCTTCTGCGGGTTCTACTGAACCCTGGCGATCCCCTGGTAAACCTGGCAGCACAAAGGGTTCACACCCAGCCCCGGCTAAAACCAGGTCTCCCTCCATTTCCACTAGCGTGACCGTTTCCCTTAAAGCGAAAGGACCACGCGCCTCCACCGAGTCATAAGACTCACAGGAGGCAACACCCCTGAAGTTGGTCGCCAGGCCATCTTCCTAAAGCTGTCTCTCGAAAGGAGGACAGCAAGAAAGGAGCTTCGGCTCCTTCGCCAACGGCTAGTGGTAGGCTGAGTGCCTCGGAGACGGTGGATCCTCGAAAAGATGGCCCCCGCCTCCGAAGCCGCAAGGCTCGCCTAAGGTTTCGAGGCGGAGGGAGGAAAAGACTCGGATGGCGAGCCCAACCTCTCCAATATGTCCTCTAAGGTGACAGCGCTTTATCCAACCAACAGCGCCACGGGTGCTGCCTCCGGGAAGCGTACGGCCATTCCCGTCAGGGTCTTCTGTTCGAAGAGGGCCCCTGCGTCTCCTCCGAGCTAGGCCTGGAGGGCATATTCCTTCAATGGAATTGTCGTGGACTCCGGGCCAACTTGGAGGAGCTGCAGAGGCTTGTCTCGTCCCGTTCCCCGTTAGCTATTTTTCTGCAGGAGACCATGCTAGACACGTGCCCCATGCCCAACCTCCCGGGGTATAAGGGTCTTGCATCCCCACCACCACGAGATGGGGGCCGGGCTGGGGGATGCACGGTTTATACCCGGCATGATGTCTCCGTTCTTCCTTTAACTTTCGGTGCCTCCTTTCAGTCAGTGGCTGTGCGCATCGTGGCACGGTTGCCGAGGCCCTATCTCTTGCTTGGAGATCTGAACGGCAGGCATCCTCTCTGGGGAGATTACTCCATAAATCCCAGGGGACAAGTCCTTGCCGATCTGATCGAAGAGCTTGAGATGGGTGTTCTAAATGTCGATGAGTTTACGCATCACTGCCCGAGAACCGCTTCATTTTCTTGCCTTGATCTATCTCTGTGCTCTTCGGATGCACAGCTTGATTTTGATTGGGGGGTGGTCGATGACCTCCATGGTAGTGATTACTTTCCCATTCAAATATCATTTTCAGGGCAACTGCCGCCTGAGAGCCCACCTCGGTGGTGCTTGGGGCGGGCGTGGTGGCCTGCATTTCAGGAAATGACTGAATTCTCTATCTCAGTCGAGGAGTTTAGGTCGGTAGATGAGGCCGTTGAGTTCTTCTCGGGTAACCTCATTGCCGTGGGCCTGACTAACTATTCCCAGAACGTCTGGCCGTTTTGCACGCCGACTACTCCCGGGATGCTGCTCCGCCAGCATTCAATGCACGTCGTGATGTCGCGGAAGTCCGCCGGCTGGACTTTACCTCCAGAGGCAGAGAACCCTTCAACGACAGGTTTACTGTGAGTGAGTTGCGTTCCGATTTTCCTTCGTGCGCGGACACCGCCTATGGTCCGGACGATGTCCCGTTCGCCATGCTTCGACATCTGGGTGAGCGAGGCATGGCCTTTCTGTTGGATTTGTTAACAGGATCTGGTTAGAGGGTATCCTCCCAGATTCCTGGAGAATCGCTACTGTGCTCGACTTTGGCAAACCGGGAAGAGATCACTCTACTCCGGCCGGTTTCCGCCCAATCTCTTCAACCTCTTGCGTGTGCAAGTTGATGGAGAAATTGGTAAATGTTAGATTAGCCTTTTTCCTGGACAGCGGAAGCCATCTGTCTTCCTCACAGTGCGTCTTCCACAAGTTCCACTCCGCGTCGGATGCTCTGCTCCGACTGGAAAATGCCGTCTGCGAGGCCTTCCTTCGTAGACAGCACTACGCCACGGTGTTTTTCGATCTGGAGAAGGTCTATGATACCGCATGGCGAAACGGTATCATGTAGACTCTCCACACGATGGGGGCTAGGGGACGCCTCCCAATGTTTATATCTGAATTTTTGCGAGATCGTCGACTCCGCGTACGGGTGGGGGGAGCCCTCTCCGGCCCAAAGGAGCAAGAAGAGGGAGTCCCGCAGGGAAGTGTCCTGAGTGTCACACTCTTTGCCCTGAGCATCAATGGCATTACCTCGGTGCTGCTGGAAGATGTTCTCGCTACGTTCTACGTGGATGACCTTTCGATCTCTTTTGGCGCGGTTCAGATGCCAACTCTGGAGCTTCGACCCCAACAGGCATTGAACCGCGTCTCTCGCTATGCCGAAGCGCACAGGTTTCGGTTTTCTTTGTCCAAGACTAAGGTGGTGCACTTCTTCCGCCATCTACGGCTTCACCCCGACCCAGATTTGTTTCTTAATGGGGTGCGCCTGGATGTGGTTGAGTCGCACCGTTTCCTTGGTCTTGTATTCGACCGACGCCTCACCTGGGAGGCTCATATTCGCAGCCTTAGGGTCTCTTGTACCCGCGCCATAGACATTCTCCGTTTCGTGACGTTCAGCACTTGGGGCGCTGATAGGGCTACTGCCTTACTTTTTTATCGATCCTTTGTTCGCTCGAAGCTCGACTACGGATGCGAGTTTTATGCATTCGCAGCCGAGCGTTTATTGTGGAAGGTGGATTCGATCCACCATAGCGGCCTTCGCCTTGCGACCGGTGCCTTCCGCACTTGCCCCATTAAAAGCCTGTTGGTCGATGCTGGGGAGATGCCACTCGCTCTGCGCCGCGTGCAGTGCATCACTTGCCTGTAGGTGCGAGCCCGGCGCCTCCCTCAGTCGCCAACAGCTCTCACTGCATCCGCAGCTGATCTCGATGGTGCCTATGCCGCGGAGAGACGTCAGTCATACCCTAAGCCCTTTGGGTTTAGGGCCAGGAAACTCCTTCGAGAGCTAGATATAGCTCTCGGGCCGGTGGCGCCCCTGGTTCTGCCCAGGACGCCGCCCTTGAGGGTACCACATTTGGCTATTTGTCGCCACGCCTCTGCTCCCAAAGCTTGTACTGCGCCGGGAGTATTGCGTTCGACTTTTTTGGAGCACACATCGTGTCACGCTGGAACCGTGCCAGTGTATACGGATGGCTCCAAGTCCGAAGAGGGGGTCGGCTTTCACGCCGTATCCCCTCTGTTTGAAGTCAGCGGGGCTCTACCATGCGCTGCGTCTGTCTTCACTGCCGAGCTGGTGGCAATACACCACTCGGTACGGGAGATTACGCGACGTGCCCGGTTTGGAGACCGGATTGTGATCTATAGCGACTCACAAAGCGCCCTGAGTGCTCTCGGGGGATTGGAATCTCTGCATCCCCTGGTTCGCGATATCTGTAATGCCACGGTTTTGGCGAGCCGGGCGGATGTTAAGATTATCTTCTACTGCGTTCCTGGACATGTAGGAATTGTGGGGATTGAGGGCGCCAAAGTGTCCGCAAGCTCTTTGGACTGCTTGGCAAAGAAGATGGGAGATGGTCCTAGAGAACTTAAAGTTGTGTGCCATTGCGCCGCGACTGTTCCCATGGCCCTATCCCCTAATGCCGTGACGGCTTCAGGTCGCTTTCTGTCGTCTCTGAATCGAACACACTCGTGTGACGCATCACTATTTGATTGAGTGCTCGCCTGCGCCCTATTGTGATGCCTGCATCGTACCCCAGACTGTTCGGCACATTCTTGTTGAATGTCCCAGTCTGGGTGATCTTCGTGCACGTTAGCGGTCCTGGTACCGGGTGGATGGGGTCGCTACCGCCTGTCCCTTGTACTCTGGATGAGTGCTTGTACTTTGACTGGTGGACTTGTTGACTTTTGGGGGGAGGCCGGCCTTCTCCCTATTATTTAACCAAGTTTTTTGTTTTGTTTTGTTTTTTTTTGCTTTGTTTTTTTACCTTATAGGTTGCACGCTCCTGCGCCAGGTGGACCTTCCCCGGACGCAGGAGCTTGCTTACTGCTTGCTTCCTTTTCCCTATACAGTGGTACCTCTACTTACGAAAGGCTCTACATACGAAATTTTCAGGTTACGAAACACTTCTTCGGAAAAATATTGCCTCTTGTTACGAAAGAAATTTCAGGATACGAAAAGCGAAAATTTCAAAATACGCGCTGCTACTCACAGCTCCCAGAGTCCACCGAACGTAAACATACTTGTAGCATCCTGTATCTTGGTTTGAAAGTGGCTCGTCCGAGCTGCTCTGCCATTGGCTATTGCCCAGCATCTTCCTGGCATCCAATTGGCTAGGATGGACATCTGTGTATATGTGCGTATACCCAGAATCCCCTTCGTTTTCCCGTCGGCCCACGAGGATCACCAAAGCCTCAGTCTCACGCTAGCGAAATTCAGTAAAGCACGAAGTGTTCGGACAGTTTTTCGTCAGCTTTTGTTAGTGTTTATTGCGACTTTACGTGTGTGTATTAACTTTTATTCACTATGGGCCCCAAGAAAGTGAATGACGAGGACATCGACGAGTTGATTCAGGAGCACCACGAGGAGCTTTCGACGGAGGAGCTGAGGGAGTTGGAGGCGATGCAACACACGGCAGTGCAGGAGGAGTTCATTAAATACGAAGAGGAGGCAGCCATTATTCCGACAGCCCGAATAAAAGACATTTCACAAAAATTCTATGAAGTTTCGGACTTTGTTGAAAAGAATCACGCAGAAAAAGTGTTCATTAATCGGGCTATCGCTCACTATCATGATGTTTGCCTTGCACATTTTCGAAAGATTGTTAAAAGCCGACAAAAGCAAACGACCTTGGATCGGATCTTTACAAAACGTCAGGCAAAAACCACTGCTGAGAGTGAACCTGAACCAAAGAAGGCGAAAGGTGACAACGATAGCAGTTAAACAAGAGAACCATTAAAGTAAAAAAGAAGAAAAAAACTTTATTCTTTACATTATGTACAACTCTCATTTTATGTTTATTGTGCAGTGATTTAATTCTAACATGTATTTGTTACAGGTTTTGATGCATTTTTGTAATTTATAAAAAATTTATGTCTGATTTTTAAGGGGCTTGGAACCGATTAGGGCATTTATAGGGTAAAAAGCGTTTCTACTTACGAAATTTTCACGTTACAAAACGATTTCCAGAACAAATTAATTTCGTAAGTAGAGGTACCACTGTATTTTTTTTTAATTTTCTAATTTTTGGTATTGTGTTTGGGTTCTTTTTGTATCTTTTTCAATTTGGTTTTAAAGTAGCCTAGTACTAGGCAGGTTTTTAATACGGCGACTAATGCCCAAGTAGGCAGTCGCCAGATGAGCTCTTAAAAAAAAAAAAAAAAATTCTAAAGAATTATATATTGCTTTTGAAATGAGACTTGGTGCAGCATTCTGCAGGGTTGGCAAAAAAAAAAGCTCAATAAAACCTGGGTTTTATTCTGGAGGTTTTCCAAAAAAAAATGCCACAAGCATTAGAAGATCATAGAAAAAGAATAGCTATCTCTATTTATATATAATATTAATAACTAATTAGTTTAATAATTATATTATAGTAAGAAAAGATCAAAGTAACAGATCACTGATTGAGAATTGTGGGTACCCATGATAGCCATAACCTGTAGAAGGAGAGATGAATTATGAGTCAGTATCAAAGAAATAACCTTGATTTGATGCATATTTGTTGAAATTATAAACACAAATATGAATTTTGAATAAAATAATGATAAGTAGAACTCATTTCTTGAAAAAAAAACAACTGGGTTTAGTCCTTCCCCAAAAACGGTAATAAAACCCAGGTTTTTTAGGGCTAGGTTTTTTGATTTGCAAACCCTAGCATTCTGAGCTTACAGGAAACTGGGAAGCACAAATGTTCCACTACTGTTTGATTATTGAAAATGCCATCACTTAGATTGTCCTTGCTCATTGTATCACTTGTCATAACTTCTCTAAGTAGTCACAAGGAGCTGAAAAGAAGGCATTTTAGGCAAAGATTCACTGCTACACTCAAATACACCTATCACTAACATTCACACCCACTCACACAGAATAACACTCACCTGGTCTTTTATCCAGCTCCATTATTTACATCATTATTCTGAATGCACTAATTTTCTATGATCAGTCAAAATTATGATCTATCAGTCTGCAATTTTATATAATAATTGAAAAATTCACTAAAAGATACCCCTGTGAGAGGAGACTGAGATGAATGGGGGGCATATTGGAAGTCCATTGGGTCCTGCACTCGGATCATGATCACCCAGATCTTGATCATGCCAGCCACCCTGGAAAAGAAGTAAGGGATTTGACATTTGGGTTGTTGAGGGAAGGCAAACTGTTCCTATCTACTATATCCCTCCCACCTAAGTTTCCCTCACCTCACCATGCCTCAATCCCTATCTTCACTCAGTCACAACGCTTTCAGCATAACCCAGTCATACTTGTTCACTTTGCCCCTTCTACTAGTCACAGGGCCAACACCCATCTGTCATGTGTCATAATGTCTTCTCTTCATCATGTCAGTCAATGTCTCTTTCTGCATGCACTCCATTCACACATATACCTAACATTGTCTGATCACTCTCACTCAAATCTTCAACTAGCTCCTCTACTTTGTCCATCAATCTTTCCCATTACTCCCATTTTATACCATTCATTGAATCTTGGTCCAAATGTACACTTAACCCTTTTACAATCTCTAAAATAGAGTTGGATTCATTCATTGGAAACTTAGAAATACTATATGTTCTATCATATTCTCCATCTCAATCTTAAACAAATCATGAAAATTCTCCCATCTCACTCTCACCAAACTGTTCCTTCCATTCATCCTTTGTCAAACTTTTTTTATTATATACTTCCCCCTTCCATGTCCACCTAACACTAACTGCTTCCCTTTCTAACACAGTAGATATTTCATTCACTCCCTCACAGTTTTCCATGCTTTCTCACAGACACTTATTCACCAGGTATCATACAAATATTCAGGAGGTTCATGCCACATCTGTAACTGACATTGATGTGCTCTTCATTCATCCAAAACCTCCATCCTCTCTCTTGCATGATCACTTAACTCACCCCATTTGAACCAACTTTGCTTACCACAAAAGAACCTACAAACTTCTCTTTCGATTTATCCAGATTCAGTCTACCTTTTGTTTCAATCTCTTTCAGCACTTTATCCCCAACAGAAATTTTTTTAAACTTTTATTGCCTTTACTCTACAGTCACTTTCACTAAGTCCCATACGTCGCCTAATCATTTTCCCAAAATTCAATAAATATTTACATTATGACATTCCACTCGCCTTATGCACCATCATATATGACCAAAGTACTCTTCCCAAACATTCATCCCTTTCTCTCACATCTCTCACCATTAATTGTAACATCTTGCTCAATGTTCTTAAAGTTCTTTCAGCCATCCCATTTGCGCTGTCGCTGATCAGATTGGGTCAGCAGAACATAAGATGATAGGGCGAGTTGTTCGAATGTTTTCTTAGCTGGGGCATAAACCAGCCAAATGACAACTCAGAGAAGGAGTATTAAAAAAGGAAATAGGAAAAGAGATAGTAAAAGAGTGAAAAGGAAAAGGAGCTGGTTGCAATACACTGCTTGGTATACGAGATAACAAGACATGCCCGGTTCAGAGACCGGATTGTGATTAATTGCGACTCATAAAGGGCCCTAAGTGCTCTCTTGGCATTGGAATCTCTGCAATGCCTTGTTCGTGATATCCATGAGACCACAGTTTTGGCAAGTCAGGCAGATGTCGAGATTATCTTCTGCTGAGTTACTGGACATGTGGGAATTGCTGAGAATAAGCCCTCCGATGAGGGCACCAAAAATTCTGCGAGGACTGGGTGACCAGACCAACATTTTCATTTTTCTCACAATGATTATATGGCAGGTTAGCTCTCCTGGTTACTTGGCAAAGAAGATGGGAGACAGTTGAGGGGGACTCAAAGTTGCATGTCATTACATTGTGACTGTTCCCATAGACCTAGCCCTCAATGTCTGCACCTTATTGTGATGACAGAATTGTTTCCTAGATGCTTCAGCATATTCTTGTTGAATGTCCTAGTCTTGGTGATCTTGCACACATTACCTGGGATGAGCTGGGTGGCTTTTTCTTGTCCCTTGTACTCAGGACTGATTCGTGCACACATCCTTTCAGACTATACAACATTTTTGAGGAGACTGGGCTCATTTATTTGTAGGTTGCATGTTCTTGGGCTGGGGGTAGGCTGGCCTTTACTGATGCTGGATCACATTTCTTTCTTGGGGCCTTTTGCTTATGTTTTTATTTAAGGTCATTTTTTTAGTGCTGTGATGGCTACAGGGTGCTTTCTGTTTTCTTTGAATTGGTCATACTGGCGGAACACAAAGCCATTTGATTGAACATCCCCTACACCATGTTGTGATGGTCGTATTGTCCTCCAGACTATTCAGCACATTCTTGTTGAATGTTCCAGTCTGAGTGATCTTAGCGCATGTTACCTGTCCTTGTACTGAGACAAATAGGGTTGCTACTGCTTGTACCTTGTACTTGGGATCGGTTCATGTACACAACTTGTGAACTATCAGAATCTTGGAGGAGGTTGACCTCCTCCTTTTTATTTTACTCTTTATTGTAGGTCACATTTTCCTGAGCTAGGGGGAGGCCCGCCTGCCCCAGAGACCCACTAGATTGTAACAGAGGTTCAAGGTGACAGAGATAAATATTGTTTTTTTTATTAAAGTGTATCTCCATTACCCAATTAAATTACCTTTGAGTATAAATATATAAGAAGCCACAACAACAATAAATATCACCCCAAAAATATAAATATTAAACAATGACACAAATCCAATATACATTTAATGACTAAAGTAACTGTCAGAATTATATATATCTATATATATATATACAAAAAAAACATGTTTTATATACAGCCAATTTTGTGTCTTCTCCCCTTCTCCAACAATCACGATCCCCACAAAACCTTTAATTAAGTGAGCTCATTTCTCTAAATAGTTACTAAAGTGCTATGAGGCATTTTCTCGCATATTTGGAGCGATACCCTTGCCCTCCCTTATTGTGCCGCAGGGGATAATAAGGGTCGTGCATGGTTTTCTATCACTCTCAAGCAGTGCAAAATGGGGAGGTATATTCACAATGACCCAAGTTGGTACTGGTGTGATTTCTCTCAAGTATGACCAGGGGAAGATGGTCGCAGCCAAAGATCTCACCACGCAATGCTGCTTAAGAGCTCCACACTTCAAACTTCAGCTTTTCTTACTCAAAGATGAGGGCAGCAGGACCTTAAGAGATAAAAAGGGGAAAAAATTGACCGTACTTGCTTATTAAAGTGTGTTGCATATCACCCTCCCTAGCTCATATACACACCCCATACACACACATATATTTCTCATTTATACATCCACATACCTGTCTTTGTGTTCCAGCTCCATTTCCTCTTGTGTCCCTTCAAAAAATAGGCGGAAGGCCTCAAACGTCTATGAGACTTCACTCACACTCTGTTCTATAGACTATTAATCCTAGTAGAGGGGAGACAAAAATTACTCTTAGGCTGAGTTAGGGTGCTTTTTATTCTTCTGAAGAATCTTAACACAAGCTTAACTCTGAGTAGTATAACTATTATCTTTTTTTCATCTCTCTACATCCTCTAAAATTTGTATATTGAATATCATGTCAGGAAATTTGCATCTACATGAGGTCAGAACTCCCAATCCCCTGAAAGAAGTATAATTTAATAAAATAAACTGTTTGGGTAGGGGAGATATGGTCATCACATTTCATTTGTGTGTGGTAGATGAAAACTACCCCAGTGTATATTTTGAAAGCATTGTTTCCATGAAGAATCAGCTAACAAGAATCTTGTAGAAAAGTGTGAAAGGAGTCACTAGGCCTACTTGCTTTTGCTTTATAACTTGAAGAGAAAATACATTCATTCTTACCCTTAACGCTATTAAATTCACAGGAAAGAGACATGAAAATTGCTTCTAATGTCCAAAATGACCTTTAAATGCGATAAATATTCAAACTACTAAAAAATATGGTTATGGTCATTTACTACAAAGTTTTTGAAAAGAGCTTTGCAAATAAGTTTTAATATTAGGGCAATAGGATATGTGTGGGTGGTTTTTAGGTCAAATACACTTCCTTTGAGTTCTGACAACTATTAGTCTGCATTATTTTTCTGGTAGTGGTTTTGTTCAAATTCTTTTTTCTATGTTAAATGTAAACAAAATGTTAGTAACTAACTATCAAGTATCCATCAGGTTCTTAGATTAAAATATATTTATATTTAGGAAAGGTTTGGAGAGATTTTAATGAAAGAAGAGATTAAGGAAGAAGAACTGGAAGATGAAAGTTCTCTCTCTGAGAAAAATGAAGAAACATTTGATTCCCAAGAGGAAAACATTGGAAATGTCACTACCCAAACAGTGGTACCAAAGTGCCATCAACAAAAGGTAATTTTGCCCTTTTAATGTCTCATATCATATTTAATAATAAATTTTGATGCGAGGAAAACACGAGAAAATTTGAGTTAAATTTTATGATTAGTCATTGCACAATTATAAAAATATATAAAATTGATTTTAGCCTCTTTCCTGACTTTGTCTCCTGTAAGGTGCACAGCAATTTGCTTTCCTGGCCGCCATGCAGATGGGACTCAGCACCCAGTCCGACCCCAGCATAGCCTCTTCTTGTTCTTTCTGACACTGTTTTCTAACACTGCTTCCTCACTTTACATACAACCTCTCCCAGAACCTTCTCTGATCAGCCTCTAATTTCATAGGGTAGACGCTGACCAGCTTCCTTTCATCTAACCATACTGGCCAGATCAGATCTGAGGGGGCAGGGGACAATGCGCCGTCACCCCTAAGCTCTGGTTTGTGGTGATACATTTTTAATAACCTGCCTCACCCCCTACCATCACCTTTTTCTCCTTTCACAGTCTATCAATTTTACACCCAGCCCAAGGTGGAGCCTAAATCATGAAGGGCTGCCTGGATACTGGGTGGGAGGATTGGTTTTGAATGGTGGCAGCTGGCTTTGCTGACCCTGTATTCACCGCTCGCAAAGCAGACTACTACGTGGGGTAATTAGCGTTTGCATCCTGTGATACTAATAGGGTCGCCATGCCCGAGGATGTAAAAAAAAACATCTGCACTTCTCCTTTACCACCGTCGGAGCCACTCTCGGGCAGCTCCATGGCAGAAAAGGACCCCCCACCCTGGCATTTCTCAGGAGACCCTTTAAACTTCTACCGGACAGGAGCCTTACTCCTCTCCTAAGCGTCTGGGTGTTGTAAACTCTTCCATACCCCCTTCTGGAGGTGTCCTTGAGTGTCTCCCTCTTTCCAGCCGCAGCCTCTCCTTTGCTTTCACAGGGGACTCCCCAAATAACTCAGGCAGCCCACTATTAACTGGGATCATCGCAATAGGACAAACACCCCTTAAGGGGGTTAAGGGGTGTTTGTCCTATTGAGATGATCCCAGTTAATAGTGGGCTGCCTGAGTTATTTGGGGAGTCCCCTGTGAAAGCAAAGGAGAGGCTGCGGCTGGAAAGAGGGAGACACTCAAGGACACCTCCAGAAGGGGGTATGGAAGAGTTTACAACACCCAGACGCTTAGGAGAGGAGTAAGGGATGGCAGGGCCCATCGGTCCATTCCCCATAATGTCTTGCAGTCATGTATTATGAGTTTACACGGGGCCAGCATGCCTGCTCCCCTCTCTTTCCTGATGGATGTTGGTTCGCTGGCTTCAGACAATTATAAGGTCCCCTCAAATTGGATCTGTGATATCATAGGGTGGGGGGTGATGACCACATGGATGTCCTCCCCTAAGATGGACATGTTTCCTGAGCAGATCCAGACTGTAGGATCTTCCATGGGGTCGAAGCCGGACTCAATGCCAAACACACAACCTGATTCCGCCCATGTTTAAGCTTCTCCTCAGATGTCTCGGCCCACCTAGGATTCTCAAGGAGAGACGGGGCCTCCTCCCCTGGCTGTGCCAATGTGACAGCCAAGACTTTCTCCATTTCAGAAAAGGATGTTGCTGAGGCCGATCCATCTGGCCTAATGGCTCCTGGCGGACGAGAGAAGCGGGTTCATTCCCCAGCCCTCTCTCCTAAAACGAAAAGGACTAAGGGCTCCTCTCCCTCCGCGATGGGAGCCTTCTGTCGAATGAATCGAATCCCTCCAAGGCGGCCATGATTAGTTTCCCGTTCCCGTAGGGTGCAACAGCCGCCAGACTCCGAGTCGTTAGACAGATAAGAGGCAACACCCCTGAAGTTGGTCGTGAGGCCATCTTCCGGGGTTCCTAAAGCTGCCTCCCGAAAGTAGGACAGCACGAAAGTTGCTTCGGCTCCTTTGCCCACAACCAGTGGTAGACTGGGTGGCTCTGAGACGGAGGAACCTCCAACACAGGGACCCCTGCCTCCTAAGGTTTCTAGGCAGAAGGAGGAAAAGACTTGCATGGCGAGCCAAACCTCCCACGATAAGTCCTCGAAGGCGACAGCGCCTTTAGCGCCATCTCCGGCCAACAGCGCTCGGAGTTCTGCCTCCGAGAAGCGTACGGCCATTCTCCTGACGGTTTTCTCTTCGAAGAGGGCCCCAAGATCTCCAAGCTAGGCCTGGAGGGCATATTCCTTCGATGGAATTGCCGCGGACTCCGGGCCATCTGGGAAGAGCTGCCGAGCGTCCTCTCATCCTGTTTTTCCTTAGCTTTCTTTTTTGAGGAAACCATGCTGGTCTCGTGTCCCGTGCCCACACTCCTAGGGTATAAGGGTTTTACGACCCCACAAGCAAGGGATGGCGGCCAGGAGGCAGGATGTGCCATTACACCCGGCAAGATGTCACCGTCCTTCTCTTTGCTTTTAATACCTCCTTCCAGGCAGTAGCTGTGCAGCTTCCCTTTCATAGGAGGTATACTGTTATTTCTGCGTACATTCAACCATCAGCCGAAGCCCTTCCTCTTGCTCGGGAATCTGAACGGTAGACACCCCCTATGGGGAGAGTACTCTATCAATTCTAGGGGTCAGGTCCTTGCCGACCTCATCGACCAACTGTAGATGGGTTTCCTAAATGCGGACGAGTTTGCGCATCGCTGCCCAAGAACTGCTTCATTTTCCCGTCCTGCTCTATCTTTGTGCTCTTCAGATGCACAGACTAATATTCTTTGGGGGGGTAGTCAACCTCCATGGTAGTGATCACTTTCCCATTCGAATATCATCTTCTAGGCCGTTGCCACCTGAGAGCTTGGCGCAGGTGCGGTGGTCCGCATTTGAGTGTAGATGAAGCCATTGAGTTCTTCTCCGGCAACATCATCGCCTCTAACCTAACTACTCTTCGTAGACGTCTGGTCGTTCAGCATGCCGACTGCTTCTGTGGTGGTCAGCCGAGTGTGAGGTGGCCCTCAAACAGAAGCGTTATGTCTACATGTGCTATAAGCGCCGCCCAAACGACTTTACTGTCGGTGAATTTCTTCGAGCTAGGGCAAGGTTACCAAATGTTTCGGAGCACACTCACCACTCTTCCTCGCAGTGGGTTCACTTAACAGGAAGACTCCTCTAACAGAGGTGTGGAAGCTAGTTAATAGGATTTGGGGGCAAGTTCTCGGAACTCGCATCCGTGCCGGAGTCCTTCACGACCGCTTTCTCCGCATTTTCTATCCGAGTTGCTGCTCCGCCAGCATTCAATGCACTTTGTGATGTCGCGGAAAGCTGCGAACTAGACTTTAGTTCCAGAGGCGGAGAACTCTTCAACGACAGGCTGACCTTGAGCGAGTTGCGTTCCGCTCTAGCTTCGTGCGCGGACACCGCCCCTGGTCCACACAATGTCCCGTATGCCAAGCTTCGACACCTGAGTGAGCGAGGCATGGCCTTTCTGTTAATTTGTTCAACAGGATCTTTGTAGAGGGTATCCTCCCAGACTCCTGGCCAATTGCTAATATAATTCGATTTTCCCAAACCAGAAACCGGGGAGAGATCACTCTACCCCGGCAGGTTTCCGCCCAAGAGAAATTGGTAAATCATAGATTTGTCTTTTTTCTGGACAGCAGAGGCGATATGTCTTCTGCACAGTGCGGCGTCCGCAAGTTCAACTCCACGGCGGATTCTCAACTCTGACTGGAAAATGCCGTCTGCGAGGCCTTTCCTTGTAGACAGCACGACGCCACTGTGTTTTTCGATCAGGAGAAGGCCTATAAAGCCGCATGGCGATACGGTGTCATGGAGTCTCTTTCTTGGCGGGCCGTGATGACAACTCTGGAGCCTCAACTGCAACAGACATTAAACTGTGTCTCTCGCTATGCCGAAGCACACACGCTTCGGTTTTTCATGGCCAAGACTAATATGGTGCGCTTCTGCCGCCATCTGGGGCTCAACCCAGACCCAGTCTTGTTTAGAAAAGGGGTTCGCCTGGAAATGGTGTACTCACACAAGTTCCTTGGTCTTATATTTGACCGATGCTTCACCTGGGAGGCTCATATTCGCTGCCTTAGGGTCGTCTGTACCCGTGGCATCGATATTCTTCCTGCCTTACTTTTTTATCGATCTTCTGCTCATTTGAAGCTAGACTACGGATGCGAGTTTTATTCATCCTTAACCGAGGGTGTATTGCGGAAGGTGGACTCAATCCACCGCACGGCCCTGGCCTGGAGACCGGTGCCTTCCGCATGTCCTCCATTGAGAGCCTACTTGTCGATGCCTGGGAGCTGCCACTCGCTCTACGCCGTGCACGGTTCATTACTCGTCTGTACGAGCGAGCCTGGAGCCTCCCTCAGTCGCCAACAGCTCTCATCATGCCCTAAGTTTTTTGAGTTTAGGGCGAGGAAAGTCCCTCGATAGCTCGGTATAGCTCTCGGTGCCGCTAGGGCTCTTGGCTCTGCCCAAGACCCCTTCCTTTGACTATTTCTCGCCACGCCTCTGCTTCCAAGTCTTCTACAGCAGCGGGAGTATTGTGTTCAGCCTCTTTAGAGCACACTACGTGTCACTTTGGAACCGTGCAATTGCATACGGATGGCTACAAGTCTCAAAAAGGGGTCAGTTTCCACGCCGTATCTCCTCTGTTTGAAGTCAGTGGGGCTCTACCAGGCCCTGTGTCTGTCTTTACAGCCGGGCTGGTTGCAATACACAGCTCGTTACAAGAAATAACGATACGTGCTCTCAGGGTATTGGAATCTCCGCATCCCCTGATTCGCGATATCCGTGACACCACGGTATTGGCGAACCTGGCTGATGTCGAGATTGTGTTTTGCTAGTTTCCTAGACATGTAGGAATTGCGGGGAATGAGGGTGCCAAAGAGTCCATGAGGACTTGGTGACTGGACCAGCGTTTCGCACTAACTCACCGCAATTATATCCCAGGAATACTAGCTGCATGGCACAGAAGATGGTAGACGGTCGAAGAAAGTTGAATGTCATTGTGCCGTGACTGTTCCCATGGACCTACACCCTAATGCCGCGACGGCTTCAGGTTTTCTGTCGTCTTTGAATTCGACACAATCGCGCGACGCTCCACCATTTGATGGAGCGCTCTCCTTCGCCTTATTATGACGACTGCGTTGACCCCCAGACCATTCGGCACATTCTTGTTGAATGTCCCACTCTGGGTGATCTTCGCGCACGTTGCCTATCCCGGTACTCCAATGAACAAGTTCGTTACCGCCTGTCCCTTTTTGTGCGGGACTGGTTCGTGTACACAGACTTGCGGACTATACAACTTTTTGTTTTTTATATATATTATTGGGTTTTTAATCCCTCCTGACATTAGGCTGGGTTGTGAGTACAGCGACTTCTGCCTAAGTAGCCAGTCGCTCTCCCCCCCAAAAGCTGACTTATTGAAAGTAGTAGTGAAAGAGTACCCCGTAAGGGGCATGTCGATTTTCTTTCCTCGCTGCTGTGCTGACGGGACTCATCTGGTCCCAGCTTGGTCTCTTCCTCTTTCTCACAGCCTGTATTTTTATCCTACCTCATCACTTTCCCTACAACCTCTCCCACAAATTTCTCTGGTCGGCCTCTAATTTTACAAGGTAGACGCCGACCAGCTTCCTCTTACCCAACTATCCTGGATCGGAGCTGAGGTAGGGGGGGACATCGTTCCCTCACCCCTGAGCTCCGGTCTAGGGCGGTGGGCTTTTGGCATCTGCTTCATCCCTACCCACACCTTCCTCACATCCCTTTTCTTGCTCCTTTCAATCTTTATCGATTTTTACGCTCAGCCTAAGCTGGAGCCGCCCTGCCGATGGGCTACCAGGCCACTAAGCGGGAGTAGTGTCCTCAAATTGCTGCAGCTGGTTCTGCTAGCCCCGTATTTACCCTTTGCAGAGAGGGCTACTGCGTAGGGTGATTAGCGTTTGCATCCAGGATCATCATGCCCATGTATGAAAAAAAAATCGATCTCTTCCTATACTTCTCGATTCACCAATGATGGAGCCACCTTCGAGCAGCTCCAAGGAAAAATGGAGGTTCCCCCTGTGCTTTCGTAGAGGACCCTCCAAACTACTTCTACTGGAGAGGAGCCTTACTCCTCTCATATGCTTGCATGTGCAGGGGACTCCCCCACAACCTCTTCTCTGGAGTCCCCTTTGGGCGACTTCCTCTATATCGTAGCAGTCCCCCCTTTGCTTTCCAGAAGGACTGCCAAGAAATCAGGCAGGCGGTCCATAATTGAGCACGATATGGCCAACCCCTTTAGGAGGACGAGGGAAGACCCGGCTCGTTGGCCCTTGCCCTCCAAAGACCGGCGAGCCCAGATAATGAGCTTAAAGGGGGTCACCATATGTGCCCCCATCCCTCCTGCCGGTTCGTTGGCCTAAGACGAGATGACCAAAGGTACCTCGAAAGGGCCGTGTGATGTCTTGGGGTATGGCCACATGGCGGCCCCGATTCCCGCTGAGATAGACATGGTCCCTGAGGTGACCCAGCCCTAGAGGGTAAGATCCTGCATAGGGTCGAACCCGGGCTCAGTGCCAAGCACATAACTCATGTCCGTTCCTATGCAGGTTCCTCCTCAGACGGCTCGGGTCCCCGATCCTGGTAAAGCGCAGGATCGGTTGGTATCTCTTCCGCGTGAAGGCATTCGTGCCACTGCCGCGGAGGTGCTATTACTGTCACCGCTTCGGCCATACTAATCGCTCCTGTCAACGTGCAAAGTCAGGGTTACCCGAAATCTGTGTAAGTTGCTCCAAGGCCGCACACAATAAGTCCAAATCGTGTGTGGCCAAGTGTGTCAATTGCAGAGAGCCGCACACCGCTTCTTTGAAGCAATGTAGTGCGTCTTCCCTTGAGAAGGAAATCCTGGCCGTTCAAGTGCAGGATTGTCTCTCATTTCGCGAGGCTAAGGACTTGTTTCTGGCGCGTCCGGCGTTGCCTGGGACGTCCTATGCCTCAGTGTTAAGAAAGACACCCTTCTGCGGGTTCTACCCACCCCGAGCCCTTCCCTGGTAGAGCTCCGGCTAAATTCAGGGCTCTTCTCCCTTTCCCCAACGTGACCGTTTCCCGTAAGGCGAAACGGCCACGCGCCTCCAATGAGTTGTTAGACTCACAGGAGGCAACACTCCTGAACTTGGTCGTGAGGCCATCTTCCGGAGTTCCTAAAGCTGCCCCCTGAAAGGAGGACAGCAACAAAGGAACTTAGGTTTCCTGGGTGGATCGTCCAAAAGAGGGCCCCCCACCTACACAGCCGCCCCTCCGCTTAAGTTTCGAGGCTGTGGGAAGAAAAGACTCTCGTGGTGAGCCAAACTTCCCCTGATAAGTCCTCGAAGGCGACAGCGCCTTCACGCATTGTCCGGCCAACATCGCACGGAGTTCTGCCTCTGGGAAGCGTACGGCCATTCCCGTGAGGATCTTTTCTTCGAAGAGGGCCCTCGGATCTCCTGCGAGCTAGGCCTAGAGGGCATAATCCTTCAATGAAATTGTTGCGGACTCCAGGCCACCTGGGAGGAGATATGAAGGCTCGTCTCATCCCGTTACCAGTTAGGTATCTTTTTCCAAGAGACCAACCTGGGCGCGTGGCCCCTGCTCACCGTTCTGGGGTATAAGGGTTTTGCGACCCCACCACCACTGGATGGGGACTGGGCGGGAGGATTAACGATTACCACCCGGCATGATGTCTCTGTTCTTCCCTTCGCTTTAGATACCTCCTTTCAAGCAGTAGCTGTGCAGTGCACCCGGATAGGAGGTATACTGTTATTTCCGCGTACATTCCACCGTCAGCCGACCTCGACGCGGAGTACTTCCTCGTCGTGGCACGGTTGCCGAGGCGCTTTCTCTTGCTCGTAGATCTGAACGGTATACACCCTCTCGGGGGAGACTACTCGGCTAATCCCCTGGGTCAAGTCCTTGCCAACCTGATCGACGAGCTAGAGTTAGGTGTCCTGAATGTAGATGAGTTTACCCATCAGTGCACGAGAACAGCTTCATTTTCCTGTCTCGATCTATTTTTGGTGGGAGGTGGTCGATGACATCCATGATACGGATCACTTTCTGGGCCGTTATCGCCCGACAACCCGCCCCGACGGTGCTTGGCGCGGGCACGCTGCTCTTCATTTCAGGAAATGACTGATTTCCGTGTCCCAGTCGAGGATTGTAGGTCGGTAGCTGAGGCCGTTGTTTTCTTCTCCGGCAAACTCATCACCTAGGGCCTAACTACTATTCCTAGAACGTCTGACCAATTTGCACGCCGACCCCTCCTGTGGTGGTCTGCCGAGTGTGAGACGGCCCTGAAACAGAAGTGTTATGCCTACATGCGCTATATTCGCTGCCCGAACGACTTCACAGTCGGTGAAATTCGTCGAGCTAGGGCTAGGTCCCGTTATTTTTCGAAACCCGCCGGTCGCTCTTCTTGGCGCGTCATACGTGTCTTCTCTTACCGGGAAGACCCCACTAGCAGAGGTGTGGAAGCGAGTCAAAAGGATTCGGGGCAAGTTCTTGTAGTATACCCCTCGCCTTCTCTAGGAGAATGGAACCGCAATCTCGGACCCCGCCTCCGTGCGAGTTTTATGCATCCTCCCCCGAGCGTGTATTGCGGAAGGTGTGCTCGATCCACCACACCCGTCTTCGCCTGGCGACTGGTTTCGTCCGCACTTACCCCTTCGAGAGCCTACTTGTCGATGCTTGAGAGATGCCACTTGCTCTTCGGCGTCCACAGTGCATTATTCGCCTGTACGCGTGAGCCCAGCGCCTCCCTCAGTCGCCAACAGCTCTCACTGCATCCTCAACTAATCTTGACGGTACCTATGCCGCCGAGAGACGCCAGTCATACCCTAAGCCCTTTGGGTTTAGTGCTAGGAAAGTCCTTCGAGAGCCAGGTATAGCTCTCGGGCCGGTGGTGCCACTGGTTATGTTCAGGACGCCACACTGGAGAGTACCACCTATGAATATTGTCGCCACGCCTCTGCTCCCAAAGCTTCTACAGTTCCCGGAGCATTGCGTTCTGCCTTTTTGGAGCACAATACGTGTCACGCTTGAACCGTGCCAGTATATACGGATGGCTCCAAGTTTCAAGAGGGGGTCGGTTTCCTCGCCGTATTCCTTCTATTTGAAATCATCGGGGCTCTGCCAGGCGCTACGTCTGTCTACATGGCCGGGCTGGTTGTAATACACTGCTCGGTACGAGAGATTACGCGACGTGCCCAGTTCAGAGACCGGATTGTGATTTATAGCGAACCACAAATCACCCTGAGTGCTCTTGGGGCATAGGAATCTCCGCATCTCCTCATTCGCGATATCCGTGATGCCACGGTTTTGGCGAGCCGGGCGGATGTCGGGATTTACCTAGGATGGGTTCCTGGGCATGTATGAATTGAGGGAAACAGGCACGCCGATGAGGGCGACCAGACCACTGTTTCGCTCTTCCTCACAGCGACAACATGGCAGAAATACGGGGGCTGCCCTCCTGGATGCTTGGCAAAGAAGACTTGAGATTTTTGAGAACTTGAAGTTACGTGCCATTACGCCGCGACTGTTCCCATAGACCTACCTCCCCAATGCCTCGAAGGCTTCAGGTTTCTTTCTGTCTTCTTCTCCGAATTAGAGACACTCACTCGCAAGCGGCACCGCCATTTGATGGAGCGGCGCTCGCCTGCGCCACACTGTTCGGCACATTATTGTTGAATGTCCCAATCCGGGAGATCTTCACGCACGTTCATGTCCCATTACCGGGACAAGCGGGGTCGCTACCGCCCTTCCCTCGTATTCGGGATGGCTTCAAACATAAAGAATTGTGGACTATCTGACTTTTTGGAGGAGACTGGCCTCCTCCATTTTATTTTACTCTGTTTTTGGACGCATGTTCCTGCGCCAGGGTGAGCCGGGTCCCCTTTTCCCCCGACGCCTGAATGTGCTCCCTTCTTGCTTTTGCTTTGTTGTTTTTTTTGGTAGTTAGTATTTTGCTTTCCGTTATCTGGGTCTTTTGTTTTGTTTTTGTTTCGATCGTTTGAATTATTTTTAACGGAGCCAAGTATTAATTGTCTTTAAATTAATTACAGAAATTTATGCACTTCTAGGCAATCGCCAGTTGGGCGATTAAAAAATACTTCAAAAACAACAGCAGACGAGCACGGTTTTCTTTTGGTTTTCTCTTTGTTTTTTTCTTTGTTTATTGTGTTAGTTGTATTCTTGCTGTTGTTTTAGCCCATATCTAGGATACAAGATAAATAATAAATGTGACATTTGATTGACGTGGCGCATTTGACTGAGCTTTTCTCTCAAGATTGCTTGGTCCCCCCGAGACTGAGACCCTTTTGGGTTGAATCTCCTACTCTGTAGTCCTCGATCAGTCCCTGTCGATGTACTCAAAGGGCGCGGTCGCTTCTGCTTACCCATCATTCAGAGACGATGCTCATATTCAGTAGACTGGTGTGATTGATTCTTCAACCTCCCTCTGGTACCTCAGCATGCCCTTTCTCTCTTATCGGGAGGGGGTTTTGTTAGTTTGTTGCTTCTAGCTTTTTTAATTACTTTTCAAAGTAGACTAAAGATAGACTTGCAGCTGAAGCTATGGCAGTTATGCTGTTTTTTGGCGGCTGAAGATGAGCGCCATAATTCTTAAATAAATCATGGGCCTCCCACCGCCTATGGAAGAGTGGTGCGTGGTTGAATCTCAACCTAAAATAGGTGAGGGTAGAAAAGTAAGAAGAGTCTCATTTAGTTGAAATGGTGTTCGTCCGACTCCATAATAGCGATATTTATACAAATAATAAAATTATTTTCAGATTCAGTCTCCACCTGCAAACATCATGGTAGAAGGTTTGTTTCAATCTAATTCACAAGCATCTCCGTGTGATGGAAGAGGAAAGACTGGTAACAAGCGGCGAGCTAATAAAAAGCCCCTCAAATGCCGCTCCTCTCCCTATCAAGCCACAGGAATGGGAAATCTTAAACAACATGAAAGAACCCACACTGGAGAAAAGTCTTTCCAGTGTAGTGCCTGTCCCTATAAGTCATCGCACATGGGGCATCTTAAGCAACATGAAAAAACCCACACTGGAGAAAAGCCTTTCAAGTGTGGTACCTGTCCCTATAAGGCGTCGCAAATGGGGCATCTTAAGCTACATGAAAGAACCCACACTGGTGAAAAGCCTTTCCAGTGTACTACCTGTCCCTATAAGGCATCGCGAATGAGCTGTCTTAAGGGACATGAAAGAACCCACACTGGTGAAAAGCCTTTCAAGTGTAGTACTTGTCCCTATAAAGCAGCGCAATTGGTGACTCTTAAGCAACATGAAAGAACCCACACTGGTGAAAAGCCTTTCAAGTGTAGTACTTGTCCATATAAAGCAGCACAATTGGGGCCTCTTAAGCAACATGAAAGAACCCACACTGGTGAAAAACCTTTCCAGTGCAGTTCTTGTCCATATAAAGCAGCGCTATTGGGGAATCTTAAGCTACATGAAAGAACCCACACTGGTATAAAGCCTTTCAAGTGTAGTACTTGTCCCTATAAAGCAGTGCAAATGGGGCAACTTAAGCGACATGAAAGAATCCACTCTGCTGAAAAGCCTTTCAAGTGTAGTTCTTGTTTGTATAAGACCTCGCAAATGGAACATCTTACGCAACATAAAAAAACCCACAATGGGGATTCACAATCAACATAATGTGTCCCCAGGGTGGGTAAGGACAGACTTCGTACGGCCTTGTCTAGCAAACAGCGTGATAAAGGCCCTAAAGCTACCAAATCAACCCTTTTTTCCCTGTCCTGTGTATCCGAACGATCAGTTGGCAATAAATTAATTTAAAAATATTATGTGAAAAGGAACCTCTCCTACTGTTGCAAGATCTTTAGAAGACCAAAAATCGCGTCCTCTTCAAACCTACAAAAATCTAACCTTGCACCCAGCAAGAAAGTCACTCAAATCAATAGCTTCTCTTCTTAATATAACATCGCTAAATACTTTGGTGACCCAATGTGGGAAGCTATAAATCTAGAAGCCCTACATCAAGCACTCCTGAACTATGAAGGAGAGAACATAACCAACTGCATAAGCCAACATAATCATTTGGATAAAAAGATATAACATTACCCTGGAGGAGCATTAATAAAACTCATAAATTGCCCTCACCTCCGATTAATGCTTATGTCCTGTTAATGCTATGACACTGTGAAAGGGCTCCTACCTTTTCGTGGGAGGGGGAAATCAACCCTCACGCCTGGATTGACAGAGCTGGACTATTAGCTGTCACACTACTCCCTCTCCCATATTTTTATTACTTTGATTACTCATATATCATCTATGCCTTCTTGCTGCCCTCCCCACCCACTCGATATTCCTTCTTTATTCTACTTCACTGTAAGCTTAAGTCTTCCCTCGTGTTTCCGTAAGGGGCGCTGGGATTTGCTTTCTTGGCCGCCGAGCTGACGGGACTCAGCGCCCCGTCCATTCCCAGCTTAGCCTCTATTTCCTTCCTTCTGACACTGTCTTTTTACTCATCTTCCTCCCTTTCCCTACAACCTCTCCCACAACTTTCTCTTGTCAGTCTCTAATTTCACATGGTAGACGCCAACCAGCTTCCTCTCACCGAAACATCCCGGATTGAGGCTGATGGTGTCGGGGGATAACGGCCTTTACCCATGAGCTTCAACCCCTTCACCCTCGCCTTCCTCACATCCCCCTTTCACAGTCTATTGATTTTCCGCCAAGCCTAAGGTCGAGCCACCATGCTGATCGGCTGCCAGGCCACTAGGCGGGAGGAGTGGCCTCAAATAGTGGCAGCTAGCTGCCACTACCACCATCGGAGCTGCCCTCGGGGAACTCCACTACAGAAAAGGAGGTTCCCACCCTGTACTTTCTCAGGGGACCTTCCAAACTTCTTTTACCGGAGAGGAGGCTTACTCATCTCCCATGCCTTCAGGTGCAGGGGACTACCCCAGTCCCTTTGCCCCCTTTACTTTCCAAGTGGCTCGATATGAACAACCGCCTTAAGGGGGCAAAGGATGGCACTAGTGCGTGGTCTAAAAGGTGTCGCCTATACGTGCCCTCCTCGCCTCTGCGACTGGTGCCGGTCGATGACGATACGAATGGTTCCTCGAATGTGATCCGTAATAGCTTTTTGTTGAGATGGCCCCATGGAAGAAGCCCCCATCCCCTCCCGAAGAGATGGAAATGGTCCATGAAGTGACCCAACGCCAGACAGTGGGGTCGAACCCTAGCTTGGTGCCAAGCACACAACCCGATTCCGCCCCTGTGCAAGCTTCTCCGAGGATCCACAAGGAGAGTAGTGAACTTCTCCCCTGGCTCGTGCCCCTATGACGCCAAGACCTCCTTTTCAGAGAAGGAACCAGAATACTAGGGGTTCCTCTTCTTCCGCGGGAGCCGCTGAGACGCACGGGTCTACTGCCGTTTCGGTAAGCGACCAAGGCAAGATCGACACGTCCAGCCCCGTTGCCGCCCCGGGTGGGGAGTCCCAGACTAAGACCAAAAGTACACAGAGCGGAGCCTCGATTACGTCGGAGCCCCTCATTCAGAGGTTTCCTGGCTTTTTTGAGCCCGCTGGCTTCAAACGCTTCGTCGTTATTCGCTCCACTGATGTTGGCCAAGGGCAAGGTAACACATCAGAGGAGAGTTTTAGCTAGCGTAATTGGAAGAGAGCCGAAGGTGAACTTTTTCCAGGAGGGTAGCATTCTGGCAAATGCGTCGAATCCCTCCGAGGCGGCAATGATTATTGCCTTTCGCACACGTATGGCACGCCTGTGACTGTGACGCCGCACTCTACCTTGAACTTAGTCAAAGCATTAGTTTATGCCACGTAACTCTTGGATACTCCATAGATGACATCACCTTAGAGCTGGGCGCTCAAGGTCGAGCGTGTTATGAGAAAACACGGTGGGGAATCGAGAACTACCCCTAACTTCCTTGTCGCGTTCGACCATAACAAGTTGCCTGGGTCGGAATGTGCCGGTTGGTACCGCTACCACGTGATGACATTCGTGTCACTGCAGCGGAGGTACTACTACTGTCGCCACTTCTGCCATACTAAACGCTCCTGTAGACTTCAGGGTTAGCCAAAGTCTGTGCAAGTTGCCCCAAGGCCACACACGATAAGTCTAAATCGTGTGAGGCCAAGTATGTAAATTGCGGAGAGCCGCACACCGCCTTTTCGAAGAAATGTGGTGCGTATCTCCTTGAGAAGCTAATCCTGGCCGTTCAGGCCAGGGATAGTCTCTCACTTCGCGAGGTTATGGACTCAGTCCTGCCGCACTACTCTCCCTGGGACGTTTTATGTCTCAATGTTAAGAAACGCCCTCTGGCCCGTCCAGGCCTACGAGCACGGTCGTTTACGTGCCCATTCGGAACTCTTCTACGGGTTCTACCCACTCTGTCTGCACTCCTGATAGAGCTAACGGCATAAAGAGTTCACACTATAGTATTTGGTTATTAATGGATTTATTTTTGGTTAATAAATCAGCCTAAATAGCGTTTCGAAAACCATTACCATAAATTTGTTTGATGAAAGTAGTCTGTGATGGAACGGTCTGAGGTCGCTTTAATTCAGCCTCTATCACATGTTAACCATGCTTACCCACGTGCATCTTGCTTGCGAGAGGAAGCAGAAGTGCGTTATCTCCCATCATAGCCAATGTTTAATCAAGGAGGTTCACTCCCGCGTTTCGCCTCCATACGTCGATCTCCCTAGATTGAATTAGGCTTATGGGCAGATAAGGTATTTTCCAAGGCGCCATCGGGACATTTCCCCCAAGTCCCCCACTCAATTATCCCCTATGCTATGGAGATGGCTCCGGGTATTTATACCATAGCTTTTCCCAATTGAAGCAGATCCCGATTATCTTCGCGAGGCATCACGCCGATCCGGTCTCCCTTGTGCACCTAGGAACTCTCTACCTCGAGAACCCCCTTATTGTCCAGAAGAGGAGAATTTCCCTTGAGTGCCAAGGTTCGTGCCTTCGAGACGCCAAGTCAACAAGGCCCCCCCTGTTGTTCAGAAAGAAAACAACGTTAGAACAGCCATTGTTCTTTGAGCCCGTTTGACGAGACGGTTCCCCCCACCCCCACCCCCTGTTGTTCAGAAAGAGAACAACGTTAGAACAGCCATTGTTCTTCAAGCCCGTTCGTCAAGAAACGGTTCTCGTTCCCAAGACATCACGTCCGGATAATTTAATCCCCATCCTTTTAACGTTCTTTAAGAGAACGCTTAGTTTCAACAATAACCTCCATTGTTCATCTAGAACATCTCCGATTGGCTGTCACAAAGATCGCTCGTACTTCCGAGCTACACTTCGCTCTCACTCCTCGAAGACAGTCCTTCCCCCTCGTTAAGGACGTCCCCCCGAAGAACCCTTCTGCTGGAAATCGCCAATGGCCCGAAGATTCCTTTGCATCGTCTTCCTCTGCACAACAACTTTGTAATTACGTAAGCTGAGCATTACCTTTAATCATTTAACCGTTTGTCAACGCAACCCTGTGGTTTAGCCAACCATTCCCCCCCCTTTATTTTTTTGTTTGTTTACCTTTTTAAATCTCTCCAAATCTTAATCCTCAGATTACTCAGATATTCCCGCGACCCTTTTTCATTCCCTGTTTATGTAAACATTTTATTTGTGTGTTGTTGATAGTTTAATTAATAAAACTCTATTTTATTAATGGGAGCCATATTATTTATCCTTGTGCCCCGTTCCACTTCTTAAGCATATTGAAGATAAATAAGCCTCTCCAGGCCCCTCCCCCCTTTTGAACTAACCTCGGTCAATCAGATTACTACGCACTCGAAATATTAGAATAATTCCCTCAACGAATATTTATATATGGTATATCGTAGAGAGCCTATTCTACGACATAGTCTGCTAATGTTGTCGGCCTACGACTAAAGCGAAATAAATTTTGAACTAAACTAGGTTTTAAGAAAAACAATTAAACAAATATAAATATATTCACAGAATCAACGAATGCACAATGAGCTAAATTGGATTAGGTATACAATGTAAGATATGGTAAAATATGATTTAAAGTACCAAGATGTGAAGTTAAATGAAGTAAGTGAAATAAATATGAAATAAAAGATGACTACGATGGACTGTGAATTGGGGTCTGCAATACGAGAAATAAATAGAATTAGGACCTACTCTCGTATGTAGTTTGCAAAGAATTGTGAGAGGATGTGAAATTAAACTAAGTATGATTTGTTTGGAGGTAAATGACAAATTGTAGAAGGAATGATTACCGACCTTTAAGCGGAGAATGGCGAGAGTCGAATGGGCTATATGTGTTCAATCTGGTTGAGCGTAAAATTTTAAGAGATGTTGTTTGAACCGGTAGTACGTTAAATGTAATCAGTATTTCGTCACAGGATATTTGAATTATTGAAGGTTACATAAAATAATTGAATTGTAAAAAGTTATGAATTTTAAAAATTATGGATAGCAATGCCCAGAGGTCATTGCTATAACACCAAGCCCAGGCTAAATCCGGTCGCCAAAAGCTCTCACTGCATCCGCAGCTGTTTTCGACGGTGCCTATACCGCCGAGAGAAGCCAGTCATACCCTAAGCCCTTTGCGTTTAGGGCTAGGAAACTCCTTCGAGAGCAAGGTATAGCTCTCCGGCCGATGGCGCCCCTGGTTCTGCCCAGGATGCCACCTTGGAGGGTACTGTAGCGGGCCGAAAAATTTAGACTAACCCCCAATCGATCCAACCTGCTTCCTACACTAATCCAGACGTGAGAAATCGAAGGAAAATGAAACGGATTGTATATACAGTCCCTTTACTTACAAAAAAATACAATATTTACATAAATATGGGGTAAATATTCACACAATAGAGAGGAGCGATTATATTGGAGATCTCGTTACTCTCTACAAAAAATACAGCTAAAGGTTCCTATATATATGAAATCAAAAGAATAAATAAGTCCCACTTTTTTATATTATTAATCGATCCTAAGAACAATTAAAAAAATCAAACAAGCAACCCCCAAAAAAATCCGGACTACAACAGTCAATATATAGTTAACAAACAGGAAAAGAGAAGGCCTCACGTGGTACAAAGAGGGTGGGGGACGTCCAGCCACCTGCCACTCGAGTGAGCAAAATGCCTATGACTTCCTAACAATTGGCACCTCTGTGCTTGATGGAAGTGAAGTGATCTTTAACTCTTACGTAGCTATTCTAAGCCCTCTTTCCATTTACAATACTAATAATATTTTGTTTGCTATATAAAGATATATGACACTAAGTCCTTTCCAGAATATGGTGCCTAGAAAGAAAAAAACATCTTATAATAACATGCTAATCAATAAAAAACAGACAAACAAAAAAAAACAAACCCATTCCCATTCACTCACACATTCTTACAGAGGGAGGGAGAGGGTATTGAGAAAAGGGGTGGGAGAATGGCCCTTTTTACACACACTCACATTCGCTCCACCACACCCCTCCTTCCTAAAGCCATTCGACCACAGTCACTCACAATACACTCTCAATCCTTATTCACAGTACCTTTTATACTCAATCGCACCCTTCTGCACCCATTCACACTCGTCTACTGGTCCCTGGCTACGCGTAACAATCAGTCGGGGTTGTTCATCAGTCTTCCTGTCAGTCTCATCGTCACTATTAATCATCTCGTCAACCATACTCTTAGCCCTCGTTACCAGTTCTCCCATCTCACGACAGAGTTCTTTCATACTCTTCCGTTCAGAACTTTCACTCTTCATACCCCCATTCATCAGCTCCTCACTAACAGCTCTCATCCAACTCAAGGTACACTCTTGCGAAACAGACAGGTCACTCACATCCCCTGTATTCTCAACAGGCATACCAGAAACCCCTTCGACTGGTTCCCACCAGAAACCTGAAAAATCAGCCACTTCACCATTCACTACATCAAACTCACCCCTAGCCTTAGCATTCATAAAACCCGAAAAATCAGCCACACTAGGTTCATTCAGCCCAAACACACTATCATTCATACTGTTCCCAAAACCAGAAAAATCAGGCACAGGCAGCTCACTCACTCGTCTACTTATACCAGCCAAATCACTCACCTGTTTTTGCAAACCCTCAATCTCCCTTTCAAGATCCCCCATACCAGAAAGACTCTGCTCAGACTTACTTTCATTCGTACTTGCATTCTTCCTTTCACTCTTCTTTGTACGCTTTCTACTCCTCGAGACTAAGACTAGCTCTTTCCCAGACAGATCCATACTATCACATTAAATCTCATCATCATGCACTTTACCTCTCTCTCTACACAGTCCATACACCGGATGGCTCACCAGGTAGTCAGGAGGTTCTCTCCATCTCCTTAACTGACTCTGATGAGCCCGCACTCTCTCAGTCATACCGTCATTCAAACTCTCCAAAACATACGTCACCCCATTTTACCAAACTCTTACAACTCTATAAGGCCATCAAACTTCTGAGTCATCTTTGACACATTCAACCTACCCTTCACTTCTTTCACCTTCAATACTTTCGCACCCAATTCAAATGAATGGAACCTTTCATGTGCCTCACGCCATACACTCTGCTCATTTTCACTCAAACGAAACCTATCTTTCACTTGCCTTTCAAAATTCATCACAAACTGACATGGGGACATTCCAGTTGCACTATGCACATTCGAATTATACGCCCACAACACCCTCCCCAGACATACATCCCAGTCATTCACTATCGTACTCATCATTCTCAACATCTCACACAAGGTTCTTATAGTACGTTCATCCAATCCATTTGAAGACGGTGCATACAGAGTTGTTCTCACATGCTCTACACCATTCTCTCTCAACATTTGCTCAAACACTTCTCCTACAAATTCAGGCTCATTATCACTCAGACATCTTCTAGGCTTCCATACACACATAGGAAAAAACAACTGCTCAACCACACGCGCAACAGTCACACTCCTTTTATCTCTCACAGGCGCTGCATACACAAACTTACTTTTATGATCAACGATCACAACCATACCTACATTCCCAGCACTCGTACGCGGCAAAGACACACAATCAATCACTACCAATTCAAACGGTTCTTTCGCATCAACTTTCAACATCGGTGGTTTCACTTGCACACCTTGCACCTTTCGCTTCTGACATCTTTCACACGTAGTTGCAACATCATTCACAACAGTTCTCAGAAACGGATGGAACACACGCTCCTTCATACACTCCCACAGCTTAAACTTGCCCATATGTCCATAATTATCATGCACAACCTTCACCAGACCAATCATACCAACTAAGGACATCACAGGTACATACATATCATCACCACCCATCACATGCCTCAAAAAATATACAACATCCATACAAACACCAAAATCCTTAGCATATCTTTTAAAATCACTTACTTAAACACTCTGGCCATTCATTCAAATCAACACACATCATTACACACCTCTTCAACTCACTAACAAAAGGACACATCTCTTGCATCTCTAGAATATCATCACTTAAAATCTCATTCTCATCATCCATGATCAACTCAATCATGCCACAAAATTTGACAACATTTTTCGCACACTCATTCAACCTTATAACCTCACATTCACCTTTCATAATACAATCCTTATCAGCATCCAAAGACAAATCATTCAATCTCATAAAGTCTACAACAAGCAGAAAACAACACGGCATTTGCTCATCTTTCAGAATTACAAAGTCATGCTTCACATTCACACCATTACCCAAACTCACTTTCAGACTAACCTGTTCCCATGCCACTATCATGCCATTTCCTAATCCACTTATCCGTAACTTCACAGGTTTATGCTCGCAACATTTAAATTCATCATACTTACTCAGAATCCTCTCATTCACTAAAGACACTTGCGCTCCAGTATCAATCAAACGACAGAAAAACCTTTCACCAACTTTCACTCTCGATTCCATCATATCAGGTCCACCATGTTCGCAATACACAGAAGGAACAAGCACACCAACATCAGCACTGGCATCCACACCATCATCAACTCCCACATCATCAATCACCACACACTAATCTTCATCTAGACAATCATTCTTTTCTCTCATATATGAGCCCTTTTTAATCACCCAATTGTAGTGCACACCGCTCAAACATTGCAGATGTACCACATTAGGATTCAAACCCTTCATTTTCCCATCATTGTACACAATCGGCCTCTCACCACCAAAGTGCACATAAACAATCACTTCATACAAACGACTCACTACAATCAACACTTCCTGAAATGGCGGGACCCCTTGCATACACATCGCTCTCAATTCTTTCATGAAGTTCCGCACCTTTGCCATACCTATGCTCTCATCTCAGGCTTCCTACATATTTCATTCATTACCTGCTTCCTTAAATCATCCACACTATAGGGCACTCTCACGTCTACTCCATCACTCTTCAAATCTTGGAAACCATTCCATACACTCTCAAACAAGGAATCGCCACCACCCTTACTCTCCTTTCCATTCATAATCCCTTTCGGCAAATACTCAGGATCACTCACTCCACACACATCTTCATCCTTCGTACCAAGATACCTTGACATCAAATCTGCCACTCCATTCCGTTCACCAGGCACATACTCAATCACATAGTCAAAGTCATTCAAATCTTCCAAAGTCCTTGCAATCCTACTATCAGCCCACTTCATACGCTGCCGATACACAAGAGGTTGATGATCTGTTTTGATTACAAACCTCACACCATACAAAAACGGACGCAACACTTTCAAACAATACCTTATCGCATCCAACTCTCGCTCCACAGTCGAATACTTTCGTTCTGCAACATTCATAGCCTTGGATACATACCCAATTATTCGCCTGACATTCTCTCCATTCAAACGCTGCTCTTGCATCAGAAAACCTCCCATACAATACCCACTCGCATCTGTATACAATTCAAGCATTTTAGCATTCACACTATAATCTGGGTAAGCCAATTCAACATCTTCAGCCGCTGCCTCTTTCAGTCTCACATACGCCTCATTTATCTTATCATTCCACTTGACAACCGTACTACCTTTCTTGCCCATCCACTCAGTCAGAGGCTTACTCAAACCAGAACAATCACGTATAAACTTTCGCTGGAACTCAATCAAACCCCAAAACGACTTCAGTTGCTTCACAGTCACTGGTTTCGGAAACATTCGCACCTTTTCAACATACTTCGGCGACTTTCGTAACCCATTCTCACTCACCATATGACCAAGGGATTCCACTTCTTTCGCAAACCATTCACACTTCGCCACTTTCACCTTCCCCTTAACACTCTACAACATTCTCAACACATCATTCACCAATCTCATATGCTCCTCAAAAGTCTCAGTCATAATCAAAATATCATCTATAAACGCAATCACATTCTTACTTGCAAACTTACTCAACACAACATTCATTGCCCTCTGGAAGGCTCCGGGAGCATTAGCCAACCTAAAGCTGAGGTTCCGGAACTGGTAATGCCTCTTTGTGGAAGAGAAGGCAGTTACCGGCCGGCTCTCCTCAGCAATAGGAATCTGGTAATACCCCCGTACCAGATCCAGCTCCGTAAACCACTCGATCCCATGCATACTATACACACACTCAGATACCACACACATCGGAAACCTTTCTTTCACAGTCATTTCATTCACCTTTCGATAATCCACACACAGACGCAATCTTCCATCCGGCTTACGTACAGGCACAATTGGACTATTCCATGCACTCTCGCTCTCTTCAATCACCCCCACTTGCTCTAATTCTACACACTGCTCCTCAATCTTATCAGCCACCGGACGTGGGAAATGCCTCGGCCGCTGATAGATTGGGGAGTCCTCCTTCAGGACAATCTTGAATTTCGGGAGCTTTGCAACCCCGAAATCCAGATCACCCTTACTGAGGGCTCCCTTTCGTTCAAATATCATTCGATACACATCCTCCCTTTCATACTCAGTCAAACATCCATCCAATTTCACCATGTCCTTCACCTCATTATACATCCTTCACATGTCTTTTCATTCGCAATATTCACCCTGATATCCGTGCTATCATTCATACCTACCTCAGTGACAGTGGAGAGGTGTCCTAGTACATCTCCGACTTGGATACCCCTCACCTGTCCCTTCACCCTGGGCTCCGCCTGCACACATACAAAAGGATCATTCATTCTTATCAAGCCATCAAACACACAAGTAACACGCCTTACCTTATAATATGCATCCTTTCCATCCAATATCACAGTGTTCTCACCCACATTCAAACTAACATCCTTACTCCAACTCACTCTAACAGACGCCCTTTCACCCTTCACAAGCCTTACATTTTCCATAGCAGTCACCTCAATACAGTAAACAGACCCCTCAAAACACTACCATCTTGTCCTACATATAACTTACACACCCCATTTTTACCAATCTTTCTCTCAATCTGATCACTTGCAGGATGCACAACTATACGATTCATTTTCATAAAATCATAGCCCAAAATCAACCTATACTCACTACTCACCTTTTTAATCACCGAGAATTCACATTCATTCATCAACATACCATGCATTCGAACAGGTGACCTTATCATTCCAATCACAGGCACTCTCCTATTACCAATACCTACCAAACTAACCTTGCACTCAGACAGGAGGGCTTTCCCGCTAACCTTGTCATAAACATCTTTATACACCAAGCTCGCCTTGCATCCAGAATCTATTAAAGCCAAACAATCAATTCCATTCAATTCCACCTTCACACTCAGACAATCATACTTCCTACCAGACAGCACTTTCACACTAGACAGACTTACCAACACATTACTCACACTCATACACCCAGAGGATACTTCAGCAGGTACCCTCTTACAATTCAGTTTCCCGCTTCAGACTTTCCATTCACACCTTGCGCTCTCAGTCTCATCCAACACTTTTCACTTGAATGTCCTTCCATCGCACAATAGCTACATACATTCCTCTGGTCACGACACATCCTCGCATAATGACCAGCCTTTCCACAATTACCACAAGCATACTTCACACTCCCCCCAGCAGTTGCTCCACCATTCAACCTCGGACAATCTTTCTTCAAATGTCCTATTTCTTTACACTCGAAGCACTCTTTCACACTTTCCTGGCAATCCTTTATCATATGCCCTTTCTTACCACAACCAAAACATGCAACAGACGTCCACCTACATTCTGCCAACATATGACCTTTCCTTCCACACCGATGACATTCCACAATCTTTCTCCCACCATTCGATCTCTCGTTTGCTGGGACATAACTCAGTTTCTCTTTCATATATCTGTTCCCACGCTTGAAATTCATCTGTCCCCTTCCATTCGACCACCCTCCATTTACCCATCCATTCTGCCGGCCCAGGAAGTTCGACATCACTCCAGCTGGTGCAGCCTTCAGGGCATCCCTGTAGCTGACATACTGCTGGGGTGGATGAAAGCTCCTGGGCTTCTTACCCCCAACATTCACACTGTACCATCCATCCTCTTCTAGATCGCTTTCATCAGCAAATCGTCCATCTTCAGAACAGCTCCAACACATCCTCCCACATCAACCGTTCACCGAGTTTAGGTCGGTAGATGAGGCCGTTGAGTTCTTCTCCGGCAACCTCATCGCCGTGGCCCAGACTACTATTCCTAGGACGTCTGGCCGTTTTGCACGCCGACCACTCCCATGGTGGTCGGCCGAGTGTGAGACGGCCCTCAAACAGAAGCGTTATGCCTACATGCGCTATAAGCGCCGCCCGAACGATTTCACTGTCGCTGAATTTCGTCGGGAAATGGCTAGGTTCCGGTATATTACGAAGAGCGCCCGCCGCTCTTCTTATTGGGCATACGTGTCTTCACTTAACGGGAAGACCCCTTTAGCTGAGGTGTGGAAGCGAGTCAAAAGGATTCGGGGCAAGTTCTCGCAGGACCCCCCCCTCCCGTTCTCCAGGAGAATGGGACCGCAATCTTGGACCCCGCGTCTTTGGCACAATCCTTCGCGACCGCTTTTTCCGCATTCTCTAGCCGTGATGCTGCTCCGCCAGCATTCAATGCATGTCGTGATGTCACGGAAGGCCACCGGCTGGACTTTACCTCCAGAGGCGGAGAACCCTTCAACGACAAGTTTACTGTGAGTGAGTTGCGTTCCGCTCTCGCTTCGTGCGCGGACACCACCCATGGTCCGGACGATGTCCCGTACGCCATGCTTCGACACCTAGGTGAGCGAGACATGGCCTTTCTGTTAGATTTGTTCAACAGGATCTGGGTGGTAGGTCTTCTCCCAGACTCCTGGCGAATCGCTACTGTGCTTTCCTTTCGCAAACCGGGGAGAGATCACTCTACTCCGACCGGTTTCCGCCCAATCTCTCTAACCTCTTGCGTGTGCAAGTTGATGGAGAAATTGGTAAATGTTAGATTTGCCTTTTTCCTGCACAGCGGATGCCATCTGTCTTCTGCACAGTGCGGCTTCCGCAAGTTCCACTCCACGTCGGATGCTCTGCTTCGACTGGAAAATGCCGTCTGCGAGCCTTTCCTTCGTAGACACGACTACGCCACGGTCTTTTTTGATCTGGAGAAGGCCTATGATACCGCATGGCGATACGGTATCATGGAGACTCTCCACACTATGGGGGCGAGGGGACGCCTCCCAATGTTTATATCTGAATTTTTGCGAGATCGTCGATTCCGCGTACGGTTGGGGGGAGCCCTCTCCGGCCCAAAGAGCAGGAAGAGGGTGACCCGCAAGAAAGTGTCTTCAGTGTCACACTCTCTGCCTTGAGCATCAACGGCATTTCCTCGGTCCTGCGGAAGATGTTCTCGCTACGCTCTACGTTGACGACCTTTCGATCTCTTTTGGCGCGGCCCAGATGCCAACTCTGGAGCGTCGACTCCAACAGGCATTGAACCGCGTCTCTCGCTATGCCGAAGCGCACAGGTTTCGGTTTTCTTTGGCTAAGACTAAGATGGTGAACTTCTGCCGCCATCCATGGCTTCACCCCGACCCAGATTTGTTTCTTAATGGGGTGCGCCTGGATGTGGTTGAGTCGCACCGTTTCCTTGGTCCTGTATTCGACCGACGCCTCACCTGGGAGGCTCATATTCGCAGCCTTAGCGTCTCTTGTACCTGCGCCATGGACATTCTCCGTTCCGTGACGTTCAGCGCTTGGGGCGCTGATAGGGCTACTGCCCTACTTTTTTATCGATCCTTTGTTCGTTCGAAGCTCAACTACGGATGCGAGTTTTATGCATCCGCAGCCGAGCGTTTATTGCGGAAGGTGGATTAGATCCACCACACCGGCCTTCGCCTTGCGACCGGTCCCTTCCGCACTTCCCCCATTGAGAGCCTGCTGGTTGATGCTGGGGAGATGCCACTCGCTCTGCGCCGCGTGCAATTCATTACTCGCCTGTACGCGCGATCCCGGCGCCTCCCTCAGTCGCCAACAGCTCTCACTGCATCCGCAGCTGATCTCGATGGTGCCTATGCCGCCGAGAGACGTCAGTCATACCCTAAGCCATTTGGGTTTAGGGCCAGAAAACTCCTTCGAGAGGTAGATATAGCTCTCGAGCCGGTGGCGCCCGTGGTTCTGCCCAGGACGTCACCCTGGAGGGTACCACATTTGGCTATTTGCCGCCATGCCTCTGATCCCAAAGCTTGTACTGCGCCGGGAGTATTGCGTTCGACCTTTTTGGAGCACACATCGTGTCACGCTAGAACCGTGCCTGTGCATACGGATGGCTCCAAGTCCGAAGAGGGGGTCGGCTTCCACGCCGTATCCCCTCTGTTTGAAGTCGGCGGGGCTCTACCAGGCGCTGCGTCTGTCTTCACGGCTGAGCTGGTGGCAATACACCACTTGGTACGGGAGATTACGCGACCTGGCTGGTTCGGAGACCGGATTGTGATCTATAGCGACTCACAAAACGCCCTGAGTGCTCTCGGGGCATTGGAATCTCTGCATCCCTTGGTTCGCGATATCCGTGACGCCACGGTTTTGGCGAGCCGGGCAGATGTCGAGATTATCTTCTGCTGGGTTCCTGGACATGTAGGAATTGCGGGGAATGAGCGCGCCGATGAGGGCGCCAAAGAGCCTGCTAGGATTCTGCGACCGGACCAGCGTTTCGCTCTTCCTCACACCGAGTACATGGCAGGAATACGGGCACCTCTTCGGAATGCTTGGCAAAGAAGATGGGAGACGGTCGAAGGGAACTTAAAGTCTCGCGCTATTGCGCCGCGACTGTTCCCATGGACCTATCCCCCAATTCCGCGGCGATTTAGGTTGCTTCTGTCGTCTCCGAATCGGACACACTCGTGTGACGCATCGCTATTTGATGGAGCGCTCGCCTGCGCCCTATTGCAACGACATCGTCGTCCCCCAGACTGTTCGGCACATTCTTGTTGAATGTCCCAGTCTGGGTGATATTCACGCACGATACCTGTCCCGGTACCGGGATGGGCGGGGTGGCTACCGCCTGTCCCTTGTACTCGGGACGAGTGCGTGCATCATGACTGGTGGACTTGTTGACTTTTGGGGGGAGGCCGGCCTTCTCCCTTTCATTTAACCAGGTTTTATTGTTGTTTTTGTTATTGTTTTGTTATTGTTATTTCTTTTTATTGTTGTTTCCTGTTCAATTTTTTAAAGTAGCCTAGAATTAGGCTGTTTGTTTACGGCGACTTATGCCTAAGTCGGCAGTGGCCAGATAGCCCCTTAAATAAAAAAAAATAAAAAAAATCAACCGTTCACCTGCCGGTCTCATTCTCTCCTTTCTCTTTCCACTCAGCTATTCACTCACCTTTCGCGGGATCGTGTTCAAAAACTTCCTCATCAGTGGTTTACATTTATTTACATCATCATCACCATACCTCTTTCTTGCCATACTCTCAAGCCTATGTGCATACATGTTCACACTTTCACTTTTCCCCATTCGGAGCCTTCTCAAATTCATTCACCCTTTTATACTTCACACTCTCTTTCTTTCGTTTCACCTGCCTAATCAATCTCTCCTTCACCACATCATACCTTGGTTCCCCCACACTTGTAATCACGCGGAAAAACTCCAATACTTTTCCCTCCAAACATTTCCCCAAAACATTCATCCAGTATCCCTTATTCTCTGGGTACTTGAGCTTACAATATCGCTCAAATTCCCTAAAGAATTCTTCTACACTTTTCCCACCATGTAACCTAAATCTATCTATCTTTGGCACTTCCCTTATCAAAATACCCTTTCCCACATTCACTTCACTCTCAATTGAGCTGACTTCACTCTCACTCATACCATTACTCTCTCCTTCATCCGAGTACAATGAGTCCACACTCTTGCCTCTTACCTTCCTATCCTTCCCCTTTGCGCCACTCTTCCTTCTTCTCTTGCGTTCAACTCTCTTCCATTCTCCGTCCTTCCTATCACTCATAATCACCCTATCCTCTCTAGACTCGCACACACTCCCATTGATCCCATTAGTCTTATCCCCTTCAGTCGGAGCAGGGGTCAAGGTCGAGGGTCCTGGGGCCGGTCCTGACCCCTTCATCATGTCATACAAGTCCTTCATCCTTTGGTCGACCTGCTTCTGTCTCTCGTCCATTTCTTTCCTCACTCTGTCTTTCTCCTCATCCATACCCATCACATCACTCTTCAATTCATCAATCACGTTCCTCATCATCATACATTCCTCCTCTTTCTGCCTCAATTCCAGCCTCAGTCTCACAATCTCATCATGGAGGCCCTGTTCCATAGAAGCCATCCTCCCAGGTTAGTAACAGCGATATACAAAGGTGAAAAACAACCAAACTACCTGCCACGCTAATTGGGTATGGACTGCAATCCAATCCCGTCACGCTCCGGTTTCGAAGTCTCACGTCCCTTTCCGGGCGCCAAATGTAGCGGGCCGAAAAATTTAGTTTAACCCCCAATCGATCCAACCCGCTTCCTACACTAATCTAGACGTGAGAAATCGAAGGAAATTGAAACGGATTGTATATACAGTCCCTTTACCTACAAAAAAATACAATATTTACATAAATATGGGGTAAATATTCACACAATAGAGAGGAGCGATTATATTGGAGATCTCGTTATTCTTTACAAAAAATACAGCTAAAGGTTCCTATATATATGAAATCAAAAGAATAAATAAGTCCCACTTATTTATATTATTAATCGATCCTAAGAACAATTAAAAAAATCAAACAAGCAACCAAAATAAAATCCGGACTACAACAGTCAATATATAGTTAACAAACAGGAAAAGAGAAGGCCTCACGTGGTACAAAGCGGGTGGGGGACGTCCAGCCACCTGCCACTCGAGTGAGCAAAATGCCTATGACTTCCTAACAATTGGCACCTCTGCGCTTGATGGAAGTGAAGTGATCTTATCACTCTTACGTAGCTATTCTAAGCTCTCTTTTCATTTACAATACTAATAATATTTTGTTTGCTATATAAAGATATATGACACTAAGTCCTTTCCAGAATATGGCGCCTAGAAACAAAAAAACATCTTATAATAACATACTAATCAATAAAAAACAGACAAACAAAAAAAAACAAACCCATTCCCATTCACTCACACATTCTTACAGAGGGAGGGAGAGGGTATTGAGAAAAGGGGTGGGAGAATGGCCCTTTTTACACACACTCACATTCGCTCCACCACAGTACCACCTTTGGCTATTTGTCGCCAAGCCTCTGTTCCCAGAGCTACAGCCTGGGAGTATTGCGTTCGTCTTTTTTGGAGCCCACCTCGTATCACGTTGGAACCGTGCCAGTGTATATGGATGGCTCCAAGTCTCAAAGGAGGTCGGCTTCCACCCCGTATCCCTTCAGTTTGAAGTCAGCGAGACTCTGCCAGGCGCTGCGTCTGTCTTCACGCCCGAGCTGGTGGCAATACACCACTCGGTACCGGAGATTACGAGACGTGCCCTGTTCGGAGACCAGATTGTGATATATAGCGACTCACAAAGTGCTCTGAGTCCTCTCGGGGCATTGGAATCCCTGCATCCCCTGGTTCTCGATATCCGTTTCGCCACTGTTTTGGCAAGACAGGCGGATGTCGAGATTATCTTCTGCTGGGTTCCTGGGCATGTAGGAATTGCGGGGAATGAGGGCGCCAAAGAGTCCGCGAGGACTGGTCCACCGGACCAGCGTTTCGCTCTTCCTCACGCTGACTACATAGCAGGAATACGGGCAGCTCTTCTCGCTTCCTGGCAAAGAAGATGGGAGACGGTCGAAGGGAACTTATAGTTGCGTGCCATTGCGCTGCGACTGTTCCCATGGACCTACATCCCCAATGCTGTGAAAGCGTCAGGTTGCTTTCTGTCCTCCCCGAATTAGACACACTCGCGAGACGCATCGTCATTTGATGAAGCGCTTGCCAGCGCCCTACTCTGAAGACTGCATTGTTCCCCAGACTGTTGGGCACATTCTAGTTGAATTTCCAAGTCTGGGCGTTCTCTGTGCACGTTACCTGTCCCGGTACCGAGGTTGGTGGGGTCGCTACTACCTGTCCCTTTTACTCTGGACGAGTTCGTGCGCATTAACTGGTGGACTTATAGACTTTTGGGCGGAGCTCTGCCTTAACTCGTTTATTTAACTAGTTGGGTTTTTTTGTTATTTTAGTAGGTCTCACTTTCCTGCACCGGGGAGGTGGACCTCCCTCTGATGCAGCAGCTTGCTTCCTGCTCATTGCCTTTATCTTGGTTTTTTTTATTGATGTTTTTTTTATATTTTTTTTTGCATTTTGTTTTAAGA